>CM040122.1:121593662-122193662 GCA_022559845.1 Amorphophallus konjac | reverse complement strand
CAGCTTATCTCACTGCTATATTTAAGAAGGTGCACATTTCTCTAGATGATGAAGTCTCTAAAGAAATGCAAAAGGTAAATGTCTACAATATGGATTTCATTGAAAAGTTCATGAACTTGAAGGAGTCTAAGTCAAAAATCACTCCTGTTGATCACAAAAGAAAAGCTGACTCAGGGAAAACTATTTACTCGAAGAAAAAGGGAAGAACCCAAGTTGAAACTGAACTGGATATACAACAACCACAAGTTGAACTGATTGAGAGAGCACAACCTGAAGAAGATCAGCCTGTTGAACATCAAACTGAACAAGAGCAAGTACATGATGATATAGTGGGTAAAGCAGCTGATGAGGGGATTCTTGCAGAAGGGCAGCAAAACAATTGGATAGCTCAAAATGTTGATGAATTGAATTTGACTGATGATCAGATATTGGAGGAAATTGATCAGAACATTCACGAGATATTCAACAGATTCAGAGAATATCATCAGGAACAGCAGAAAGGAATAGAGATCCAAGCAGAACGGAATGCTGAACAACATGAAGAGGAGACTCAACAAAAATTATCTCAGGCTCAACAAGGAACAAAGGAGGAACCCCGTACAGTTGTTGTTTTTGGAGCTCCATATACACCGGAAGACCAACCATCCACCTCTCAGGAAGCTCCAGATTTCAGCTCTGCTGGACCTATTTTAGGACCAGTATTTGATGCATTATACACTGCTTTGTCAAGTCAGATTGTGAACCAGAGCCTACAATCGCATGCAGTTATTGACAGACTTGATTCAAGGGTTCTTCATTTGGAGCAGACAATGAATAGTCATTGACAAAGATTCATTGTCGACAAACATATGTCTGATAGAAGATTAAATGATTTCTTGAATTCACAAGTCTTAACTTGTCAGCAAGTAGCACAAATTCATCGCACTTAGGCTGAGTCTCACTTGAAGATTGCTCAGAATCTTCTTCATTGTGTTGACATCAAGATTGAAATAGAGAAGTTGAGTTTTCAGACTACATTATTCAGACAAGAACAGCAAGCACTCTCCCAGAGAATAAATGCTATTTCTGGTGAAGTCCATGGAAGCATGATTCAAGTCGGAAATTCTTATGAGAAAATGGATCATGTCCAACATATTGTGTAGAAATTAGCTGCAAAATTTAAAGATGTTGTAGCTTCTCTTGCAACTAGCTCCTCTACTCAACAGCCGTCTCAAGTTCACCATCTGATGCAAGAGTCATTTGACAACTTACTATCTCATCTAAAGCAGCTCCAAGAAGAGATTCAGAGCAATGACCAGAGAATGCTGACTAAGTTTGTTGAACTGAATATCAGAGTACAACAAATATCTGGACCTTTCCCTGAGGCTATTCATCTCAGACGCAGCTCATATAGCACACCCTCTTCAGCTCGGGGTAGATCTAGAGGTGACAGCTCCGGCAGACCCAGTCAAGCTAATCGATAACTACTCTCCTACTCCTTTTTGTTGATGACAAAGGGGGAGAGTATGTGGGAGTCATGTGTCCAATGGCTGTATGGCTTGAAGCTATACAAAAAGGGGGATGAGTATGAAGTCTTGATCAAAGGGGGAGCCTTGGACCTTTTGCAGTCTCTCTCGGCACTATGTATAAGAAGAACTCTCACTCTCACTGTAATGTGATAATTAATTATACAATGGTTTATTTTTCTTTCTGAACACAAAATTGTTAGCATTGCATTGCATTTGCCTTGTTGGCTTGAATGAACATATTTTGTGAGAAGAACCGATAATCTCATTTTCAGAATGTTACATGACTCATAGTTGTCATCATCAAAAAGGGGGAGACTGTTGGACCCTGGTTTTGACAATGACAATCTATGAGTCATGGTGAAATCAAAATGCATAAAAATTATCTTTTGCATCATCATATTGCATTATAGCGCATGATCATTCTGAAGTTACCTTATGCACACTTAGTTAATTAGCTTAGCATAGTCTGTGCATAGTCAAGTTTAGCGCATGATCATTCTGAAGTTACCTCATGCACACTTAGTTAATTAGCTTAGCATAGTCTGTGCATAGTCATGTTTGCCTTGTATTAAGTCGATGCATATGGTCGCTAGGGTGCACCAAGTCCATGCATGTGTTGCATACTTAGCGAAATAAGCCTGTGCATTTAAGTCATGCAGTAGAGCTAAGTCGTTGCATTTCTACAGTCCAAAAGTCACAATGTCATTGTACTTTCTATCGTGGCTTTCATTAGATCTATGCAACTCTTGGTCGTGCACAAATAGAAGTCGATGCATTCCATGCTGCAGAAGTTATTGAGTCGGTGCAACTTAATGTTGCCCTTTCGATCAAGTCGGTGCAAACATTGGCGCTGCACGATAGTGAGTCTGTGCAATACTTCTTCCTACACGATCACCTCGGTGCAGGTCCTACTATCTCTCACGTTATGTCGGTGCATACTTTGGCTTGTATTCTCATTCTCGGTGCACTGTCTGGTTAGTGTCTCATTGAGTCGGTGCAACCTCTGTGGCTACACACGACCAAGCCATTGCAATGTTTGTCCGTGGATGAATTTAGTCGGTGCATACCTTACGTATGTAAAACCGAACTTGGTGCATTTCTCATCGCTGCATACACACAAATCTGTGCTTCTCTTACCATTGCGTGTGCATAAGTCGGTGCATTCTTATCGTGTGTTTCTACAAGGTTTGTGCATGGCTGCTCGTATGCTGATTACGTCCATGCACATCATTGCTATGCGATCCACCCGAGTCCGTGCATGTGTGTGCTTAGTCTATGCACATTTACTTGAATGTCTTAGCCAGTCTATGCAATCTTCATAACTGCCTGATGTTTATATGTCTTGACTTTTTAACATGCCAACTGCTTGTGACTGTTAAAAAGGGCACGTGATCCCAGGCAGACCGTCCCTAACAGATGACTGCCACGTGGAAGCTGCAGTGTCCAGATTTGGACACGTGGCTGAGAGCCTTCTGGAAGCAATTGGGCGGGAGTGTTTCCTCCACACGCCCAATGCGTGAATACGTGAGTCTGAGACTGGAGTCATATAAAAACTTCCTTCTCTGAAGAGTTTCAGTGGGGGTGAAGAAAAGAAGAGAAGAGCACACAAAGGAGATATCTGAGAAAGAAAGAGGAGAGGAATCAAAGAAACGAAGAGAAGATCAGAGACAGAAAAAAAAAGAAGAAAGAGGAGCTCGTAAGATTGAAAGAAGAGTTGAAGAGAGAGTGAGATCGAGAGAAGAATCGTTGATGTTCTGTTCACTGGTACTTGGATCAAATCCAGGCCAGTTTGCTCCTGTGTGAGGAATCAAAGAAACGAAGAGAAGATCAGAGATAGAAAAAAAGAAGAAAGAGGAGCTCGTAAGATTGAAAGAAGAGTTGAAGAGAGAGTGAGGCCGAGAGAAGAATCGTTGATGTTCTGTTCACTGGTACTTGGATCAAATCCAGGCCAGTTTGCTCCTGCGTGAGCGATATTCATCGGGTTTTATTGTCAGCTTTCAGTCGCTGTTTTTATCATTCTTGTTTCTCATTTTCATCTTTATTCAAGCTGTGAGTCAGCAGAGCAAGCTGTGATGCTCAGCGGACAAGCTGGTCACCTTGGATAGCAAGCTGTGATGCTCAGCGGGATAGTAAGCTGTGTTGCTCAGTGGATGGCATGCTGTGAGGCCTAGTGGATGTAAGCCAAGCTGTAATGCTCAGCAGACGCAAGCTGTAAGGCGCAGCGGTTCAAGCTGTTTGGCAGCAGTAAGCCACACTCTGGTTTGAGTGTGGGGTGGACGTAGGTCTGCAGATCGAACCACCTAAAAATCTCTGGTTTTGTGAGCTTGCTTGTGTTTCCGTGCGAATGTGTTCCAGATCATCTTAATTGCTCCCGCTTGAATGATTTGCACAAATTGATTGGGGCACATACTTTTACAGATTAAGTGTTTGACCTCCATTCAAGCCATTTGTGTCTCCCACATTTTTCAAATTGGCCAAAAAGCTTTAAAGATTCATTCACCCCCCTGTGGATCAACGTTTGTCTCAATATCTGCACCTAACAACTGGGGGAGGCGCCTCAGAAGGAGGCAGGACATGGTTCCTGACCAGAGTAGACCCTCTCCCTCTCTTCCTCGGCCGACATCGACTATCCATCTCCGCCAGCTCGTCATCAGTCAGAGGGATTTGACTGCCGCCAGCCATGGCGAGCTCTTCACCAGCTGCACTAGAGGTGGCTTCTGGAGAACTCCGCCAAAGACTAGGCCCTCCGCTGGCCACGGATGCTTCAGGCGAGCATACTAGAGGAATGCCGACTGGAATGGGATACGGCAGCCTTCCCGGGGTGATTGTAACCTCGGCTTGGGGGGCAACGACTGACAGCTGACCTGCTCCCAGAGCGACGTGGTCCACAGGGCGAGGAGCAAGCCTCGGCAACCGGACGATCTCGTAGGTTCAACCCTGCGCTTCAGCCACCCCTGAAAATAGAACAAGGCTAGTCAAGCACCAGTCACTACCGACACGACCTTATGAAGGGATAAAGTCAGTACCCTGCGGTAACGGGGGACACAACCCCAGCTCCCAAAGCAGCGCCAGGGTCAGAATGAAGTCTCCGTCAGCAAGTGGATATCGGGAAACAACCTTCAACTTCTGGCGGTCCTCGGCCCTGAGAGAGGGCTTCGTATCACGCCAAGTGCGACGACAGCCGCTGCGCATCCCACTATCAGAGGCCTCCTCCTAGTCTTTCGACTTGACAAGGTATACATACTGCTCCGCCCAGCCTTTGCGGTTGGACGCGGTACGGGAAACTGTGATGAAATGCTGGTGGGTGCGAGCCTTGAAATAGGTGAAATAGGTATCAGACGGGCAACTCTGGAGGAGGAAGAAGTACCGAAATAGATCAACACTTGGCCCCACCGACGCCCTATGGCACGCATAGACAAACCCGTAGAGGATGCTGTAAGAATTGGGGGTTATTTCCCCAGGATGCCGCCCATAGTAATGGAGGATGGATGCGATGAAGGGATGAACTGGAACACAGAAGCCCACCTGAAAAGAGGCCACCGGGACCATGATCCCACCAGAAGGGTAACTCATTATGTCATCTCCCACGGAGGGGAAGATGATGTCGTATTCGGGGAGAATCTGGAAGGCTTCCCGCAGGCCATAGATCACCCTATAGGCCACTAATGATGGGGAACTAGGCCGACCGGTACCCGCACCCGAGGTGCTCGGCACATCGCCTCGACCGTGAGACACCCCCTCCGAAGATGAAGAGTTGACGCTGAGGATTCTCCTACGCGGAGACATCATTGCAGAGGAAGGATGACCCGAGGGCAGAAGAAGATCCTCACCGGATGGGGGAGAGAAGGCACCTACGACAAACGCGACAACGAGCCAAGCGCGGATGAAGTCTGTGAAGGTACCTCGCAGCAGTTATTATAACCACCCGCTACGGAGCATCGCTATCCACTTGGAGAGTAGGTGAAAGGACACCGGCCGCTACGGCGGTATGACTATCGAGTTCAGATGACCGTTCTGAGCCCGCGCTCCCAGAATAAGACAAGACTCAAGTCATCACTACCAAGCGTGGCTTCTGCCACCGTCTGAAGCACCCTGCGCGCCGAGTAGGCTCTCGAAGCTACCAACTCTGATTGTACGAGGAAATCATCTTCGGATCTTACACTCCGGAAAACCCTCTCTTGAACTACTCTCAGTCCCCTGCCAAGTGCTCGGTGACTGAGAGTAGGGAGGGAAGTGAGGAGGGTAAAACCAGCTTGGCCTACATTTGGCCCAGTAATGACCGGCCCATACCCAGGAGCTCTCGACAAGCGCACAACTGACAGATGCGGCCCACCAAGATGCGGCCCAATCCGACCCGACATTGGATTCTATAGTAAGGGGAAGCGCAATTCTCACCGGAGAACACTTCGGCGACCGACCGTTGCCCCCACGACGTCGACTTTGACCCCGTAACGGGTGAGCAGGCGCCATGAGCGCCGTAAACCCTCTCTTGATCCGAGTGACGTGTAGGTCCTCCGCACGCGTGCTCGCCGCTCCCAGTGGGTACTCGGAGAGTGCTCGCTGGGTGGTAAGGCCGTGCAGGAGGAGGTTTCTCTCTAGGCGTAGTGGGGCACCTCTCTATCGTTGTAGTAGGCCTGGTTGCTCTATTTTCAGTAGGAAGCTCTTATGGCAGAAGTATCCACCGTCCCTCATCTCTTTTGTCGATGTCCCTTTTATACGGGTTGACTTGGAGTGAGAGGCCTCATCCCTTGAGTGGGAAGCGTCCGTTTATTAGAGTAATGTTCTCCCGCTACATTGGCGGGAGTTTCTCGTTGGGGGGCGATAGCCTCGGCGTCGGCCGGTCCCTGGGCGAGTCTTACGGCGCTCATGGCGCCTGCTCACCCGTTACGGGGTCAAAGCCGATGTCGTGGGGGCAACGGTCGATCTCCGGAGTGTTCTCCAGCGAGAATTGCGCTTCCCCTTACTGTAGAATCCAATGTCGGGTCGGATTGGGCCGCATCTTGGTGGGCCGCATCTGTCGATTGCGCGCTTGTCGAGAGCTCTTGGGTATGGGCCGGTCATTACTGGGCCGAATGTGGGCCAAGCTGGTTTTACCCTCCTCACTTCCCCCTACTCTTAGTCACCGAGCACTTGGCAGGGGACTGAGAGTAGTTCAATTGAGGGTTTTCTGGAGTGTAAGATCCGAAGATGATTTCCTCGTACAACGGGAGTTGGTAGCTTTGAGAGCCTGCTCGACGCGCAGGGTGCTTCTGACGGTGGTAGAAGCCACGCTTGGTAGTGATGACTTGAGTCTTGTCTTGTTCTTGGAGCACGGGCTTAGAACGGTCATCTGACCTCGGTAGTCGTATCGTCGTAGCGGCCGGTGTCCTTTCACCTACTCTCTAAGTGGATAGCGACGCTCCCTAGCGGGCGGTTATAAGGACTGCTGCGAGGTCCCTTCACAGACTTCATCCGCACTTGGCTGGTTGTCGCGTTCATCGTAGGCGCCTTCTCCCCCCCATCCGGTGAGGATCTTCTTCTGCCCTCGGGTCTTCCTTCCTCTGCAACAATGCCTCCGCGTAGAAGAATCCTCAGCGTTGACTCTTCCTCTTCGGAGGGGGTGTCTCACGGTCGAGGCGGTGTGCCGAGCACCTCGGGTGCAGGTACCGGTCGGCCTAGTTCCCCATCATTAGTGGCCTATAGGGTGATCTATGGCCTGCGAGAAGCCTTCCAGATTCCCCCCGAATATGACATCATCTTCCCCTCCGTGGGAGATGACATAATAAGTTACCCTTCCGACGGGATCATGGTCTCGGTGGCCTCCTTTCAGGCGGGCTTCCGTGTTCTAGTTCATCCCTTCATGGCATCCGTCTTCCATTACTACGGGCGGCATCCTGGGAAAATAACCCCCAATTCTTATAGCATCATCTGCGGGTTTGTCTATGCTTACCATAGGGCGTCTGTGGGGCCAAGTGTCGATCTGTTTCAGTACTTCTTCCTCCTCCAGAGTTGTCCGTCCGATACCTATTTCGCATATTTCAAGGCTTGCACCCACCAGCATTTCATCACAGTTTCCCGTACGGCGTCCAACCGCAAAGGCTGGGTAGAGTGGTACGTATACCTTGTCAAGTCGAAAGACTGGGAGGAGGCCTCCGATAGTTGGATGCGCAACGGCTGTCGTCGCACTTGGCATGATAAGAAGCCCTCTCTCAGGGCCGAGAACCGCCAGAAGTTGAAGGCTGTTTCTCGGTATCCCCTTGCTGACGGAGACTTCGTTCTAATCCCGACGCTGCTTCGGGAGCTGGGGTTGTGTCCCCCGTTACCGTAGGTTACTAGCTTTATCCTTTATAAGGTCGCGTCGATAGTTACTGGTGCTTAACTAGCCTTATTCTATTTTCAGGGGCGGCTGAAGCGCAGGGTTGGACATACAAGACTGTCCGGTTGCCGCGGCTTGCTCCTCGCCCCGTGGACCACGTCGCTCCGGGAGCAGGTCAGGTGTTGGTCGTTGCCCCCCAAGCCGAGGTTGCATTCGCCCCGGGAAGGCTGCCGTAGCCCATTCCAGTCGGCATTCATCTAGTACGCTCACCTGAAGCATCCGTGGCTAGCGGAGGGCCTAGTCTTCGGCGGAGTTCTCTTGAAGCCACCTCTAGTGCGGCTGGTGAAGAGCTCGCCCTGACTGGCGGCAGTCAAATCCCTCTGATTGATGACGAGCTGGCGGAGATGGACAGTCGCCGCCGGCCTAGGAAGAGAGGGAGAGGGTCTACTCTGGTCAAGAACCGTGTCCCGCCTCCTTCTGAGGTGCCTCCCCCCAGTGCTCCTCCGCCACCATCATCTGAAGCGCCGGCAGCCCCTGTTCCGATGCCCGCCTCCGGAGGGCAGGGGCGCGAAAGAGGAAAAGCCGCTGCTGTTGCCGAAGTTGGTTCTCTCCCCCCACCGAGGGTCCCTTCATGTGGTCAGTCCTTACAACCTGAGGACTTGAGGGCGGGGCTGCCCGGGGTCGCGACTAGGGCTGTCAATGGGCCGGGCCAGCCCGACAGGGCCCCGGGCCTTGCCCGACAGGCCCGCAGGCCTGGCCCGATTTCGAGCTGGGCCGCAAGGTCTTTTTCGGCCCACGAACTTTTAGTCGGGCCTAAAAGCCCGGCCCGACTAGACTCGCGGGCTCGAGCTTGGGCTTTGAGTTCGGCTCGCGGGCCGGCCCGGCCCATTCTCTTTTTTTCTGTAATATCAAAATTTTAAAAATTATTTACTTAAACTTAGATTATTTTATTTAAGTAGAAAGTTTAAAACTCTCTTTGCACACAAATTATGTAATTAATATGAAAATTTTATTTAATTTAATGAGATTATAAGATTTATATTATTAAATCTATTAATTTTTTTATTTTTTTATTTTATTGAAGTTGTCGGGCCGGGCCTTAATCGGGCTTTGTATTTTTTACATAATGTCGGGCCCGACCCGGCCTGGCCCGACATAGGTCGGGCCCGGGCCCGGGTCGGGCCTTAATCTAGATAAGTCGGGCCCGGGCTCGGCCCATTGACAGCCCTAGTCGCGACTATCGTCGACCCCATGGTGGAGAGTGCTCCCTGGCATGAGCACGTTGGGGAGTTTGGTCCTGAGACCACAAAGGAGTTGACGTCCGTCGCCGCGAGGAGCGCGTGTCTGGTCGTCACTGCCCTCGGGTTGTGGAGGCACCACTTCATCGATCTCGCCCGTGAGTTGGAGGCCAGCCGGGCCCTTCAAGCGGGAGCCGAAGAGCGTTTGAAGGGGTCTGAGGCTGCTAACGCCAAACTCCATGGGCGGCAGGCTCAGCTAGAGTTAGCCCTCGCCGACATGGAGCGTGATCGGGACTCCTTTCAGGAGCAGGCCGACGTAGCCGGGGAGCGAGCAGACAAGTCAGAGGCGGAGGTCCGAGCCATGGAGGCCCGTGCCCAGGAGGCTGAGGCAGAGCTTGCCAAGCTGCGTTCGTCCCTGTCATCGACTGGCGAGGAAGCTATGGAGAACTTCCGCTCCTCTTTGGCTTACCTGGATGAGCTGACGGAGGCGACCTTGGAATTCTACTGGCCGGCCCGTGACCGTGGCTTTCGGGAGGGCTGGAGTGCTGCTGTGAAGGCCATAGCGGAGAATCTTGGCCTTGTGGCCCCGGTCCTCCCCCCTTCTTCAACTCCTTACTGCTCAGATGCTGATGACGGAGACGAGGAGAGGCGGGCGCTGAGAGGCCGATGCCGAGTGTGGGTGAGCGAGCACCCGCTGATGTTGCAGTGGTGGACTTGATCGACGAGCTGCCTTCTACTGGAGTTGTAGATGCACGTGAGCCCGATGAGACTGGGGCATGTGATGATGTATCCGGGGTGCACCTTTAGAAGGGTGCCCCTACTCATTTATTTTCTACTTTCCTCTGTTTCTGCCTAGGTGGCAGCCTTCTTTTTTGTAAACTCTTTAATTTTGGAATGGAGCACTTCCTTTGTTTCGCAAATCTCAAAGTCTCTCCCGTGTACTTACTTCCTTCTGGGATGTTATGAGATCTCCTGGGGATATGAAGCGGCAATCTTGAGGTAACTACGATAGGGCACGACTTTCGGGATCCGTCGCTTCAGTTTCCTCGGATTTGACTGAGGCGGTAGGAGTCCTCATACTTCTGGGGACTTTGTTTCCTTTATAAATGGTGGCCTTCGCGGTGCCCCGGCGATCAGCCTTGCACGAGCGAACCCTTGGGGGTAGCTTTCTTGGAGGATGTCATCGAGAGAGTCCGGTACTTCGTCGGATGATGAACTTCTGCAGGTTCGTCGTCAACCTCTGGTCCTCCGAAGAAACCCAACGCTGGCGCCGTGGCAGCCGTGGCTTGAGCTTGGAGAGGGTGTCCCCATCTCTGAGCAGTACATGCTCGGGTATCTAGACGGCTGGCGGGAGGCCTTGGAGAAGGTCAACCGCTTGTACGCTGGTAGGCGTGTCCTGCTACTTGAGTCGGATAAGTTCCATCCCTGAGGGGACGAGAAATCTATGGGTATTGCTATTTTCCATCTCTCGGTCAGTCCCTGTGATGCGGGACGAGACACGGACACGGCAAGCTCGCGATCGTCCCTTGATGAGGGAAGCGTCGGAAGTGCGCGGTTGAGAAACCGGCAATGAGCTAGGGTGGTCGGCTCTCTTTTGTGCCCGGATCGGGTCACGGGACGGCTTCGCTCTCTCTCGCAGCAGTGATATTATAAATTGAAGGCGAGCTAGGTATCCCTACACATGCTCTCTAGCAGCGGCATATAAAGCATATAAAGAATTAAGCTAATGCCAAGTGTAAGGGTGAAGGCGATACCTCCACGCTCTCGGCGTGGCGAAGACGGCACCCGGCCAAAGCTCATACTCCCGGGAACTTAGTACATTATGTTTACAGCAGTACAAATAAGCCCACTCCACGCAGGGAGGTAAAGGGTGACACAAGTGGGCCCGGGAGGACCAAGTTCGGGTTGACGGGCGGTTTCGGGCAATGCTTCGGCTTCACGCGTACTCGTGCTAGTGGGGGCCCACGTATTGACCGGAGGGGTCGTGTGGGGCCTGATGACTCCTCTGTTGTGGAGACACCTGGAAAGCGTTCCCCTGGGATGGCGAGCTTCTGGAACGACCGCCGGACGTCGGGCGGCCCTCGGATGACGCTCGCTGGGAACTCGGCCACGAACCTGAAAGTTCTGTTTGCAGGCGCGCGACTCGTAGAAAACTGCTGCTGCGATCAGCCCCGTCATCGGAATGCGACGAGATTAGCGCCGTTGGAAATCTGACTCAGAATACTTCGACGTAGGGGTCTTCAAAAAAAATAATCAGATCTGTATTTATGATCATGTATTTTACAAGCTTGCTGGAATCTGGCCAGAACTGCAGGGGCAGGTTCTGACTTCTCTGAAGATTGACGTTGACCGGGGAGAAGACATCCGAATCTGGAAATGATTTCTTCAGCAAAGTTGAAGGTCTCTGAGAGATGAATCCGAGACTATTTTTGGTTTTTTGATTGGATAAGAAATGGATTTTCTGGGATGTTTTTACTAGACCTGGGTCGGATCTGGGAAACTGTGGGTAGACTGTTCTTGGGAACTTGGACAAAATTTGAAAAAATACCTAGAGACCTTATCAAAAATTAAGAAAATTCCTAGTGGTAGCTATATGTGGACAGAACTGCCAATAAATTTGGGCGACCCAACAAAAATAAAAAGATGATTCGAATAGGGTAAACTCAGAGCTGATGAACAGTAAACAGAACCAGGACAGATCTGGAACTTGGACTTGGACAAAAATCAAAAAATAGCTAAAAGATGAATTTTGATGTGATTTTTTTTTTGGGGATAAGGGTTCTAGAGGGGAACCAACCCTGAAATTTTGAGCTTCAGAAGATGAAGGGAGTGATAGCAAGAATTTGGAGAAGAAGGATCTATCCTGAGTGGACAGAACACCGAAACCGTTGGCAACGACGCGTCGGCGGCGAGACGATGGCGGCGGCGATCACCGGAGTTGCTTCAGATGCTGGAGGGGATCAAGGGGGAAGGGATTACACTCTAGAAAGGGGAGAGGGGGTGGAGGAACCAGGGAGAGAGAGGGGAGGGGCGCAAATCTCCAAGGGGGCAAATGCCTTTTTTTCCTTCATTAATTCATTCAATATGAAAAATACAACCTTATATAGGATGCCAACCAAACTCAACCTCAACCCTTGGATCTAGGGGTTTGGATTGAAGGGCTGGGATACAATGTGAATCACACATTTAATACATTAGTTTAATCTAATTTGACCATACTTATTCAACCTTGGACTAGATCCATTCAAACACCACCTAACAAGCCTAATAAGGCCAAAAGAGGGGGCGCCCCCTTCATGGGCCTCTCTTGGGCCTAGGCTGGTCCAAGGGCAGCCAACCCAACCCATTAACTCAAGTCTAGACTTGGGCCTTCCAAGTCTTGGTGGCCCATGAGAGGGAGTGGCCCAATTGGGCCTTAAATGACTAATATGGTCCATAAGGGTGGCACTTGGTCCAATATGAACTAGGCTTTCTAATGGACTCTACTAATGGCAATCTAACCTTGGACTTGACATAACAAATGGCCCATTGGCTTGATATAAGCCTTACAAGGAGCCCAAAAGAAAGAAAATACACAATTACAATCTCATACAAGCCATAACTCACAAATACACTTCACCCGTGTATGGAAATCGCCTTTGATGCCCCATCAATTCTCCCCGGGTGGGAGGAACTCGACCCCGTCGAGTAGGGGTATGGCTGCTCCGGTCCTCCGGCGGATCCGTCACCGTGCTAAGTAGCGCGGGTATGCTCCACTCCAAGTGATCGGCACCTGCTCATTCCATATATACTCGATATGCGCACTGCTATGGCTAAAGGTGGTCACTCCGAAGGGGCACTCTCAAAAGGAAGGAGACAGCTCGAAGACTCACTAGGAATCACCGCTGAGTCCCTATAGGTGACTGATCCGGATATAGAAGTAAAACCGATCCCATACTCATCAAGTGAGTCCACTCGCCTCTTACTCGTAAGAGACCGACAACGAGCTTGCACAAGACACATGCAGACTCACCATGCACAGACACACGAATGCAAACCACGCAAACAATCGACTCAAAATCACCACACAAACAAACCACATAAAGAAAACACACCGACTCATGCACGACTCTAGACTAAGGTGGTAGCATCAAGCCCACTAGGTGGCGGCATCCTGGGCGGCCGAAGGGTCGCCCAGCTCTTCCCCCATGGCATAGTACTCATCGGCCAGTGCCTCATCGGCCTCGTAATCGACACACTCAAGCTCGGGAGGTGCGGATCCTCCAACACCTAAGGCTAGGGTGGTGCGAGCGGGACACTCACTGGCGATGTGGCCATACCCGTGACAGTGGAAACACTGTATTCGCGATCGACTACTCTCTCCGATAAGAGGGGCCTTACCCTTATCATCCCGTCGAGTAGGGGGTGTAGGCAGTAATGGGGGAGGTGTAGGTGCTTGGACAAGAGTGGAGGGGGTGCCGGTGCCAGAGGACGGGCTATAGGAGCTGGGGACGGGCAAAGGGTGCCGGTGGTTGGGGTGGAAATAGATCCCAGGGTGGAGGAGGACGAGGCCGTGGAGCGAAGTGCTCCTGACGGGTGGACTCCTGAGGTCGAGCCATGGGAGGCCGCTGATGCGGGCCTATGGAGTGACGGGGCTCGGTACTACGGAGAGGGGTGGGGCCCAACCGATGGCTAGACTCGAACTCTCCCTCAAATTGCTCCATCTCGAGAGCAACCTGGTATGCCTCTTCCAACGTCTTGGCATTGCGGCGGAAAAGCTCATACTGATAGTGTGGCCGCAAACCACGTCGAAAGCGGGAAACGGGCATGGTACTCTCCTCCGTGACACCACATCGTAGAAAGTACTCATCAAACTCCGCGATGTATTCGGAGACGGACCGGTCTCCCTGGCTAAGACTTTGCCATCTATCGATGAGTCGCTGGCGGTATGTGGGAGGAAGGTACTTTTGCCGAAGTTTATTCTTCATCTCGGCCCATGTGTCGATCGGGGGTTCTAGCCGCTGAAGTAGCAGGCTCTCCACATTCTTCCAATAAGTTTGTGCCTGCCCCATAAGTTTCATGGTGGCAAATCGGACCCTTCGACGCTCCGACATATCATACCATTCAAAATAACGGTCCATGCCAAACTCCCAATCTAGGTAGACTTTCGGATCCAAAGACCCGTAAAAAGCGGGAGGATCCGCTCGCACGGTCTTAAGGACCCGATCATCATCCTCATCTCGTTGTGGCTGAAAACCACGACGGCGTTGACCATACCCCTCGTAGGCATTGTCGGACCCATAGTCCTCGAGACCAAGGTCACGGTGTGGTAGTTGGGGAACCCGAGGAGGGGCGGGTGGAGGAACCAGTGGTGGCTGGTTTTGGGCCGCGGGAGCGGCCTGGACTTGGGCCATGGGAGCGGGTTGGACTTGGGCCCCCGCGGGAGGAGGTGCGGGTGGACCTTGGGCTGCCCCAGGAGGGTCCCCGTGTGACATCCTATCTAACCGCCCAACGAGGTCTTGGACCGACCTATCGGAGGTCTCCATGCGTCCCTCCATGGCCCTAAGGCGACCATCCATATTCTCGGAGAAGGTCCGAAAGTTAGCATCGGATTGGTCCAACCTAGCCATAATGGCCATCATCGCCTCTTGTAGGGAGTGGAAGTCTCCCGAGGTATCCCGTGGGTTGGCCATAGGTGGTGGTGGTGGGGGTGAGTACTGAGTACCCCGACGAGTGGGCATGCAAACACACCGACTAGAAGACGCCGACTAAAGCAAAACACACTAATGCAAATGATGCGCCTAGACTTAACCAAAACTCGATACGTGGCGGAGGCAATCGATCCGAAGATCACTCGCGCAAATGTGCGGCCTTCCCGATAGGCGTAGCCTAACGTTCGGACAACACCTTTTGATATACCGAGTAAAGGGATGTATGCGACCCAAAAATGACTCTTTTTGTTGTTTTGAAAATATGATGATCCTAGACTCGACTTAAACCGACTAATGACTCGATGTAAATGACACTCTTTTTTTTTTCTTTTTGACACCCTAGACTCAACTCGCTCTGATACCAAACTGATGCGGGACGAGACACGGACACGGCAAGCTCGCGATCGTCCCTTAACGAGGGAAGCGTCGGATGTGCGCGGTTGAGAAACCGGCAATGAGCTAGGGTGGTCGGCTCTCTTTTGCGCCGGATCGGGTCACGGGACGGCTTCGCTCTCTCTCGCAGCAGTGATATTATAAATTGAAGGCGAGCTAGGTATCCCTACACATGCTCTCTAGCAGCGGCATATAAAGCATATAAAGAATTAAGCTAATGCCAAGTGTAAGGGTGAAGGCGATACCTCCACGCTCTCGGCGTGGCGAAGACGGCACCCGGCCAAAGCTCGTACTCCCGGGAACTTAGTACATTATGTTTACAGCAGTACAAATAAGCCCACTCCACGCAGGGAGGTAAAGGGCGACACAAGTGGGCCCGGGAGGACCAAGTTCGGGTTGACGGGCGGTTTCGGGCAATGCTTCGGCTTCACGCGTACTCGTGCTAGTGGGGGCCCACGTATTGACCGGAGGGGTCGTGTGGGGCCTGATGACTCCTCTGTTGTGGAGACACCTGGAAAGCGTTCCCCTGGGATGGCGAGCTGCTGGAACGACCGCCGGACGCCGGGCGGCCCTCGGACGACGCTCGCTGGGAACTCGGCCACGAACCTGAAAGTTCTGTTTGCAGGCGCGCGACTCGGAGAAAACTGCTGCTGCGATCAGCCCCGTCGTCGGAATGCGACGAGATTAGCGCCGTTGGAAAGCTGACTCAGAATACTTCGACGTAGGGGTCTTCAAAAAAAATAATCAGATCTGTATTTCTGATCATGTATTTTACAAGCTTGCTGGAATCTGGCCAGAACTGCAGGGGCAGGTTCTGACTTCTCTGAAGATCGACGTTGACCGGGGAGAAGACCTCCGAATCTGGAAATGATTTCTTCAGCAAAGTTGAAGGTCTCTGAGAGAGGAATCCGGGACTATTTTTGGTTTTTTGATTGGATAAGAAATGGATTTTCTGGGATGTTTTTACTAGACCTGGGTCGGATCTGGGAAACTGTGGGCAGACTGTTCTTGGGAACTTGGACGAAATTTGAAAAATACCTAGAGACCTTATCAAAAATTAAGAAAATTCCTGGTGGTAGATATATGTGGACAGAACTCCCAATAAATTTGGGCGACCCAACAAAAATAAAAAGATGGTTCGAATGGGGTAAACTCAGAGCTGATGAACAGTAAACAGAACCAGGACAGATCTGGAACTTGGACTTGGACGAAAATCAAAAAATAGCTAAAGGATGAATTTTGACGTGATTTTTTTTGTGGGGATAAGGGTTCTAGAGGGGAACCAACCCTGAAATTTTGAGCTTCAGAAGATGAAGGGAGTGATAGCAGGAATTCGGAGAAGAAGGATCTGTCCTGAGTGGACAGAACACCGAAACCGTTGGCAACGACGCGTCGGCGGCGAGACGATGGCGGCGGCGATCACCGGAGTTGCTTCAGATGCTGGAGGGGATCAAGGGGGAAGGGATTACACTCTAGAAAGGGGAGAGGGGGTGGAGGAACCAGGGAGAGAGAGGGGAGGGGCGCAAATCTCCAAGGGGGCAAATGCCTTTTTTTCCTTCATTAATTCATTCAATATGAAAAATACAACCTTATATAGGATGCCAACCAAACTCAACCTCAACCCTTGGATCTAGGGGTTTGGATTGAAGGGCTGGGATACAATGTGAATCACACATTTAATACATTAGTTTAATCTAATTTGACCATACTTATTCAACCTTGGACTAGATCCATTCAAACACCACCTAACAAGCCTAATAAGGCCAAAAGAGGGGGCGCCCCCTTCATGGGCCTCTCTTGGGCCTAGGCTGGTCCAAGGGCAGCCAACCCAACCCATTAACTCAAGTCTAGACTTGGGCCTTCCAAGTCTTGGTGGCCCATGAGAGGGAGTGGCCCAATTGGGCCTTAAATGACTAATATGGTCCATAAGGGTGGCACTTGGTCCAATATGAACTAGGCTTTCTAATGGACTCTACTAATGGCAATCTAACCTTGGACTTGACATAACAAATGGCCCATTGGCTTGATATAAGCCTTACAAGGAGCCCAAAAGAAAGAAATTACACAATTACAACTTCATACAAGCCATAACACACAAATACACTTCACCCGTGTATGGAAATCGCCTTTGATGCCCCATCAATTCTCCCCGGGTGGGAGGAACTCGACCCCGTCGAGTAGGGGTATGGCTGCTCCGGTCCTCCGGCGGATCCGTCACCGTGCTAAGTAGCGCGGGTATGCTCCACTCCAAGTGATCGGCACCTGCTCATTCCATATATACTCGATATGCGCACTGCTATGGCTAAAGGTGGTCACTCCGAAGGGGCACTCTCAAAAGGAAGGAGACAGCTCGAAGACTCACTAGGAATCACCGCTGAGTCCCTATAGGTGACTGATCCGGATATAGAAGTAAAACCGATCCCATACTCATCAAGTGAGTCCACTCGCCTCTTACTCGTAAGAGACCGACAACGAGCTTGCACAAGACACATGCAGACTCACCATGCACAGACACACGAATGCAAACCACGCAAACAATCGACTCAAAATCACCACACAAACAAACCACATAAAGAAAACACACCGACTCATGCACGACTCTAGACTAAGGTGGTAGCATCAAGCCCACTAGGTGGCGGCATCCTGGGCGGCCGAAGGGTCGCCCAGCTCTTCCCCCATGGCATAGTACTCATCGGCCAGTGCCTCATCGGCCTCGTAATCGACACACTCAAGCTCGGGAGGTGCGGATCCGCCAACACCTAAGGCTAGGGTGGTGCGAGCGGGACACTCACTAGCAATGTGGCCATACCCGTGACAGTGGAAACACTGTATTCGCGATCGACTACTCTCCCCGATAAGAGGGGCCTTACCCTTATCATCCCGTCGGGTAGGGGGTGTAGGCAACAATGGGGGAGGTGTAGGTGCCTTGGACAAGAGTGGAGGGGGTGCCGGTGCCAGAGGACGGGCTATAGGAGCTGGGGGACGGGCAAAGGGTGCCGGTGGTTGGGATGGAAATAGATCCCGGGGTGGAGGAGGGCGAGGCCGTGGAGCGAAGTGCTCCTGACGGGTGGACTCCTGAGGTCGAGCCATAGGAGGCCGCTGATGCGGGCCTATGGAGTGACGGGGCTCGGTACTACGGAGAGGGGTGGGGCCCAACCGATGGCTAGACTCGAACTCTCCCTCAAATTGCTCCATCTCGAGAGCAACCTGGTATGCCTCTTCCAACGTCTTGGCATTGCGGCGGAAAAGCTCATACTGGTAGTGTGGCCGCAAACCACGTCGAAAGCGGGAAACGGGCATGGTACTCTCCTCCGTGACACCACATCGTAGAAAGTACTCATCAAACTCCGCGATGTATTCGGAGACGGACCGGTCTCCCTGGCTAAGACTTTGCCATCTATCGATGAGTCGCTGGCGGTATGTGGGAGGAAGGTACTTTTGCCGAAGTTTATTCTTCATCTCGGCCCATGTGTCGATCGGGGGTTCTAGCCGCTGAAGTAGCAGGCTCTCCACATTCTTCCAATAAGTTTGTGCCTGCCCCATAAGTTTCATGGTGGCAAATCGGACCCTTCGACGCTCCGACATATCATACCATTCAAAATAACGGTCCATGCCAAACTCCCAATCTAGGTAGACTTTCGGATCCAAAGACCCGTAAAAAGCGGGAGGATCCGCTCGCACGGTCTTAAGGACCCGATCATCATCCTCATCTCGTTGTGGCTGAAAACCACGACGGCGTTGACCATACCCCTCGTAGGCATTGTCGGACCCATAGTCCTCGAGACCAAGGTCACGGTGTGGTAGTTGGGGAACCCGAGGAGGGGCGGGTGGAGGAACCAGTGGTGGCTGGTTTTGGGCCGCGGGAGCGGCCTGGACTTGGGCCATGGGAGCGGGTTGGACTTGGGCCCCCGCGGGAGGAGGTGCGGGTGGACCTTGGGCTGCCCCAGGAGGGTCCCCGTGTGACATCCTATCTAACCGCCCAACGAGGTCTTGGACCGACCTATCGGAGGTCTCCATGCGTCCCTCCATGGCCCTAAGGCGACCATCCATATTCTCGGAGAAGGTCCGAAAGTTAGCATCGGATTGGTCCAACCTAGCCATAATGGCCATCATCGCCTCTTGTAGGGAGTGGAAGTCTCCCGAGGTATCCCGTGGGTTGGCCATAGGTGGTGGTGGTGGGGGTGAGTACTGAGTACCCCGACGAGTGGGCATGCAAACACACCGACTAGAAGACGCCGACTAAAGCAAAACACACTAATGCAAATGATGCGCCTAGACTTAACCAAAACTCGATACGTGGCGGAGGCAATCGATCCGAAGATCACTCGCGCAAATGTGCGGCCTTCCCGATAGGCGTAGCCTAACGTTCGGACAACACCTTTTGATATACCGAGTAAAGGGATGTATGCGACCCAAAAATGACTCTTTTTGTTGTTTTGAAAATATGATGATCCTAGACTCGACTTAAACCGACTAATGACTCGATGTAAATGACACTCTTTTTTTTTCTTTTTGACACCCTAGACTCAACTCGCTCTGATACCAAATTGATGCGGGACGGGACCACGGACACGACAAGCTCGCGATCGTCCCTTAACGAGGGAAGCGTCGGAAGTGCGCGGTTGAGAAACCGGCAATGAGCTAGGGTGGTCGGCTCTCTTTTGCGCCCGGATCGGGTCACGGGACGGCTTCGCTCTCTCTCGCAGCAGTGATATTATAAATTGAAGGCGAGCTAGGTATCCCTACACATGCTCTCTAGCAGCGGCATATAAAGCATATAAAGAATTAAGCTAATGCCAAGTGTAAGGGTGAAGGCGATACCTCCACGCTCTCGGCGTGGCGAAGACGGCACCCGGCCAAAGCTCGTACTCCCGGGAACTTAGTACATTATGTTTACAGCAGTACAAATAAGCCCACTCCACGCAGGGAGGTAAAGGGCGACACAAGTGGGCCCGGGAGGACCAAGTTCGGGTTGACGGGCGGTTTCGGGCAATGCTTCGGCTTCACGCGTACTCGTGCTAGTGGGGGCCCACGTATTGACCGGAGGGGTCGTGTGGGGCCTGATGACTCCTCTGTTGTGGAGACACCTGGAAAGCGTTCCCCTGGGATGGCGAGCTGCTGGAACGACCGCCGGACGCCGGGCGGCCCTCGGACGACGCTCGCTGGGAACTCGGCCACGAACCTGAAAGTTCTGTTTGCAGGCGCGCGACTCGGAGAAAACTGCTGCTGCGATCAGCCCCGTCGTCGGAATGTGACGAGATTAGCGCCGTTGGAAAGCTGACTCAGAATACTTCGACGTAGGGGTCTTCAAAAAAAATAATCAGATCTGTATTTCTGATCATGTATTTTACAAGCTTGCTGGAATCTGGCCAGAACTGCAGGGGCAGGTTCTGACTTCTCTGAAGATCGACGTTGACCGGGGAGAAGACCTCCGAATCTGGAAATGATTTCTTCAGCAAAGTTGAAGGTCTCTGAGAGAGGAATCCAGGACTATTTTTGGTTTTTTTGATTGGATAAGAAATGGATTTTCTGGGATGTTTTTACTAGACCTGGGTCGGATCTGGGAAACTGTGGGTAGACTATTCTTGGGAACTTGGACGAAATTTGAAAAAATAACTAGAGACCTTATCAAAAATTAAGAAAATTCCTGGTGGTAGATATATGTGGACAGAACTCCCAATAAATTTGGGCGACCCAACAAAAATAAAAAGGTGATTCGAATGGGGTAAACTCAGAGCTGATGAACAGTAAACAGAACCAGGACAGATCTAGAACTTGGACTTGGACGAAAATCAAAAAATAGCTAAAGGATGAATTTTGACGTGATTTTTTTTGTGGGGATAAGGGTTCTAGAGGGGAACCAACCCTGAAATTTTGAGCTTCAGAAGATGAAGGGAGTGATAGCAGGAATTCGGAGAAGAAGGATCTGTCCTGAGTGGACAGAACACCGAAACCGTTGGCAACGACGCGTCGGCGGCGAGACGATGGCGGCGGCGATCACCGGAGTTGCTTCAGATGCTGGAGGGGATCAAGGGGGAAGGGATTACACTCTAGAAAGGGGAGAGGGGGTGGAGGAACCAGGGAGAGAGAGGGGAGGGGCGCAAATCTCCAAGGGGGCAAATGCCTTTTTTTCCTTCATTAATTCATTCAATATGAAAAATACAACCTTATATAGGATGCCAACCAAACTCAACCTCAACCCTTGGATCTAGGGGTTTGGATTGAAGGGCTGGGATACAATGTGAATCACACATTTAATACATTAGTTAATCTAATTTGACCATACTTATTCAACCTTGGACTAGATCCATTCAAACACCACCTAACAAGCCTAATAAGGCCAAAAGAGGGGGCGCCCCCTTCATGGGCCTCTCTTGGGCCTAGGCTGGTCCAAGGGCAGCCAACCCAACCCATTAACTCAAGTCTAGACTTGGGCCTTCCAAGTCTTGGTGGCCCATGAGAGGGAGTGGCCCAATTGGGCCTTAAATGACTAATATGGTCCATAAGGGTGGCACTTGGTCCAATATGAACTAGGCTTTCTAATGGGCTCTACTAATGGCAATCTAACCTTGGACTTGACATAACAAATGGCCCATTGACTTGATATAAGCCTTACAAGGAGTCCAAAAGAAAGAAAATACACAATTACAATCTCATACAAGACATAACTCATAAATACACTTCACCCGTGTATGGAAATCGCCTTTGATGTCCCATCACCCTGTCCCATACTTTTATGGCATGTGACTGTTGTTTGCTTCCTGCAGGGACTTGGTGAGGTGCTCCCCGTTGCTGGAACATCTTCCTATCTTCCGGTGGGAAAGAGCGTAAGGAAGGGTAGGGAACTATTTTCCCTTCTTCCACTTTGCAGACAAGGCCATGCGGCTGGACGACGGTAGTGGACTCGTGGCGCACTGGCCGTGGCGAGACAACCTCTCCATCCAAGGAGGGAGCTGGAAGCGGACGGAATAGCGGGGTCTTGTTCGCCAGTTTGGAGGCATGTCCAGCGCGCCTGGGTGGCCTTCATAATGTGTTGGCCTCGTAGTACCGCTCCCCCTCGTTGACTTGTGTAGGTCTGTTGGTTCCCTGTAACGGGTGGGCCTTGTTGCTCCACTGCCCCCCGCCTAAACAGGGGTGGTTCGAAGCAGCCAGCCTAGTTTTCCTGGTGCAGGCCTTCTACTCGTGAAGCCCTTTGTTGGTTTAGGGGGTTTTGTCCCTCTTCTCTGGCATAGGTGGCTTCACTGTTGGTACCCTTCCACAGAACAAAAATGGGTGCTTGGTGTCCGTTCAGGGGCTCAGCATGATTGTTGGCGGAGGACAGTGCCCGGGAAGTGAACCGTTGGAGTGGTATATCACCATGATCGAGCACGTTTTGTCTCTCCACGTACTTTGTATTTGGCCCTTGTGAGGGTTACTTGTCGATTTCTGGCAGCTTGTATTTTGACTAAAGAAATATAAATTCTTTATTTTGAGTCGATACTGTTGTGTACCTTTTATTGGAAGACTTCTGCGTGTTTCTGGGCGGCTCTTCGTGCTCGCGTTCCGCGGTGCTTGTGTCCTCCATTCGTTTGCTGCCATCATTTTTGAGGAGAGCGGTGCTCGCCTCTAGGAAAACCCTTAGGTTACCTTTTCATTTTCGAGGGGAGCGGTGCTCACCTCTAGGAAACACTTAGGTTACTTCTTCGTTTGCAAGGGGAGCAGTGCTCGCCTCTAGGAAAACCCTTAGGTTACCTCTTCATTTTCGAGGGGAGCGGTGCTCGCCTCTAGGAAACCCTTAAGTTACATTTTCATTTTCGAGGGGAGCGGTGCTCGCCTCTAGGAAAACCCTTAAGTTACCTTTTTGCTTTCGAGGGGAGCGGTGCTCGCCTCTAGGACAACCCTTAGGTTACCTCTTCGTTTCCGTAGGTAACTTACCTTAGTGGAGTACGGTTGGTGACGATTTACTGGAAGTATTTCCTGAGGTTGACGGAATTCCACGTCCTGGGTACCTCTCTCCCCCCAGCGCCACTAGGATGTACGCTCCTTTGCCGAGTGTCTCTGCTACCCTGTACGAGCCTTCCCTGTTTGGTGCGAGCTTTCCTGTGGCTCCCTGTGGGTCAACCACGCTTGCTCGCCGTAGAACTAGATCACCGGGGAAGAAGTGTCGCTCCTTAACTCGGGCGTTGTAGTATTGAGCCAGTTTCTGCTGATATGCCACGAGCTTTACCTGGGCGTTGGCTATTCCTTCTTTGAACATGTCCAAGTTTTCTCGCATTGCTTTGTTGTTCCTAGCTTCGTCAAAGTGTCCCACTCGTAGCGAGGGGTTGGATATCTCCACCGGAACCACTGCCTCAGCTCCGTAGGTGAGATGAAAAGGTGTCTCTCCGGTGGCAGCTCTAGCGGTGGTCCGGTGGGCCCATAGGATGCTAGGGATCGAGTGGATCCACGAGTCACCTGCTTGGTCCAGGCGGGTCTTGATGCCGTGGAGGAGGCTTCGGTTGCCATTTTCCACCAACCCATTGTTGTGCCTCTTAGGCACAAGCATGTGCTATGTTGCTTTGATGATAGCAATGCTATTTGGTTTTGATGATAGCAAGACAGTGAGTGCATTTGATATTGTATTTTGATGATAGCAATGTTATTGTGTTTTGATGATTGCAATAAACAAAGTGCATTTCTGTGCATTCTTATTCTTGAGCATTCTGCATATGATAGCAACATGAATGATGATGTTTAGCATTGATGGCAGTTGTTCTTTATATATCTGAATTGCATTTTGTCAGATATCATGTATCTGCATAGTCTGAATGTCTCTGCATGTATCTGCATAGTCTGAATAGCAGTAAGTGCTAGTCTCTACATTGGAAGTGTGCATCATTTGCATTCAAGCCTTGAAGTCTGTACATCATGTTCATTCAGTTCACTTCAAGTCTGTCAGCCGTGTGCATTATTTCATTATTTCATCTATCTACACTCTGCTTAGTTAGTATGAACAGTAGTGGGTCGACCCACCCTTGCTGATGCGTCGACCCATCAGAACACTGACTGTCTGGGTATCAAAGTCTATACATCAGCTTGATCGAGTAAGTCTGTACAGCATGCCTTAGTGTTCATATCATTAAGTCTGTACATTGGCATCTCTTCTTCAAGTCTGTACACCGGGCATCTTCTAATTGAAGTCTGTACAGCCAATGCACTTAACTGAAGTCTATACACTGGTTTGTCTAACTTCAACTCTACATCCAATTACGGTTGCAGTGTTCACCAAGTCTATACATCACCTTCTGCAAGCATTCTTCAAGTATGTACAGCCTGTGCATTGCTTCACTCATTGATTGAGTCTATACATTGTCCATGTTAGATAAAGTCTACACAGCGTCTTAGGCTAAGTGTGTACAGCGTCTTAGGCAAAGTCTGTACAGCGTCAACGCATTTCACTGGCTCATGTTACAGCGTCAACGCATTAAGTCTGTACACTCGACTCGCCGTTGAATTGGTCAAGTGTGTACATTCCTTCACTGTAGCTTTCACGTTTCCAAGTCTACACATCTTGAAAGTCTATACACTCATCACTTACCTTCGTTCAAGGCAAAGTCTATACACTGGGGTCTTTCCCTACGTTTCTTAGTCAAAGTCTGAACATTCGGTTCTGAAGCCTGAAGTCTATACACTCCAGCCTATTCCTACGTTCAAGGCTTCAGCTACACATCAAGTCTATACATTGGGCTTCACTCATTCAAGTCTATACATCCACAGTGGATCTTCAAGTCTGTACATCCACAGTGGAACTTCGAAGTCTGTACACCGCTTGAGCCTCAACAAGTCTGTACATCGCCTTAAGCGTCTCAAGTCTATTCATTGGCTCAAGCTTCCAAGTCTGTACACTGGTTCAAAGTCTACATAACGCCTCTTTGATTCTAAGTCTTTACATTCGTTTTAAGGCAAAGTCTGTACATTGCCTTTGTGCTTCAAAGCCTGTCGATTGAAGAGTCTACACATTGGTTGTTCACACGTTCCTGCAGTCTGAAGTCTCTACATTGCTTTCGCCTGTTTTTCATCTAAGTATCATAAAGTCTGTACGTTGCTTTAGCCTTTACCTTCACAGCAAAGTCTATACAATGCAATGCATAAACTTAGAACTGATGACTTCGTTTCATCTGTCTGACAGGGACTGAAGAGGCTAATGAACCCCTTAAAGCAAGAGGGCTGAAGCCATCCAATTTCCGCTGCTGGAACACACCAATGCGTCAACGCATTGATCAAGTAGCGTGGACGCAGCAGTTCAAGTATCCCTTATTGCAGCCTCTGGAGTACATTGGCAGCATCGACGCTGCAGCTCCATGCGTCAACGCAGCATGCTGAGAGCGTCAACGCAGCACGTCTATCTGATGAAGACCTGCTCACTGGAACGCATCAATGCGTCAACGCCACGGGTTGGAAGCGTCGACGCAGTAGTTAAAAAGGGTTGAAGATCTCTGAAGGGTGCGTCAACTCCTTGGAGCAAGTGGGTTGACGCCATCTAACTCCAGTTGCTGAGCATACTGATGAAAGGGCACGTGACCTGAAGCTGGCACCTGACACGTGATCCGAGGTGGGTGCTGAGCACGTGATCCGAGGAGGAATCTTCTGGACGGAAGGCGTGGGAAGCACACGCTCTATCTCCCTACTGCTGCTGGTATATATTGGAGCCTTCGTCTTCAGATGGAGGCCGATCGTGATCGAAGCCTGGGAGCAGTAGAGAGCAGAAGCTGAGAGAAGAAAAAGGGAAAAAGAAATGAGAGCTTCCACGATCCAGACAGAGAGAGAAGAAAAGAAGAGAAGAGTAGAGAGTGAAAGAAGAGCAGAAGAAGAAGAGAAAGAAGAAGGAGAAAGAGATAGAGAGCTCGAGCAGAGTGTGAAGAAGAAGAAGAGAGAGAGAGAAAGAGAAGGAGTTCGTTCCTCAGATCTTTGGTTCAAAACCAGATCTGAGGTTGCTCATTGTTAGAGCTATATTTCGTGCTTCATTGTTCAGCCTTTAGTTGCTGTGTTTCCATCTTTTCTTGTTTTCTTTTTATACTTTCTTATCAAGCTATTTGTCAGCGGATGCAGTGGAGGTCTCCACTGGACAGGTAAAGCTGTAATCCTCAGCTGGCGAGACTTGGTCTCGGACGGGTTAAGCTATAATCCCCAGCGGGTTCAAGCTGTGAGTCAGCGATGGCTAAGCTGTATTGCCCAGCGGAGGCAAGCTGTGATGCCCAACTGTTCAAGCTGTGAGTTAGCAGGAAGCCACACTCGGGTTGAGTGTGGGGTGGATGTAGGTCTGCAGGACCGAACCACCTAAAAACCCCTCTTGCATTGTGGTTTGATTGCTTATGGTTTGCTTCCGCTAGATGTTTGCATAGGGGTGCTCCAAGTGTTTGATCACAGGTTCATTAGATGATTTGATCAGATTTTGTTCTAAGTGTTTAATCTGTTGAGTGAGCGAAATTCTAATTGAGTGAAATTTTATATTGGGTGAAAGTTTTTATAGGCTATATTCATTCACCCCCCCTCTGAATACTTGCACCGAACCCAACAATTGGTATCAGAGCGGTCTCTGACTTAACAGATCTAACAATCTGTAGAGGATCCTGCTAGATTTTTGGTGCGTTTTCAGAGTGGGTGTATTGTGCTCGTTGTTTTGTTTCACCGGTTTAGTGCTTTACCTTGCCCATCTGGTTTTGCTGCATTTCCTGTCATTTGTTTTAGTGAGTTGAATCTGTTTGCCATCTGTCCAAATGGATCATCCTCCAATTTATGATGGTTCTAACTTTGAAAGTTGGCTAGGAGGCCTAGCTGTGTATGTAGATTCCATTGATCCCAACACCCATTGGCTTGGGGGTGCCCCACCGAAGTGTAGTGGTTCCAGATCCCTAACTCCGAGCACTTTTCTTGAAAGGTGCTCGCGAACTGTTTGCCATTGTCGGTTGTGAGAACCCTTGGGATCCTGAATCGATAGATGACGCTTCGTAGCACGAACTTCCAAGCTGCTTCGTTTGTTATCTTTCCCACTGGTTCAGCGTCGACCCACTTGGTGAAGTAGTCGATGGCAACTATGAGGAACTTCATCCTCCCTTATGCTTCAGGGAAGGGTCATAGTATGTCAATTCCCCACCGAGTAAATGGGCGGGGCTCCGTCAAAGCGTGGAGCTGCGTAGCTGGCTGGTGGTGTAGGTGGGAATATTTCTGACACTGGGGACACCTCCGAACAAAGTCGAGACTGTCTTGCTGCAAGGTGGGCCACCAATACCCTTGCCGGATCAACGTCCGTGCGAGTGCTCGCCCTCCCACGTGGCTTCCGCAAAGTCCTTCGTGGACTTCTTGGATGGCCTGGTTGACCTCCGTGGGGAAGAGGCACTTGAGTAGAGTGGCTAAGAGGGACCGGCGATATAACCGGCCGTCCACCATGGTGAAGTGGGCTGCTCTTGCCCGCGTGCGCCGCGCCTCAGCATGGTTGCTCAAGAGTTATTGCCGAAGTCGGCGAGAGCTTGGTCTTTGATCGATGTTCTCGGTCGAAACTTGACGTAAAATTCTCCCAACTCGATAGCCCACTTGACCAGCCTTCCGGAAGCATCGGGGTTCTGGAGGATTTGTCGCAGGGGCTGATCGGTGAGGACGACGATCGGGTGAGCCAGGAAGTATGGTCGTAGCTTGTGAGCAGCCGTAATCAGCCTGAGGGTGAACTTTTCAGTCCATGAATACCAGGACTCCGGTCCTTGTAGTGCTCAACTAACGTAGTAGACAGGCTTCATGACTTCTGTTTCCTTCCGTGCGAGTACGGCGCTCATGGTACTGGGCGTCACGGACAGGTACATGAGTAGCTGTTCTCCCCTTTGGGGTTTGGCGAGGATAGGAGGGGTTGCCAGGTAGCGTTTCAACTCTTTGAACGCCTGCTCGCACTCCTGGTCCCAGTCGATCCACCTCTTCTTTTCTGGCGCCACGTTGGCCTGCTTGATCAATCGGAAGAAGGGGAGACATCACTCAGCGGCTCGGGATAGGAACCATGCCAGGGAGGCGACGTGTCCGGTGACGCACTGTATGTCCCTCACCCGTCCTGGTCGCTTCATCTCCAACACTGCTCGGATCTGGTCAGGGTTGGCCTTGATTCCTTGGTGGGTGACAAGGAGACCTAGTAATTTTCCCGATCGCACCCCGAACGCACATTTAGGAGGGTTGAGTTTCATATTGTTCCATCTGAGTGTGGCGAAGGTCTCTGCCAGGTCGCGCAAGTGTTCGGCTGCTCGGAGGCTTTTTACGAGCATGTCGTCGAAGTAGACTTCCATGTTGCGGCCAATCTGCGAGTCGAACATATGGTTGACGAGGCGTTGATATGTAGCCCCAGCGTTCTTCAGTCCAAACAGCATGTGAGTGTAGATATATAGGCTGTGGTCGGTGATGAACGCAATCTTGTCTTGGTCGGACTCATGCATGCTGATCTGATGGTACCCAGAATAGGCGTCGAGGAAGCTCAGCATTTCGTGCCTGGCCGTAGCGTCGACCAGGTGGTCGATCCGCGGCATGGGGAAGCTATCTTTGGGCGTGGCCTTGTTGAGGTCGGTGTAGTCCATGCACATCTGCCACTTCCCGTTGCTCTTGGGCACCAAGACCACGTTGGCCACCCAGTCTGGATACTGGGTAGGCCAAAGTAGCCCCGATCGCAACTTTTCTCCTACTTGCTTCCTGATGATGGCCTGCCGTTCGGGGTTGCAACGCCTTCGGCGTTGCTGCACCGAGCGACAGGTGGGATCCAATCTAAGTTGGTGTGTGATGACCTCTGGAGGGATTCCGGGGAGTTCATCCTCGGACCAAGCGAACACATCCTGGTGGGCCGTGAGGAAGCTTGCGTACGCTCGCTTATCGTGCTCGGCTAAGGTAGCGCCGATCTTCAGTGTTCTACTTGGGTCGTCCCCAACTTGGATGAGGTATAAGTCCTCAGTCGGCGCGCTCGTGCTCGGACCTGGATCTTCGGTCCTTGCCTTTTTCTCTGGTGGCACATCTTCGGGGCGCCGTCACGGGTGGAGATAAGGTAGCACCTTCTAGATTCTCTCTGATCACCTCAAACTTCCCCTACCCCACGGGGGGTGAAGAACTTAAGTTTCTGGTGGTAGGAAGAAGGGACACCTCGAAGCGTGCCGAGGATCCCTCGGCCTATGATAGCATTGTACCCTATCATTGCACGAACCACGGTAAAGTCGGTGAGGAAGGTTACCACGTGATCGGGAGTGAGATATGCCCTTCCGGGTGGACAGTCGTGCCGGAGAACCCGTACAACAGTGTGTGCAATGGTGCGAGTCATGACATATCCACACCCATGAGTATAAGACAGTCGTACGCAATAACGTCGGGTCCACTTCCATTATCTACCAGGATGCGACGTACAGTACACTAGTTGATGGTGGCCGAAACCACTAGAGCATTAGAATGGGGTGTGGTGACACCTTCCAGGTCATCCTCGGAGAAAACAATGGGGTCTCCTAGATGACCCGAGGGGGAGAGCTCCTGTCGGGTGTCATCGCCTTGGTCCGCCGCGTTGATGGCCGTCACGTACCGTCGCCTTCTGCTCACGCTGTCCTTCCCCCGCGGCGGGCCCCCCAGAGATCATCATGATCTCCTTTCCGTTGGGCCAGTTGTCGATCGGGGGAGGTGTCTTCTGTCGTCTCTCGGCGGCTTTGGCGAGGAATTTATCGAGGAGTCCCCTGCGGATAAGGTCCTCGATGGCATCTCTCAGGTTGATGCAGTCGGCGGTGTCGTGACCATGGTCTCGATGGTAGTGGTAGTACTTCTTCTTGTTCCTTGAATTCGGATCCGACTTCATCCCCGGGGGCCACTTGAGGAATGGCTCCTCGCGGATCTTCATCAAGATCTGGTCAGGTGGAGCCGTCAGGGGTGTATAGACCGCCGCGATCGCTCCCGTTTACTCCGACCCTCTCGTGGTGGGTCGGTGGCTCTCTTTCGGTCGGGCTGGTCAGTCCCGACTACGCGGCGCAAGGCCGCGGTGTTTTCCTCGTAGTGTGCGTGCTTCTGGGCTAGCGCGAGGAGGTCCGGAAGGGTCGTCGGGGCTTCGACTCCGAGCGCGCGTCGAAGGATGTGGTCCCGCGTCCCCTGGGTGAGTGCCGTGGTGGCGATGTCGACGTCAAGGTGGGGAATACGGAGTGCCTCCGCGCGAAAGTGGGAGACGAAGTCCCAAAGCGTCTCTTCTTTTCCCTACCTGAGAGTGAGCAGGGTTACCGCAGACTTGGCTACCTTTCGACAGCCCACAAAGTTCTCCTTGAACAGCTTTTTGAGCTGTTGGAAGGAGGAGATCGTCCCGGCCAGCAGGGACTCGAACCATGCTCGGGCGTTCTCCCGGAGGGTCATGATGAACGCCAAGCATTTTACGGTATCCGAGGCCCGGTGAAACACCAAGTGGGACTCGAAGCCGTGCAGGTGGTCGGCCGGGTCAGTAGTGCCGTCGTAGGAGGCGAATGACGGCAACTGGAGCTTTGGCGGAATGGGGGCTTCCATGATTTCCCTAGAGAAGGGAGCGTGGAAGTCCATGTCATCGTCGATGAGGTCACGATTCTTGGTGCCAGGAGGACGTCATCCAGGTATCAGACCTTGTCCTCTATCTCGTCGAACCGTTGGAGCCGACGGTCCATATCTGGGTTGGAATGAAGGGGGCTACGTACCTTGGGTGCAGGTACACTGCGTGACCGACGGGTCCTTGCGACGGAGGTATGGGATGCCTCCCATACTTTCCAGAGGTTTTCTCCGGTCGGGCCCCTTTCATCCTCCCGTTGTTCGGGTGGGGCGTACTAGGGCCTCATCCTCTGGTCCCGAAGTTCTCGACAGAATTCTGCCAAGGACTGAACCTCTTCGTGGAGCTCATCTAGGTCACCTGGGGTGACCTCTTATCGGGGGTGAGCGGAGGAAGCTTCCTACGATCCCCGGCGAGAGTTGGGTCCCTGGTGGGAGCCTCGCCCCCGGTTGCTGGCGTTGCGGAGGCTTCCACGGGGCGCCATAGCCTTTTGCTCTGCTTCCCACAGACGGCGCCAAGAAGTGTAGAGGCAGGAAAATGGTTCTTAAGCCACGTACCACCTTCTCTATTTATTTGTTAGGGAAGTCATCGCGTGCCCGTGTAGGCCTGCAAACACCAAGAACCAAGAAGGCGTCAGAAGGAGTCTCGGGTATTATCCCAGGGGACAACCCTCCGATGCTTAAGTCAGCAAGGGATCAATGAGCGACAGAGAAGAGCGAAGTAAGAGAGGAGTAGAGTTCGTAGTGGCTGATCCGAGTGATGTGTAGGTCCTCTGAACGCGTGCTCGCCGCTCCCAGTGGGTACTCGGAGAGTGCTCGCTGGGTGATAAGGCCGTGCAGGAGGAGGTTTCTCTCTAGGCGTAGTGGGTCGCCTCTCTGTCGTTGTAGTAGGCATGGTTGCTCTATTCTCAGTAGGAAACTTTTATGGTAGAAGTATCCACCATCCCTCTTCTCTTCTGTCGATGTCCCTTTTATACGGGTTGTCCTGGAGCGAGGGGCCTCATCCATTGAGAGGGAAGGGTCCGCTTAGTAGAGTAACGTTCTCCCGCTACATTGGCAGGAGTTACCCATTGGGGGGCGATAGCCTCGGTGTCGGCTGGTCCCTGGGCGAGTCTTACGGCGCTCATGGCGCGTGCTCGCCCGTTACGGGGTCAAAGCCGACATCGTGGGGGCAACGGTTGGTCGCCGGAGTGTTCTCCGGTGAGAATTACGCTTCCCCTTACTGTAAAATTCAATGTCGGGTCGGATTGGGCCGCATCTTGGTGGGCCGCATCTGTCGTTGCACGCTTGTCGAGAGCTCCTGGGTATGGGCCGGTCATTACTGGGCCAAATGTGGGCCAAGCTGGTTTTACCCTCCCCAGGAACCATTTTCCTGCCTCTACAAATTCAAACAAAATATTTCATTCTTGTAACAAAATGTTTCACTCAAATGTAAAATATTTCATTCTTCCACAAAATGTTTCAGTCATGTGCTTTTCCGCCGAGTGCGCTCCATCTTTAATGCGCGAAAAAATGGGCGGTACCATTTTGACGCGAGATGTCCTTTCTACGCAGAAATTATCTTTTCACCTTTTTTGGGCAAATGAGAATAAAGGTTACATTTTGATATGGCTTTGTGCACCGGATTCGGTGCACAAAGCATTACTCCTTAGACTATTATTGGAATTGTGCAACACTACTAAAGTTAGACAATGTCACATTGTTTCAACACACGGAATTAATATATGAAAATTCTAAAATTCGGTGTTCATTTATTGAAAACGAGGGTGCATATTTGTGAGCTATTTTAAAGGACGGGCACTTTTAATTTCACGAGTTAAATTTATCAAACAATTAAGATTCAAATGCTACGTCTTTTACTACTGACCAAAGTCAATGTTAATTTATATTAGTCTAAAATCCATAGATCTTTTATCGACTGCCAAAGAATAGATCGCCAATGTGATCATAATTGGACCATTAGATTGACGACTTAGTATCCATAAAGGATATTCATGCACGAGGTAAGGGAATATCTGCAATTGCCCAACATCATTTGAGGAGATGAGGTTGTCTTTGAAATTTTCACAAGTTCAATGTATTCTTGCAGTAACATGGGTATGGCTATAATTTTGTAATGGCAAGGATATGATTGTAATTTTGCACTAGCAAGGGTATGCTTGTAATTTGTCAAGTTATAGGGTATAGTTATAATTTTGCACTAGCAAGAGTATAGTTGCAAGGACAAGGGTGTTGATGTAATTTTGTAGGGGTAAGGTATTGATATAATTTTACAATGGCCAAGGTACGGATGTAGACATTTCTGCACATCATAAGGACCTTTGCACAATTCGTGAAACTTTAGGATTTTCTATAATATTTGGATATTTTTGTAATTTTCACAAAGTACAGGGTACATTTGTAATGACACGCCATTTCTTGGACTTTATTATAACATATAGGACATTTCTACTATTCTCTAGACATTATAGGACATAACTGTAATTATAAGACATTGGAAGGATTTTTCTATGAAATATAGGATTTATTTGTAATTTCTAATTATTTCATAAAATTACAATATTGTCCTTATAAATTACATGAAAATACAAAAAAGTACATAGACATGGTCACAAGGACATATACACAGGACAAGGGTATATATGCAAGACATATGGGTGTATTTATCACATACCCTTGCTCGGGTTTTTGAACAAACAAACAAACAACTCCGAGCTTGAGGCTTCTTGCATTGCTCCTTGGGCTTGCTCCGTGTGTTTCTTCCCTTCTCACCCCATGAGGGGGATTTATAGGGTTGAGGATAGGCTACCCCGTCCAATTGATGCCCCCAACTCGGTTCGGGTTACATGAGAGAGAAAGAGAGAGTGGCGGGAGAGAGGGAGAGGGAGGCTACCCAAAGAGTGGCGGGAGAGAGGGAGGCTACCCAATTGGGTAGCCCCCCTACCCGATCTAGGTAGCTCTCCTCCCTCCTTTTTCTTCCTTTTTTTAATAAAAAATATTTTTTTAGACCCGACCCGAGTCATATAAAAGAAAAGGAGAGAGTGGGTGTAATGACCTAGGATTTTCGGATCAAGAATATGAGGGTTTCAGAGCGTTTCCATGGGTCCCAGATCGTGTTTATAATTAAATCAAAATTTTGGCTATCAAGCCGTCATATCTTTGTACGTGGTGAAACTTTGTATTTTCGGGCTCCTAAATGTTGCAGACACGTTGTACGTTTTCTGAGGACCGTGGTGATGATTTTTCCCATTCTTCTATTTTCTAGATTTTTAAAACCCCAAACGATTTTCTATTTAAATCAACCCTTCACCCTCTCTCCCCTCATTCTCTTATTCTCTCCCTCTCTCTTCTCTCGTTTCTCTCCTTCTCTCCACCCCTTCTCCGGGTGGCCGACAGAGGATGGCATGGACGAGGTGAGGGTGACGTGGACAACGAGTGGTCTAGGATGAAGTGAGGAACAAGGCGGTGGCGCAGTAAAGCTTCGCTCGTGGATTTGAGAACCCAACAATGGTTCGAGGCGTGATTTCGTATGGAATCAGCGTCCTTGGTGCGAGAAATCATCGTGAGAGGTAGGAGGACGGATCCCTAGCCCATGCTTTCCATTTTCCCATGATTTATAGGCTGAGGTGAGGCCAAGAGTGGGTTTCTTCCACGTTGGGATGCAAAATACATGTTTTTGGGGTGAGCGACGGATTCGTCGATTCGATTGCATTTTTATGGTTTAAATGTGGCCTTCCGGTAGTTTAGAGGTCGAGGAATGGTTCCCCCATATTTTCCCCATCACCCGGGGTGATTGGGATGTGGATTAGGGCCCCTCGGATGGGGTTTCATGGGTGCGTCCCTGGAATCGATCGACCGAATGGGCAATTCGGTCAACCAGTTGGGCGTTCACCGCTGTGGGCTATCTGCCCTGGTTCGGTTGACCAACCCCGACCGGTTCGGTCGACCGACCCAGGTCAGTGGGGTGCCTGTCTATATACCGGTCGACCGACCCAGTGGGCTGGTCGACTGACCCCTTGTGTAGGTCGACTGACCAAGTGGGCAGGTCGACCGATTTGGACCCTTTTTGCCCGTTTTTGCCATCAGTCGACCCGGTTGAGACCCATAAGTCGAACTTTTGCCCATAGATGTCCCGGACACCCCGTTAGTCCGAGTTCATACTTTTGGGTGTCCGTGAAAGTCATTGTAGCGACCCAAGATCCGGATACCGGGAAGGGCCCGATACCATTCGAATCCTGGCCCACCGCCCACGAGCCGGGAAGGCTAGGAAGAGATAAAAGGAGTGTGGAGGTACAAGGAAATAGGAAATAAAGTAGGATAATAGATATAATAACAGAAATAAATAACTACAACAGAGTCCAGTCCAACAGAAAGTACAGTCTAAGGTAGAAGAATGTACCCCACGTCGAGAGAACACTCGGCCCGGCAACCTGGCGACTAAGAACCCCAGCACAGCACCCTCAAACCACGAGGAAGAACCGTCGCACCTGAAAAGCAGGGGTGAGCCTCCTGTCATTGGCTCAGTAGGGATCCCACGGAACCCCAACCACGAACAATGGTGGTAGCGAAAAGGAAAATAGCTACAACTACAGCAGGAACAGTAAATCGGTGGCCAGTCAAAACTCGACACTATAGCTACTCCTACTGTACCAAAAAACACATCCCGATCTCCCAGTTGGGGGACCACTAGACTACGAACCACCCTAGCCACGCTACGGGGGGAAATGACCACACTGTCACGGAGGCCCATCTCGCAGATAAAGGCCCGACCCAAAACCTGTCGGTTTAGGAACACGGTCACGACCTCGCTGTCGTAAAACGAACATCGTCTAGGGAAGCCCTCAGTGACGCTCATCGAAAACCCTAGACCTACCTCAGGAACGCACCTGAAAACTACGCGTAAAATCAGATCTCACAGACGGGAAACGGAAACTCGAGTCACGTGAAACTCACGTCAAGTGACAGGAGCACTGCCCACCAGAAGCAAAGCTGGATGCATCCACTGACGACTTAGTCCGCGCCTCAAGTGTCTCGTTGCGACGCCCCAGGCGGAGACAGAGACACTACAGTAACCAGTACCACGAACAAGGACTAGCTAGGGTTGCGCTCGTCAGCGCGGGTTCGATAGCCCCCAACTAAGTGTGCACACACAGACCATACGCCATAGGTCAGATCCTCTAGCTGGTTCTTCCACCGAAGTCCGGACTCAGGCTACGCGTGGGGGCCCTACGGTAACCGGCCTAAAAATAGTCTCTCTCGGGTAAGCCGCTCCACCACTCCCGGGTGGGTCAGCACACGCGTGCCGTAAGAAGGCTACGACTAGTGGGAGGTCACTAAACGTGAATACAGAAAGCCACTCACGCACCCATCGTGAGTAACGCAGAGTAACAGGTGGCACGACGCCACCAGACTTTAGACGGCCCACTAGACCTACTAATTCTAACGGTCCTTGAGTCACACGACTCTGGTCAAGACCGTCGCACACAACGGCACAACGTCGTTAATCTAGCCTAATCCCTAGGTCTGAAACCATGATGACATGAATATCGAGGTAGCTCACAAGCGACCGGGTTAATCCCTCATCTCAGGGACACGAAAACTTCCAGCCCCAGGCTAGTTGACTGGGCTCACAGTCCAAGGCCACACACATGGCCCACTCGGAAACCACCTTCCGGAGAAACCCACGACGTGCGGGAACAACCCACCGCACACATGCCGATACACGAAGACTCGTTCTAGTGAGAACACGAAAGCCTAAAACACATGGGGTCACTCAGACCCATCAAATTCATGGGGATGCTATTCGAGGTAACATGGTACCTCTAGACACCCCAAAACACGGACACAGAACCCACGGGGTGTCCGAAACATCCACGAGATCGAAGGTCGACCATTGGGTCACAATCGGGTCGACGGGGGGTCAACACGACACAACCGGAACGCAAGAGGGTCACCCGGACCCTTAAACCAACTGGGACGCTAATCGAGATAACACGAGTCTCTGTGTATCGGCATGTGTGCGGTGGGTTGTTCCCGCACGTCGTGGGTTTCTCCGAATGGTGGTTTCCGAGTGGGCCATGTGTGTGGCCTTGGACTGTGAGCCCAGTCAACCAGCTTGGGGCTGGAGGTTTCCGTGTGTCCCTAAGATGAGGGATTAACCCGGTGGCTTGTGATCTACCTCGATATTTGTGTCATCATGGTTTCAGACCTAGGGATTAGGCTAGATTAACGGCGCTGTGCCATTGTGTGCGACGGTCTTGACCAGAGTCGTGTGACTCAAGGACCGTTGGATTTAGTAGGTCTAGTGGGCCGTCCAGAGTCTGGTGGCGTCGTGCCACCTATTACTCCGCGTTACTCGTGATGGGTGCGTGAGTGGCTTTCCATGTTCACGTTTAGTGACCTCCCACTAGTCGTAGCCTTCTTACGGCACGCGTGTGCTGACCCACCTGGGAGTGGTGGAGCGGCTTACCCGAGAGAGATGATTTTTAGGCTGGTTATCGTAGGGCCCCCACGCGCAGCCTGAGTCTAGGCTTTGGGGGAAGAACCAGCTAGAGGATCTGACCTAGGGCGTATGGTTTATGTGTGTACACTTAGTTGGGGGCTGTCAGACCCGTGCTGACGAGCGCGACCCCAGCTAGTCCTTGTTCGTGGTACTGGTTACTGTAGTGTCTCTGTCTCTGCCTGGGGCGTCGCAGCGAGACACTTGAGGTGCGGACTAAGTCGTCAGTGGATGCATTCGGCTTTACTTCTGGTGGGCAGCGCTCCTGTCACTTGACACGAGTTTCACGTGACTCGAGTTTTCATTTTTCGTCTGCGAGACGTGATTTTACACGTAGTTTTCGGGTGCGTTCCCGTGGTAGGTCTAGGGTTTTCGGTGAGCATCACCAAGGGCTTCCCTAGACGGTGTTCGTTTTACGATGGCGAGGTCATGACCGTGTTCCTAAACCGTGAGGTTTTGGGTCAGGCCTTTGTCTGCGAGGCGGGCCTCCGCGACAGCGTGGTCGTTTCCCCCTGTAGCATGGCTAGGGTGGTTTGTAGTCTGGTGGTCCCTTGACTGAGAGATCGGGGCGTATTTTATGGTACAGTAGGAGTAGCTGTAGTGCCGAGTTTTGACCAGCCACCGGTTCGCTGTTCCTGCTGTAGTTGTAGCTGTTTTCCTTTCCGCTACCGCCGTTGTTCTCGATTGGGGTTCCGCGGGATCCCTACTGAGCCAATGATAGGAGGCTCACCCTTGCTTTTCAGGTGTGGCGGTTCTTCCTCATGGTTCGAGGGTGCTGTGCTGGGGTTCTTAATCACCAGCTTGCCGGGCTGAGTGTTCTCTCGGCGTGGGGTACGTTCTTCTGCCTTAGACTGTACTTTCTATTGGAGTAGACTCTGTTACAGTTGTTTATTTCTATTATTATATCTATTATCATGCTTTATTTCCTATTTCCTTGTACCTCCACACTCCTTTTAGCCCTTTCGAGCCCTCCCGGCTCGTGGGCGGCGGGCCAGGATTCGAATGGTATCGGGCCCTTCCCGGCATCCGGATCTTGGGTCACTACAGTCATAATATCTCGATTAGCGTGTCCATGTGGTTTTCAGGGGCTGGGTGACCCCCTGTGTTCCGGGCTTCTCTATTATGCTAGTTCGAGTCACCATACACCCTAGTACAGGCAGAGGGCTATTTCTACACTGTGTTAGTTTCCTCGGAAAGTAGTTTCCATGTGGGCCATGAGTATGGCTAGTGACAGTGAGTTTCGTGACCCAGCCAGGGGTGCTGAGGGCTTCATAGTCTCCCTTAGAGAGGGAATGAGCCCAACGGTTATGAGCCCCCTCAAGAGTCCTTTTGACCGTGGTTTCTGACTCTCGAACTAGGGTAATTTTTTGGCATGGAGCTATATTGTACAGCGACCTTGGGATGAGTCGCGTGACTCTATGGCCGTTGGATTAGCAGGTCTAGATAGCCGTCTTGGGTCTGGTGGCATCGAGCCACTCTATGTTCCGTGATACTTACGATGGGTGCGTGCGTAGCCCGTTAGTACTTCGGTGTTTCCTCTCTACTGAGAGTTCCTGTAATACCCCGGATTTTTCGGATTATTTATCGGATCATGTTCTGTGGATTTCGGATCACTTTTGTGGGTCCCGGGTTAAGTTTAGCAGTTTACGCGTGTTTTTATTTGTCGGACCTTCGGAATCCCGTGTAGGGTGAACCGTTGCGTTCTCTGACTCTGGGACGTTACCACTGCGTTGTGTGTTTTTCGAGGATCGTGGGGAATATTTTTCCCTATTTCTGGTATTTTTTAGAATTTCTGAATTTTTTCCTATATAAACCCCCACCCCTCTTTCTCTCTCCCCATCTCTCATTCCTCTCACTCTCTCCCTCTCACCTCTCACTCTTCTCTTTCTCTCCCCCTCTCCTCCGGGCGGCCGACGGGGGCGATGGTGGGCAAGGCAGGGACAACATGAGGGTGAGGAGCGCGAGGATGGGGCGAGGATTGAGGCGGTGGAGGCGCGGCGAGCTCGGACGTGCGTTCGGGTGCCTGGAGAGGGTTTCGCGACGTTTTCTTCATGGATAGGAGTCCTCAACGCACGGATTCTTCGGTGGAGGTAGGGAGATGGACCCCCAGCTCGTGTACTTCCATTCTCGTGATTTTGGTAGGCCGTGGTGAGCCGAGCGGGCTGTGAACGTGTCACGTAGAGATTAAAAAGAAAGGAAATTTGAATTCCTTAAGAGAAATATTAAGAAAAAGATGGATAAAGCTAAGCATGATATGTGGGAGATGAATGAAAAAGAATAAAAAGGAGCATGTGATGCTCTAAGGAGGGTGATCGCCAGAGGGGTTACCTCAAAAGTTAAGGGATGATCGCATGTACCTTGTGAAGAAGCGGGTGAGAGTGTGAGTCCTTCCTTCCTCCTTCTACCGGCCGGCCGATGAAGGGGGTTCTTACTTTGATTACCCTTGTAAGATAAACAAAAAAACAAGTAAACAAGATGGATTAGCCAAAGTGTAGTATCAATGTTCTAAGAAAATAAGACTATGCAACATAAACATGAACACACCTTGTGTGTTTTGTTTAAACCCCTAAGAGGAGTAAAAAAAAGGTGGGAGTTATGTTATGCGTGCAAACAAGTAGTATGCAGAGAGAACCAAATGCCTATGCGTGTGAGATGATCAACAAAGAAAACAAAAGAAAGAGAAGGGAGAAAGGAGCCCTTCTGCTGTTTGCAATAGAGGCAAGGGAGAAACAAGAAGGAGGGCTTCGGCTGCAGCAACAGGATGAAGACCGCCGAAGGAAGACCGCCAGAGAAAGGACCTGCAAAGAAATTGTTAGCAGAAAATGATATCTTCTCTCTCTGTATTAAAACTCTCTCGAAAAGTCTCTTCTGCTAGAGCTCTCTCTCGCAGGTGGCTTTCAAGGAGAACTATTTATAGAGTTTAAAAATCTAGTTCTAATAGGATTAAAGCTAGAGATAAACTTCTGGAATATGGATGGTGTTCCAAGGAAAGGATCAAGATCAAAAAATGGAAGGATTGCTCTGTCAGGAAGAAGCAGCGGATACGGACATGGAAGCTTAAATGATGACTTCCGGACAGTCGTGAATTTGAAATGATGACCGCATACACAGCCGTTAATTATTGGGTTAATTTTAGAAATAAAGGACTTTCCATATTTAAAAATAGGAAATAACACCTTCGAGAAATGACGCCAATTAATGAGCGCCTTAGAAATTGCCCTAAATTCCTTGAATTTATTTTATATGGAATTCGTAAAAATCATGAAATACCACAAAATAACGCCTGCGTACGCGGTCACCAATTGTTGAAATAACGACACCCATATAGCCGTCAATTAAATGACGCCCTGCTGACGGCCGTGAATTACAAATATGATAGAAAAAACTAGAAAAACCTCATATTAAGCCAGTATCGAAGTCCACTTTGGGGCCTCACGTGGTGACATGAGATTTACTCAACATATTGTCGATTTTAACGTGTCTGCAGTTGCCCCGCCTTGGCGTCTGCTTTGCAAGGGAGTGAGACGTAATGAAGTGAAAGTGCAACGAGTGGAATGAAGTAAGAACAGACTAAAAAGTAGATGTCAAGGTGTGATGTGACATGCCTCCGACATTAAGCATTGGAAATCTTTCCATGATTCTGAATGAAACAACCTTGAATGATTACGAGAAGGTAACAATCGACTGGATGAAAGAACTAAGCTAATGAATGAAATGTGCACACGGGCACGAACAGAAAAACATCATTGGAGAGCGGTTACCAGTCAATGTGGACGTGCTACAGCCAAGGTGAGTTTACAAAAAAGTAAAGTGAAATGAGATAGGAATCCAGCGAATGAATGCTTTCAAGGAACCAACCTCAGCGGCTTCAAGGAGAACACAATACTCGATTTTGAACGGAATATCTCATGTCAACTCAAATCAAGAGCGAGCGGCCCTCATTACTGACTTAATACGAATATTTTCATCATTAAAGCTCAAAATCCTACATGATGCATGTTGGGCTAAAAGAAAAATTAAAACAAACTAAAAATAGAAAATAATCAAGGATAATATTACTAAACCATCCATACTTGGTCAGGAATTTAGATCCCTAAGCTGACACTAAACCGAAGCCCGTTTGTCCACGCATCAACTCAGAAAGTGGAACCGTCGTCCCAAACCTTAGATGACCCAATGGCCTATCTGTGCGATCAAGAATCCCCTGAAATTATCACTGTTTTTGATGAAGGGGAACTCAAATTCCAAGTTCATCAGAACTACAAGGTCCTTGAAATGTTATATAGAGTAGATACTCTATAATAGCAATGCATACATGGAGATGATACAAATGAGGAAATGTCGTCACCAAAGAAGAAATCTGAGCGCCTCGAGACTTGCATAACCTGTTCTTTTCTGCGCTCAAAGATCATTAGCTCAACAAATTCATGATATGATCAATACTATAAGAGTGCAAGTTTCATCCAAATAACCTCATCAAGTTGATATATATGAATCTCAAGAAATGACGACTTCACACAAAGGCGCTATAAAGAGAAATGACGACAGACACAGTGTCGCTAATTCCTGTCATTGTTTAATTTGGAATCGGACTGCAAATGACACCTGCATGAGGGGGCGTTAAATAAATGACGGCACCGAATGGGTCGCCATTCAATAAAATGACGCCAACAGCTCCGTCGCCAATTTACTGTAAGTTCAGACGTTTCGTTCCCTGTTGGGAAACAAATCTGCAGAGCCATAGCTTCAAACGATTATAAAAGGGGTGCGCCCTCTGTAAATACATATCAAACTGAAGGCTGCTTGCCGAGACCAAAACAGAGAACCCCAACAGAACAAAGATTTTTCAACCGAGGGAAGAAGATGGATAGAATGATGCAAAGACCTTTGAAGAAATCCAAGATTGGATTTCCTAGAATTTTAGAAATTGAAGGCCACATCAATGGGAAGAATTGCCATGAACCAAGTAAGTTTTGAATTTAGACTTCTACACTACCCCTTTCTTCTCTAAAATTCCGATCATGCTCCTCTTTCCTCTTTCTCTTATTTTTTCTCTCAGGATTATCCAAACATTCCGGGGGCAAGAAGATACACCAAGATCAAATGGCTACCCCTCCTTCTTTCCAAACTTTCTTTAGACATGAGAACCTACCTCTCTAGATGGCACCTCCTAGGCTTAGTAACCCATGCAAAGCACTATGATAATGTACACCTAGATTGGGCTGCCATAGGAGTCCTCATAGAAATATGGCACCCTACCACTCATACCATCCTATTTTTTACCTTTGAAGCCACCATCCTATTAGAGGAAACGGAGATGCTCCTAGGCTTGAAGAGGATGAAGCAAGGAGATGAAGAGAAAATGGCCAACATGTCAAGGAGCATGAGTGCTCATGAAGTGCTATCAAGTTTGATCCCAAGCTCTAATATGGTGAACCAAATCAAAGCTACAAAAGGAATCAACCTCATGAAGCTTGCGGCGTGGGTCTACAAGAGGATGGACCAAGCCAAAGAAGATGAATTAGAGAAGGTAATGAAAGCTTTTGTTATATGCTTGGCGGGAGTACTTCTTTTCCCTTCATTGGAAGATTTTCTAGAGGAAGCACAATTGAGTGCTATTGCTAGCATATGGGAAGGGGAGAGATTAGGACCGGCGGTGCTAGCCTATCTCTATAGTGGGCTCACCTCTGCGGCTATGGAGAGGCCTTTATATGGATCCATGCTTTTGTTTTCTAGTTGGGTAGACCTACATTTAAAAGTTGACCCATGTGAGGAAGCTCAACAAGCATCTAGGATTTTCTCTAGAAGTCCACTCCACTATATGACGGGCTCACTAGGATTGTGTGAGAGAGTGGTGAACCGGGTTCCAAAAGTGAAGAAGAGAGTGGAATGGAGAGAGCACTTAAAGGTGATGCCTAAAAATCTCTTCACATGTGCTCCGAGATTCCTCAAGACACAAATCATCCGCACACGGCTCTCATCCGGAGTGGAGCTTCGTCTAGTGGGCACCACCGAGCTCATCCTCTACAACGTCCACCGGTGCCTACCACAAATCGGCCTCCCACGTCATCACTTTGAAGAAGCATCTCACCTCCCACCTATCAAGAGGAGGGATCTTGGCTCTAATGAAGATGAGGAGGAGATCAAAACTATTCAAGCTCTATGGAGGATCAACAAGCTACACCAACCCATAGAGAGGATTGAAGAAGACAAAGAGCAATGGAAAACTTATGTAATAGCTCTTAGGGGACTGAGACCCAAAGTGGCTCATTGATGTAATGATACTTTTCTTCTAATGAAATAAAGGATTTTGCCTTAATTGAGCCAAAGAAAACATTAAAAATGATCAATTCTTCCAATTCAATTAGATTCTATTTCTTGAGCCGCGACGACCATCAAGTCGTTAATTTCTAAAATAACGCCCTGAACCTCACCGTCAATTACTTTAATCAATTTCTTGAAAATCATTAATACACCATGATTGGCGCCTTCGTAAGCAGGCGTTGATTAACGGACGCCCCACCAAGTGGGCATTGATTATTTTAAAAATTCTTCAGATATTCCACTAATTTCGTGAAATGACACCTTGACAGAAGTCGTGCCTTAAGAAAATGACGCCTCCGTGCGTTGTCGTCAATCATAAATAATAATGATTACTCTCGTTACATAAATCATATATATCCATCATTACTCTGACGACAATATAATTTCCCATGCACTGCTAAATGACGACTTCACGCGCTGTTGTCAGATCCTGAAATAGCGCCTTGAACACAGCCGTCAATTATCCAAGTGACGACATTCCTCATGGCGTCAATGTAACGGCCTCCCTTTCTATTTTTCTTCTTCCTTTCCATTACTCATCTTCTTCTTCCTTCCTTTGTTCTTTTGCTACTCTCCGCACCGTAACCCTAACTCCACCTCCCATCTCATCTTCCATTTCCATCTCTATCTCTATTCCCTATTCTCTCATGGTTGGCCCCAGCAAACGACAACGGGTCATGACCCCCGATGTCGTTGACTTAGACGAAGAAGGGCAAAACACCGGTGAGGATCTTCCTCCCGCGGCGGTCGAGGACGCTCCGGCGGCGGAGCAAGCCGGAAGAGAAGAAACCAATGAAGAAGAAGGAGGATAAGACGAAGGAGATGGCGAAGAAGGAAATGAAGAGGATGGCAAAGAGGGAGAAGAAGAAGATGATGAAGATGATGAGGATGACGACGACGAAGAGGAAGAGGAAGAAGAAGGAGGAACAGGAATAGAAGTTGCAACAGAAGCTCCCCCTCCCCGCCGGCCATTACGGGGAGGTTTGATGGCACCGGAGCGGAGCAAGGTAGGTTCCCCTCCCCTAGCCTTCATTCATTTTTTTATTTCCATTTTTTTTCAATTTCCATAGCTATCGGGGAAGGGGGGACGATGAACCAGAAAAACTAGACAAATGACGCCTTTGGAGGCGTCGTCAATTCAAATGGCGACCTAAGGCAGTTCGTCAATTCATTTTCTTTTTATTTTCTAAAAATAGATAATTCATGAAATAACGCCTTGAACCATGTCGTTAATTAAAACCGCCATATTTATTTATCATTTGCGTTCAGCATATCAACCTGCCATTTTTTTAATACATTTTTTTTGAAATATCCATTTTTTTTATTTTTATCTTTACATACTGTCGGTTCAAAACACCCCACGAAATAGCGCCCCCCATAGGGGCGTCAGTTCAACAAATAACGGCCACTTGGGTGGTCGTCAATTTTTTTTATTTTTATGAACAAAATTAGTGAGACATAAACACCCTCAGTGATGGGAACATAAGTGGTGTCACATCACTCAGCAAATAGCGCCCCCCTCAGGGGCGTCAATTCAATAAATGACGGCCACAAGATGGTCGTCAATTCAGACAGTGAAGTATTTTACCAGCAAATGAACTTTCTTTTGGCATATATGAATATTTATATGTTCGATTTATTTGGCAGGGATTGATGCAGACTCGGATCTCATGGGTCCAAGTCCGGGCAGCATATTATGGATTACCAGATTTCCAGAAAGCTAGGGTAGAAGCAATGGGGTTTGGCCCTTTCCTTAGCATTGAGCCCATCCGCCCCGACCTACCCTTGGTCCAGGTTCTTAGAGAGAGATGGGATAGGACTAGTCGGGCATTTCTGATGCCCTGGGGGCACATGGTGCCGAGTTTGGAGGATATCGCCCGGATCATTGGGCTGAGGATAGATGGGGAGGCTGTCAGTGGAGTGACCCTTCCAGATTATGGGGAGTTAGCCCAGAGGTTGTTAGGGCTAGAGACGATAGCAGACACCCCTAGGGAGTGTAGGACCATCTATCGCACAGATCTGACCCTGGCTATGGGATTGGGGGACTCTAGGCAGAGGCCGAGAGAGTCCCTGGAGCAGTTTTCACAGAGGCTGATAGGGAGAGCCCGGGCTGCCTACTGCCAGGACCCGGCTCAGAGGGAGCGGGTGGATCGAGACTTGAGGAGGTTTCTGTTCTTGATGCTCGGGAGGCTATTGCTGAGCATGAAGAGGGATATCATCAACTGCAGATTCTTAGGCATCCTCGAGGACCTCCAGGGAGTAGGGAGGTACGCGTGGGGAGCCGCCCTGATGGCGCACCTGATGGCCGATCTGTCCACAGGGACAGGTCGAGAGACGACTGTCAGTGGCTTCTCACGTTTTCTTCAGGTATGCATTTCCTTTCATTTATTTAAATGCTTATGAATATGATTATGCATATGAATGTTTGCTGATGCAATTGATGGATGCAGGTGTGGAGCCACTTATACATGCCGATGGGTCGAGCCGACCCGCGACCCGGAGATGAGGGGGCCTTCCCACTAGCACGACGATGGCTGCCTCTCATGACCGGAGCACCACACGCTTACGAGTTGCGTGTTCTTTGGCGGGAGTTCCGCGACTACCCCGCTTCACTGGTATGTATGTTAGAAATGATGCAATTTCCTTTTTATTTCTTGCTTTATGAAATATGATGATATGATATGCATATGAATGATATGATGACATGATGTGAATGCAGGTGGTTTGGAGGCCCTACCAGGGGATGACCGAGGAGGGTCAGCCTTGGGTCGTAGCGGGCCGACCTCGCTTTGGGCGTGATCTTTGGGTTCATTGCCTGAACGAGATCGAGCCGCTATGGCTCAGGTTGGTGATGAGGACCCTCGGCCTACACCAGGAGTGGGTCGAGGTTGGAGAGCCCCACGGAATCGGGCGGAAGACCCGCGGACGCACGAAGGCGACTGACTGGAGGATCCGATTCCCAGACCAGTACGCCGACTGGCAGCGTGGCGGTACACGGGTCACTTTCCAGGCGACAGACAGCTCAGAGTACTTGCGGCGCTACTGGGAGGTTTACGCCGGCCGACCCTAGATGAGGGTCACAGGGGTACGTATGAATGAATTTTTTTCTTTTCCTTCATTTTTTTCAAAATAAAATATGTCTATTATGCAACTAATATGATGAATGCAGGACGCACAGGATGTAGCGGCGATGGACATGCAAGTCCATCTCCACAGCTTGGAGGCCCAGCTCGCAGCCACACGAGCAGACCTGGAGACCTTGGTGAGTGCAACTACCTATATGCAAATGATTCCTGATTTATTAATGTTTAGCCACTGACAATTTCAATGAATGCAGTGTGCCCAACAGGGGGTGGTAGCAGGGAGAGAGACAGGTGGGGCCTTGAGCTCGAGAGGGCCGAGTTCAGAGGTCACTGCCCTAGAGGAGTGACTTGCAGGAGCGGTTATGCGGGCCGGGATGGTGGAGCGCGACCTTGCAGCACGGGTAAGTCAACAAAGTTTATTTCAAATGTTTATGGAATTGAATAAGAAACTGATAATTGACTAAATGATACAGGTTGCAAAGCTGCAGGATGCACTCACTCGGGCTGCTATAGCCGGCACCGAGCTTGCCATCCGTGATCAGCGGGTTGCCGAGCTTGAGGAGGTGCAGAGGCAGTAGAGAGAGTTACCGCGCGAGGTGACAGAGATGAGGCTCCTCATGGAGATGGAGAGGAGAGAGTGCATCCGGGAGAGGGAGGGGTGGATGGCGCGCGAGCGCGAGCTCGCGGACCTGAGGACGTAGCCGGGCGTTGTGCAGGAGCGTCTGCGAGTGACTGAGGAGCGGCTCCAGAGAGGACAGGAGCGGGTGCGAGCTGCGGGACACTCTAGCGCCTTCGCCAGCACGACTTACTTGGCGGGTTTCTCGACGAGGCTGAGGAACGAGGCGGAGGAGTAGGCTCGTGATTGGGACATCACCGGTGATCTCATTTGTTCGAGGATCTTGATGCTTGCCAGCTGTGCTTCATCTTGTTTGTCACTTTATTTCGAGTCATATGATGTAATTTTTATTTTCTTATCATGTAATTTTCTTTTTATTTAAGTCTAGTACCTAGGTTAATGAGTCATTTACCTAGGACTTAAGTCATTATGTTGGTTTGATAGGTTAAAGGGTCCAATTCAATGGGCTAGGCCCATGGGCGCCCTCCCTTCCCCTTGGTTTCTTATCATTAGTGTAAAAGTCATGGACTTATTGTAAATTGTGGGATCCCTATAAATAGGACCCCATTTCTTCCATTTGAAGCTAATGAATGAATGAATGATATTGAGTTGAGTTTCCATAAAATTTATGAGTTTCCCCTCTCTCTAGCTCTCTCTCTATATCTCTCTCTCTCTCTCTAAAGGGGGCGAACCCCATTCTTTCTCCTCCCCACCCCCAATTTCGAAATTCACTCTCTCTCCTCCCCATTCACCTCTCATTAAGACCCCCCCTTCCCCATACCTCCCATTTAATTCCCCTCCAAGCCCTAGGTGGAATCCCCTTCTCCTAGGCACCTCTCCCTCCTCCCAAGCAACATTTCCCCTTCCCCATACAACCTTTCATTTTCCCAAGGGAGAATCCCTTCTCCCAAGCACCCCTTCCCCTCCCCAAGGTAACCCTTTCCATTCCCTAGGCCCCCATTAACCCCTCCATTAACCCCACATTCAAACCAAAGGAGAGTTCTCTCCCCCCTCTCTCCTTCCCAACCCAAATTCGCAGCTCCCCCTTCCTCCACTTGCTAGACCACCTCCCAGCCCCCTTTCTGCCCCTCCCACACCTTGTATCACCCCCTAACAGATCCCCACATAGTCAGGTGTCACCCCCACACCCATCCACCCCATTTCCCACCCCATCTACTCCGTCTCCCATCACCTTCCATTACCCTATCCATCGCAGTTCGCAGGCAGCAGTTGGAGCCCAACTTGCAGAACCTGCCCCGAGGTCATTCGGCGTCATCTGGAGGCGTACAATATATCGATGAAAAGGACGTCAAGATAGCTTCGCAGCTGAGGTGGTCTCGCCGGCATCCGACATCCCTGCTGTCCGGAGGGTTCATTCTCGTCTGACTGCGCAACCGGGACCTGAACCAGGACCAGAGCTGCAGTGCAGAAGCTTCCACAGTCTCATCCTTCCGTTCCAAGGTGCTCCGCTTGGCCGGGTCGAAGATCCCTCTGTCCAACACAGCCAGCGGGACCTCGTTCGGAGTGCGGGACTGCCCGTTCTGAATTTTCTCCCCCAGGTGCGCTGAACAGGCCACTCAGGACCTGTCAGACCCCTCGCCACTCAATGGGCTCCCCCTCTCTGACCCGACATCGTCTGGTGTCCCCTCTGGCTGCTGCTCGAAGAAGACTCGTCCACGGTCATACTCATCTTGGTCCCGCTGCGTTTCGACATCGGGAGCGGGCGTGGTGACTACTTCCACCTGCTGCTGCACCCTGGGACCAGTCCGAACCAGAGCGCCGGGATCCTGTTCCAGAGCTCACCCCAGCCGGTGACGACGTTGGGACCACCCACAAAAATTCACAGGCATTCTTGGGTCTGTCAGTGATGTTTCAGCGCCAGTTTCGTCGAATTCTGAGTTCGGTGGAGTGCGTGGCATCATCTACTTCGACTTCCTATCTGGTTACTCCAGAACGGGCAGATCGTTCGGCGCTAGCTTAGTTAACCTCCCCTCCCTGCCTGGCCGGCTTAACGCCCCTCCCTGTGTGGAGGTAGTGTTTGGTGTAAGCCCATTCCCCCACCCCGAGATCCACCCTCTTGCGTGGGGCGTAGTTTTGTACTAGCAGGTCTTCGGCTGAAGCGTCATCGGCGCGGCGTGCGGGTAGCCCACGCTTCCCCGCTCGCCCTCGTCTCCGACCGGGATCGGTGTCTTCACACCGATCAGGTGAGCTTTGAGCCCCCATCCTCTGCTGGTTTCACTATTGCTTAGCTTAGTATTATCTCTAGTTGCGCCGTCGGCAGTGAGAGAGTGCTCGTCCCAACATTCCGTCTAATCGAGTGCCACCGCGGGTGAGTTGTGAGAGTGTCATTACATCCCACGCCCTCGGCATGCCGGCCACCCTTGAAATTGGGCATCCTTGGCCCATTGGGGTCCATCCCGAGCTGGCCATATCCTTGGAACCTCGAGGTTAAACCTCGGACCCTCACCACCATCGCCGGTCCACCTACGGAACCGGGTGTGCGCGACACGGGTGAACCGCTTGTGAGAGATCGCTGTTCGGTCCGGTTGCTTGCAAATCTAGGTCCAAGGAGTGGTGTCACATCAAAATGGTATCAGAGCAAGTTTTAGACTTGTCTCTACGAGTCTAGTCCTAGGGCATTGACATTTGAGTCTCCCTTGCATCATGATTTCCATCACTCCATTGCATGACCACCCTAGGGAGATGCCCCAAGTACCCATGGACCAATTTGACACTGTCATCAACAAGATTCATAACTGTCTAGATACCCTCACCACCCGATTTGACCAGTTCGAAGCAAAAAGGAACCACGGCCCTAGAGCTTGGTCACCTCGGTATGAATTTGGATGGGAAGCCAAAGGACCCAAAGACTCATGGGAAGAGATGAAGATTAAGATTAGGAAGATCTTCACTCCCCGACCTTCCCACTCCTACCTTGAGAACCATCACCCGAGGAGCACTCCCACTCCCCCTTTCCCTTCCAGTCAACCCAAGACCTCCCTTAGGGCCCAAACTCCACCACCCCAAATGATTCCAATCCCGATCACCACCACCATTCAAACCAAATTGGCCACCACCCAACCCAAAAATCTTCATCAAATCCACACCCCACAAGCTTCCACGGTCCCCAACACCACCCCTCCATCATCCCCTAAAAGGGACACACCCCCCAAAACCAATCAACCTAATCCTCCTCAACCCACCCATCTTCCACTGCCAACCCCAATCCTACCCCAACTTAGGTCTCCACTTCTTCCACTCCCAAACCCAACCCAAGTTCGAACACCCTCACCACCCCGGGTGCACCATGCCCCAACCTTCATCACCCCATCCCCAAAAGACCTTCCCATTCCCTTGGAGAGTAAAACCCCCACACCCCAAAGGGATAAGGATGTGATTGAGGTACATGAGGCCTCCCCCGATTGGGAAGAATAATACGAGTCACAATGTCATGAGTTAGGCCGGGAAGTTCCCATCCCATGTGTAAAAAGCATCATGGCTCACACACCCAACCACCTAGAGGAGGAGAACACCATGGTCACCATCCCAACTGTAGGGGGAACACATGTCCAAGTTGAAGAAGAAACCTCGCACAGTGGTCTTCACCCTACACCACCCTCCCTAGTTGGGGCCGAGCTCATCTTAGGAGAACCCCTTTTACGTTGGCTAAAGGAGAACCCAATTAGAGATATCATGGCCCATGTTTGCCCTCCCATGGAACAACACCTCCTCATAGTACCCTTATCCACCTATCACACCACAATCCAATCATCCTATCAAGTGGAAACATTAGGGGATCTCCTTAAGGGTCTATCTTGGCAAATGGAGTTAACTGGCATGTTGACCACAGTGGCCGACCGACCTAGGAGCCTTGACCTCCTACACCTATGTGTCGGGTCCATCTCCTCGATTTACACTGTGGGTTGCTACACAAGCTTCTATTCCTCCCTACACCCAATGAGCCCGATGCTATCCACACACTAGAGTTGCTTATCTCGGGTAGAACATCAAGCCCTCCATTCATGGCCGACCATCCCACCAAAAACTTTGGCCCAATCATTTTACTAGAGGAGGAAGATCCACCACCATATTGTGAGGACCATGAGGACCTAGAGTTCCTCTCCTCAGGTGACCCTTACCATGACCCCTTTGATCCCTTCCTATACCCACCCACCTTACTCACCACCAACCTATTCCTATCCCAACCAACCATGTTAGACCAAGCCCACCTCTCTCAAGACCCGGCCCACACCAAGGGTACCATGACCATGGGTGAAATACACCTAGGAAATAATGAAGTGCCCCACTCCATGACACATACCTGTTGGGTTCGGTGCAAGTATTCAGAGGGGGGGGGGTGAATGAATATGCCCTTTAAAAACTTTCGCCCAATTAGAATTCTAGTGCTCAGAACTGCGGAATAAAAACACCAAGACTAACTATAGGAAAACTACTCTAGTCATCTACTGAACTTGTAGACAAATATGAAGAGTGCTCCTAAGCAAACATCTAATGTGGGCAGCAATTAGACAAATCAAACATACACTCAATACCACTATCAAACATATAGTATGCGCAGCAGACAAATGAACACTTATAGAACATTAAACCAAAGCGCACCTAAGCATTCATCTAGCGCCAATCAGATAGAAGAAATCAAACCACTACACAATGATTTTTAGGTGGTTCGGTCTAGCAGACCTACATCCACCCCACACTCAACCCGAGTGTGGCTTCCTGCTGACTCACAGTTTGAACAGCTGGGCATCACAACTTGCCATACATCAGCTGGGCAACACAGCTTGCCGTCCGAGGAATCCTCCTCGCCCGCTGAGCAACACAGCTTGCTGTCCGAGGAATCCTCCTCGCCCCGCTGAGCAACACAGCTTGCTGTCCAGTGGAATCCACCACTGTAAACTGCTGGGGATTACAGCTTACCCGTCCAGAGGCAGCACCTCTGCAAACCGCTGGGCAATACAGCTTGGCCGTCCAGTGGAATCCTCCACTGCAAACGCTGAGCCTCACAGCTTGCTCCGCTGACAAACAGCTTGAAGAAATGTATAAAGGAAAACAAAAGATAGAACAAGACAGCAACGGAAAGCTGAAACAATGAAGCACAAATATAGCTCTCGAATGGAGCAGATCTGGCTTGGATTTGATCCAATGCCAGAGAACCCAATCTCTCTCTCTCTCTCAGCTAGAGCTCTCTATTTCTCTCTTTCTCTTCTTTCTCTTCTTTCTATTCTTCTTCTGCTCTTCTTTCACTATTCTTCTGCTCTCTTCAGCTGGATCAAAGTCTCTACACTTCTGCCTTTTCTTTCACTCTCTGCTTCGATCTGCCTTTCTCTTCTTTTCTCTTCTCTGTCTGGATTGTGGCTCTCTATATGGACTTCACCTCTCGCCAATTCGATCAGTCTTCTTTTGTGGAAGAAGGCTCATATATATAGCAGCAGCAGCAGCCTCGGCATGTGACCTCTACATTTCCCCCCCAAAAACCTTGGACCACGTGTCAGTCTCTCAGCCAGCTTCAGCACACGTGTCACGATCCTGTCTGCCCTTCCAGCCTTGGATCACGTGCCCTTCATTAAGCTTCACGAGCAGAGCACCTGTCAGACAGAGTATCGGAATATCAGGTTAAGTGAAGAGCTCTGTATAGACTTGTAAAGACAATCATGATGTATAGACTTGAAATGTAAAGTGCATTCTCGCACGGGAGCATATGAAGTCTCAGGGGAGCATCTATGGCCTCTAGACAGCATCACCAGCGTCAGGGGAGCATGTGGAGCACATGCTGTCACTGGGGAGCAATCGCTGCTCCAGGGGAGCATCCTCAAAGTTAGGGAAGCATTAGCAGTCACTGGAGGACATACTCGGTCCCAGGAGAGCATCCGGGGGGACAGGCGAGCATGCACGTCTGATGTACAGACTCTACCAATGTATAGACATTACAATGCTCAATCAGACTTCACGATGCTCAATCACCCTTGAAGATGTGAGCGAGACAGTGTATGGACTTCACTATGCTCAATCAGACTTCACGATGCTCAATCACCCTTGAAGATGTGAGCGAGATAGTGTATGGACTTCACTATGCTCAATCAGACTTCACGATGCTCAATCAGACTTCACGATGCTCAATCACCCTTGAAGATGTGAGCGAGACAGTGTATGGACTTGGCCCTTGAAGGATGTACAGACTCGAAGAACTGAAGCCCACGATGTATAGACTTTGAACTCTGAACGACAACTCAGGCTGTACAGACTTGAAAGTCTTGAAGGCCAATGTATAAACTTTGGCAAGCAACGATGTACAGACTTTACCTATTAGTTCAATGTACAGACTTCGAAGAAAATGTGAAGCCAATGTACAGACTTGTCACCTACCAATGTATAGACTTGGTGGAAGTCATGCAATGTACAGACTTCACGATGAAAGCATGAACAGTTCGATGTATGGACTTGGCTTCGAGTATGCTACAGTCCAGTGTGTGGGCTTTGAACTCTTGAGCTCTGCATAGACTTTACAGTTAACAGGCGATGTATAGACTTTGGAGTCTGAGACCAATGTACAGACTTTGTAAAACAGAAGCCTCTATAGACTTGGAGGATCAAGACGCTAAGGAAGACGGTCATTGTACAGACTTTGCAAGCAGTCCGATGTACAGACTTCAAGAGACTCTAGACAACGGACGCTATATAGACTTGCTAGTCTGAATGCCAATGTATGGACTTTGAAGTTCAGTTGGTGAGTGTACAGACTTCACCAATGAGACGCTCACTGAACAGACTTTACGAATGAACAATGCAAGAGACGGACGCTGTACACACTTTAAGTCCAGTGTATAGACAATGCCTTAGACTCTAAATGAGATACTAAGGAGATGCATTGTATGGACTTTGAGAAATGCTTCAAGTGGATGGCTGTACAGACTTCAAGAATAGCGATGCATGAACAGGCCAGTGTGCAGACTTCATGAATGTGCAAACTTGTCAACGAAATGCACAATGTATAGACTATGCACATGCATGAAGAGTGTATAGACTAATGAAATGCTTTACCCTGCAGTGTATAGACTTGCTAGTCATCAAACTACATGCAGATAGAAAAGTAACGCACATAGCAGAAATCAAGCACTATGTTAGTCATACACATGCATTGACCACAAAACAAGTTATGTTGCTATCATCAAAACACAATCTCATAAAGCACTCACTGTGTTGCAATCATCAAAACAAAACATCATTGCTATCATCAAATCAACATAGCACATGCTTGTGCCTAAGGGACACAACATTCTCCCCTTTTTTGATGATGGCAACACACTGTGACAGTGAGTCACACACAAAATTTTCTCCCCCTTTGACATAATCAAAAAGAGAAAAACAGTATGAACAAGAGTGCAACATAGCAGTATGCATGCAATAAACTCCCCCTGAAGGTATGACTCCCCCTGAATTATTTCTCCCCTTTAATAAAAGCTCCCCCTTTGAGAAGGAATATGAACAGACAGACAAGGTAGAGAAGGTAGGAGGGTCACTTGACAATAGCTGAATCATAGGTTCAGAAAGGAAGCATGATTATAAACAACTGTTAAAGTATAAGAATCAGCAACACACAATTTTCAAAAATTCAGGTTTAACAGTGATAAATCTAGAGTAAAACACTCGACCCCTGAAAAAGAGTTTTAGATTCCATTTATAGTAATGAATCTAAGGCACATGGTATTAATAGATAAGTCAGAAATAATACCCTTTTGTGATTAAACATGGAATTTCAAGAAAGGCAACTTGAATATGTATTGAGAAAAATAATTTTCACTCATTGACTTTTGATTACAAAGGGTTACAGCAGTTTGTATTTCACTTTTGAATTTTCAGAAACTGAACTAAGTGAATAGACCTGTGACATTTATGCTGTTGACATTAGGTGTACACCTTGATCAGAGGTAGGTACCCCCAGTTACTAGGCATAAACTACTAGATCTATTTCAGATCAAGACCTACAAGGAATAGTCTTCACTTTTGACATTAAGGGTACACCTTAATTAGAGGCCAGTACCCTCAGTTACTTGGTGAGGACTCCCCCTATAGATTTGACCCTATGAACAGAGATATTCTAAAGCACCTCATGACATGTGAATTCTCCTGCTTCTTTGGAGGAGTTCACAATTTCTCAGTGCAATCAGCCATTGCTCTGTCACTATGTTCAGCTCTTTTACATTTATGATCTTATTTACTGCTGCCCTTAATTCTTTTAGAGTGATTGTTTAAAAATCATTACATACTCTTATTCACCTGTTCTAGATATTTCCAGTCCAACACATTTAGGCATTACAATTTTTTTTTTCAATTTTAGCCATGAGACAAAGATTAAGAGCTATAAAAGTTTTCTTTTATCTCAAATTCTGAAGTGCAGACACTTAACTCTCCAATTTATAAAGGTTAAACCTTGAGTTCTTTTCAATTTGTAAGAGTGATTCTTATAAAAGAACAATTGAAATAATTACAACTCAATGTACTAAACCAGAAACAGAACTGTTGTTCAGTGAAGGTTAGGGAAATGATAGCAATAGGCATTGAGTTCCAGGAGCATTTGATGTCAAAGGATATGAAAGAACTAAATGGGGACAGTGAGAAGTAGCAAGGATTCAATGAATTGACCAGAAAAACTCTCAGCTCCCCCTGACATCATGATGCAAGGATTATGCTATGCAACACACTGTTCTACATGCAGACTATGTACCAAGGATACATGAGGCAAGTATGCAATCAATTCAGGTTTATGCATCCAAGTCATGAACATTTTTATCCTTTTTCAGATTTTTCAAAATATGATGCAGTGCACTGTTTTACATGAAGACTGGACCCATGGTACTAGGCGGAGAACCTGGTCTCAAAGACCATCTCACACATGGTAGGAACCTTCGGGCAGATTTCCCTGCCTTTTGGTAACTTACCATTTGACATACCAGGGTTATGCATGATAATGCAACATAAAGCAGTCTTACATGCATTGAACAGCATCAATGGCAGTCATGCAAATGATGTATGCAGACATAAGACACATGCATTGACTGTGTACACTGAGTGAATCATTCACAATCAACAAGTTATGCATTTAATAACAAGTATGCAATGCATTAACACAAAACACATGCATTGACACAAAGTCTATATAGTGCATCAACTGAATACACTAAAGAAGCATTCAAATTTAGTTCAACATATAGCAAGAGAAGAGCATCAGATATGCAGAATTGAATTCAGTAGCTGAGTCTGGAATGCAGACTGATCAGCTAGACATGAAGAGATCATCAAAATTCAGACAAGCAGATCAACATGAAATTCACATTTTTCATACTCACAAATTCAGATGATGAATTTAAACCAAAGTTCAGAACTAACCTGAAATGTAGAATCCTGGGGTTTTCTGTTGAGTGCCTTGGATCATTAACCCCTTTATTCATCAGCTTCCAAGGCACACCTGCAGCATGTCAATCAATTTGATCCTGTAGGGACCCAAGCAGTCTTGGGTCCTGCACTACCTCTATCAGGTGTTCTAAACAGTTTCTTAGCAACATGGTCATCAAATTTCATCAGAAAATAATTGTCCATAGAGTGACCAAGTTTACCACAATATCTACATGAAACATCAGATTTTCTGGTCCTATGGTGCATATCAACAGCAGCATGAGACCTATGAAACTTAGCATGAAATGTTCTGTTGTTTACATGGATATTTTGTTTCTTACTAGCAGTATTGGGAGCAGAAAATTTTATAGATTTGAAATTAAATCTACTTCCTTGTACATGCCAACAGTCCTTGACTGTGTGGCCATGCCTCCTACATTCGAAGCACCTTGTGTGCTTACCTTTGGAACCAATATTATTTCTATCAAAAGCATCTTTGTTAACATGGAAATTAACAAATTCAGAATTGAATCTCTTTCTCGGATTCTGCCAACATTGAGCAGCAATGTGACCAAACTTCCCACAACAAAAATAATTTAGATTCTTTCTCCTAGAAGCATGATTTCTAGCATGAAATTCTTTAACATTCAGATTACCCTTTTTCTGATCAGACAGAACTTTTCTAGCATGCTTTCTGTCATCTTGTTTCATCACAAAACACTCACTCATAAAGTGTCCATGCTTAACACAATAATGACAAGAACAAGAACCATTAGATTTCTTTAAAACATGGCACTTATCAGATGAGTTTTTAGCATGCAGATTGTTCCTTTGAGTTTTTGGGATTTTCTAATCTTTATTTCGTTTTTGAATTTCAAGAGCAGCAGCTTCTTTCAATGATTTATTTGAGGGACCAGCTGTAGCAACCCGTATAAAATTAAAAGAAATAAATTTAGATAAATTGAAATAAACTAAAAGATTAAGTGAACAAATGAAAAAGGTTAAAACAAGAAGAACAAAAGCCCTGATGAAATTAACGCCTTGGAGCAAGGCGCTACTTGACAAGAAACGCCCTCACCTAAGGCGTGTTTTTAGAAGGGACGCCCACATTTCAAGGCGTCAAATCTTAAACAACCAAAATTACATAAAAAGGCAAGTATTTGAAACGCCCTTTGCTTGGACGTGTTTCCACAAGAAACGACGCATGCCAAGGCATCAATTTAAAATTCGACGCCCTAGAATAAGGCGTTAATTCCATTCCAGCTTCGCTCGAACCGGGAACTTATCCAGGGTAAGTTGATAACTATGAGAAAGAGTTCGAATGTAGTAATAACTCTATCATGGAAGTGTTACTTCCAATCGAACACTAACCTTATTAGGATTTCCAGAATCCTATAAATACCTTGATGGATCGAACCCTAGAAAGCTATTTGGTCGATCGTCTCTGCTACGGTAGGTAAAGAACTAACAGTTCTTCCTTTGGTTTTCCTTCTCTTCCGATAGGATAGTATGAAGAATAAATCTTCTTCATCTTCTTCCACTTACAGGTTGAGGAGCTCTTAATCTACTAAAGAACGTGGGTTCTTCATCATAATCGTCTGCAACTTCTCCTTCAGTTTCTTCTTCCGGTGAGCACTCTGTACAAACAGAGTATCGTTCTTCTCTTCCCAGAACCTGCATACGTTCAAAATCTTCATTAAGGTAGGATTTTCTCAGGGATTGTAGCCCAAACTAGCATATTAATATATATAACATCATCCGTTAATACCTGCATATAGGTTTCATGCGTTTCGGTTAGTTTCTAAAGAGTTTTGAAATAGACGCCCTTATCAAGGACGGTACATTAAAAGACACGACCACGACTTGGTCGTCAATTTAATATTTGACGCCCTGTACACGGACGTCAATTTCTCTTAATTAATAAACACCATGTTTAAAAATTATATATCAATGCAAACATGATTCTAAATTAATGCATGATCAATCTCTTGTAATCCTGCTATTTTTCTGGTCCTGACCCTATAACAGATTTTCCTGAAATTTCATTGTCTCGAAACTTGTAAACTTGTGAATTAACGACCTTGTCCAGGTCGTCTTTTCTTGAACTGACGCCCCATACCAGGGCGCCTTCTGTAAACTAACGCCCCTGTCCAGGGCGCGTTTCATTAAAATTTCCAGATTTATAATATTCTGCAAAACTAGAAATATTGAAAGGACGACTGCTGTACACGTCATCAAATTTAATATAAACGCCCCTGATTAAGGCGTTAATTACATGAAAAATGACTTTACCAAAGTCGCTACTTTCTGCATTACTGATTTTTCCTGTTTACTGTTATCCGAGGGATTCATTACATATATTTATATATAGGCACTATTACTCCACTCCGTGAGTATAGTCCCATGTTTTCTACGATGTTTTATCGTTACCCCTCAATTCTCATTGACATACAAACTCTCCATTGGACATTCCGTTCCTTTGGACTAGCGAGTTAGTCATAGAGACCTCCGTAAGACTCTTCGCCGCCTTGGATTCCCTCAAGGCCGACTGAGCTGGTTGTACCCTAAAAAAAAAAACCCATTACATAATCTTTGCCATGTCCCTCTATAGAAACAAGGTAATACCGGCCCTCATGTCATGCCATGGGTATGATATGAGTATTATCTTAATGAACGGGGAAGAATATGCCGTTGTTATGCTGTTCTTGTAAACCCCAATTCTATATCAACATTGTTATGATGTTCTTGTAGACCCCAATTCTATATTAAATTTGATGTTCTTATGAACCTCAATTCTATATTAAGAATGAGGACGTCTTGCCATTGAGGTGCTATTCATATGGACCTCAATTCTATATAAAAGAGTGTCTCTACTTACTTATCATGGTACCCGAGTTAAGGGAACCAATTCCACCTAGTTTTATCGATAATCATGATTGTACCGTTATTATCGCCTATCTATGTCAAGTATCATATTTTTGGACTCTATTCTTTCAAAGTCTATCCTACATGTCTACAAGCTTTATCCTTGAAATTCCATATTGGCTATATACAAAAGTGGATGTTAAAATACATGACTAATGCCTGCGCATATAGGGCCCGATCTGGTCCTGGGAGGAGCACCCGAAAGTACTTGTGCCCATGGGAGTTGATTGATCACGGTATTGGCATTATACCGAAGTGCATGACTAGCTTGATTGAACATTCCACAAATCTTGTACTTGACTTGATATTACATAACTTGCGTGGCCCGAAAAAGGGTAATTACTTGCGTGCTTGAACGTGATAGCCAAATTTCATCTTGACATGATAAAATACTTGCTTGAATATCTTGATATCATTTGAATATAAGTTCTTGAAAGTTCATGACTAGTCCTTCCTGTTATCTTATTGTTATATCCTCTTTCTATCTTGTCGTTTTATGCGAGCATGCATAGCTATAGTACATTCATGAAAGATGTAACTACTTAAACCCCTTGCTAGTTCCTGAGATATAATTTTCTACTGAGCGTTCACTCACTCCGTGTTTCCCTTACTTTTCAGGTAAGTCCGACGACGAGGGAAGTCAATCGGATGGGGAGAATCAAGAGTGAAAGAGCTAGAGCTTTTCCAAGTGTCATCTAGTCTTTTATATATTTCTTGAGTCAAATGTGTACTTTTCTTTTTTTGAATAGAGTATTGGGTTTGTAATAGACTATTTATTATGAAGAAATAAATGGATTGTGTTATCTTTACTTTTGCGCATCTCTCTCTTTGTGTCGAATACACTACTACTCTGATTGACATGATTGATATAAACTCGTCACGCATCTCTGGGTATCTTCCGCTCTCGGGGCGTGACAGTTTTTGTGGTATCAGAGCCTAGGGTATTCAATTCCTAGGAAAACCCAAGTCCAAGGATATGTTCAAACCTTTAACCAGTGAGATTGGGTAGAACCAAGGGTTGAGTTAATATAAAAACTTAAAAGCCCTTAACGCGAGTATATACTAATATAGTTATTGTAATTGTAGGATAATGGCTGCCGAATGTGCTCAATGGGGCAACATGCAGCGTACACTGCAAGGCATGACTCAAGTGCTGCAACAAGTAACACAAGGAGGTGGACAACGAGCAGGAAGTCTCCACCAGACCTTCAAGAACATGAACCCGCCCAAGTTCACGGGTTCTACTGATCCAGATGACGCTGAACACTGGATTTGGGAAACAGAACGAATATTCCGTGTTATGCAATCCACGGATCAAGATAAGGTCTTATTAGCTACTTTTCAGTTAGGAAGGGATGCTAGATGCTGATGGGAATCAATAGAGGCTACTATAAATCAAGATCAGGTTACGTGGGAGGAATTCGTTGAACACTTCAACGCAAAATATTTCTCGGACCGAGTTCAGGAAAAGAAGGCTGCAGAATTTGCTGTATTAAAGCAACGATCTTTGTCAGTGGCCGAGTATGAGGCCCGATTCTCTAGATTATCTCGGTGTGCTAAGCATCTAGTTAGCACCGAGAAAATGAAAGCTAGGAGGTTTCTTAATGGGCTCAGGCCCCAACCTATTACTCAACTGGCGCCGATGGACATTCAAGTCTACTCGGAGATAGTACGCCGAGCTCAACTATTAGAAGATGCCACGGAACTGTCTGATAGGATTCGTGGTAAGGATAAGAAGGAACAAGTTACAGGTTCGGGTTCCTTTAAACCCAACTTCAAGAAGAGGCCTAGCAATGGAGGTATTTCCTCGCAAGAGCAAAAGTTCAAGAAGACCAAGCCCTTCTCTATCACCACTACCTCTCCAAATACAGTGTGCAAACATTGTGATAAAGCGGGTCATAGAGCAGAAGAATGCTGGAGGAAACTTGGAGCATGTCTCCGTTGTGGGAGTCGTGAGCATCGGATTCCCGATTGCCCACTACTAAATAACCAAGCCGTTGACGGAAAGCGCCCAGTAACCAAGAATGCTCGTCTTCATGCAATCAAGGAGACCGAGCAAGAAGAAGAAGGCGGCTTAGTGGAAGGTACATTGAAAGTTTATTCCAAGAATGCATATGTCTTAATTGATACTGGTGTATCACATTCTATCATTTCTAAGAAGTTTGCTGACCCATTACCCCTAGAACCGGAATGGATAAAGTTAGTTTTATCTACTCCTCTGGGTGATGAGACTGATATTACACATCATTACCAAAACTGCGAAGTATTGGTTCAGGGTAGAAATCTCCCTATTGATCTCATATGTTTAGATCTGAAAGAGTATGATGTTATACTAGGAGCAGATTGGTTATCTAAGTATCAGGCAACGGTTGATTGCCGCAATAGTAAGGTTACATTCAAGGAATTTCCAGAACTAATCTTGACTAGCCCCAAGGGTCGGAGCAGATCCCCTCTTATTTCAGCTCTTCGAGCTAGCAAGCTCATCAGGAAAGGATGTGCATCTTTCCTTGCCTTTGTCACAGTTAAAGAAGCTAAGGAAGCTAAGCTAGAAGACATTCCAGTGGTACAGGAATTTCCGGACGTGTTTCCGGAAGATTTGCCAGGATTACCCCCGCAAAGAGAAGTGGCCTTCACCATTGACTTAGTCCCTGGTACTGGTCCGATTTCAAAGGCACCTTATAGGATGTCACCTGCTGAACTCAAGGAGTTAAAAGAGCAATTGATGGAACTCATTAAGAAAGGATTCATTAGACCAAGTACTTCCCCGTGGGGAGCGCCTGTATTATTTGTAAAGAAGAAAGACGGATCCATGAGGTTATGCATCGACTATCGACAGTTGAATCATCTCACTATCAAGAACAAGTATCCATTGTCGAGAATCGATGAATTGTTTGATTAAATTTCAGGATCCAAGTACTTTTCCAAAATTGATCTTAGGTCAGGATATCACCAACTAAGAATCAAGGACGAGGATATTCATAAAACCGCATTCAGAAGCAGGTATGGCCATTATGAATTTGTTGTTATGCCTTTCGGACTAACGAATGCCCCTGTGCAGTTAATGAATAGTATATTCAGGCCTTATTTGGATCAATTCGTGGTGGTCTTTATTGATGATATATTGATTTATTCCAAGACCAAGGAAGTGCATGAGGAACATTTAAGGATTGCATTACAAATATTGAGGACAAACCAATTATATGCAAAACTTAGCAAGTGTAAATTCTGGCTTGAAGAAGTGACTTTTCTCGGACATGTTATATCAAAGGATGGCTTGTCTGTAGACCCATCAAAGGTTGAAGCTGTAAGGAACTGGGAAAGACCGACCAATGCTAGTGAGATCCGAAGTTTCTTAGGTCTTGCCGGCTATTGCAGGCGATTCATCAAGGATTTCCCAAAAATTGCCGTGCCGCTTACGAGGTTAACTCGCAAGGAGATCCGTTATGAATGGGATGAGGAATGTGAAAGAAGCTTCCAAACTCTCAAGGATCATCTTACTACAGCTCCTATCTTAGCATTGCCAATTGAAGGAGAAAAGTTCGAGGTATACACTGATGCTTCTGGCATTGGCCTCAGGTGTGTTCTAATGTAACAAGGGAAGGTTATAGCCTACTCTTCTCGTCAATTAAAGAAACATGAAGAGAACTACCCCGTCCATGACTTAGAATTGGCCGCGGTAGTATTTGCACTCAAAATATGGAGACATTATCTTTATGGAGTACAGTTTACTGTATACTCCGATCACAAGAGTCTCAAATATCTTTTCTCACAGAAGGAGTTAAATATGAGGCAAATACGATGGCTGGAATATCTCAAGGACTTCGACTTCAATATACAATATCATCCCGGAAAGGGTAATCATGTAGCAGATGCCCTTAGTCGAAAGCCGAGAGCACTGTTAGCCAATTGTATGATTCAAGAATAGAAATTACTGGAGCAATTCTCTGAACTCAATATAAGCATGGACACAGACCCTAGGTGTGTCACATTATCTCATATAAGCATACAGTCAGACCTATTAACTGAAATACAAGCACTTCAAGATAATGACCCAATGTTAGTAGAGATCAAAGGCAAACTGGAAGGACAATCGGATTTCCAAATAACTTGTGAAGGAAGATTAATATTCAGGAATAGAACTTGCATACCGGATTGTCCCGAGGTAAAGAAGAAGATCTTAGATGAAGCTCATAGGTCAAGGTATACGATTCATCCAGGATCTACCAAAATGTACCAAGATGTAAAAAGAAATTTTTGGTGGCCCAACATGAAAAGAGAAATAGCGGACTACGTATCACGCTGTCTCACGTGCCAACAAGTCAAGGCGGAACACCAAAAGCCTGCTGGAAAACTACATCCTCTAGATATCCCTAAATGGAAGTGGGAGGATATTGGTATGGATTTCATCATGGGTTTATCTAAATCAAAAAGAGGACATGATGGAATATGGGTTATTATTGATCGATTGACTAAATCAACGCATTTCTTGCCAATCAAGAGTCGATGGTCAGTTGATGTCTTAGCTGCACTATACATCAAGGAAATAGTCAGATTACATGGTATTCCTGTTTCAATCGTGTCTGACAGAGATCCCCATTTTACTTCTCATTTTTGGAAAGGACTACAATAGTCGTTGGGGACGAGACTTAGCTTCAGTACAGCCTTTCATCCTCAAACGGATGGTCAGACCGAGAGAACCAATCAAGTAGTCGAAGATATGCTAAGAGCATGCGTTACTGATTTTGATGGAAACTGGCATGATCACTTGCCTCTGGTTGAATTTGCATACAATAATAGCTACCAGGCAAGTATACAACTGGCACCTTTTGAAGCCTTATACGGAAGGAGTTGTCGATCACCCTTATGCTGGGACGAAGTTGGAGAGAAACAACTGTTAGGTCCAGACATGGTAAGGGACACTACCGAGAAGATACAATTGATCAGAGAAAGACTACAAGTTGCTCAGTCTAGACAAAAAGCTTATGCCGACACGAGAAGAAGAGATCTTGAATTCCAAGTTGGAGATCATGTATTTCTCAAGATATCGCCTGGACGTGGAATACGAAGATTTGGTGTTAAGGGCAAGCTTACACCAAGATTTATCGGACCTTTTGAGATATTAGAAAGAGTTGGCGAGGTTGCTTATCGCATCGCATTGCCACCTCAACTGTCCAAAGTACATGATGTGTTCCACATATCTATGTTGAAGAAGTATGTGCATGATCCATCACATATTATTGAGCATGGAAATCTAGTAATTCGGAAAGATCTCACATACGAGCAGAAGCCCATAAGAATACTAGATCAAGAAGTACGAACCCTAAGGAATAAGGTTATTCCCATGCTAAAAGTACAATGAAATAAGAATTCAGAACATGAAGCTACATGAGAGACCGAGGAATCTATGAGGAAGCGATTTCCAGAGTTATTTTAGAAGGTATGAACTCTACACTCTCCATAGGTAAATATATGCTATGAATTTGGGGACCAAATTCTTTTAAGTGGGGGAGGGTGTAGCAACCCGTATAAAATTAAAAGAAATAAATTTAGATAAATTGAAATAAACTAAAAGATTAAGTGAACAAATGAAAAAGGTTAAAACAAGAAGAACAAAAGCCCTGATGAAATTAACGCCTTGGAGCAAGGCGCTACTTGACAAGAAATGCCCTCACCTAAGGCGTGTTTTTAGAAGGGACGCCCACATTTCAAGGCGTCAAATCTTAAACAACCAAAATTACATAAAAAGGCAAGTATTTGAAACGCCCTTTGCTTGGACGCGTTTCCACAAGAAACGACGCATGCCAAGGCGTCAATTTAAAATTCGACGCCCTAGAATAAGGCGTTAATTCCATTCCAGCTTCGCTCGAACCGGGAACTTATCCAGGGTAAGTTGATAACTATGAGAAAGAGTTCGAATGTAGTAATAACTCTATCATGGAAGTGTTACTTCCAATCGAACACTAACCTTATTAGGATTTCCAGAATCCTATAAATACCTTGATGGATCGAACCCTAGAAAGCTATTTGGTCGATCGTCTCTGCTACGGTAGGTAAAGAACTAACAGTTCTTCCTTTGGTTTTCCTTCTCTTCCGATAGGATAGTATGAAGAATAAATCTTCTTCATCTTCTTCCACTTACAGGTTGAGGAGCTCTTAATCTACTGAAGAACGTGGGTTCTTCATCATAATCGTCTGCAACTTCTCCTTCAGTTTCTTCTTCCGGTGAGCACTCTGTACAAACAGAGTATCGTTCTTCTCTTCCCAGAACCTGCATACGTTCAAAATCTTCATTAAGGTAGGATTTTCTCAGGGATTGTAGCCCAAACTAGCATATTAATATATATAACATCATCCGTTAATACCTGCATATAGGTTTCATGCGTTTCGGTTAGTTTCTAAAGAGTTTTGAAATAGACGCCCTTATCAAGGACGGTACATTAAAAGACACGACCACGACTAGGTCGTCAATTTAATATTTGACGCCCTGCACACGGACGTCAATTTCTCTTAATTAATAAACACCATGTTTAAAAATTATATATCAATGCAAACATGATTCTAAATTAATGCATGATCAATCTCTTGTAATCCTGCTATTTTTCTGGTCCTGACCCTATAACAGGTTTTCCTGAAATTTTATTGTCTCGAAACTTGTAAACTTGTGAATTAACGACCTTGTCCAGGTCGTCTTTTCTTGAACTGACGCCCCATACCAGGGCGCCTTCTGTAAACTAACGCCCCTGTCCAGGGCGCGTTTCATTAAAATTTCCAGATTTATAATATTCTGCAAAACTAGAAATATTGAAAGGACGACTGCTGTACACGTCGTCAAATTTAATATAAACGCCCCTGATTAAGGCGTTAATTACATGAAAAATGACTTTACTAAAGTCGCTACTTTCTGCATTACTGATTTTTCCTGTTTACTGTTATCCGAGGGATTCATTACATATATTTATATATAGGCACTATTACTCCACTCCGTGAGTATAGTCCCATGTTTTCTACGATGTTTTATCGTTACCCCTCAATTCTCATTGACATACAAGCTCTCCATTGGACATTCCGTTCCTTTGGACTAGCGAGTTAGTCATAGAGACCTCCGTAAGACTCCTCGTCGCCTTGGATTCCCTCAAGGCCGACTGAGCTGGTTGTACCCTAAAAAAAAAAAAACCCATTACATAATCTTTGCCATGTCCCTCTATAGAAACAAGGTAATACCGGCCCTCATGTCATGCCATGGGTATGATATGAGTATTATCTTAATGAACGGGGAAGAATATGCCGTTGTTATGCTGTTCTTGTAAACCCCAATTCTATATCAACATTGTTATGATGTTCTTGTAGACCCCAATTCTATATTAAATTTGATGTTCTTATGAACCTCAATTCTATATTAAGAATGAGGACGTCTTGCCATTGAGGTGCTATTCATATGGACCTCAATTCTATATAAAAGAGTGTCTCTACTTACTTATCATGGTACCCGAGTTAAGGGAACCAATTCCACCTAGTTTTATCGATAATCGTGATTGTACCGTTATTATCGCCTATCTATGTCAAGTATCATATTTTTAGACTCTATTCTTTCAAAGTCTATCCCACATGTCTACAAGCTTTATCCTTGAAATTCCATATTGGCTATATACAAAAGTGGATGTTAAAATACATGACTAATGCCTGCGCATATAGGGCCCGATCTGGTCCTGGGAGGAGCACCCGAAAGTACTTGTGCCCATGGGAGTTGATTGATCACGGTATTGGTATTATACCGAAGTGCATGACTAGCTTGATTGAACATTCTACAAATCTTGTACTTGACTTGATATTACATAACTTGCGTGGCCCGAAAAAGGGTAATTACTTGCGTGCTTGAACGTGATAGCCAAATTTCATCTTGACATGATAAAATACTTGCTTGAATATCTTGATATCATTTGATATAAGTTCTTGAAAGTTCATGACTAGTCCTTCCTGTTATCTTATTGTTATATCCTCTTTCTATCTTGTCGTTTTATGCGAGCATGCATAGCTATAGTACATTCATGAAAGATGTAACTACTTAAACCCCTTGCTAGTTCCTGAGATATAATTTCCTACTGAGCGTTCGCTCACTCCGTGTTTCCCTTACTTTTCAGGTAAGTCCGACGACGAGGGAAGTCAATCGGATGGGGAGAATCAAGAGTGAAAGAGCTAGAGCTTTTCCAAGTGTCATCTAGTCTTTTATATATTTCTTGAGTCAAATGTGTACTTTTCTTTTTTTGAATAGAGTATTGGGTTTGTAATAGACTATTTATTATGAAGAAATAAATGGATTGGGTTATCTTTACTTTTGCGCATCTCTGTCTTTGTGTCGAATACACTACTACTCTGATTGACATGATTGATATAAACTCGTCACGCATCTCCGGATATCTTCCGCTCTCGGGGCGTGACACCAGCTACTTTAGAACTCGGCACAAATGTGGTGTATAGCAGGTTTCTAATACCATTCTTAACTCCAAAGCTACTTTCCACCCTTTCACTTTGACTACTCACTTCATCTTCCAGAAACATTTTTATCTTGCCTTTATCCTTGGCCAACTTAGATGAAGTACTATTCAGCTCAGTAATTTTATTTTCCAAGGAGATTATAAGATTTTCTGAATCAACTTTCTCCTTCTCATAACTAGCCAGTTTTTCTTTTAACAGACAAAGTTCTTTTTCCAAATCAGCAGTGTGTATTACAAAGCTAGTAATTTCTTCGTCACTGCAATTGATATACTCTTTCAAAATAGATTTTTCTCTTTCAATTGTCATCCATCTTTCAGAGAAAACAGTATTCAGAACCATCAACTTCTTATTTTGATCTTTCAAGTAGACATTTTCTTCTTTTAGAGATTTGATTTGTTCCTTTTGAAAACTATCATCAGAATCAAAATCATTAATCATGTCTTCGAGAATGGCACATCCTTTACAAGAATTATCTTCACTGATGAGTTTGTTTCTAAGATCTTCATTCTCAGATTTCAACTTGTTCAACTCATCTTTTTCTTTATTCATGTCAGATTTCAAGTTTTCATTTTTAGCTTTCAGACTTCTAACCTCATGCAACATTTCTTTTCTTATTTTTCTCTTTTCAGATTTCAGTCTATCATATTTATTCAATAAATGCTCATTCAATTCAATCATATTTTCCAGAGAAAAATTATTAGTATCAGAGTTTACCTGTGACGAAGTGTCCTCATAATCTTCGTCTTCTTCTGTTGCCATGAGACAATTCACTTTATCCTGGGTTCTGCTGCTTGCTATCATCTCGACCACTTCGGAAGCACTGCAGCAATTAACTACACATGGAAACTTGTCAGTGTTTATAGCCCTTTGAGTTAGCTCCAGGGCCTTCTGATTATCAGAGAATTTTTATCTGTCTGAAGTTTTCCATAAGGATTCATCCTTTGGAACTTCATAGGAACTGTGTGCAATGACTATCCACAGATCTGGATTAGTTTGCATCACATATTCTCTGAACTGATTAAACCAATTGTAGAAACCCGAACCTTCGAACTTCGGAGGATCAACAGTGAGTTCCATGCTTTAGACAGAATAAGAGTTCTAGGAAGAACACTAATCAAGCACAATGAATCAACTCAAATAACACCAAAAACAAATGAGCAAAGCAAAGCACAAGTCAATGAAGCAACACACGATTTCAAAAGACCCACTCTGAAATGCACCAGAAGCTAGCAGGATCCTCTGCAGATTGTTAGATCTGATAGATCAGAGACCGCTATGATACCAAGTGTTGGGTTCGGTGCAAGTATTCAGAGGGGGGGGGGGGTGAATGAATATGCCCTTTAAAAACTTTCGCCCAATTAGAATTCTAGTGCTCAGAACTGCGGAATAAAAACACCAAGACTAACTATAGGAAAACTACTCCAGTCATCTACTGAACTTGTAGACAAATATGAAGAGTGCTCCTAAGCAAACATCTAATGTGGGCAGCAATTAGACAAATCAAACATACACTCAATACCACTGTCAAACATATAGTATGCGCAGCAGACAAATGAACACTTATAGAACATTAAACCAAAGCGCACCTAAGCATTCTTCTAGCGCCAATCAGATAGAAGAAATCAAACCACTACACAATGATTTTTAGGTGATTCGGTCCAGCAGACCTACATCCACCCCACACTTAACCCGAGTGTGGCTTCCTGCTGACTCACAGCTTGAACAGCTGGGCATCACAGCTTGCCATACATCAGCTGGGCAACACAGCTTGCCGTCCGAGGAATCCTCCTCGCCCGCTGAGCAACACAGCTTGCTGTCCGAGGAATCCTCCTCGCCCCGCTGAGCAACACAGCTTGCTGTCCAGTGGAATCCACCACTGCAAACCGCTGGGGATTACAGCTTACCCGTCCAGAGGCAGCACCTCTGCAAACCGCTGGGCAATACAGCTTGGCCGTCCAGTGGAATCCTCCACTGCAAATGCTGAGCCTCACAGCTTGCTCCGCTGACAAACAGCTTGAAGAAATGTATAAAGGAAAACAAAAGATAGAACAAGACAGCAACGGAAAGCTGAAACAATGAAGCACAAATATAGCTCTCGAATGGAGCAGATCTGGCTTGGATTTGATCCAATGCCAAAGAACCCAATCTCTCTCTCTCTCTCAGCTAGAGCTCTCTATTTCTCTCTTTCTCTTCTTTCTCTTCTTTCTCTTCTTCTTCTGCTCTTCTTTCACTATTCTTCTGCTCTCTTCAGCTGGATCAAAGTCTCTACACTTCTGCCTTTTCTTTCACTCTCTGCTTCGATCTGCCTTTCTCTTCTTTTCTCTTCTCTGTCTGGATCGTGGCTCTCTGTATGGACTTCACCTCTCGCCAATTCGATTAGTCTTCTTCTGTGGAAGAAGGCTCATATATATAGCAGCAGTAGTAGCCTCGGCGTGTGACCTCCACATTTCCCACCCAAAAACATTAGACCACGTGTCAGTCTCTCAGCCAGCTTCAGCACACGTGTCACGATCCTGTCTGCCCTTCCAACCTTGGATCACGTGCCCTTCATTAAGCTTCACGAGCAGAGCACCTGTCAGACAGAGTATCAGAATATCAGGTTAAGTGAAGAGCTCTGTATAGACTTGTAAAGACGATCATGATGTATAGACTTGAAATGTAAAGTGCGTTCTCGCACGGGAGCATATGAAGTCTCAGGGGAGCATCTATGGCCTCTAGACAGCATCACCAGCGTCAGGGGAGTATGTGGAGCACATGCTGTCACTGGGGAGCAATCGCTGCTCCAGGGGAGCATCCTCAAAGTTAGGGAAGCATTAGCAATCACTGGAGGGCATACTCGGTCCTAGGAGAGCATCCGGGGGGACAGGCGAGCATGCACGTCTGATGTACAGACTCTACCAATGTATAGACATTACAATGCTCAATCAGACTTCACGATGCTCAATCACCCTTGAAGATGTGAGCGAGACAGTGAATGGACTTCACTATGCTCAATCAGACTTCACGATGCTCAATCACCCTTGAAGATGTGAGCGAGACAGTGTATGGACTTGGCCCTTGAAGGATGTACAGACTCGAAGAACTGAAGCCCACGATGTATAGACTTTGAACTCTAAACGACAACTCAGGCTGTACAGACTTGAAAGTCTTGAAGGCCAATGTACAAACTTTGGCAAGCAACGATGTACAGACTTTACCGATTAGTTCAATGTACAGACTTCGAAGCAAATGTGAAGCCAATGTACAGACTTGCCACCTACCAATGTATAGACTTGGTGGAAGTCATGCAATGTACAGACTTCACGATGAAAGCATGAACAGTCCGATGTATGGACTTGGCTTTGAGTATGCTACAGTCCAGTGTGTGGACTTTGAACTCTTGAGCTCTGCATAGGCTTTGCAGTCAACAGGCGATGTATAGACTTTGTAGTCTGAGACCAATGTACAGACTTTGTAAAACAGAAGCCTGTATAGACTTGGAGGATCAAGACGCTAAGGAAGACGGTCATTGTACAGACTTTGCAAGCAGTCCGATGTACAGACTTCAAGAGACTCTAGACAACGGACGCTATATAGACTTGCTAGTCTGAATGCCAATGTATGGACTTTGAAGTTCAGTTGGTGAGTATACAGACTTCACCAATGAGACGCTCACTGAACAGACTTTACGAATGAACAATGCAAGAGACGGACGCTGTACACACTTTAAGTCCAGTGTATAGACAATGCCTTAGACTCTAAATGAGATACTAAGGAGATGCATTGTATGGACTTTGAGAAATGCTTCAAGTGGATGGCTGTACAGACTTCATGAATAGCGATGCATGAACAGGCCAGTGTGCAGACTTCATGAATGTGCAAACTTGTCAACGAAATGCACAATGTATAGACTATGCACATGCATGAAGAGTGTATAGACTAATGAAATGCGTTACCCTGTAGTGTATAGACTTGCTAGTCATCAAACTACATGCAGATAGAAAAGCAACGCACATAGCAGAAATCAAGCACTATGTTAGTCATACACATGCATTGACCACAAAACAAGTTATGTTGCTATCATCAAAACACAATCTCATAAAGCACTCACTGTGTTGCAATCATCAAAACAAAACAACATTGCTATCATCAAATCAACATAGCACATGCTTGTGCCTAAGGGGCACAACATCCTTCTTTGACCCCTACGACCCTTTTGATTGGAAGCTCGAAGGCCACCCCACCACCCCATACAAGGAAGTCACCTATGGGAAAGGAATTCTTGTGTCTTGTCACATCACACCACTTGGCATGAATAGAAAGTCGGGTCCTTTCATACATGACACCCGCATGTCAAGTCGGATGCATGATTGGTCCAAAGGTCCTCCCACATTCATCATTAGTCTTAGGCATGTTACGAACATTCACGGATGTCCAAGACCCCCAGCATTTGCTATACCCATGCACAATAGATTCCCCTACGGATGCCCCGGCCCTCCAACCATTGTTATGAAGTCCATGCATGATAGGGCCACTTGTGGCTGCCCCGGTCCACCTAAGTTCATCAAGGTCCACATGGCATCAAAGCATGATAGGTCAATTTATGGTTGCCCCTGTCCACCTAAGTTCATCAAGGTCCACATGGCATCAAAGCATGATAGGTCAATTTATGGTTGCCCCGGTCCACCTTTGCACACTACCCACTTTCACAGCCACTCACTCATCATAATGCATGTCATGAGCATACACACAAGCAAATTGCAACGAGCGGTGATGTTCACAAAGAGCGGGAAAAGGCTCGCGAGCGCCACTTGGAATTCCAAGTAGGCAACCTATCGATGGTGGCATTGGAGTGGCTCTACCCTAGAGTCACCTCCAACTTGAGGGCATGAGGACTTGGACCTTGCCAAGTTCCGAGTGACTTTGGCAACCCGGCTTATGGGTTGGACTTACGAATGGGTTTTGGGATTCATCCATTTCCCACGTGGCAGATCTAGCACCCTATATGGGTACCGCGGTGGATCCTAGTGAGTACATTGAGCCCATATCTTTTCTTGTGAGTGATACCCTCGGAGAGCCACCAAAAATTAGCCTGAGAGCCCGACGTGTGCACACAGAGGCAATACTAGGGAAGCAGGGTTCCATTGCCAGCAAGAGGGTGTGCCCAAGCCACCGTGAGAGGATGAAGGACCGTCCCCTGGTTGCGGACGCAGGGTTGAGTTTGGAGGTTGAGGTTCACCCCGAGCTGCTTTAGAGGACCACTTCCCCGGTGGACCCATACTCGACGGAGTCGAGTTCTCCGCACCCCGGGGGTATGATGGGGACATCACCGGCGATCTCATTTGTTCGAAGATCCTGATGCTTGCGAGCTGTGCTTCATCTTGTTCGTCACTTTATTTCGAGTCATATGATGTAATTTTTATTTTCTTATCATGTAAATTTCTTTTTATTTAAGTCTAGTACCTAGGTTAATGAGTCATTTACCTAGGACTTAAGTCATTATGTTGGTTTGATAGGTTAAAGGGCCCAATTCAATGGGCTAGGCCCATGGGCGCCCCCCCTTCCCCTTGGTTTCTTATCATTAGTGTAAAAGTCATGGACTTATTGTAAATTGTGGGATCCTTATAAATAGGACCCCATTTCTTCCATTTGAAGCTAATGAATGAATGAATGATATTGAGTTGAGTTTCCATAAAATTTGTGAGTTTCCCCTCTCTCCCTCTCTCTAGCTCTCTCTCTATTTCTCTCTCTCTCTCTCTCTAAAGGGGGCGAACCCCATTCTCTCTCCTCCCCACCCCCAATTTCAAAATTCACTCTCTCTCCTCCCCATTCACCTCTCATTAAGACCACCCCTTCCCCATACCTCCCATTTAATTCCCCTCCAACCCCTAGGTGGAATCCCCTTCTCCTAGGCACCTCTCCCTCCTCCCAAGCAACCTTTCCCCTTACCCATACAACCTTTCATTTTACCAAGGGAGAATCCCTTCTCCCAAGCACCCCTTCCCCTCCCCAAGGCAACCCTTCCCATTCCCTAGGCCCCCATTAACCCCACATTCAAACCAAAGGAGAGTTCTCTCCCCCCTCTCTCCTTCCCAACCCAAATTCGCAGCTCCCCCTTCCTCCACTTGCTATACCACCTCCCAGCCCCCTTTCTGCCCCTCCCACACCTTGTATCGCCCCCTAACAGACCCCCACATAGTTAGGTGTCACCCCCACACCCATCCACCCCATTTCCCACCCCATCTACTCCGTCTCCCATCACCTTCCATCACCCTATCCATCGCAGTTCGCAGGTAGCAGTTGGAGCCCGACTTGCAGAACCTGCCCTGATGTCATTCAGCGTCGTCTGGAGGCATACTCTACATCAACGGAAAGGACGTCAAGATAGTTTCGCAGCCGAGGTGGTCTCACCGGCATCTGACATCCCTGCTGTCCGGAGGGTTCATTCTCGTCCGACTGCACAACCGGGACCTGAACCAGGACCAGAGCTGCAGTGCAGAAGCTTCCATGGTCTCATCCTTCGGTTCCAAGGCGGGCCGCTTGGCCGGGTCGAAGATCCACCAGTCCTCTGTCCAACACAGCAAGCGGGACCTCGTTCGGAGTTTGGGACTGCCCGTTCCGAATTTTCTCCCCCAGGTGCGCTGAACAGGCCACTCAGGACCTGTCCAGACCCCTCGTCACTCAACGGGCTTTTCCTCTCTGCCCTGACATCATCTGGTGTCCCCCCTAGCTGCTACTCGAAGAAGACTTGTCCATGGTCATACTCATCTTGGTCCCGCTGCGTTTCGACATCGGGAGCGGGCGTGGTTACTAATTCCACCTGCTGCTGCACCCTGGGACCAGTCCGAACCAGAGCGCCAGGATCCTGTTCCAGAGCTTGCCCCAGCCGGTGACGACATGAGGACCACCCACAAAAATGCACAGGCATTCTTGGGTCTGTCAGCGACGTTTCAGGGCCATTTTCGTCGAATTCTAAGTTTGGTGGAGTGCGTGGCGTCATCTACATCGACTTTCTGTCCGGTTACTCCAGAACGGGCAGATCGTTCGACGCTAGCTTAGTTAACCTCCCCTCCCCGCCTGGCCGGCTTAGCGCCCCTCCCTGTGTGGAGGTAGTGTTTGGTGTAAGCCCATTCCCCCACCCCGAGATCCACCCTCCTGCGTGGGGCGTAGTTTTGTACTAGCAGGTCTTCGGCTGAAGCGTCATCGGCGGGGCGTGCGGGTAGCCCACGCTTCCCCGCTCGCCCTCGTCTCCGACCGGGATCGGTGTCTTCATACCGATCAGGTGAGCTTTGAGCCCCCATCCTCTGCTGGTTTCACTATTGCTTAGCTTAGTATTATCTCTAGTTGTGCCGTCGACAGTGAGAGAGTGCTCGTCCCAACATTTCGTCTAATCGAGTGCCACCGCGGGTGAGTTGTGAGAGTGTCATTACATCCCACGCCCTCGGCGTGCCGGCCGCCCTTGAAATTGGGCATCCCTGGCCCATTGGGGTCCATCCCTAGCTGGCCATATCTTTGGAACCTCAAGGTCAAACCTCAGACCCTCACCACCATCGCCGGTCCACCTACGGAACCGGGTGTGCGCGACACGGGTGAACCGCTTGTGAGAGATCGCTGTTCAGTCCGGTTGCTTGCAAATCTAGGTCCAAGGAGTGGTGTAACATCAGCTCGAGCTTCAGCTGCTTCCCGGGGTTCCATGCCCCTCCACGGGCTCATCACCAGGACGAGGGAGAGGCAGAGAGTAGGAGAGAGGAGGGTGGAGGCGAGAGCTAGAGAGACATGTACTCCTCCACCTGCATGCTTTGTACTCAGATATATATATATATATATATATATATATGATTTTGATGTTACCTGAGTCATTGTCTTGAGTACTTGTGTACTTATCTTGCTCATTTTCTTTCTTTCCCTGTGCTTGTAGTTCACACTTAAAACAAACAGGTTAATTCATCTGTTCAGCTTGACCCCTTGCTCAATAAGCAAGGGGTTGTCACTAATTGACCTTGATGACGGGTCAAGGGGCCAAGCCTTTAATTAATCAAGGAAAATAACAAAGATATAGGAAAATGTAATATGCAAGCAAACAAATGCAAACTTGAAATAAAAGAATGTCTACACAATAATGCAACCAAGCAAATGACATGGCAAAAGGAAGAGCAGCAGACTTCTTCAAGAAATTTTCTCTTCTTTTCTCTTTTCTCTTCTTTCATTTTCTTTTAAATGACGACTCCACAAAAGCCGTTAATTATAGAATTGACGCCCACGCGCACGGGCGTTGATTGGAAAACCATTTTTTATTTTTATTTTCTATTTTGACAATGACGACATGCACAACGACGTGAATCAAATAAATGACACCCTCTCACGCGGGCGTGAATTGAAAAATCATCATTTTTTTTTGTTTTTGTTTTGTTTTTACTTATTTTGAAAATGACGACATGTTGACGGATGCTAATTATGAAAATGACATCCCGAAAGAAGGCGTTAATTAAAAAATATTTTTTTTGTGAGACTTAGCATGGCACCAAAGGGTCTTGAAACCTTACACAATCACCATCTTAAATTCATTAACCATTCTTAAATGATTAAACAAAGGGTCAACGTGCTTAATGACTTGTGTTTTTACTCATATCCTCTTGCGGCCCATCCTTCTTAGTCGGTCTTTGCCATCCTTCGAACTTATAACATACCATAAAGGGGGAAATGAAGAACAAATTGAGGAAGCTCACAAGAGGTTTCGAAGAACTAGAAAGCTTCCCTCCCTACCCTAGTGCCTGTTGGGGTTCGGTCTTCGGCTTAGGAAAATTTTTGTTACCCTTTTGCCCTTATTCATGCATGCTTACAACCAGGGTTTTCCTTGCGGGGACTTTGCCCTCTTGTCATGCTTTTCTTTGGTAACTTTGCACTTCTTTTCTTTTCTTTTAAACACATGAAAACCTAATTGTACTTGGGCTTTGCAGTGTGTTCTCTTTTGGGCCCTGACTTCCAACTACTAGGGCGGCGGGTAGGTTTGGTTAGCATTCCCTGACTCGTACTCCCTCTTGTGAACCGAAGGGAAGAGAATAGGTAAAGTTTTTACACTCTTAGTTTGGCTCTGACTCTCCTCGAATTTTGAACTGCTTGAGTTTAAGAGCAAAACGTGTAGTGTGTGCAGGTATTGACCCTTAAGTTAAATCGTCAAGACTGAAGAATGAATTAGGGATTAATTTTTCAGGTTCCGCGACCTATGCACCATGCCAACCTGCAACTTTCATTTTTTTCATTTTTTCTTTCTTTTCTTTTCATTTTTCATTTTTCTCTTTTTTCTTTTCTTTTCATTTTTCTTTTCTTTTCTTTTTGCTTTTATTTTTTTATTTATTTTCAAGGACTTAAGGGTAGTATTTCTTAAGGTACAATCCATTCCAAGGGTGAGCCAGTTCTTCCCCTTCGGCGTTAACCAGTTTGTAAGCGTTGCCAGGATAGACTTCTTTTATTACGTAGGGCCCTTCCTAATTTGGTTGGAGTTTTGAACGAGGTCCTCCTGATTTTACAAAGATTCTTTTGATTACCATTTCTCTGACTTTAAATTTTCTCTCGATTACTTTCTTTTGATAAAAACGTGAAAGCTTATTTTGGTAAACGCGTGCATGCTCGGCGGCGGCCAAACGTTTCTCATCCAAGAGTTCCAACTGAGCAAGGAGAGATTCATGGCGTTCATCAATAGAGAACTCCTTGTCCAGTTGTACTCTAAGAGAAGGAATAAGAATCTCATAAGGGACTACCACCTCCATTCCATAAGTGAGGGCGAAAGGAGTTTGCCTAGTGGGAGTACGAATGGAAGTGCGATAGGCCCAAAGAACTTCTACTAGCTTTTCTAGCCAATCCACGAATCTATTAGCCTCACACGTTTTCTTGATGATTTTGGTCAAAGTTTTATTTGTTGCCTCTGCTTGTTAATTGCCCTGTGGATAATAAGGAGATGAATGATGCAATGCAATGTTATACATGTTGCAGAGATCTTGAAGTTCTTGAGAGATAAATTGCGGTCCATTGTCGGTGACGATGGTACTTGGGATGCCGAATCTTGCAATGATATTCTTCATTATGAACTTGCAGATGGTTGACGCTTTGTTTTTCACGTACGCTTCTGCTTCCGCCCACTTGGTGAAGTACTCCGTGGCTGTGAGTATAAATGATTTCGATTTTGTGAGGAGGTTTGAATCACCAAGAGGTCCAATGATATCAAAAGTCCACATGGAGAAAGGCCATGGGGAGGACATAGGATGGAGTGAAGAAGCAGGAGAATGAATTTTATCGGTGTGCAGTTGGCACATAACACACCTTCGAATATAGATAGAGCAGTTCTCTTCTAGAGTGGGCCAATAGAAGCCTAATCCAAGGATTTTCTTTGCTAGCATCTAGCTATTGACATGACCCCCACATACTCCTGAATGTGCCTCTTCCACGACCTTCCAAGATTCGTCATCGTCGAGGCATCTAAGTAAAACTCCAGTGAGACCTCTTCTATAGAGCATACCTCCAACCAAAGCATATCTCTGAGCAACTCTTCGGATAGCTTTCTTCTCTTCAGCCGTAGCCTCTTCAAGATAAGATTGATCTTGACAATACTTGGCAATCTCATAATACCATGGCTTTTCTTCATCATCCATCTCTTCCTCTAGATCTAACAACATGATCTCCTTGTTCTCGATGATTCCACCTTTCTTAAACTTCTTGAGCACCTCCTCCTTAATACTAAGGAACGCTGGATCTTTAATAGAAGGAGTAAGACGCTTGTGAACAATGATCGAATGGAAGTCCCTTTTGGGAAGGAAAACCAAAGAGAATGCAAGAGAAGCAAGAGCATCAGCTAGAATATTCTGATCTCGAGGAACATGGACGGAGATTAGTTTGGTGAAAAGCTTGGCATAAGCAGAAGCCAGTTCCTGATAGGGTTTAAGTTTAGGATTGAGCGTGCGACATTTGGTGAGAACTTGGTGAAGAATAAGCTGACTATCACCTACAATCCGCAATTGGATAACACCGAATTGATGAGCGGCCTGCAGACCGGCCAGAAGAGCCTCATATTCAGCTATATTATTTGTAACTGGAAATGCGAGCTGAGAGGCGAGTGGAATAGTGATACCCTTAGGTGATAGGAGAACAATGCCGATCCCCTTTCCTTGTGAGTTCCGAGATCCATCAAAATGTAATGTCCACATCGAATCGGGCTGATTGACGGACATCAGTTCCTCATCTGGAAACTCCGAGCGAACATGGTCGAATCTAGGGAGAGGGTGATGAGCAAGATGTTCTGCTATGGCATAGCCTTTAATTGCTTTTTGCTAAATGTAGATGATATCAAACTAAGAAAGAAAGTTTTGCCATCATGCTAATCGGTCAGTGAGAATAGATTTTTCAAGGAGAAACTTGATAGGATTCATGCGAGCAATAAGATGGACCTCGTGAGCTAAGAAATAATACTTCAACTTCTGCACTACCCAGACTAAAGCAGCACACATTTTCTCCATAGCTGAGTACTTCTGCTCACAGGGGTTAAGAAGCTTAGACAAGTAGTAAGCTGCCCTCTCTTTTCCTTCTTCATGAACTTGCGCTAGGACAGCATCTACTGAGTCATCTAGGACCGAAACATAAAGAACAAGTGGTTTGCCTGGAATCGGCGGCCTCAAGACAGAAGGATTAGCCAAATAATCCTTTAGTCCATCAAAGGCTGCCTGACACTTGTCATCCCAATTAAATTTAACTCCCGTTTTAGTAAGCTCGTAAAACGGCCTACACCTTTGTGAATGCTGGGAGACAAACCGGCGAATGAACTGCAACCTCCCGATTAATCCTCGGACTTCCTTCAAATTCCTGGGAGGAGGCATATCCCTTATTGCCCTTGCCTTATTGGGATCAATCTCAATAGCCCTTTTGTTGACTATGAATCCAAGTAATTTTCTCGATGAAACACCAAACACGCACTTCTTGGGGTTCATCTTTAACTGATATTCCCGTGCTCTTTGCAAGAGCTTGGCCAGAACCCCGGGATGCTCAATCCTTGTCCTTGACTTCACTACCAAATCATCAACATACACCTCTATAAAAATGTGAATCATGTCATGAAAAATAGCCATCATGGCCCTTTGGTAGGTGGCTCTGGCGTTCTTGAGCCCAAATGGCACGACCACATAACAATAGGTTCCCCATGGTGTAGTGAACGAGATTTTATCCTGATCCTCTTCGGCCAAGCGGATCTGATTGTAACCAGAGAAGCCATCCATAAAAGAGAGGGTCTCGTACCCTACCGTATTATCAATCAGCACATCTATGTGAGGGAGGGGGAAATCATCCTTAGGACACGTGCGGTTAAGGTCCCGGAAGTCTATGCAAATTCTAACTCTTCCGTCCTTCTTCATGACCGAGACAATGTTAGCCACCCAATTGGGGTGGAGGACGACTCTAATAAATCTGGCCTTATGAAGCTAATCGACCTCTTCTTTCATCTTTAATGCCATGTGAGGGTGAAAACGTCTTAACCGCTGATTGACCGGGATGGATCCTGGCTTAATGTGAGATGGTGTTCAACAAGCGCAGGGTCCAGACCCGGCATATCTTCATAACTCCATGCAAACGTATCCTTATATTCTTGAAGAACTTGAATGAGCGCCTCTTCTTTAGAAGGCGGCAAATTTTTACTTATGAGGACAATCCTAGGGTTTTCCTCGGTACCGAGATTAATCTCTTTGGTGGGTTCTTCTACTGAGACTGATGGTTCATCAAATCTCCTCATGCCACTAGCAAAAGCATCAGCCTCGTCCTCATATTCTTCGTATTCTTCATCCCCCTCTTCAATAGGGTCTTCATCATTCATAATCTCATAAACACCAAACCCTTCATCTATAGAACCTATATCCTCACATTCTATATCCGGCAGGTGGACTGGATCCTCTAGAAACTCGGGAAGGGCCAAACATGCCCGGCATCTTCTAGCTAGATCTAGCAAGAACCTATGGGGAATCTGCCTACCCTTGGCCTTCTTATGAGTAGCTACCCCAAGACTTTTATTAGAAGAGGAGGGAGAAGAGCAAGATGACAAACTAGACGAAGTACCCTGACCTAGAGAAGGAGGAGAAGAAGAGGAAGATGCAGTGGATACAGGAGAAGGTACTGGAGAAGGCTCCTCATTAGAGGAGAAAAGGAGGTCCGCTAACGAACCTTGAAAGAGAGGCCCTTGGATCGGGGCACACTCTGGAGCAAGATAGGAGGTCACTTCAATAGAGATGGAAGATTGGAAAGTTTAAATTTTGGCGTTTTTTTTTTTCGTTTTCATTTTCAAGAATAAAGCAATGGGAAGAAGGACTAGGAGGTAGTGTTAAAAGTGAAAGATTAGAGAAAGATTGGAGAAGAGACTGCCCACGCAGGGGTGTAATGGAGAATTGAGAAAATTACTCGAGGAGCAAAGGGGGAATTGAAGAAACTTGAAAGAAATCCGGAGAAAAAGTAATCAAGACCGTGGGCGGTCTGGGAATATCGGGGAAAAATAGCTTGGAGGACTGTGGACGCACTAAAATTCACTTATTCAGGTGGTTCATCTATTAAGTGCGTGGGCGTGCCAGTCACAAAGTGACAATTTATTCGGCCTTCGAAGAGCCCATGGTGGTTCGTGTCGGGAGAAAAACCCGCCGCGCCATAAAGGTCACGGCGTCATTTACATCCCCCATACGAGGGAACACCCTTGATTAATCACCGGGATTCAGGGCCTCATGGCCAAGAAATTAATTGCATGAAAAGTCTATTACGAGGTGTTGAAATCCTCACGCGAGGGCGAGAAGAAAATCATTCGCGGTCATGTCGGTCGTGTACTGACCATTTAATGTTCGGACGAATGTCCGGCTCGAGGAAAGCGCAATCGCCACGGGAAAATCGGAGCATATGTATGCCAGGATATGGCAATTTTTATTGTTCGGAAGAGCGAAAAACGTTCGGCTGAGCCTCGGTTGGAGCGGTCAGAAACTAGTAAATCTGTTAGCCCCGTGCAAGAGCAAGCTGCGACCATACTGCGGTGGGCCCCCCCGCGGTCGAAACAAGACTTGCATGAGCATCTTTAATATTTCCGGTGCCAAGGGGCAATGAGGGAATATCCCTTGAATCGGTTGAAAAGCCCTGTGTCCAGGGAAGCGAACGTTCGAAACGTGTTGGTCATTCAGGGGACCGTTTAATATTCGGACAGGTGTCCGGCTTGGAAATATCATAATCGTCGCGGGAAGACCCGGAACGTATGTATGCCGGGATATGGCAAATATATTATTCTGAGACACTGAAAACGTTCGGTTAAATCTCGGTTAGTGTAGCAAGAAACTAGCGAATTTATTGGCCCGGTGCGAGATCGAGTCGGGACCATACCGGGGGCGCCTCCCGCGGTCCAAACGGGGCTTGCATGGGCATCATTAATGTTCCCGGTGCCGGAGGGCAACAGGGAAGAGTCCCGGGACTAGATTCCAAAACCAAAACATGTTCGAAGGAAGCGAGCTATAGGCCGAGGATGTGGGTCAGACAGTGACCATAATCGGGACGGACCCGAGGTCCAAGCACAGCCCACAAAGGCCTTATTGATATTCCCGTGTATAGGGTCCAGGGACGACAGGAGCCATCTCGTTCTATTCAGATTTCTGTCGGTCACTTGCGGACCACTTGATATTTGGACAAGGGTCCATATTGAAGGTGCGCCGTAAGCGGAAACAAACCCGTGCAAATGTATGCCGAGTTTACGGTAATTTCAATGAAAGAGCGGAAACGAATCCCAATGGGAACAAGTTCGATTTGACGAACTATCGGCCCAGAGCAATGTCGGATTACAGCCATATCAGGATGGCTCCCAAGGTCCGAACCCGACTTGGAGGGGCGGCGTTAATGTTCCCGTTATACCGGGTCTTGAGGAGAAACGGGGCTGCAGAGCAGGTCTCATCATTTTATAATTACTTAAATATTAATTATTATTTTTTGTTGGTATTATTGTTGTTCTTTTTTTTTCTATATACATATACATATTTTGGGGTGGATTTGTCTATTATTATTTGTGTGTTCCATTATTATTTGTTCATCTGTTATCTTTTGTTGAGTTTATTATTATTATTTGTTTATTTTATCACCATTTGTCTATTTATTATTTTTATTGAGTTTGTTGTTATTATTACTTATTTCTTTACTATTATCATTCATTCATTTATCTCTCTTTTTTTTGAATTTGTTATTATTATTATCTACTATTTTATTATTAGCATTATTATTTATTCCCTTTTTATTGTTATCATAACACAGATCCTCTCTCTTTTCATCATTATTATTGTTATGTTTTCCCCTCTTCTGATTGGAGGCATGGTGGGGCAGAGGTTGAGCGTGCCGCTGAGAGGCTGAGGGGTACACCGCTAGAGCATAGAAAGTGTGCTGCTGGAAGGTGTACCGCTGGAAGGGGCAGAGGAGTGCATTACTGGAGGGTAAAGGAGAGCGTGCCGCTGGAAGGTTGAGGGAGGTGTACCGCTGGAGGGTTAAGAGGTGCACCACCGTAGGGTTGAGGGATGCACTGCTAGAGGGTAAAGGGGAGTGGGCAGTGTGCCGTTGGGTGGAACAAAATTCAAGGGAGTGGGTAGTGTGCCTTGTTCACGCAGCTCTGATGAAGAACCTCCGATGGTTAAGCTGTCAACTTCCCTGTCATGAGATTGAATCCCAAGTCATGTTCAGTAGTGCAATTCTTGGAGTATTGTTCAGTCCAAATCTTAGAGCCTTTCATAGTTCCTTTATCTTGGTTAGAATGTTTTATTGTTGCTTAGTCCATGTGTTTGTTGCTTCTTTTCATCTTTTAACTTATTGCTATTTCTGACAAAAATTCGGCAACATCTCCCCTTGACCCGAGATGGAAGGGGATAACAAGGGACGTGCCCACAAGGAGTGGCATGACCCAACATTCTGAGGTGGGTGCCAGGGGCAACAACACCTTTGACAAAACTTTGGAAAGCCCGAGAGAATCAACGAACGGAAGACGCTTCTATAATGGGTTGGGGGTGCATCGGGTGAATGTATCTAAGGGAAGCTAGGGTACTCAGAGGCCGACAATGGGGAGCCATGAAGAAAGTAAAATAGAGAGAAATGTAGACATAGAAGAAATATTTGTAGGAAGATATAGAAAACGCTTGCAAGCTTTTCTTCTATTCCTCATAAAAGGGGAGAAACACATGGGCTAATACATTGCAGGGGGGAGAGAATGAAAACAGAAATACAGTGGGGGGAAGAATGGAGCATCCACTCCTTCCTCTCTCTTTTCTCTTCTTCTTCTTCTCTTCCATTTTGCATACAGTCGGTGGTGGACGGAGCAGCCAGGGGGAGCAGGAGCTTCTCCTTTCCTCTCTCTTTTCTCTTCTTCTTCTTCTCTTCCTTCTTTTCACCGGGGTCCTCCCTCCCTTCCCTTCAGCCCTCTGGGAGGCCTCATTTATACAGACGGACGTGAAATCGTTTCTTCACTGTATTAGAAGTCCAAGTCTCCATCATACCAGATGGCTTCTTGCAGTGCAAGGCAAAAAGCTGTCGGCCAAAAAGGTGAGACTACTGGTCAAAAGCGGTCCTTTTGTCAGACAGGAAAACTGCTACAGTGCTCGGCCTGCTATAGTACTCGGTCATGCTACAGTGCTCGGCCATGCTATATTGCTCTCTTCAGGCTCAGTTGCTACAATAGCATGGCCTTCTCCAACTTTAGCTCAGACTGCTACAGTGCTCGGTCTGCTACAGTACTCGGTCATGCTACAGTGTTCGGTCATGCTACATTGCTCTCTTCAGGCCCGTTTGCTACAATAGCATGGCCTTCTCCAACTTTAGCTCGGACTCCTACAGTGTTTGGTCTGCTACAGTGCTCGGCCATGCTATATTGCTCTCCTCAGGCTCGGTTGCTACAGTAGCACGACCTTCTCCAACTTAGCTCGGACTGCTACACTGCTCGGCCATGCTATATGGCTCTCTTCAGGCTCGGTTGCTACAGTAGCACGGCCTTCTCCAACTTTAGCTCGGACTGCTACAGTGCTCGGTCTTGCTACAATGCTCGGCCCTGCTACAGTGCTCGGCACTACTACAGTGCTCGGCTCTGCTACAGTGCTTGGTCTGCTACAGTGCTCGGGCATGCTACAGTGCTCGGGCATGCTATAGTGCTCGGCCATGCATTGTAGTGGAGAAGCCAATGAGGTGTGCTGTTGGAGAAGGCACTTGGGCGTGTCGTTGGAGGAGCTGAAGAAGTGTGCCGCTAGTGGGCCAAAAGGGCGTGCCGCTGAAGTGGCACAGGGAGTGTGCCGCTGAAGGGCCGCCAAGGCGTGCCGCTGAGGGGCTGCCAGGGCGTGCCGCTGAATGGGCTTGAGGGCGTACCGCTGAAGGCTTCAAGGCGTGCCGCTAAAGGGGCCTGAGAGCGTGCCGCTGAAGGCTTCAGGGCGTGCCGCTGAAGGGGCCTGAGGGCGTGCCGCTGAAGGCCTAAATGGGCAGTCCTGAGTCTGTTGAGAGCGCGAGTTGTGGCCCATTCGATTTTCTTTGAGGCCCATGGATTATAAGACTCTTGGTGGTTGATTCCTCTTCACTGTCGTGACTCCGGAGATGACTTCATGGTAATGTGTGTGTGTTCGGAGAGTCCGGATGGCCCCTCTTCCTCGTAGTTTCTTTATTTGGAGTCGTTGTTGATGCTGGACTAGTTGGGATGTATGGGCGTGCAATTTTACACGTCCACAAATGCCCCCCACCCACGGGTAGCGCAGGCAAAGGATGAGTCGGGCGGTGCCCGTGGGTGTACTGGTATCTTTTTCTCTTCGTCGAGAACTGCCATGGTTTGTTTATCTCTCCTTCTCTTCATCAGTGCCGATGGGGTGTCGGGAGCTGAAATATTTTGTTGATCTCTTTGTCTCTTCATCACTGCCGACAGGGCGCTGGGAGCTGACCTGGTTTGTTGGTCTCTTTGTCTCTTCGTCAGTGCCGATAGGGCGCCGGGAGCTGACCTGGTTTGTTGGTCTCTTTGTCTCTTCGTCAGTGCCGACAGGGCGCCGGGAGCTGACCTGATTTGTTGGTCTCTTTGTCTCTTCGTCAGTGCCGACATGATGTTGGGAGCTGACCTGGTTTGTTGGTCTCTTTGTCTCTTCGTCAGTGCCGACAGGGCACTTGGAGCTGACCTGGTTTGTTGGTCTCTTTGTCTCTTCTTCAGTGCCGACAGGGTGCCGGGAGCTGACCTGGTTTGTTGGTCTCTTTGTCTCTTCGTCAGTGCCGACAAGGCGCCGGGAGCTGACCTGGTTTGTTGGTCTCTTTGTCTCTTCGTCAGTGCCGACAGGGCGTCGGGAGCTGACCTGGTTTGTTGGTCTCTTTGTCTCTTCGTCAGTGTCGACAGGGCGCCGGGAGCTGACCTGGTTTGTTGGTCTCTTTGTCTCTTCGTCAGTGCCGACATGATGTCGGGAGCTGACGTGCTTTGTTGGTCTCTTCGTCAGTGCTGACAGGGTGCCGGGAGCTGACATGGTTGTTGTTCTTTTCGTCTCTTTTCTCTTTTTCCTCTTTTTTTTTTGAACCACATTACCGGTACAAGCGCCCTTTCGGGTTTTCGCCGGCACCGGCCCCCTCTTGCTTTTGCCCACACGCCCTCTCGGGTTTTCACGTGGCGGGATACCCGATTTTGCCTGCAGCGCCCCTTCGGGTTTTCACCACAGCTGGGTTGTTGCCATTTTTGCCCTTGTCCCTGAGTAGGGGCAAGTCTGGCGGGGCACCTCTATTTTAAGCCCCTTTCTCTTATTTATTATGTATATATATATATATATATACAAGTGGGTGATATGTAATGGTTGGCTAGGGCTCGAGGCCTTGCGCCGAAAGATAATGTTCATTCGTTGGCAAGAAGATAATGCCAACGCAACGGGGGATTTTCTGCCGATTCGGACGTAAGGTCCGTAACGACAATATTGTGTGAGAGCGGGTGGCTAGGGCACGAAGCCTTGTACCAGAAAGGGACTTATTCGTTGACAAGGGACTAATGCCAGCGCAAGGATAGAGATTTTGCCGATTCGGGCGTAAGGCCCACAATGGCGATTCACATGAGAGAAGGTGGCTAGGGCACGAAGCCTTGCGCCGAAAGATAAGGTTCATTCGTTGGCAAGAAGATAATGCCAACGCAACGGGTTGTTTTTTTTTTTCCGATTCGGACGTAAGGTCCGTGATTGCAATATTGTGTAAGAGCGGGTGGCTAGGGCACGAAGCCTTGCGTCGGAAAAGGACTTATTTGTTGGCAAGGGACTAACACCAATGCAGGGTGGAGCCGTCTTTGCCCGTGCGGATGCCCGTCGATACGTAGGGGCGTGCGGACGGGAGACGTATGTATACACACACACATATATATATATATATATATCATTATTATTATTGTTTTCTCTTCTTTCTCTCTCTCTCTTTTTTTCTCTTTTCCTTCTTTTTTTATTTTCTTCCCTCTCTTTATTTTCTTCCTTTTTTTTCTTTTCGTCGAAATCCCCCCCCTCTCTTCCTTTTTGCTCTCTTTTTTTTATCCATTCTCTTCCTCTTTTACCGTCTTTCCTCTTTTTTTTCTTTCCCCTTTTTTCTTTTTTTTTTGCTCGCCGTATAAAGGGGGCGGGGGTGGCGTGCCGCTGAAGGGCTGGCTAGAGCGTGCCGCCGGGACACTTGAAGGGTGCACTGGGAGAGAGCACAGGAGGGTGTGCCGCGTAAGGCACTCCGAAGGTGTGCGGGCGCCTGGGAGCGTGCCGCTGAGGGGGCGTGAGGCTGTGCCGCTGAAGGGCGCTGGGAGTGTGCCCCTAAGGGCGTACCGCTGGAGGCTTCACAATGGGTGTGCCGCTGAGGGCACTTAGTAGTGTGCCGCTGGAGGGCTTGCAGGCTACTGCGCCGTTGGAGCACTTCAAGAGTGTTTCCTTTTTTTCTTTCCTTATTTTCACATTCTCTTCTCTTTTCTCCTCTTCTATATTCCCCTGCACGTAAACATGGGGTGAGAAATTATTTAGTGTCCACAAGTCAGGAAAGCGGGCTGCGAAAACCAAAATTTAGGGAGCAGGCTGCTAGAGCCAAAATTGGAAAAGCGGGCCACGGGCCGAAGTATACTGAAAAGTGGGCTACGAGAGCCGAAGGGAAGCAAGCTACGAGAGCCGAAATTGGGAAACAGGCCACAAGGGCCGAAATTGTGAGAGCAGGCTAGAGAAGCCAAAGTATGGGAGGCGGGCTGCGAGGGCCGAATTGGGGAGCAGGCCACGAGAGCCGAAATTGGGAAGTAGGCCACGAGGGCCAAAGGGAAGCAGGCTGTAAAAGCCAAAATTGGGAAGCAGGCTACAAGAGTCGAAATTGAGAGAGCAGGCTAGAGAAGCCAAAGTTAAGAGATTGGCGAGCCGTGAGGGCGGGAGGTAGGTCATGAGGGCCAAGATTGGGCTCTACGAGCCAGAGTTGGGAAAGTAGGCTACGATAGCTGAAATTGAGTTTATCGTATACACATATTTTTTATTTTTTTTATTTTTTTATTTTTTTTATTCAAGCATGCAGGCATTCATTAGCAGGCATAACATAAATATAAGTAAGGCAGCTCCCTCTATAGGGGATAGGATAGGGACATCGCCCAAAATTCGTAGACACGGTGCGGGCCACGAGGCACACTTGAGGGGTGGTGCACCCGTCAAGAGGATATCACATGTCTTACATGCATAGTCTTAATTCATGCATTTCACTCGAGATAATTCTCTGTGGCGTGGCAGTGCAAATGTGTGAACAAAGAGCCCTAACCATAGGGATATGCAGGTTTTCCTGGTGACACTCGAGGATCACTCTAGCGCCTACACATTAGTTTCAGGCTTTCGACTTTCGGTAGCTTCACACAGCCCCCATCTGTTTATTTTGATAGCGGATTTCACCGTTCGGCGCGAGTCTCCTCATGTGTCTCAATGGGGATTCCCGGCTACTAAGATTCGTCCTTATTGTGATTCGCTTCATCATTTCGCACGAGTCTCCTCATTTGTTTCAGTGGGGATTCCCGGCTACTCGGATCAGCGTTTCTCTCTCTCTTTTTTTTTCTTTCTCTCTTTTTTTTTTTTTTTTTTTTTTTTTTTTTTTACAGTGGGGGTAGGCAGCTTTTTCCTCACGATTACCTTTCACGCGAGTGCAGGAATTCAAGTCTCCGTAGAGTGCTAAGAAGGAATTCGGGCAATCCCTATGGTTGAAAGCTATTGAACACATTAAGTGCTAAGTGTGGGAGCATTGTCTCAGGTTTATTTTGTGAGTTGGGCTTAGCGATTCAGCCATGACTCTTCCCCTGGACGTGTGCACCTGCCATAATTGGGTTCCCTTCGAGTGCGTGCCGTGACGCCCGTGCATCCGGAATCGGGGCAGCATTATTTAGCAAGGAAATGCGGTCCTAGGAAATTCCAATGAGGTGTATTATTCTGTATTAAGCAAACATGCAAGCAGGGCAATCATGCATTCTCTTTTTTTTATTTTTCCCCTCTTTTGTGTGTCTGTTTTGTTATTTTTTTTGTTTTGTTTTGTTTTGTTTTGTGTTTGTTTTTGCATAAGAAAATATTGTTGTTACGTATAAGTGTAGTGGTAGTAAAGGTATTAGGGAAGCAGACCACGAACGGCTGAAAGGGTATTAGGGAAGCAGGCTATAGAACCCAAGGGACATTAGGGGAGCGGGCCATAAGGGCCGAAATTGGGAAGCGGGCTGCAAGAGCCGAAGTTATGGGAAGCGGGCCGCGAAGGCCGAATCCTGGGAAGCAGGCTACGAGAGCCGGACTTGGGAAGCAGGCCACGAAGGCCAAAGGGAAGCAGGCTACGAGAGCCAGAGTTGGCGAGCAGGCCATAAAAGCCAAGGGGAAGCAGGCTACGAGAGCCAGAATTGGGAAGCAGGCTATAAAAGCCAAAGGGAAGCAGGCTGCAAGAGCCAAGGTTGGGAAGCAGGCCACGAGGGCCAAAGGTAAGCAGGCTGCGAGAGCCAAAGTTGGGGAGCAGGCCACAAAAGCCAAGGGCAAGCAGGCTACGAGAGCCAGAAGTGGGAAGCAGGCTATAAAAGCCAAAGGGAAGCAGGCTGCAAGAGCCAAGGTTGGGAAGCAGCCACGAGGGCCAAAGGCAAGTAGGCTGCGAGAGCAAAGTTGGGGAGCAGGCCATAAAAGCCAAGGGGAAGCAGGCTACGAGAGCCAGAATTGGGAAGCAGGCTATAAAAGCCAAAGGGAAGCAGGCTGCAAGAGCCAAGGTTGGGAAGCAGGCCACGAGGGCCAAAGGTAAGCAGGCTGCGAGAGCCAAAGTTGGGGAGCAGGCCACAAAAGCCAAGGGGAAGCAGGCTACGAGAGCCATAAGCGGGAAGCAGGCTATAAAAGCCAAAGGGAAGCAGGCTGCAAGCGCCAAGGTTGGGAAGCAGGCCACGAGGGCCAAAGGTAAATAGGCTGCGAGAGCCAAAGTTGGGAAGCGAGCTACAAGAGCCGAATTCTGGGAAGCATGCCGTAAAGGCTGGATTCTGAGAAGCAAGCTGCAAGAGCCAAAGATATTAGGAAGCGGGCTGCAAGAGCTGAGATTGTGGGCAGTAGGCTACGAAGCCAAATCAGGGGAGCAGGCCACAAGAGCCAAAATTGGGGAGCGGGCTGCAGGAGCCGCAATTATGGGAAGCGGGCCGCGAAGGCCAAATTCTGGGAAGCAGGCCGTAAAGGCCGAATTCTGCGAAGCAAGCTGCAAGAGCCAAAGATATTGGGAAGCGGGCTGCAAGAGCCGAAATTGTGGGAAGCGGGCTATGGAAGCCAAATCGGGGGAGCAGGCTACAAGAGCCAAAATTGGGGAGCGGGCTGCAGGAGCCGTAATTATGGGAAGTGGGCCGCGAAGGCCGAATTCTGAGAAGCAGGTCGTAAAGGCCGAATTCTGCGAAGCAGGCTGCAAGAGCCAAAGATATTGGGAAGCGGGCTGCAAGAGCCGAAATTGTGGGAAGCAGGCTACGGAAGCCAAATCGGGGGAGCAGGCTACAAGAGCCAAAATTGGGGAGCGGGCTGCAGGAGCCGCAATTATGGGAAGCGGGCCGTGAAGGTCAAATTCTGGGAAGCAGGCCATAAAGGCCGAATTCTGAGAAGCAGGCTGCAAGAGCCAAAGATATTGGGAAGTTGGCTGCAAGAGTCGAAAAGATATTGGAGAGTGCGGTGGGATGGGTGGATCAATCCTGATAGTGGGCCTTGGCCGACACGGCTGAGCCGAAGGGCGTCGGGTAGCAGGGTACGAGAGCCGAGGAGAAGGATTCGTGAAGCGGCGGGTTCGAAGACCACGTCTGTCTCATGTCTCTTTTTTTTCTTCTTCTTCTTTTGTGTGAGGCGACGGGTTCGAAGACCACGTCTGCCTCGTGTCTCTTTTTTTTCTCTTCTTCTTTTGTGGAGAGGCAGGCGCAAAGACCATGTTTGCCTCGTGTCTCTTTTTTTCTCTTCTCTTCTTCTTTTGTAGAGAGGCAGGTGCAGAGACCATGTTCGCCCCGTGACTGTTCTTTCTCTTCTTCTCTTCTTCTTTTATGGAGAGGCCGGTGCAAAGACCATGTTCGCCTCATGTCTCTTTTTTCTCTTCTCTTCTTCTTTTGTAGAGAGGCAGGTGCAAAGACCATGTTTGCCTCGCGACTCTTCTTTCTCTTCTTCTCTTCTTCTTTCATGTGGAGAGGCGGGTGCAAAGACCGCGTCTGCCTCGTGACTCTCTTCTTTTTTTTGTGGAGAGGCAGGTGCAAAGACCATGTTCGCCCCATGACTCTTCTTTCTCTTCTTCTCTTCTTCTTTTATGGAGAGGCAGGTGCAAAGACCATGTTCGCCTCGTGTATCTTTTCTCCCTTTTCTTCTCTTCTTTTTTTTTATGGAGAGGCAGGTGCAAGGACCATGTTTGCCTCGTGATCATTCCTTTCTCTCTTCTTCTCTTCTTTTTTGTGGAGAGGCGGGTTCAAGGACCGTGTTCGTCCCGTGACCGTTCTTTCTCTTCTTCTCTTCTTCTTTTATGGGGAGGCAGGTGCAGAGACCATGTTCGCCTCATGACTGTTCTTTCTCTTCTTCTCTTTTTCTTTTATGGAGAGGCAGGTGCAGAGACCATGTTCGCCTCGTGACTGTCCTTTCTCCTCTTCTCTTCTTCTTTTATGGAGAGGCAGGTGCAAGGACCATGTTCGCCTCATGTCTCTTTTTTTTCTCTTCTCTTCTTTTGTGTGATGAGGCGGGCTCGAGGACCATGTCTGCCTCATGTGTACTCTTTCTTTCCTTCTCTTCTTTTGTGTGGTGAGGCGGGCTCGAGGACCACGTCTGCCTCCTGTGTATTCTTTCTTTTCTTCTCTTCTTTTGTGTGATGAGGCGGGCTCGAAGACCACGTCTGCCTCATGTGTCTTTTCTTTATTCTGCTCTTCTTTTCTCATTACTGCTTCCGCGTTGGAGTGTATTTCTCTTAATGTGCCCCCAGGTTGGGATGTAACTTTATTTGGTATGTGCCCCCCTGAGGGGTGTGTTTTGCCTCTTCGCTTCTGTGCCCCCTAGGCGGGGTGTATTTTTTTTATGGCTTCTATGTCCCCAGACCAGGGTGTGTTTTTTTTTAATGCCCCCCGAGGCGGGGTGTAGCTCTCTTCAAAGGCCCCCATGGTGGGGTATACTCTTCGCGGCTTCTATACCCCAAGGTGGGGTATGTTTCTTCTTCATATACCCCCAAGCCAGGGTGGACTTCTCTTCATATGCCCCTAAGCCGGGGCGTGTTCTTTATGGCTTCTAGACCCTCGAGGCGAGGTATGTTTCTTCTTCATATGCCCCTGGTACGGGGTGTAGCTCTCTTCAAATGCCCCCAAGCCGGGGTATACTCTTCACGGCTTCTATGCCCCCAGGCGGGGTATGTTTCTTCTTCATATGCCCCTGGTACGGGCGTAACTCTCTTCAAATGCCCCCGGGACGGGGGTGTATCTTTTGCTTCTTATGCCCCCCTGAGGCCGGGGTGTATCTTTTGCTTCTTATGCCCCCCTGAGACGGGGGTGTATCTCTTTACGGCCTCTGTGCCCCCGAAGCAGGGTATGTTGTTTCTTCAAATGCCGCTTGGGCGGAGTATATCTTTCTTCTTATGCTCCCAGATCGGGATGTATGTCTCTTTGTTTCTGTGCCCCGGGTCGGGGTAGATGCTTCTGCTTCTTATGCGCCAAGGGCGGAGTGTATTTTTGTGCCCCCAGGTTGGGGTAGGTGCTTCTGCTTCTTATGCGCCAAGGGCAGAGTGTATTTTTTTCTGTGCCCCTAGGCTGGGGTAGGTGCTTCTGCTTCTTATGCGCCAAGGGCGGAGTGTATTTTTTTCTGTGCCCCTAGGCTGGGGTACATTCTTCATGTTTCTCATACCCTTTTCGCAGGGCGTATTCTCTTGCTTCTCATGTCCCTGGATCGGGGCGTATGTTTCTTCTTCTGACGCCCCTAGGTCGGGGTATATTCTTTCTTCATGTGCTCCCAGGTCGGGATGTATGCCTCTTTGCTTCGGTGCCCCCGGGTGGAGGTGTACTCTATCTCTTTGCTTCTGCGTCCCCTGGGCGGGGTATGTTTCTTCTTCAAATGCCCCTGAGCCGGCGCATATTGTTTATGGCTTCTATGCCCCCTGGCGGGGTATATTTCTTCTTCAAATATCCCTAAGACGGAATGTATTCTTCTCTTTCTTATGCTCCCAAGGCGGGATGTATCTTCTTCAAATACCCCTAAGCCGGGGCGTGTTCTTTATGGCTTCTATGCCCCCTGGCGGGGTATGTTTCTTCTTCAAATACCCCTAGGCAGGGGTGGACTTCTCTTCATATGCCCCTGAGTCAGGGCATGCTCTTTATAGCTTCTAGGCCCTCGAGGTGAGGTATGCTTCTTCTTCAAATACCCCTAAGACGGGGGTGTGATTCCTGACTTCATATGCCCCCGACGTGGGGTATACTTTTTGTTTCTTATGCTCCCGAGCCGGGATGTAGCCTCTTGGCCTCATATGCTGCCGAGGCGAGGGGTATGTTGCTTCATGTGCCCCCAGGGGGAATGCATTTTGCCTCTACTGCCCCTGGTTGGGGCATATCTCTTGGCTTCTTACGCCACCAAGGTGGGGTGTGTTTTCTTCTTGTGCCCCCAGGGTGGGGTATATCTTTCGCTTCTTATGCCCCCCCTTGAGGTGGGGTGAAGTCTTTGCTTCAGATGCCCCTAAATTGGGGTATAGTTTTGTCTCATATGCCCCTGGCACAGGGGTGTATTTCTCTTCCTGTGCCCCTCAGTCGGGGTGTATCTTTGTTGCTTGTTGTGCCCCCAAAGGGAGGTGCCTTTCTCTTCATGTGCGCCGGGCACCGGGTGTATCTTTGCTTTTCTTTTTTTTATATGCCCCCGAGGGGGGAATTCTTCTTCTTCTGCCCCGACACGCTGGGGAATGTTTGCTTCTTGTGCCCCCAAAGTGGGGTGTATGCTTTTTCTTCAGACTCCCCTAAGGCGAGGTGTATTCTTTGTTGCTTCATGTACCCCCGAGTCGGGGTGGATTCTCTTCATGTGCCCCTATGGTGGGGTGTACTCTCTTTATGTGTCACCAGGAGTGGGGTGTGGTTTGCTTCCTGTGTGCCCTAGTAGGGTGTATCGCTGCTTGCAATGTCCCCTGAGACGGGGTATCCTTTTTCTTCAAGTACCCCTAAGCCGGGGCGTATTCTTTATGGCTTCTATGCCCCCATAGCGGGGTGTGTTTCTTCTTCAAATACCCCTAAGATGGGGTGGACTCTTTTCTTCTTATACTCCCAAGGCAGGATGTAGCTTCTTCAAATGCCCCTGAGCTGAGGCGTGTGTTAGGGTGCAAGGCCCGGATACAGAGGGGGGTGAATGTATCCCTCTACAAAAATAGCCTAATTAAAAACTCTAATACTCAGAAATGCGGAATTAAAACTGTTGCAGAAATTGCCTGAAGAACCTTGGAAGGATCAAGGCAAGACAGCAACTCAAGAAGCCCTCAAACGAACCTAAGCAACCATCTAAAGCGCAGCAGATAAGTGAACATATAAGAAGATCAAACCACAAGGGACACCAGGTTTTTTAGGTGGTTCGGTCAACAGACCTACGTCCACCCCTTACTCCAAACCAGAGTGAGGCTTCCACTAGTAACACTAGCACAGCAGACTCAGTCTGCAACAAAGGCTGCCAAACAGCTTGACCAGGGGAACAACCTCCCCTCTTCCTCCCAACTGGAGGGACACCCCAAGTGACTCCCAGCCACTTGGAAACCAGAGACACACGGTCTCTCTTCTTCCAGATCAGGAGGGAACACCTGGACTTGCTACCCACAAGCCCAGAACCGGAGGAACAAACCTCCCTTCCTCCAAACCGGAGGGGAACCTAGAGACCCAAGTCTCTCTTCCTCTGAACCCCAGAGGGAAGCACAACCGGAGATAAATCTCCCTTCCTCCAACCCGGAGGGAAACAACCGATGACACCCTGTCAAAGGCAACCAGAGACGCAAGTCTCTCTTCCTCCACACCGGAGGGAACCAACCACAAGTAGCACCCAGCTACTTGCAAACCGAAGACACAAGATCTCCCTTCTCCTGAGTCCACAGGAGGAACCCGATCCCCAACAGGGCAATCGGAAGAACAACAAGTGAATAGTTCAAAAGAAAATCAAAACCCAGCAATAGAAAGCTGAAAAGATAAAATCAAATGTGGCTCTCGCAGGAGCTGGCTGGCTTGGATTTGATCCACGGTCCAGCAGAAACTTCTTCTACTGCTTCTCTCTTTCTTCCAGCATGAACTCTCTTTTCTTCTTCTTCTTCTTTCTTACTTCTTCTTCTTCTCACAACTTTTGCCTTCACCTTCTTCTCACTCTCTATATCTCACTGTCTCTCTTTCTTTTTCTCCTTCTGCTCTCTCGATCTAGCTCTGAGCCTTCTCTGTCTCTTCTTTCTCTTCTGCCCCTCTTCTTCTTTTCTGGCTGCTTCTACTTCAGTCACTCTCTACCACTACCTCCCTTCTTCAGAGGAAGAAGACACATATATATAGCAGCAGCAGATTAGGGCGGCGTGTGCTCTCCACGATTCCCGCCCAAATGCTTCAGTCCACGTGGAGGCTCCTCTACATCTCAAATCACGTGCCAGATGCCAGCCTCGTATCACGTGCCCACTCTATATAGGCTTCACGAACAGTACCTGTCACACAGTCATAGGAGATTAATCAGAAGGATAGAATGTATAGACTCTGAAGACTTAGCCAACAAGTGTATTGACTTGAACAGCTAGCCACGAGTGTATAGACTTAAGATGTGATAACAAGTGTGTAGACTTGAACTTAGAAATGAATGTATAGACATTAGAACAGCAACAAGGTGCACTATACAGAAAACGACACGAGGTACATAAGATGACTACAGCACGAGATAAAAAGAAAACGACACGAAGTACATATAGTATCAAAGCTAACACTACAAAGATAACGACACGAAGTTAGATGAGAACAGCACGAGATAAAAAGAAAACGACACGAAGTACATACAGTATCAAAGCTAACACTACAAAGATAACGACACGAAGTCAGATGAGAACAGCACGAGGTAAGAGAGAACGACACGAGGTAAACCGGTAGTAAAACACGCGATCAGAGGGAACCTGGACGAAGATAGAAAGAAACAACACGAGGACATAAACACAAGAATAACACGAAGATACGAATACAAAAGCAACATGAAGACACGAATACAAAAACAACACGACATAAAAAAAAAGATAACACGAAGACATAAAAACAAAAGATAACACGAAGACATAAAAACAAAAGATAACACGAAGACATAGGAAAACGACTCGAACACGAGGACGACACTGGCTGAAAACAACTCGAAGACGAAGGGGTGACACAGAAGGAGCGACACGAGGTGCCACAGAAAGTAACACGAGATGGAACAAATAACGACACGAAGACAACTGGAATGATGCGTGTAGCAGTTCGTTGTACATACTTCCAATGTACAGACTTAAGCTAAAGCAAGACAGTCGATGTATGGACTTTATGAGAAGGAAACTGAACACTGTACACACTTCCAACGTACAGACTTCATATGAACAGCCCAATGTGCATACTTCCCTTCGATGCATCTACAGTGCAATGTATGGACTTGACGAACATTATGCAATGTATGGACTTTGATGTTCAACTGGTGAGTGTACAGACTTCACCAATGAAACGCTCACTGTACAGACTTGCTGGATGCAACGTGAGACGCTGTATAGACTTCGTCTTCCAGCGTATAGACTTAATGAATGCATATGCCAAAACTATTGTACAGACTTGACATATTTAAAGTGCATGCGATGCAGACTGTACAGACTTTGATATGTGAGACACAAAGAGAATGCACTGAAGTCTGTTTAGACTTAGCATGAAGCACACATGCGATGTACAGACTTCAAGTCATGCAATGCAATGTACACACTTCAGCTAAGCAAGCTTCAGTGAATGTATGGACTTCATGAATAAGATGCAATGCTAACTGTTGTATAGACTTGTGAAACGATGCAAGCTACAGGACAATGCAAGCTGTTCAGACTTTGTGTGTTCAAATCCCAATGTACAGACTTAGCTTTGAGCATGGGACGTACAGACTTGGCGAATGCAATATTCAGACTTGGACGCATGCTGTGCCATGCGATGTATAGACTTTATGAGCATCTACAGTGTAGTGTATGGACATGCAAACTTGAATGTGCAGAATTGATGACTGATGAATGATGTATAGACTATGCTGAAAGGGTATGACAGCAACACCCATTTGTACAGACTAACATCAAACAATCCAGATAAAATGCAATTTATGAAATGCATGAACAATTACGAAATGCACCAATGACCACTACACACAGCCATATCTAAAATGCAGCAATAATTCAGATAAGATTTTCAATGAACCATTCATCTGCACCACAAACAGACTTGTATGCATTCAAATGACTTAGTATGGACTTGAAGACCCTTAGCCAATGTATAGACTTCCAGTGGAGACCAATGTGTAGAATTCTCGTGAAAACCCAATGTGCAGACTTGAACTATGCAAGCTACAATGTCGATGAAAGGCCTTTGTGAATGTTCAGACTTGAATGCTATGATCAGACTTGAATGCTCGACCAGTGTACAGACTTGCAGAGCCGACCCCAATGTATAGACTTGAAGCCTAAAGATGCAGCATAAGACGCTGGCTGAGACGGACTAATACGGACGCTGTACATACTTGATGAACTACGACATGAACATATCAGCAGAGAGGCAATGCACAGAACAGAAATCAAGCACAAACCAATTTATCACAGCATGACTCAAGCATACACATGCATTCTTCGCAATTCAGACATGGCACACTCATGCAATCTCCCACAGAATAGATCAGACATAATCAAAACAAAGTGATGACTCAATATTATGTTGCTATCATTAAAACACCACATCATTAACAAAGCACAAGGGGCACAACAATCTCCCCCTTTTTGATGATGGCAACATAATGTGTCACACTGACTCATCAAACTATTCTCCCCCTTTGACATAATCAAAAAGAAGGGAAATGGTTTGATAGTCAACTGTAGCACATAAATGCAACACACAAAGACATCACATAAATGTAGAGAATGAGTCATGATTCTTTTAAAAATGAAGATCACCCTTATGACCAAGAAACAGCTCTCCCCCTATCAACATGCATGATTAACTTCTCTCCCCTTAGATGTGAATAAACCAAAACTCCCCCTGAAGCACAAGAATGGACTCTGGTTAACCAATAAAACAATCTGAAATCAGCCATTACAAAGAATCTGAATTCTGGTGAAAATACCACAGAATCAGAACTTATTACAGAACAAGGTGGAAGATTCCAACAGTGTGGAGAGAAATGCATCTTAGGAATCAATCTGAAATCCACCACCATAAGGATTCTGAAGTTCAGAAGGCTGCAAGTGAACAAGGTAATAATGGGAGTGGCACCTCACATTTGTATGGTCAGAAAAATGCAGATGGAATCAGTCAACTGATAAGAGAGAAGTTCACTTGTTGATCATGCAAGAATCTGATCATGAGGGATTTGAATGCATACATCACTTCAATACGTCTTAAAAGATGTAGACTCTTCTATCATAAAGAATTATGAAGTGGCAACTTAATCAATCTGATTTAATTTTGATGTATACCAGCTTTGTCAAATTAAACTCAATGCTCATATCTGAATTCGAGTTTTAATAAAAGAGAACCAAATAGTCAAAAAAACACTCAAAAACAATCATCTTTTATCTTACACAAATGATCTCAATTGCTCCTTTGAAAAATACACAGGTTAGTACTGAAATTAAACATTTTTCCAGAACATGAGTTGACAGATTTTTCAAGATAATTTTAATTGAAGCATATTATATTTTTCCTGAGTAATTTAAGTTGATCAACACCTTTTTACATGAGGCACAACAAGTCTTAGTTGAAGTGACCCAGTTACTCAGTGTGATAACTGGCATTGCCTCTCACTTTGAGAGCAGAGTTAGCAATATGAGTGTCTTTTTACATGAGAAGACACCTTTATCAGAGGCCAGACTCCCCAGCTACTCAACACAAATAAGCTATTGCTCTGTCAGGTTTTGTTTCACTAAATTTTTATCAGAGATAACTGTGGCACCTCATGACATGAGTTACTTTATTTCATTGATAAAGAACTCAGTTTCTCAGTGACCGAGTCATTGCTCTGAATTCATAATTTTTTATTTAGTCAACTTTTTCAAGTTAATGTTTAACCAAACCACTCACTCTACGTATCTCTACCAAAGTAGCCTAGATTTCAAATTCCAGATATCAGATGAGAGACTTTATGGATTACATGACACAAGAGGTTAAAGTTTATTAAACCTCATCAACAGATATTTTCAATTCATTTAATTACAAAGCTGAGAATACATTAATCTTATATCAGTCTGATTCAGTGATAATTCTTAAATCCATATGATAGGAGTTTCTGCCAAGATCTCAGACTGAATTGCATGTCATGCATCTTAAGTTCCTCAGATCAGAACAATAAATTTAGCTGACCAACAACTCAATAATGGAGCCAAAATAGTCACACCAGCTAAGAGGTATATGAAGGAAGAGTACAAGCTGGTGGAAGAGTAAATCAGCAATAGAAAAGAGCATCAGAAGAGTTTTTTATCATCAGACAGGAGCTGAGTCTGGAATACAGACTGATCAGCTATTTTAGAGATATCAGCAGAGAATACAGTTGAATAGCGCATAGTCAAGAGAATGAATCAGGTTACTTAAACAAAAGGAGTTCATGAGGTGAAGAAGATATGAAATAGGAATGCTCCCCCTGTCTAAGTGCAGTGAATTTCTTTTTAGATTTTTCAAAATTTTATGATATGCACTATCCTACATATGCAGTATGCAACAATTCTAACAAGGAGAGCATGATGATCAATCAAACAACAAACTAGCTCCCCCTGACAAAATGCATGATGTGCAATGAATCATTTCTTATCGAATTTTATTTTCTTCAAATTTATGATATGCAATACACTGCTCTATATGAGAACTAGACCCATGGTACTAGGCGGAGGACTCGGTCCAAGGACCACCTCACACAAGGCAGTAGCATCCAGACATACTCCATATGCCCTTCAGCACTGTTTCATTTAATATATCATTATGGTCATGCAAATGTCATATGCAGTGCAAAGCAATCTCATTTGTTTAGTGCAAACAACATCATGAGAAGAACATCAAAAATCAATCAAACTAAACAACAATTTCAGATACTGAAATTGAGACAGATTTCAGAATTGACCTGAATTGAGTCCTGGGGTTTTCTTTTTGAGTGCCTTGGTTAACCCCTTTTATTTCTCCCTCCAAGGCACACCTGCAAAGTATTTGATCAACTTGATCCTGCAGGGACCCAAGCAGCTTTGGGTCCTGCGTTAGCCCTGATAGGTTTACTAAACATTTTCATAGCAACATTATCATCAAATTTCATCAGTGAACAGTCATCCATAGAATGTCCAAATTTTCCACAGTATCTACATGAAGTGGCTGGTGTTTGATTCTTATGATGCATATTGACAGCAAGGTGATGTTTATAAACATGTTCATAAGATTTTTTGTTATATGCATGAACAGTTTGATGCTTGTTCTTAACCATCCAACATTCAGCAGATTTATGGCCTGGCTTCCCACAGTTATAGCATGAAATTTCCACAAAAGGTTTTGCAGGGAATTTGACAAAATGGGGTTTAACATAGTTCTTTTGAACATACCAACAATCCTTGACTGTATGCCCATTTTTCCCACAGTGGGAGCAAGCAAAAGAATTTCTTCTGTGAAAAACATTTTTACCCCAAGTAGATCTAAACCAGCACTCAGCAGCCTTGTGCCCAGGCTTATTGCAGTTGAAGCACACAATGTGCTGGCTAGACTTGTGTTTAGATCCATATGGATCATGAAAGTGCATGGAAGACCTGGCTTGTAGTTTGTTGTCTTCTTTCATGATAAAACAATCATTCATGAGATGACCATGTTTCCCACAATAATAACATGAAGCATCAGGCTTCCTAGTAACATGGTTTCTATCAAAAGAGTTTCTAGAATGTAAAGTTCTACTAGCATGCTCATCCTTTAATATCAATCCACAATCCTCCATTATGTGACCTCCTTTCCCACAATAATAACATGAACCCTTTTTAATGTGAGTGTGTGAGAGATCATGTGAATTGTGTGTAGCCTTCTTTATAGTAACAGGAGTGTCTTTATCCTTCTTCTGTGAAGTTTCATCCTTTTTCAGTTTTTGGTTTTGTTCCACAGTTTTGGGTTTTATAGTGGATTTTTGTGCAGTGAATTTGAAAACAGAAGGAGCAGAGGTTGTGTTCTGATTGGTGACTTTGACAAAAACAGTAGATGTTTCATTCCCATTACTCTTTTTCTTTGTCGGACTATAGCCCAGTCCCTTTCTCTCAAAGTTATCACTCTTTCCAAGAAGCTTATTCAGATTGTCCTTACCTTTGACAAATTTTGATAAAGAATCTTTCAAATCTTTAATCTCAAAATTCAAATCAGCAATTTTAGCTTCATATTTGGACAAATCTGTTTCACAGGAAATTACTTGTTGATGCAAGGCATCATTCAGACTTTCGAGTTTTTCTACTTCCTGTTTTAATTCTATTTCCTTGTCAGCTTCAGATAAGGACTTGTAAAGATCATCAACTTCTTGTTGAAGGGATGTGATAGTAAGCTCATATCCAGCTATTTTCTGTTCACTGCAACTGACATTTCCATTTAACATTAAGTTGATGGTTTTTAGACTCTCAATTTCTTATTCAGCATTCATCAACCTATCAGAATTATCCACACTCACACACTTGCCCTTTTCCATTGTTATTAGCCTATCCGTCAACTGGGTGTTTAGATGTTTCAACTCATTGATTTCCTCTTGCAGTTTACCATTCTGCTCTAGGAGATTAGCATCAACCACCCATTCATCTGAGAGAGACTGACATTCATGAAACATTTCCTGTTGTTTTTTAGAATCTTTCTGTAATTCTATGTTTACAGATTTTATGGCATTAAGCTTTTCAATCAGCAATTTGTTCTCCTGTCTAAGTTTCTCTGATTTTTCATCATTTTTATTGGAGACCTCTTTAAGAGAGTCATTTTCAGATTTCAGCTTGTTTAATTCAGACTTAACACATTCAATTTCTTTCAGCAGATCCTTGCTCTGAATAGAATCATGACTAGCTAGACTAAGTTTCTTTTCAAGTTCAGAGATTTCTTTCACATGATCTTGATTCTCAGTTTTCACTAAAGAAATTTGTTTCTTCAACATTAGAGAATCATACATACAGGCATCATGAATATTTTTCAATTCAACACACTTTCTACAAGGAGAACTTGAACTATCTAAACCAGTACCCTTCTTCAATTTTTTATACTGTTTTCTTAACAGTTCATGAGATTCAAATAATTCAGCATAAGCATTCTCCCAATCTTCTAAAGAAAAATTCTCGAAGAGATTTACCTCATCATCATCATCTTCAGTCTGACTACTGCCTTGATTGCTGCCAATTGGATTACTTCTGTTAGCCATCATGCAGTTGTCCTCGTTTACCCTGGGAAATTGCTTCAGCCTATCCAGGATGTCCTTTGCTGAGCTGCAATTATGAAGACAAGACCATAAGACTCTGTCAGAAGCTGCTTTCAACAGGTTAAAGGCTTTCGGATTTTCTCCATCCTTTGATCTGTGTCTGTCGGTCCATTTGGACACTTTCGTTGGTAAGGTGTGAGGACCTTGTGAAATTAATTTCCACAAATCAGGATTAGCAGAATTTACATAGGCATGTAAAGCAGTGTACCACTGACTAAAACCAAAACCATTAAAGACGGGTGGTAAAGCCATTGAAAAACAAATAGCGAATAAGTTCAAAGCAACATGAACAATTATGCACTAAAAACAAATTAGCACCTAAGACAGCAAGATCGAATCTGCAGGTCGCTGGACCTTGTATGCAGACACCGCTCTGATACCAATTGTTAGGGTGCAAGGCCCGGATACAGAGGGGGGTGAATGTATCACTCTACAAAAATAGCCTAATTAAAAACTCTAATACTCAGAAATGCGGAATTAAAACTGTTGCAGAAATTGCCTGAAGAACCTTGGAAGGATCAAGGCAAGACAGCAACTCAAGAAGCCCTCAAACGAACCTAAGCAACCATCTAAAGCGCAGCAAATAAGTGAACATATAAGAAGATCAAACCACAAGGGACACCAGGTTTTTTAGGTGGTTCGGTCAACAGACCTACGTCCACCCCTCACTCCAAACCAGAGTGAGGCTTCCACTAGTAACACTAGCACAGCAGACTCAGTCTGCAACAAAGGCTGCCAAACAACTTGACCAGGGGAACAACCTCCCCTCTTCCTCCCAACTGGAGGGACACCCCAAGTGACTCCCAGCCACTTGGAAACCAGAGACACGCGGTCTTTCTTCCTCCAGACCAGGAGGGAACACCTGGACTTGCTACCCACAAGCCCAGAACCGGAGGAACAAACCTCCCTTCCTCCAAACCGGAGGGGAACCTAGAGACCCAAGTCTCTCTTCCTCTGAACCCCAGAGGGAAGCACAACCGGAGATAAATCTCCCTTCCTCCAACCCGGAGGGAAACAACCGATGACACCCTGTCAAAGGCAACCAGAGACGCAAGTCTCTCTTCCTCCACACCGGAGGGAACCAACCACAAGTAGCACCCAGCTACTTGCAAACCGAAGACACAATATCTCCCTTCTCCTGAGTCCACAGGAGGAACCCGATCCGCAACAGGGCAATCGGAAGAACAACAAGTGAATAGTTCAAAAGAAAATCAAAACCCAGCAACAGAAAGCTGAAAAGATAAAATCAAATGTGGCTCTCGTAGGAGCTGGCTGGCTTGGATTTGATCCACGGTCCAGCAGGAACTTCTTCTACTGCTTCTCTCTTTCTCCCAGCACGAACTCTCTTTTCTTCTTCTTCTTCTTTCTTACTTCTTCTTCTTCTCACAACTTTTGCCTTCATCTTCTTCTCACTCTCTGTATCTCACTGTCTCTCTTTCTTTTTCTCCTTCTGCTCTCTCGATCTAGCTCTGAGCCTTCTCTGTCTCTTCTTTCTCTTCTGCCCCTCTTCTTCTTTTCTGGCTGCTTCTACTTCAGTCACTCTCTACCACTACCTCCCTTCTTCAGAGGAAGAAGACACATATATATAGCAGCAGCAGATTAGGGCGGCGTGTGCTCTCCACGATTCCCGCCCAAATGCTTCAGTCCACGTGGAGGCTCCTCTGCATCTCGGATCACGTGCCAGATGCCAGCCTCGTATCACGTGCCCACTCTGTATAGGCTTCACGAACAGTACCTGTCACACAGTCATAGGAGATTAATCAGAAGGATAGAATGTATAGACTTTGAAGACTTAGCGAACGAGTGTATTGACTTGAACAGCTAGCCACGAGTGTATAGACTTAAGATGTGATAACAAGTGTGTAGACTTGAACTTAGAAATGAATGTATAGACATTAGAACAGCAACAAGGTGCACTATACAGAAAACGACAAGAGGTACATAAGATGAGTACAGCACGAGATAAAAAGAAAACGACACGAAGTACATACAGTATCAAAGCTAACACTACAAAGATAACGACACGAAGTCAGATGAGAACATCACGAGATAAAAAGAAAACGACATGAAGTACATACAGTATCAAAGCTAACACTACAAAGATAACGACACGAAGTCAGATGAGAACAGCACGAGGTAAGAGAGAACGACACGAGGTAAACCGGTAGTAAAACACGCGATCAGAGGGAACCTGGACGAAGATAGAAAGAAACAACACGAGGACATAAACACAAGAATAACACGAAGATACGAATACAAAAGCAACATGAAGACACGAATACAAAAACAACACGACATAAAAACAAAAGATAACACGAAGACATAAAAACAAAAGATAACACGAAGACATAGGAAAACGACTCGAACACGAGGACGACACTGGCTGAAAACAACTCGAAGACGAAGGGGTGACACAGAAGGAGCGACACGAGTTGCCATAGAAAGCAGCACGAGATGGAACAAATAACGACACGAAGACAACTAGAATGATGCGTGTAGCAGTTCGTTGTACATACTTCCAATGTACAGACTTAAGCTAAAGCAAGACAATCGATGTATGGACTTTATGAGAAGGAAACTGAACACTGTACACACTTCCAACTTACAGACTTCATATGAACAGCCCAATGTGCATACTTCCCTTCGATGCATCTACAGTGCAATGTATGGACTTGACGAACATTATGCAATGTATGGACTTTGATGTTCAACTGGTGAGTGTACAGACTTCACCAATGAAACGCTCACTGTACAGACTTGCTGGATGCAACGTAAGACGCTGTATAGACTTCCTCTTCCAGCGTATAGACTTAATGAATGCATATGCCAAAACCATTGTACAGACTTGACATATTTAAAGTGCATGCGATGCAGACTGTACAGACTTTGATATGTGAGACACAAAGAGAATGCACTGAAGTCTGTATAGACTTAGCATGAAGCACACATGCGATGTACAGACTTCAAGTCATGCAATGCAATGTACACACTTCAGCTAAGCAAGCTTCAGTGAATGTATGGACTTCATGAATAAGATGCAATGCTAACTGTTGTATAGACTTGTGAAACGATGCAAGCTACAGGACAATGCAAGCTGTTCAGACTTTGTGTGTTCAAATCCCAATGTACAGACTTAGCTTTGAGCATGGGACGTACAGACTTGGCGAATGCAATATTCAGACTTGGACGCATGCTGTGCCATGCGATGTATAGACTTTATGAGCATCTACAGTGTAGTGTATGGACATGCAAACTTGAATGTGCAGAATTGATGACTGATGAATGATGTATAGACTATGCTGAAAGGGTATGACAGCAACACCCATTTGTACAGACTAACATCAAACAATCCAGATAAAATGCAATTTATGAAATGCATGAACAATTACGAAATGCACCAATGACCACTACACACAGCCATATCTAAAATGCAGCAATAATTCAGATAAGATTTTCAATGAACCATTCATCTGCACCACAAACAGACTTGTATGCATTCAAATGACTTAGTATGGACTTGAAGACCCTTAGCCAATGTATAGACTTCCAGTGGAGACCAATGTGTAGAATTCTCATGAAAACCCAATGTGCAGACTTGAACTATGCAAGCTACAATGTCAATGTAAGGCCTTTGTGAATGTTCAGACTTGAATGCTATGATCAGACTTGAATGCTCGACCAATGTACAGACTTGCAGAGCCGACCCCAATGTATAGACTTGAAGCCTAAAGATGCAGCATAAGACGCTGGTTGAGACGGATTGATACGGACGCTGTACATACTTGATGAACTACGACATGAACATATCAGCAGAGAGGCAATGCACAAAACATAAATCAAGCACAAACCAATTTATCACAGCATGACTCAAGCATACACATGCATTCTTCGCAATTCAGACATGGCACACTCATGCAATCTCCCACAGAATAGATCAGACATAATCAAAACAAAGTGATGACTCAATATTATGTTGCTATCATTAAAACACCACATCATCAACAAAGCACAAGGGGCACAACAGCGTGTTCTTTACGGCTTCTATGCCCCCAGGCGGGGTATATTTCTTCTTCAAATACCCCTAGGCCGGGGTGTATTCTTGCTGCTTCTCATGCTCCCGAGGCGGGATGTGACTTCTTCAAATGCCCTTAAGTCGGGGCATATTCTTCATGTCTTCTATGCCTCCTGGCGGGGTATGTTTCTTCTTCAAATGCCCCTAAGCCAAGGTGTGTTCTTATACTTTTTGCGTCGCTCAGGGCGGGGTGCATTCCTCTCCATATGCCCCTAGCATGGGGTGTGCTTTTGTTTATTATGCCCCCAGGCCGGGGTACGTTCCTTCTTCATATACCCCTAAGCTAGGGTGAGTTTCTTATTTTGTGTGTCCCCAGGCCGAGGTGAATTCTTTTCTTCTTATGCCCCCATGGCGGGGTATGTTTTTTGCTTCAGGTGCCCCCATATCGGGGTGTATTTTCCCTTCAAATGCCCCTAAGCCGGGGTGCAGTTCTATGTCTTCTTACGTCCCCAGATCGGGACGGATTCTTCTTCAAATGCCCCGAAGCCGGGGTGAAGCTTTTGCTTTGTGTGCCCCTCAGTCGGGGCGGATTCTCTTCATGTGCCCCTGAGAATGGGGTGTATTTCTTTTTTTGCCTCCTATGCCCCCGTAGTAGGGTATATATCTTCTTCTCATCCCCCATGGCGGGGTATGTGCATGCTCTCTTCGGGAGTGGTGGCCGTGCTTGGCCTCATTGCTATAAAGCATTCCCCACAGCGGGTAACCATTCGCCAAGCTACGATCGTGGCTCGCTGGGTCTTTTAACAACCACTCGGGGCCGTTTTGTGCCGGATGGAGGCAGCAGGAAGGAGGAACGAGCGGGGTCATTGCACCGCGGACTCAGGACCTCCTAGAGTCAGGCTGGATGCCGAGTTTCTTCTTGCTCTTTCAGTCAGCGATGCTGGCCAACTTTTCTTCCTTTCTTCTTTATTTCTCCCCTTTTTGTATGATTGACCAGGGTGGAGGTGCAGGAGAGCGCTCACCCCCTCAGGGAGGGGATGAGTGGTTCGCTCCACCGCATCAACCCCATAGTGGTAATCTTTGTTCAGCACGGGTCTCGACGGATGTGGCCGTACAACCCTCTCTTGCCAATTATTTCTCTTCTTTTTTTTGCTTCTTTCTTTTCTCTCTTTTTTTTTCTTCTCTTCTTCTCTTCTTCTTTTCTTCTCTTTCTTCTTGAGGGAAACGGGGGGCTTGATTTCCCCTCCCTTCTCTTCTCTTTCTCTTCTCTTTTTTTTTTATAACAGCCCCCATGATTCCTGGAAGCTGCATATGCTTCGAAGCAGCGTCCTCGAGTCCGCGAAGGCAGCTGCATCGAGTCTGGATTTTCTCCCGATAGGGCTGGCGAAGACAGCACCTGCAATTCATCAAAGCAGGCAAACATCGTTTATTAGGGGGCCATGAGGCCCTGAATCCCGGCGAAGAGATGAAGGGTAGTTTAAGTCCCACTGGGTGTGCCAGACTTGTGGACGCACTAAAATTCACTTATTCAGGTGGTTCGTCTATTAAGTGCGTGGGCATGCCAGTCACAAAGTGACAATTTATTCGGGCTCCGAAGAGCCCATGGTGCGCTCGATCTGACTCGGTCAGACGATTGTGTGGTTCGTGTCGGGATAAAAACCCGCCGCGCCATAAAGGTCACGGCATCATTTACATCCCCCATACGAGGGAACACCCTTGATTAATCGCCGGGATTCAGGGCCTCATGGCCAAGAAATTAAATGCATGAAAAGTCTATTACGAGGTGTTGAAATCCTCACGCGAGGGCGAGAAGAAAACCATTCGCGGTCATGTCGGTCGTGTACTGACCATTTAATGTTCGGACGAATGTCCGACTCGAGGAAAGCGTAATCGCCACGGGAAAATCGGAGCATATGTATGCCAGGATATGTCAATTTTTATTGTTCAGAAGAGCGAAAAACGTTCGGCTGAGCCTCAGTTGGAGCGGTCAAAAACTAGTAAATCTGTTAGCCTGATGCAAGAGCAAGCTGCGACCATACTGCGGTGGCCCCCCCCCCCCGGCGGTCGAAACAAGACTTGCATGAACATCTTTAATTTTTCCGATGCCAAGGGGCAACGAGGGAATATCCCTTGAATCAGCTGAAAAGCCTTGTGTCTAGGGAAGCGAACGCTCGAAATGTGTCGGTCATTCAGGGGACCGTTTAATATTCGGACGGGTGTCTGGCTTGGAAATATCGTAATCATCGCGGGAAGACCCGGAACGTATGTATGCCGGGATACGACAAATATATTATTCCGAGACACTAAAAACGTTCGGTTAAATCTCGGTTAGTGTAGCAGGAAACTAGCGAATTTATTGGCCCGGTGCGAGATCGAGTCGGGACCATACCGGGGACGCCTCCCGCGGTCCAAACGGGGCTTGCGTGGGCATCATTAATGTTCCCGGTGCCGGAGGGCAACATGGAAGAGTCCCGGGACTAGATTCCAAAACCAAAACATGTTCGAAGGAAGCGAGCTATAGGCCAAGGGTGTGGGTCAGACAGTGACCATAATCGGGACGGACCCAAGGTCCAAGCACATCCCACAAAGGCCTTATTGATATTCCCGTGTATAGGGTCCAGGGACGACAGGCGCCATCTCGTTCTATTCAGATTTCTGTCGGTCACTTGCGGACCACTTGATATTCGGACAAGGGTCCATATTGAAGGTGCGCCGTAAGCGGAAACAAACCCGTGCAAATGTATGCCGAGTTTACGGCAATTTCAATGAAAGAGCGGAAACGAATCCCAATGGGAACAAGTTCGGTTTGACGAACTATCGGCCCAGAGCAATGTCGGATTACGGCCATATCGGGATGGGTCCCAAGGTCCGAACCCGACTTGGAGGGGCGGCGTTAATGTTCCCGTTATACCGGGTCTTGAGGAGAAACGGGGCTGCAGAGCAGGTCTCATCATTTTATAATTACTTAAATATTAATTATTATTATTTGTTGGTATTATTGTTGTTCTTTTTTTCTATATACATATACATATTTTCGGGTGGATTTGTCTATTGTTATTTGTGTGTTCCATTATTATTTGTTCATCTGTTATCTTTTGTTGAGTTTGTTATTATTATTTGTTTATTTTATCATCATTTGTCTATTTATTATTTTTATTGAGTTTGTTGTTATTATTACTTATTTCTTTACTATTATCATTCATTTATTTATCTCTTTTTTTTTGAATTTGTTATTATTATTATCTACTATTTTATTATTATCATTATTATTTATTCCCTTTTTATTGTTATCATAACACAGATCCTCTCTCCTTTCATCATTATTATTGTTATGTTTTCCCCTCTTCTGATTGGAGGCATGGTGGGGCAGAGGTTGAGCGTGCCGCTGAGAGGCTGAGGGGTACACCGCTAGAGCATAGAAAGTGTGCCGCTAGAAGGTGTACCGCTGGAAGGGGCAGAGGAGTGCATTGCTGGAGGGTAAAGGAGAGCGTGCCGCTGGAAGGTTGAGGGAGGTGTACCGCAGGAGGGTTAAGAGGTGCACCACCGTAGGGTTGAGGGATGCACTGCTAGAGGGTAAAGGGGAGTGGGCAGTGTGCCGCTGGGTGGAACAGAATTCAAGGGAGTGGGTAGTGTGCCTTGTTCACGCAGCTCTGATGAAGAACCTCCGATGGTTAAGCTGTCAACTTCCCTGTCATGAGATTGAATCCCAAGTCATGTTCAGCAGTGCAGTTCTTGAAGTCTTGTTCAGTCCAAATCTTAGAGCCTTGCATAGTTCCTTTATCTTGGTTAGATTGTTTATTGTTGCTTAGTCCGTGTGTTTGTTGCTTCTTTTCGTCTTTTAACTTATTGCTATTTCTGACAAAAATTCGGCAGCATCTCCCCTTGACCCGAGATGGAAGGGGATAACAAGGGATGTGCCCACAAGGAGTGGCAAGACCCAACAATCTGAGGTGGGTGCCAGGGGCAACAACACCTTTGACAAAACTTCGGAAAGCCCGAGAGAATCAACGAACGGAAGACGCTTCTATAACGGGCTGGGGGTGCATCGGGTGAATGTATCTGAGGGAAGCTAGGGTACTCAGAGGCCGACTGTAGCAACCCTGATAAAATATTAATAATGATAAAGATTTATAAATAAATCTTGTAAATAGAAAAAAATAAAACAAAAATAAATAACGCCTCGGATAACGGCGCTATTCAAATTAGAAACGCCTCTACCTAAGGCGTTATTCAAGAAAGGACGCCCTCACCACAAGACGTCAAATTCCAAACGCCAAAGAGGGCAAGGACAAGAAACGCCCTTTTCTTGGGCGTGTTTTAAAACAAGGAACGCCCTTATACAAGGCGCTTCTTAAGAAACGACCTGAACAAGGTCGTCAATTCAAGAATCGACGCCCTGACCTAGGTCGTCAATTCGATTCCTGTTCCGTTCGACCCGGGAGCTTATCCAGGGAAGGATTATGTTAATCTAGTAAGTGTCTACTAGGGTAAGGACTCTATTAGGGATATATTACCCTCAATCAAACACTACCTTTGTTAGGATTTCCAAAATCCCTATAAATACCTTGATCGATCTAACCCTAAAAACCTATTTGGTTGATCTGCTCTGCTACGGTACGTGAAGAACAAACAGTTCTTCTTATTTCCTTGATTCTCTGCTTCGACTACATGAAGAATTAATATTCTTCGTTTTCTTCTCTTCTTACAGGTTAAGAAGCCCCTACGTTCTGAAGAAACAGAGTTCCTCATCCGGGTAAAAGTTCTTACTTTTGTGTGATGTTCAGATTACAAAGAAACTGATGCAGTTTCTTCATTCTCTTATAGGAAAGCTGCAGTTGAAGAAACGAAGTGTTCTTCATCTACGACCTTTTCATCAAAGCCATCATCCAATAGCAACTTGTTCAGGAGTCTCTGTTCTGAACAGAGCGTCGACCCTTCACGGTTATCTCCAAATCAAACTATCAAGGTAGGTTTTCTCAAGTTACTGTAGCCCAAATGAAATTAATGCAAGATATATAGATATAAGAATGTCATGCATACGGTTATTATAGTTTCCATGCATTTTCTGAAATATTTTGAAAGAGACGCCCCTGGCAAGGGCGCTAATTCACATGAAACGACCCTTCCCAGGTCGTTAATTTCAAATTTAACGCCCTGTACTCAGGCGTTAATTTCTTTAAACCGTTGATCACCCATCTTAAGAACTGATTATCTATGAAATCATGATTATAAAATAATGCATGATCCTTTGTCTTCAACCTGCTAACTTTACTGTCATGATATTTTCGTTCCTCTGTTATCCTGGAATTATTGCTGTCCTTAAAATTTCTGAATAAACTTGCATTAACGACTTGGACAAAGTCGTTTTCCATATGTTAACGCCCCAGAACAGGGCGTGAATCTGAAAGTTAACGCCCCTTCCAAGGGCGTGTTTTAGATAAATCCTATTAGATAAATTACTGAATTAATGAAAATTCTGAAAAAAAATGAAAACATGTGTAAACGCCCTTCTGTTAGGCGTTAATTACTTGAGAAACGACTTGACCTAAGTCGTTATTTTCTGTAAACTGATTTTTTTTTCCTGATTCTGTTAACCGATGGTTTCATATTATACATATACGTATATATATAGCGGCACTATTCTCCACTCCGTGAGTATAGTCCCACTTTTCACGTTGTTTTATCGATCACACTCAACTCTCATTGACATATAAGCTCTCCATTGGACATTCCGTTCCTTTGGACTAGCGAGTTAGTCATAGAGACCTCCGTAAGACTCCTCGTACCTTGGATTCCCTCAAGGTCGACTGAGCTGGTTGTACTCTAAAAACCCATTACACCATTGATGCCATGTCACTCTAAAGAAACATGGGATACCAGCCCTTATGATTATACAAAGAGTATATCATAAGAAATTCTTAATGGGATGATGATATCATGCCATATCATGTCATTCTTGTAAACCTCAATTCTATGATAAGATTGAGGGTATCTTACCTTAATATAATGTTCATGTGGACTTCAATTCTATATAAAGAATGTCCATACTGATTTGTCATGGTACCCAAGTTAAGGGAACCATATTCTACCTAGATTTTTATCGATATCGTGATTATACCGTTATTATCGCCATTCTATGTCCTTTGTCATATTTTTTTGAACTCTATTCTGTCAAAGTTGTCATACGTGTCTACAAGCTTGATGATTGAAATTCTATATTGGCTATATAAACAAGAGTGGATGTCAAAACACATGATAAATGCCTGCGCATATAGGGCCCGATCTGGTCCTGGGAGGAGCACCCGAAAGTACTTGTGCCCATGGGAGTTAAAATGATAAGGTATCTGGCATTATACCGAGTACTTGACTTGCTTGATTGGACATTCCACATACATCTTGTACTTGAATCGTACTTGACATGAAATGAAATGCGTGGCCCGAAAAAGGGTAATTTACTTGCTTGATACATGATAGCCAAAGTTCTTGACATGACTTGTTAAACGTACTTGCTTGAATATCTTGAATAAACTTGTTATCTTGTTGAAAGTTCATGATTAAGTTCATCTTATTTCCTTGATATTACATTCTCTCTATCTTGTCGTTTTATGCGAGCATGCATAGCTGTATTGCATTCATGAAAGATGTAATTACTTAAACCCATTGCTAGTACTTGAGATATAAGTTCCTACTGAGCGTTCGCTCATTCCGTTTGTCCCTTTTTACTTTTCAGGTAAGTCCGACGACGATGGAAGTCAATCGGATGGGAACGGTCAAGAGTGAAAGTGATAGAGCTGCTCAAGTGTCATCTAGTCTTTTCTTTAGTTTCTTGAGTCAAATATGTATTCTTTTCCTTTTTATTAAACAGAGTATTGGATTTGTAATAGTCTATCCATTATGAAATAAAGATTGGGTTATCTTGCTATTTTGCGCATCTCTGTCTTTGTGTCGAATACACGACCACTCTGATTGACATGATTGATATAAACTCGTCACGCGTCTCCGGGTATCTTCCGCGCTCGGGGCGTGACTATTTTTGTGGTATCAGAGCCTAAGGTATTCAATTCCTAGGAAAAACCCAAGTCCAAGGATAAGTTGAACGTTTAACCAAGTGAGATTGGGTAGAACCAAGGGTTAAGAGTCAATGAGTCTTTTAATAAGATCACAGTGATATAATACTAATGTAGCTATTATAATTGTAGGATAATGGCTGCCGAACGTGCTCAATGGCGCAACATGCAGCGTACCCTCCAAGGGATGACTCAAGTGCTACAACAGGTAGCACAAGGTGGTACTCCACGAGCTGGAAGCTTACACCAAGCCTTTAAGAACATGAATCCCCCGAAGTTTATAGGATCGACCGATCCGGACGATGCCGAGCATTGGGTTCGGGAGACTGAACGTATATTCCGTGTTATGCAATGCACGGATCAGGACAAAGTTCTATTAGCTACATTCCAGTTAGAGAAAGATGCTAGATGCTGGTGGGAGTCTATTGAAGCAACCATCGATCCTACTCAAGTAACATGGGAAGAATTTGTGGAATACTTCAATGCTAAATATTTCTCGGACCGAGTCCAAGAAAAGAAGGCTGCAGAATTCGTTGCATTAAAGCAACGATCTTTATCATTAGCAGATTATGAAGCTCAGTTCTCCAGGTTGTCTAGATATGCTAAGCATCTTATTAGCACGGAGAAGATGAAAGCCTGTAGATTTCTTAATGGGCTTAGGCCCCACTATATTACTCAACTGGCGCCTATGGACATCCAAGTTTATTCTGAAATAGTGCGCCGAGCTCAATTACTTGAAGATGCCACGGAACTATCTGATAGGATCCGTGGAAAAGATAAGAAGGAGCAAGTCACAGGTTCAGGTTCTTTTAAACCCAACTTTAAGAAGAGGCCTAGTAATGGAGGTCCTTCCTCTCAAGATCAAAAATTCAAGAAGACCAAGCCCTTCTCTATCACCACTACACCTTCAAACGTAGTATGCAAGCATTGTGACAAGGCTGGTCACAAGAAAGAAGAATGCTGGAGGAAATTAGGAGCTTGTCTCCGTTGTGGGAGTCGCGAACATCGGATTCCCGATTGTCCATTAATGAATGACCAAGCCGGTGACGGTAAACGCCCGGTGACGAAGAATGCTCATCTTCATGCGATCCAGGAGACCGAACAAGAAGAAGAAGGTGGACTGGTAGAAGGTACATTAACAGTTTGTTCCAAAAGTGCTTATGTCTTATTTGATACGGGTGCATCGCATTCTTTTATTTCTAAGAAGTTTGCCGACACTTTACCGTTAGAACCAGAATGGATAAAAATAGTTCTAACTACTCCTCTTGGAAACGAAAATGATGTTACTCATCACTACCAAAACTGTGAGGTAATGGTTCAAGGTAGGAATTTACCTATAGATCTCATATGCCTCGATCTAAAGGAGTATGATGTTATACTGGGAGCGGACTGGTTATCCAAATACCAGGCAACGGTTGATTGCCGCAATAGCCAAATTGCTTTCAAAGATTCTCCAGAGTTAGTCTTTACTCGGCCCAAGAGTCGGAACAAATCCCCTCTTATTTCGGCTCTTCGAGCAAGCAAGCTCGTCAGGAAAGGATGTGTATCCTTCCTTGCCTTTGTCACTGTTAAAGAAGCTAAGGAAACCAAGATAGAAGACATTCAGGTAGTGCAAGAATTTCCAGACGTATTCCGGAAGATTTGCCGGGATTACCCCCTCAAAGAGAAGTGGCCTTCACCATTGACTTAGTCCCTGGTGCTGGTCCAGTTTCAAAGGCACCCTATAGAATGTCCCCTGCGGAACTCAAAGAGTTGAAGGAGCAGTTGATGGAACTAATTCGAAAAGGGTTTATTAGACCAAGTACTTCCCCGTGGGGAGCACCAGTCTTATTTGTGAAGAAGAAGGACGGATCCATGAGATTGTGCATCGACTATCGACAGTTGAATCATCTCACTATCAAGAACAAGTATCCACTGCCGAGAATCGATGAGTTATTTGATCAGATTTCAGGATCCAAATATTTTTCCAAGATTGATCTCAAGTCGGGATATCATCAATTAAGAATCAAGGATGATGACATTCATAAGACTGCATTCAGAAGCAGGTATGGCCATTACGAATTTGTTATTATGCCTTTTGGACTAACAAATGCCCATGCTGCCTTTATGCAGTTAATGAACAGCATATTCAGGCTTTACTTGGATCAATTCATAGTAGTCTTCATTGATGATATATTGATATATTCCAAGACTAAGGAAGAACATGAAGAGCATTTAAGGATCGCATTGCAAGTATTGAGGGAAAATCAATTATATGCAAAGCTAAGCAAATGTGAATTCTGGCTTGAAGAAGTGACTTTCCTCGGACATGTGATATCCAAGGATGGTCTATCTGTTGATCCATCAAAGGTTGAAGTGTTAGAAACTGGGGAAGACCAACCAATGCTAGCGAGATCCGAAGTTTCTTAGGTCTTGCAGGCTATTATCGGCGATTCATCAAAGATTTCTCTAAGATCGCCGTACCACTTACAAGATTAACTCGTAAGGAGATCCGATATGAATGGAGTGAGGAATGTGAAAGAAGTTTCCAAACTCTCAAGGATCATCTCACTACAGCTCCGGTGTTAGCTCTACCAATAGAAGGAGAGAAATTCGAGGTCTACACAGATGCTTCTGGCATTGGCCTCGGATGTGTCCTAATGTAACAAGGAAAGGTCATAGCATACTCTTCACGTCAACTGAAGAAGCATGAGGAGAATTACCCCGTCCATGACTTAGAACTGGCCGCGGTGGTATTTGCCCTAAAGATATGGAGACACTACTTATATGGAGTGCAGTTTACTGTATACTCCGATCACACAAGTCTCAAATATCTATTTTCACAAAAAGAGCTAAACATGAGACAAAGATGCTGGCTAGAATATCTCAAGGACTTCGACTTCAATATACAATATCATCCCGGAAAGGGTAATTATGTGGCTGATGCCCTTAGTCGAAAGCCGAGAGCAATGATAGCCAATTGTATGATACAAGAATGGAGATTGCTAGAACAATTCTCCGAGCTCAATATAAGCTTGGACAAGGAAGCCAAATTTGTCACATTATCTCATGTAAGCATACAGTCATATTTATTATCTGAGATACAAGCGCTTCAGGATGATGATCCTATATTAGTGGAAATCAAAGGCAGATTAGAAGGACAATCTGATTTTCAACTAACTTCTGATGGAAGATTACTATTCAAAGGTAGAACTTGTATACCCGACTGTCCGGAATTAAAGAAGAAGATCTTAGATGAAGCACACCGATCAAGGTACACTATTCATCCAGGATCAACCAAAATGTACCAAGATGTAAAGAGGAACTTTTGGTGGCCTAATATGAAAAGAGAAATAGCGGACTATGTATCACGCTGTCTCACATGCCAACAGGTCAAGGCAGAACACCAAAAGCCTGCTGGAAAACTACATCCTCTAGATATTCCTAAGTGGAAGTGGGAGGATATTGGTATGGATTTTATCATGGGTCTATCTAAATCAAGAGGAGGACATGATGGAATATGGGTTATTATTGATCCATTGACTAAATCGGCGTATTTCTTGCCAATCAAGAGTCGATGGTCAATTGATGTCTTAGCTGCATTATATCTCAAAGAGATAGTCAGGATACATGGAATTCCTGTCTCAATCGTGTCTGACAGAGATCCCCGTTTTACTTCTCATTTTTGGAAGGGACTACAACATTCGTTGGGAACAAGGCTCAACTTTAGTACTGCTTTTCATCCTCAAACGGATGGTCAGACCGAGAGAACTAACCAAGTTGTTGAAGATATGCTTAGAGCATGCATCATTGACTTTGGAGGAAGCTGGCACGATCACTTGCCACTAGTGGAATTTGCATATAATAATAGCTACCAAGCTAGTATCCAAATGGCACCTTTCGAAGTTTTATATGGAAGGAGTTGTCGATCACCCTTATGCTAGAACGAAGTCGGAGAAAAACAACTATTAGGTCCAGACATGGTAAGGGATACAACTGAGAAGATACAAGTAATCAGAGAAAAATTACAAGTTGCTCAGACCAGGCAAAAGGCTTATGCAGATACAAGAAGGAGAGATCTTGAATTCCAAATCAGAGATCATGTATTTCTTAAAATATCGCCTGGACGTGGCATACGAAGATTTGGTGTTAAGGGCAAGCTTACGCCAAGATTCATCGGACCATTTGAGGTACTCGAAAGAGTTGGCGAGGTTGCTTATCGCATCGCATTGCCTCCTCAATTGTCCGACGTGCATAATGTGTTTCACATATCTATGTTGAAGAAGTATGTGCACGATCCATCTCATATTATTGAACATGGAGATCTGGTGATCCAGAAAGATCTCACCTATGAACAGGAGCCTATGAAGATCTTAGATCGAGAAATACGAGCTCTAAGGAATAAGGTGATTCCCATGCTCAAGGTGCAATGGAATAAGAATCCTGAACACGAAGCGACATGGGAGACCGAGGAATCTATGAAGAAACGATTTCCCGAGTTGTTCTAAGAGGTATATACTCTACACACTCCGCGTGTATACATGATATGCAATTGAATTTGGGGACCAAATTCTTTTTAAGTGGGGGAGGGTGTAGCAACCCTGATAAAATATTAATAATGATAAAGATTTATAAATAAATCTTGTAAATAGAAAAAAATAAAATAAAAATAAATAACGCCTCTGATAACGGCGCTATTCAAATTAGAAACGCCTCTACCTAAGGCGTTATTCAAGAAAGGACGCCCTCACCACAAGACGTCGAATTCCAAACGCCAAAGAGGGCAAGGACAAGAAACGCCCTTTTCTTGGGCGTGTTTTAAAATAAGGAACGCCCTTATACAAGGCGCTTCTTAAGAAACGACCTGAACAAGGTCGTCAATTCAAGAATCGACGCCCTGACCTAGGTCGTCAATTCGATTCCTGTTCCGTTCGACCCTGGAGCTTATCCAGGGAAGGATTATGTTAATCTAGTAAGTGTCTACTAGGGTAAGGACTCTATTAGGGATATATTACCCTCAATCAAACACTACCTTTGTTAGGATTTCCAAAATCCCTATAAATACCTTGATCGATCTAACCATAAAAACCTATTTGGTTGATCTGCTCTGCTACAGTACGTGAAGAACAAACAGTTCTTCTTATTTCCTTGATTCTCTGCTTCGACTACATGAAGAATTAATATTCTTCGTTTTCTTCTCTTCTTACAGGTTAAGAAGCCCCTACGTTCTGAAGAAACAGAGTTCTTCATCCAGGTAAAAGTTCTTACTTTTGTGTGATGTTCAGATTACAAAGAAACTGATGCAGTTTCTTCATTCTCTTATAGGAAAGCTGCAGTTGAAGAAACGAAGTGTTCTTCATCTACGACCTTTTCATCAAAGCCATCATCCAATAGCAACTTGTTCAGGAGTCTCTGTTCTGAACAGAGCGTCGACCCTTCACGGTTATCTCCAAATCAAACTATCAAGGTAGGTTTTCTCAAGTTACTGTAGCCCAAATGAAATTAATGCAAGATATATAGATATAAGCATGTCATGCATACGGTTCTTATAGTTTCCATGCGTTTTCTGAAATATTTTGAAAGAGACGCCCCTGGCAAGGGCGCTAATTCACATGAAACGACCCTTCCCAGGTCGTTAATTTCAAATTTAACGCCCTGTACTCAGGCGTTAATTTCTTTAAACCGTTAATCACCCATCTTAAGAACTGATTATCTATGAAATCATGATTATAAAATAATGCATGATCCTTTGTCTTCAACCTGCTAACTTTACTGTCATGATATTTTCGTTCCTCTGTTATCCTGGAATTATTGCTGTCCTTAAAATTTCTGAATAAACTTGCATTAACGACTTGGACAAAGTCATTTTTCATATGTTAACGCCTCAGAACAGGGCGTGAATCTGAAAGTTAACGCCCCTTCCAAGGGCGTGTTTTAGATAAATTACTGAATTAATGAAAATTCTGAAAAAAATGAAAACATGTGTAAACGCCCTTCTGTTAGGCATTAATTACTTGAGAAACGACTTGACCTAAGTCGTTATTTTCTGTAAACTGATTTTTTTTCCTGATTTTGTTAACCGATGGTTTCATATTATACATATACGTATATATATATCGGCACTATTCTCCACTCCGTGAGTATAGTCCCACTTTTCACGTTGTTTTATCGATCACACTCAACTCTCATTGACATACAAGCTCTCCATTGGACATTCCGTTCCTTTGGACTAGCGAGTTAGTCATAGAGACCTCCGTAAGACTCCTCGTACCTTGGATTCCCTCAAGGTCGACTGAGCTGGTTGTACTCTAAAAACCCATTACACCATTGATGCCATGTCACTCTAAAGAAATATGGGATACCAGCCCTTATGATTATACAAAGAGTATATCATAAGAAATTCTTAATGGGATGATGATATCATGCCATATCATGTCATTCTTGTAAACCTCAATTCTATGATAAGATTGAGGGTATCTTACCTTAATATAATGTTCATGTGGACTTCAATTCTATATAAAGAATGTCCATACTGATTTGTCATGGTACCCAAGTTAAGGGAACCATATTCTACCTAGATTTTTATCAATATCGTGATTATACCGTTATTATCGCCATTCTATGTCCTTTGTCATATTTTTTTGAACTCTATTCTGTCAAAGTTGTCATACGTGTCTACAAGCTTGATGATTGAAATTCTATATTGGCTATATAAACAAGAGTGGATGTCAAAACACATGATAAATGTCTGCGCATATAGGGCCCGATCTGGTCCTGGGAGGAGCACCCGAAAGTACTTGTGCCCATGGGAGTTAAAATGATAAGGTATCTAGCATTATACCGAGTACTTGACTTGCTTGATTGGACATTCCACATACATCTTGTACTTGAATCGTACTTGACATGAAATGAAATGTGTGGCCCGAAAAAGGGTAATTTACTTGCTTGATACATGATAGCCAAAGTTCTTGACATGACTTGTTAAACGTACTTGCTTGAATATCTTGAATAAACTTGTTATCTTGTTGAAAGTTCATGATTAAGTTCATCTTATTTCCTTGATATTACATTCTCTCTATCTTGTCGTTTTATGCGAGCATGCATAGCTGTATTGCATTCATGAAAGATGTAATTACTTAAACCCATTGCTAGTACTTGAGATATAAGTTCCTACTGAGCGTTCGCTCATTCCGTTTGTCCCTTTTTACTTTTCAGGTAAGTCCGACGACGATGGAAGTCAATCGGATGGGAACGGTCAAGAGTGAAAGTGATAGAGCTGCTCAAGTGTCATCTAGTCTTTTCTTTAGTTTCTTGAGTCAAATATGTATTCTTTTCCTTTTTATTAAACAGAGTATTGGATTTGTAATAGTCTATCCATTATGAAATAAAGGATTGGGTTATCTTGCTATTTTGCGCATCTCTATCTTTGTGTCGAATACACGACCACTCTGATTGACATGATTGATATAAACTCGTCACGCGTCTCCGGGTATCTTCCGCGCTCGGGGCGTGACACCGACAATGGGGAGCCATGAAGAAAGTAAAATAGCGAGAAATGTAGACATAGAAGAAATATTTGTAGGAAGATATACGCTTGCAAGCTTTTCTTCTATTCCTCATAAGGGGAGAAACACATGGGCTAATACATTGCAGGGGGGAGAGAATGAAAATAGAAATACAGTGGGGGGAAGAATGGAGCATCCACTCCTTCCTCTCTCTTTTCTCTTCTTCTTCTTCTCTTCCAGTTTGCATACAGTCGGTGGTGGACGGAGCAGCCAGGGGGAGCAGGAGCTTCTCCTTTCCTCTCTCTTTTCTCTTCTTCTTCTTCTCTTCCTTCTTTTCACCGGGGTCCTCCCTCCCTTCCCTTCAGCCCTCTAGGAGGCCTCATTTATACAGACGGACATGAAATCGTTTCTTCACTGTATTAGAAGTCCAAGTCTCCATCATACCAGATGGCTTCTTGCAGTGCAAGGCAATAAGCTGTCGGCCAAAAAGGTGAGACTACTGGTCAAAAGCGGTCCTTTTGTCAGACAGGAAGACTGCTACAGTGCTCGGCCTGCTATAGTACTCGGTCATGCTACAGTGCTCGACCATGCTATATTGCTCTCTTCAGGCTCAGTTGCAACAATAGCATGGCCTTCTCCAACTTTAGCTCGGACTGCTACAGTGCTCGGTCTGCTACAGTGCTCGGCCTGCTACAGTACTCGGTCATGCTACAGTGTTCGGTCATGCTACATTGCTCTCTTCAGGCTCGTTTGCTACAATAGCATGGCCTTCTCCAACTTTAGCTCGGACTCCTACAGTGTTCGGTCTGCTACAGTGCTTGGCCATGCTATATTGCTCTCCTCAGGCTCGGTTGCTACAGTAGCACGACCTTCTCCAACTTAGCTCGGACTGCTACAGTGCTCGGCCATGCTATATGGCTCTCTTCAGGCTCGGTTGCTACGGTAGCACGGCCTTCTCCAACTTTAGCTCAGACTGCTACAGTGCTCGGTCTTGCTACAATGCTCGGCCTTGCTACAGTGCTCGGCACTGCTACAGTGCTCGGCACTGCTACAGTGCTCGGTCTGCTACAGTGCTCGGGCATGCTACAGTGCTCGGCCATGCACTGTAGTGGAGAAGCCAATGAGGTGTGCTGTTGGAGAAGGCACTTGGGCGTGTCGTTGGAGGAGCTGAAGAAGTGTGCCGCTAGTGGGCCAAAAGGGCGTGTCGCTGAAGTGGCACAGGGAGTGTGCCGCTGAAGGGCCGCCAAGGCGTGCCGCTGAGGGGCTGCCAGGGCGTGCCGCTGAATGGGCTTGAGGGAGTACCGCTGAAGGCTTCAAGGCGTGCCGCTAAAGGGGCCTGAGAGCGTGCCGCTGAAGGCTTCAGGGCGTGCCGCTGAAGGGGCCTGAGGGCGTGCCGCTGAAGGCCTAAATGGGCAGTCCTGAGTCCGTTGAGAGCGCGAGTTGTGGCCCATTCGATTTTCTTCGAGGCCCATGGATTATAAGACTCTTGGTGGTTGATTCCTCTTCATTGTCGTGACTCCGGAGACGACTTCACGGCAATGTGTGTGTGTTCGGAGAGTCCGGATGGCCCCTCTTCCTCGTAGTTTCTTTATTTGGAGTCGTTGTTGATGCTGGACTAGTTGGGACATATGGGCGTGCAATTTTACACGTCCACAAGGACCAGAAGGTGATAAGTGATAGATGCATAGAATTAAGAGAGAAAAGGCCGGCCCACAGCCTATCCACAGTGAAGCCTTTCTCAAACGGCACATCTGGCTCTCCAGTATCTGTATAGTTACTCAACAATTGTCTCTTATCAATAATTACTGCCGGTTTTTCTATTAACTCATGAATAAGCGGCGGCCAATCCGGATCAGTCGGCATGAATAAATGGCTTAGAGCAATGGTAATGTCATTCATATCAAACCATATATACCAGTCACATTCTGGGTCATCCATCTTTCTTCTTTTGTCCGGCCTGAAAAACTCCAGAGCTTTATACGTGACTAGCGGGGCTATATGGAGAGCAAACTGACGTGCATGTGCATCTTGATGATCTAACATGGAAGTAACCAATGTGGTCTGCTCATCATATTGAGTAGCCCCTTTTTACAAAGTGTGTTTGCAGAGTCCATGTGAGGGGCTGTCTATCTATCTTGAGAGTGGAGGTCATAACAGCCCATGGCTCTCTTTCATTTTTACCATGTTCCTCTTTGCTCGGCCCCTTGTATCCCAGGCCGCCTCGGAGAATAAGCTTGTGATTCTTAATGGGCTTTACCCTGCCCTGGAGGTTCACACCTAGGCCTTTGCCAGATCTGTACCCCATTTTCATCAAAATGTTCCACCCTGGCGTATTCATCATATTCTTCTTTTTCTTCCCCTTGGAGGGTAGGGGAGGCATTAAAGCTGATGCAGGGGTTGTGGTTGGGGGCCTTAGCAAATTCTGCTGCGGATCGGCAAGATCTAACACTGAGAACAAAGGCCTATTAGCCAGCCATATGGAAGGTACTGACGTTGCTGAATGTATATCCTCTGACGGCAAAATTGGCATGCCTGTGACTTTGATGATGCGCCCTTTGTGTGGAAACTTTATGCATTGGTGATTTGTGGAAGGCACGACATCAAGTTCTTGAATATAAGGGCGACCAAAAATGCCATTGAAAGCTGGATCCATGTCCAGAATGTGGAAGTCCGCTGTGATCAAGATTAGACCCAGCCCAACTTTTAAAGTAATCATGCCCAAAGGTGGCTTCTTCGTGTTATCATAGGCAATCACTATAATGGTAGATGGCCGAATCTGACTGTCCGGAATGCCACACATCTTCAAAGTGCTTGGCGGCAACACATTAATGGATGCTCCAGTATCCACCAAGCATTGTTTAACTGCCACCTTGTTAATGTCAACTGTGATGCATAAGGCATATTTCCTGGCTGGCTTCGGAGCTAACTCATGCTCATGAAAAATAATAGCTGGCTGACCACATGCTAGTGTCAAAACTGACGTAATCTGTTCAACTGGAATGTCCTCATTAACCATCACCTTCTGTAAATATTCTTTCAATGCTTGCTGGTGAGTGGTGGATCTCTTTATCAGCTCTAAAATGGAAATCCTTGCCAGGGTCTTGTCTAAGTACTTTAGCAAGTCATATTGTGTGCCCGGTATAGATTCATGTTCTTGCTCCTGTTCTTCTTGCCCCTGTGTGAGCTCTGGCTCCCTTTGTGGAAATACATGATGGAACATCCGTCCACTGTGGAGCACCATGGTTTGTGATGATCCTGCCTCTATCGGGTTGTGTTGTGGCGGAGGATTGACGAAAGAGGAAGATGGATGTTGGGGTTAGTGGATGCTGGAGGGGTGGCCAAAGGAGGAGCCCTTATGAGGGATCTTGCTGGCTGAGAGATAGCGGTAGTTGGAGGAATAGGGGGTGCCTGAACGGCTGAAGGAAGTGTAGGCCGAATGAGGAGGGGTCTAGGTAAAAATGGGGGATTTGCAGGTTGCGGTGTGGGAATCCTTACTGGCGGAGGGTTGGTGGTTGTAGTGGGGGAATTAAGTGTTGGGGAAGGGAGAATGAGGAGTGTCCTAGATGGTGAAGGTGAAGAGTTGATGATCAGAGAGGGAGTTTGTTGCGGTATAGAAGATGGTGGAGGGCGGATGAGAAGAGGTCCAGTTGGTAAGGGATTAGTGGTGGTGGAGGGAATTTGGTTAGTGGTGCGTAAAAGGGGACGGGTTGGTTGGGGAAAAGGCATTGGATGGAGAGGTGTTCTTAACAGACGGGGTGGTTGAGTTGGATTTTGATTTAAAGCCCCGATAGAGGCGTTCTCTTCATGCCACCCTTGTCCTCTTTCCACTTCATGGAAGGAGGTAACGGGGCTTACTTGCTGGTTCGGAGGGTACTCCGGCAGTGGATTATGGACAATCCCCATGTCCGGTTGAGGTGCGGGAGCTTGCTGCTGCTGAGGAGGAGGTGGAACTTGCTGCTGAGGCGGCTGCTGAGCCTGCTGCTGCTGAGGAGGTCTTCGTGCTTTTAAGGTTGTAATAAACTGCCTCATTTCGTCCCAATTAATACCACCCTGATCATTCAAGTCATAGATATAATCCTTGAAGTGAAAGCAATGATCTATATTGTGACCAGGCTGTCGGTGGAAGACACAATACCGAGAGGTATCCACATTAGCAGGCCAGGCCGTTCTTTCTTTTGGCAAGGTGAGCAGGTTGGCGGCCATGAGTGCATTAAAGATATCGGGAAGGCTCTCGGGTAATGGAGGGTATTGGGCGCTTTTGGGGCCTGGTGGTCTTCTTGGCTGCTAGGGGCCATAGTTGGTGGGTGGTGGCACTTGGTGGTATTGTTGAGGAACTGGTGGGTTTGGGTGGGCGGCTTGATTTTGTGGCGGAGGATGGAAGGGTCGCGGGAGAGTATTTGTTTGGGGAGTGGAATTAAAGAAGGGGAGTTGTTGCGGAGGTGGTGGAGGTCTTGGGTTAGGGTGGCGGAAAGGTGCGGGGTTGCTAACCACGCCCACCTGCTCATTTGTCATGGTGCCCTCGGTTATGCCACCACTATTGTTAATATTAGTGTTCTTCCTGACCAACCTTGATTTTTGTTCGAACATGCCCATAATGGGTGAATCTTTCATCTGAGTCTGTATATACCTAGCTCTCTCATAGAGCTCTTCCATAGTGCTCAGCCTATTCATGGCCAGAATGTGACGGAATTGCGGAGTAGAGTTTGATATAATCATCTTGACTTGTTCCGTCTCTGAAAGTGTATCTTTTAATTTCTCGGCCATAGCCCTCAACCTATCGACAAATAGGACGAAGTCCTCTTCAGGCTTCATCTTCTCAGCAACAAGATCCGTGACTGACAAGGATGGACCCACACGGTCCTTGTATTTCTGTAGGAATTTCCGTTGAACAATGTCAAAATCACTGGCTTCAGCTGGCTCCAAGGAATAGAACCATTCGAGTGCCGAACCATCTAGAGACCTTCTAAAGAGATAGGCCAAGGAGATCTTATTGTCCTGCCAGAATGAAGTCTCGTACATAAAATCTTTCAAATGAATGAACGGGTTACCCGTTCCATTGTATCCCCGGAAATTAGGCATCTCGGAAGGAGGCAAGTGAAAAATTGGCAAAGTGGGGAGAGCAATCTCCGGAGCATTCTTCGGTGCCGTGACCTTCTTAAGATGCTCCTCCATACTAGCTATCTTCTGGGGGAGTATGGTGTTGGTGTCGGACTCGATTGGGGCCGGATTGGAGGGGAACGGATTCGGCATAGGCCTCCTTAAGAGTTGGGAAGGTGAAGGATATTGGGGCCTAACCACTGAATGGCTTGCCGGTTGAGCTGGTGTAGCCATGATAGGAGTTGGTGGACGTGAAGGAATTTTCTGTGAGACCGCCTGGTCATTAAGAGATGGATGGCCAACCGCGGCCTGAGGAGGGTTTGAAGATGAAGGGACAGATTTCCCTTTTAAAGCGGCTTGGACCGCCTGACGTTGGGAGTCATCAAGTTGGGATAAAGCATGGATCAAATCATTTAGATTAAAAGATGGGGTAGCGTCCCCAGATGTGTTTTGTGTGGTAGGTTGAGCTTGGGAGGAAGGCTCAACCTCTTGAGTAGTTGTATCTACCACATGAACTTGGGAATAATAAGCATAAGAGGGAGCATAATTTCCCTCATAATGGGTGGAATCTTGAGGGGGGACCTCATAGGATGGGTCAAATTGACCCTCCTCATAACCATCATAAGAATACCCATAGTTGGCCATGTTAATGATTTTACCTGAACGAAGTTGCATGTTTGAGGAGAGGAAAATATTTCAAACCAACAAGTATAAGTAAGAGATAATCACCCAATCAAACAAATTGTTCACTCATGTTGTAATGAACCCAAGATTTTAAGCTTTTTCATGAGATTAAAATGGATTTTAAAAATGTAATCAATTCTCACTTTTCAATGAGGGTCCTAGTTTCAAGTTTGGGTGTAATCTCCGAGTCAACTAAGTTCTTTCTCTCTCCTCACCAACGGATGGGTTAACTATACTCCGGGTACTTCAAATGGTACAACCGGCCCGGTGTCCGTGAGGGAATCCACGGGTGCGGGGACTTACAGAGGCCTTGGAAGAGGAATTTATAGTCCAAAGAGATAGTGGTGCGGACACCCGAGCGCATGCGAGACACGAGCCGGCGAGCCACCGGTACCGCACGAGGAGCACGACTCGAGCCACCTCAGCATCCCTATGGCTCGGAGACAGTCTGGAGGTTCCCCACTGAGTCATAGCATTTATCATATTTTTTGGGGATTTTTATTTGTGTGTAATGTATTTTATTTCCTTTTCGTCAGTGTGTAATTTAGATAGCTCGAGGGGCTTATGTGCAAAATGGGGATCCCTGGGTCCCACGGGCCCCCACTCCACTCCCATTGGACCACCTCAGCTCTAGGGCCCCTATGGGATCAGTCAACCCTCCATGGAGGCTTCTAGAAGGGTGGGCCAAGGGAGGGGGACAATGGACTTGAAAAGTCCACATGGGAGGCCACCAACCCCACCTACCATGTCCCCCCCTTGACCCTCCTTGGTCAAGGTGTGCCCCCTCCCCTTTTGTTTAATATTTTTGTTGTATTTTGATCAAACTCCATCCTAGCCATCCATCCCCAACCCCTAGATCCAACGGTGGAGGATGAGTTTGGTGGGAGTCATATATAAGGCATGTAATTACCATTTTCTTGAATTAATGCCATTTGAACTTGAAAATTGTTGGAGCATGGCCTAGGCCACTCCCTTCCTCTCTCCTCTCACCCCCTTGGATGCTGTGAAGGCTTCCATTCTGAGGTGTGACTCCTCGTGTATCCGTTCCGACGATCGCCGCCACGAGCCGCCACCGCACCGCCATCGCCATCAACGGAGTTCTGCCTGCGCAGTACCACAACAGCTAGTTCAAAATTCACAGGTCTTCCCCGAGCTCATTTGGCTACCAAATTTGGAGGAGTTGTTCCTGGGATGTTCCTCTCCACCCACAAAAATCAGGCCAGCATTCAGATCACGTTTCCTATTTTTTGATTTTCTTCCACTCTTCCATTTCGGTTCTGCCAGAGTTCTGTTCAGGTTCACCTCCATCTTGAGTTTCATGTCTTAGATCCACTTTTTAATTTTTTTTAGTTCGCCCAATTTTACTGGGGGTTCCATCCATCCACCCCTTCATCCACAATATTTCTCAAGTTTTGATTCGCCCATCTCGTTTTTCTAAAACTCGTTCTCAGACCCATCTACAGTTCTGTCCACCTGTTCCCAGATCCGACCACCAGTCACCCCAAAAATCATAACAAATCACCGCCTTCTCCAAATCAAATTCTAAAAATAGTCCCAGTTCCGTGGTTTGATTATCTACAACTTTTAAGATGAGATCGAAGTCTGAATCTAACTGTACATATGCAGTCAACGGCCATTTATAGGAAACTGGTATGCTGATATGAGATTTCGGGAGCTGTGGAGCAGAGAATTGAAAAATAGTTAAGGCCCAGGTCCGCGCAGGTTCAGAAGAGTCCACTGACCCTAGATTGAAGGATTTCGAATCCTCTTTCCAACGGCGCTGGTTTCATCGCATTCTGGCGACGTGGCTGATCGCAGCGGCCGTTTTCGCCAGAGCGCGCGCTGCTGAAACAGTAACATCAGCTCGTGGACAGCACTCTCTCCACTTGGGAACCGGGGCACCCGGCCTCCGGTGAGTGTCGCCGGCTGACCGCCGTCCAGGGAAGCGTGCTGCCAGAGGTCCCCATTACAGTGGGACCCACCCCGCCAGACCCGGAGGACAGGACAACATGTGGACCCCACGGCCCATTGATTTCGCCGTCCGGAAAGCACGAGAACGCGGAGTTTGGCGCGTCGAGACGACATCAAGATGCTGCCCGTCAACCTGATTTGCGTGATCCCCGGGGCCCACATGTGACCTTTTACCTCCCTGCGTGGAGTGGGTTGAATCTCTTTGTATCGCTGTGAATTATGTTAACCGGGGGCCCGTAAGTCAGCCGGGGTGTCTTCGCCACGCCGGGTGCGTGGAGGTAAAGGTCTTAACTCCTTGGCGTTACATTGCTTAGCTAGTATATGGTCTTAGGCCGCTGCCGAGAGTGTATGTACTAGCCCGTGTGTCCATGTCACCACTGTGAGAGTGAGAGTGACCCGTCCCGCGACTCGATTCGAGTCCGGAAGTTGAGTCGGACTACCCTTGACCTCCGCCGGTTCCTTAACCGCGCACGGTCCGCGCTTTCCCTCGCTTGGGACGACGAGTGAGCTTCCACTTCTGTTAGCGACGTTTCGCCACTAGAAGCTCGTAGTGTCGGGCTTAGTGTCTCCCTGGTGTGTGTTGCTGGTTGCGTCCACATCTAGAGTCTGAGGTCCACCCCACGTAGAGTCGCCTCCCGTGTCCGTCCCGCATCAGTTTGGTATCAGAGCGAGTTGAGTCTAGGGTAGTCATTGCATAAGTCTTGCATGCATCATGGTCTAAGTCAAGTCTAGGATCATCATTAATTTCAAAACAAAAAAAAGAGTGTTTTAAAATTGCATTTCATCCCGATAATTCGGTATCTTAAAAGGTCTTGTCCGAACGTTAGGCTACGCCTATCGGGAGGTCGCACACTTGCGGGAGTGATCTTCGGATCGATTAACTCCGTCACGTACCAGATATTGGTTTAGGTCTAAGTGCATCATTTAGTGAGTGTTTGCATTAGTCGGTGTCTTCTAGGTCGTTTGTCAGTTGCATGCCCACCCGTCGAGGTACCCAATACTCGCCACCACCACCTATGGCAGATTCCCGGGCCCGTAGCTCCGATGAGTCCTCGACGGCCGAGATGTTCCGAGCCATTATGGAACGTCTTGACACGCGTATGGATGGTCTTAGTACGCGTATGGATGGCATAGGAACGCGTCTAGAAGGGCGGATGAAAGCCCTCGAGGATCGGGCCGAGTCTTCGGATCAGTCCATTCAGGGTCTAGTTGGGAGAATTGCCGTCCTAGAGAGAGGCCCAGTAGCGGCGCAACCCGCGCCAACGAACGGCCAACAAGAGCCGGTGCAGCAACCCGCTGTGCCAAGGGCTCAGGTGGAGGATGTCGGGAGGCAACATGCGCCTATAGTGGATGATTATGCTTCGATAATGATCAGGGGGGTAACGGTCGTCGTCAACAACGACGGAATCGTGATGACGAGGATGACGACCGCATTCTTAGGGGTGTGCGTGCGGACCCTCCCACTTTTAGAGGGTCCTTGGACCCTAGGGTGTATTTAGATTGGGAGGCCGGCATGGACCGGTACTTCGAGTGGTTTGAGATGACGGACCACCGAAGAGTCCGATACGCAAAGATGAAGCTGCAAGGGCAGGCCCAAACTTATTGGATCAATGTGGAGAGCCTGCTCAACCAGCGACGTCAACCCCAGATCGGTACTTGGGATGATATGAAAACCAAGTTGAGGGAGAAGTACCTTCCCGCCTCATATCGCCAACGTCTCATAGACAAGTGGCAAAGCATCTCCCAAGGGAACCGATCCGTGACCGAGTACACCGCCAAGTTCGATGAGTATTACTTACGGTGTGGGGTCACGGAAGAGAGCACTATGACTATATCCGCTTTCGAAGAGGTTTGCGGCCCAATTATCAATATGAACTCTTTCGCCGCAATGCAACCACTTTGGAGCAGGCATATCAGATAGCTCTCGAATTGGAGCAATTCGAGGCCGAGTTCGAGTCACCCCATCGGTTGGGCTCTTTTCCCCTTCGTAGTGTCGAGCCCCGTGGCTCATCTGGCACGTATCCGAGGGCCCCCATGGCTCGACCTCAGGAGCCCGCTCGTCCCGAGCCGTTTGCTCCTAGGCCTCATCCTCCACCCCCGAGGGACCTTCCTCATCCCCAGCATCTTACAGCCCCACCCATAGCTCGTTCACCGGCACCCGTACCTCCTGCACGTCCTTTGTTGCCTACGCCTCCTATCGTCGGGAGGATAAAGGTAAAGGACCTATGATTGGGGAGCCTAGTGGATCACGGCAGTAGTGTTATCGCTGCAATGGGTTTGGCCATTTCGCCAACCAGTGTCCCACCCGCCCATCTCTTCACATTGGGGACACATAGGCCGAGGATACCACCCCTACGGGCCTCGAGTTAGTCAGCTATGAGGCCGATGAAGAGCTAGCTGACGAGTACTATGAGATGAGAGGTGAGGCCCAGGATGCCCAGCATTCGGACGATACTCACGTGGGGGTCGTCAGATGTATCCTCACCCAGCCACAGGTCAGTGATGACTGGCGACAGACTACTATCCTTCATGTATTCTGTAGGCTGGGAAAGCAAATTTGCAAGGTGGTCATCGATAGCGGGAGTTGTATCAATGCAATCTCCACGAACGCTGTCACTCGTCTTGGTCTCACACCCGTAGACCACCCTTGCCCCTATCAGGTATCATGGGTGGATACCACTTCCATTTCGGTCAGGCTGCGGTGCTTGGTCCCGCTGCAGCTCCACTCCTACCATGACGAGATCTGGTGTGATGTTCTCCCCATGGAAGTGGGAAGTATCATTCTTGGTAGGCCGTGATTATTCGACCGGGATTCCATGCTCCATGGCCGGTCGAACACCTGTACCTTCGACCACGCTGGCCAGCGGGTCACCCTCCAACCCGTTCGGCCCAGGAGCCCATCAGTCAGGGGTCCTACTGGCCCTAGTACTCCGAAACCTTCCGTTCCCGGGCCTAGTACCCCATCCCCAGCTCGGGCTATGACCGTTACCTCTGGCCCAGGAGAGCCCTCGACGAGGAGATTGATGATGATTAGCTCCCGGGAGATGGAGCAGGAGCTTAGTCAGGGCTGTCCGGTGTTTGCTATTACGATCCGAGAGGTGGAGCGGGACTCCGAGGGTGAGCTCCCACCCGAGGTTGTTCCAATTCTGTAGGAGTATGCTGATGTCTTTCCCGATGAGCTTCCCGAGGGACTCCCACCTATGCGGGATATTCAGCATGCCATCGACCTTGTTCCGGGCTCTTCTTTGCCCAACCTTCCTCATTATCGCATGAGTCCCACGGAGCATGCCGAGCTTAAACGGCAGGTCGATGAGTTAGTGCAGAGAGGGTCTGTTCGGGACAGCATGAGTCCATGTGCTGTACCCGCATTACTCGCCCCGAAAAAGGATGGCACGTGGAGAATGTGCATTGATAGTCGTGCCATCAACAAAATCACCGTGAAGTACAGGTTCCCTATTCCCCGCCTTGATGAGATGCTAGACATGATGGCAGGTGCCACTATCTTTTCGAAGATTGATCTTAAGGGTGGCTACCATCAGGTGAGGATTAGGCCAGGTGATGAGTGGAAGACCGCATTTAAGACCAAGGATGATCTATATGAGTGGTTGGTCATGCCTTTTGGGTTGACCAATGCCCCTAGCACTTTCATGCGGCTCATGACTCAGGTCCTTCGACCTTTCATTGGAGTCTTTGTAGTGGTGTATTTTGATGATATCCTTATCTATAGTCGCACCACAGGGGACCACTTAGACCACCTTCGGCAGGTCTGTCTACTTCTTCGGCGAGAGCAGCTGTTTGTGAACCCACAGAAGTGTGCCTTCATGACACCTCAGCTTACCTTCTTGGGTTTTATCGTGTCTAGTACTGGGGTCTCCGCCGATCCGGAGAAGGTCCGGGCCATTGTTGAGTGGCCGGAACCCCGTACGGTTCATGATGTCCGCAACTTTCATGGCCTTGCGACATTCTACCGTCGCTTCATCCGCGGATTTAGCTCCGTCACCGCCCCGATCACGGATTGCGTCCGGAAGGGCACATTTGTATGGACAAAGGCCGCATCTGCCGCCTTCAAGGACATCAAGGAGCACATGACCCAGACACCTATCCTTCGATTGCCTGATTTCTCGAAGGTGTTTGAGGTCTCTTGTGATGCGTCGAGTGTTGGGATTGGAGGAGTTTTGAGTCAGGAGTCCCACCCGATCGCATATTTCAGCGAGAAGCTGAATGACGCGAAGCTGCGATATTCCACATATGATAAAGAATTCTACGTAGTTGTTCAGGCTCTTAGGCATTGGAGGCACTATCTTTTACATCAGGAGTTTGTCCTATTCTCTGACCACGAGGCATTGAGGTACCTCCATTCGCAAAAGAAGCTTAACTCGCGTCATAGTCGTTGGGTCGAGTATCTCCAGCAGTTCACCTTTGTGCTGAAACATAAGGCTGGAGTGGAGAACAAGGTGGCTGATGCCTTGAGTCGGCGAGCATGTTTGCTTACCACCATGAGTGCCGAGGTCATAGGGTTAGAGAAGATGAAGGAGGCCTATGTTGATTGTCCTGACTTCGGTCAGATTTTTACCACCCTCCAGGCCGGACCCTCGAGAGACCTTGATGAGTATGTGCTTCAGGAGGGTTACCTCTTTCGAGGTAGCAGGCTATGTGTTCCCCGAACTTCGGTTCGAGATTTCTTAGTATGGGAACTACATGCGGGAGGTCTAGCTGGCCACTTTGGTTGGAACAAGACTATCGAGGCAGTAGAGCATCGATTTTATTGGCCGAGCTTGAAGCGCGATGTTGCTAACATCGTGGCTCAGTGCCGTACATGTGCTACGGCCAAGATGAAGAAGCAAAACTCGGGCCTTTATACGCCTCTCCCCGTGCCTGATGCCCCGTGGCAGGATGTCAGCATGGACTTTATTTTGGGATTGTCACGTACCTCCAGGAAGCATGATTCGGTCTATGTGGTGGTTGACCGTTTCTCGAAGATGGCCCTCTTTATTCCTTGCTCAAAGACGTCGGATGCTTCTAGGGTAGCCCGCACTTTTCTTACGCATGTGGTGTGCAAGTTCGGGTTGCCTCGCACTATAGTGTCTGACCGTGATGTTAGATTCACTTCCTATTTTTGGAAGACACTATGGCATATGATGGGTACTCACCTCAAGTTTTCTACTGCATATCATCCCCAGACAGATGGCCAGACCGAGGTAGTCAATAGGAGTCTGGGAGATCTTTTGAGGTGTCTAGTCAGGGACCGTATTAGGGATTGGGATCTCATTTTACCTATGGCTGAGTTTGCATACAATGATTCGGTGAATAGGTCTACCGGCATGAGTCCATTTGAGATTGTCACAGGTCGTAGGCCTAGGAAACCCATTGACCTTGTCCCCATGCCTATCCATGCTAGAGTGTCGGAGTAGGTCGAGTCGTTTGCTAGGCATGTTATGAGTTTGCATGACGACATCCGTCGTCACATTGAGGTCAGCAATGCACGGTACAAGGAGTTAGCCGATGCCCACCGACACCACCGAGAGTTCCACGAGGGCAAATACATCATGATCAGGGTAAGACCTGAACGGTTTCCCTCTGGAACCGTTAAGAAGTTGCAAGCTCGCGGAGCCGGTCCCTTTAGAGTGTTGAAACGCGTTGGATCCAATGCGTATGTTGTGGACCTGCCCGAGGAATATGGTATAAGCTCTACCTTCAATGTATCGGATCTTGTTGCATATAGGGACCCAGCGGTGATCCTTAGTGAGCCTTTTGAGCCATCTCCTCCCCTTGAGAGTGATCCCACACCTGAGTGTCCACTTCCATCTCTAGCCCCTTTTTCACGGCAGCGTGAGCATATAGATCGTATACCGGACGAGCAAGTGACAGTTACCAGGAGTGGATCTTACCCGCGCTACCTAGTGCGATGGAGAGGACGGCCCGCTACTGAGGACACATGGATCACACATGGATCACACATGGAGAGTTTCAGCAGATTGATCTGGATCTTCTGGAGCGATACCGGAGCGATGCAGACCCTTACTCGACAGGGTCAAGTTTCTCCCACCCGGGGAGAATTGGTGCGGACACTCGAGCGCATGCGAGACACGAGCCGGCGAGCCACCAGTACCGCACGAGGAGCACGACTCGAGCCACCTCAGCATCCCTATGGCTCGGAGACAGTCTGGAGGTTCCCCACTGAGTCATAGCATTTATCATATTTTTTGGGGATTTTTATTTGTGTGTAATGTATTTTATTTCCTTTTCGTCAGTGTGTAATTTAGATAGTTCGAGGGGCTTATGTGCAAAATGGGGATCCCTGGGTCCCACGGGCCCCCACTCCACTCCCATTGGGCCACCTCAGCTCTAGGGCCCCTGTGGGGTCAGTCAACCCTCCATGGAGGCTTCTAGAAGGGTGGGCCGAGGGAGGGGGACAATGGACTTGAAAAGTCCACATGGGAGGCCACCAACCCCACCTACCATGTCCCCCCCTTGACCCTCCTTGGTCAAGGTGCGCCCCCCTCCCCTTTTGTTTAATATTTTTGTTGTATTTTGATCAAACTCCATCCTAGCCATCCATCCCCAACCCCTAGATCCAACGGTGGAGGATGAGTTTATAAGGCATGTAATTACCATTTTCTTGAATTAATGCCATTTGAACTTGAAAATTGTTGGAGCATGGCCTAGGCCACTCCCTTCCTCTCTCCTCTCACCCCCTTGGATGCTGTGAAGGCTTCCATTCTGAGGTGTGACTGCTCGTGTATCCGTTCCGACGATCGCCACCGTCGCCACGAGCCGCCACCGCATCGCCATCGCCATCAACAGAGATCTGCCTGCGCAGTACCACAGCAGCTAGTTCAAAATTCACAGATCTTCCTCGAGCTTATTTGGCTACCAAATTTGGAGGAGTTGTTCCTGGGATGTTCCTCTCCACCCACAAAAATCAGGCCAGCATTCAGATCACGTTTCCTATTTTTTGATTTTCTTCCACTCTTCCATTTCGGTTCTGCCAAAGTTCTGTCCAGGTTCACCTCTGTCTTGAGTTTCATGTCTTAGATCCACTTTTTGATTTTTTTTAGTTCGCCCAATTTTACTGGGGGTTCCATCCATCCACCCCTTCATCCACAATATTTCTCAATTTTTGATTCGCCCATCTCGTATTTTCTAAAAATCGTTCTCAGACCCATCTACAGTTCTGTCCACCTGTTCCCAGATCCGACCACCAGTCACCCCAAAAAATCATAAAAAATCGACGCCTTCTCCAAATCAAATTCTAAAAATAGTTCCAGTTCCGTAGTTTGATTACCTACAACTTTTAAAATGAGATTGAAGTCTGAATCCAATTGTACATAATTGGTCAATGGCCATTTATAGGAAACTGATATGCTGATCTGAGATTTCGGGAGCTGTGGAGCAGAGAATTGAAAAATAGTTAAGGCCCAGGTCCGCATAGGGTCAGAAGAGTCCACTGGCCCTAGATTGAAGGATTTCAAATCCTCTTTCCAACGGCACTAGTTTCGTCACATTCTGGCGACGTGGCTGATCGTAGCGGCCGTTTTCGCCGGAGCGCGCGCTGCTGAAACAGCAATATCAGCTCGTGGACAGCACTCTCTCCACTTGGGAACCGGGGCACCCGACCTCCGGTGAGTGTCGCCGGCTGACCACCGTCCAGGGAAGCGTGTTGCCAGGGGTCCCAATTACAGTGGGACCCACCCCGCCAGACCCGGAGGACAGGACAGTGTGTGGTCCCCACGGCCCATTGATTTCGCCGTCCGGAAAGCACGAGAACGCGGAGTTTGGCGCGTCGAGATGACATCAAGATGCTGCCCGTCAACCTAATTTGCGTGATCCCCGGGTCCCACATGTGACCTTTTACCTCCCTGCGTGGAGTGGGTTGAATCTCTTTGTATCGCTGTGAATTATGTTAACCGGGGGCCTGTAAGTCAGCCGGGGTGTCTTCGCCACGCCGGGTGCGTGGAGGTAAAGGTCTTAACTCCTTGGCGTTACATTGCTTAGCTAGTATATGGTCTTAGGCCGCTGCCGAGAGTGTAGGTACTAGCCCGTGTGTCCATGTCACCACTGTGAGAGTGAGAGTGACCCGTCCCGCGACTCGATCCGAGTCCGGAAGTTGAGTCAGACTACCCTTGACCTCCGCCGGTTCCTTAACTGCGCACGGTCCGCGCTTTCCCTCGCTTGGGACGACGAGTGAGCTTCCACTTCTGTTAGCGACGTTTCGCCACTAGGAGCTCGTAGTGTCGGGCTTAGTGTCTCCCTGGTGTGTGTTGCTGGTCACGTCCACATCTAGAGTATGAGGTCCACCCTACGTAGAGTCGCCTCCCGTGTCCGTCCCGCATCAGATAGAATGCTCAATGGAGGGTTCTTCCAATTCCAAGAAAAGGGTGTGGAATCCTAGGAGTGTAGAGAGAGGAGGTTTCTCAACCAAATGCCCTAAAATGCAAGGTAATGCAGGCAAATCAATCAATAGTAATCAAATAAATGATAAATGTAGCCAACAGGTGCAGATAACAGTATCAATCGAGGTTCTGTGAAATCAGAACAAAATGGTGACCTGACAGCAGTCGCTGTTTTAGTAAACCGCCACTATGTGACAGTCGCTAATCAGTGTAAACCGTGGCAAACAGTGAACATCTATGGATGCACTAAAATTCGGAAAGAATCGATTCGTTTGTTGATCGGGGTTCATTCGTATATTTAGTGCGAGGGCGTGCCAGTCACAAAGTGACGATTTATTCGGGCTTCATGGAAGCCCATGGTGCGCGCGATCTGACTAATCAGACAATTGTGTAGTTCGTGTCGGGACCAAAACTCGCCATGCCGTAAAGGCCACGGCGTTATTTACATCCCCCATACGGGGGAACACCCTTGATTGATTGCCGGGAATAAGGGCCCTACGGCCTAAAATTCATGGTAATAAAGCGAGAACAAAGATCTCGGGTCACGTTCAAACGAACCCGCGTTGGGGCGTAAAATGTTCATAGATACGTATATGTTGGTCACTCACGGACCATTTCGTGTTCGGACGGAAGTCCACATTTGTAGCGTCGAAGACGACGATAAAACCGTACGGATGTCTGCCATAGGTACGGCAAGTTTAATGCGGATGTGGGATCGGATCCCGGAAGAGGTGGGTCAAGCTGATGGACTATCGGCCCAAGAGGTGCGCTGATCATGACCATGTCGGGGATTCCGAGGTCCACGTCCGATACCACGGGGCATCATTGCTTTTCTCTTCACGCACAGTCCGGGGAAGCGAGTTGTTAAATGTAAAACCCGAACTCGCCAACGTGTGCCCTCGCACGCGGATCAACCTGCGCGGTCAGGTCGCGGGGTTCGACCTGCCCGGTCGGGTCGCGAGGGTCAAGGCGGGCAGCGCCCCCAGAACAAAATTTGGATTATAGGGGACGTATGCTATTATCATTGTTCCGATTCTCATAAGCGTGGCTTGTGTTCCTATTATTCTTCTCATTCTGTTTATTGATTTAGACGTTTCTCTTGTTTCATTCTTTAGTTTAAAGCATTTCTCTCTTATTTAGTTGATTGCCTTTGCTTCTCTTTCTCCCCCCTTTTTTTTTACATGTATGAGTCACGCCGGATTAAGAGAGAGACCAGGGGGCGCGCCGGTTAAGGCCGCGTCGTTTTAGGATTGAAACAAAGGGAATAGTGGCCGCGCCGGAATGGGTGTTGCAACAATTAGAGGCAGATGGCGCGCCGGAATTGGAGCAAGTGTGGGGGGGTACGCCGGATTAACATGGCACAAGGGGCCGCACCGTTTTAAGGTGCCACAATAAGCAAGAGAGGAGGAGGGTGCGCCGTTTCACACGGCGCCGGATTAAGTGGAGTGTAAGGGTAAAGCAATGGAGCGCGCCATTTTTGGGGTGGAAAAGGAAGGAACAAGGGGTTAAACCGGCGCGCCGGGATAAACACTCCTGAGGGTTGTTTCATTGCTGTTGACTGTGTTTTTTTTTCTTTTCTTTCACCTGCAGGTTGGTTGAATGGTTCATTTATTCATCTGACTGATGGATTAAGTTGATGAAAGGGGGGGTTTAGTCGTTTTCGTTGTTTATTAAGATGAATCGGCATGAATGTTCAAGTGTTTTATTCGGGGAGTTTGTTCACAGAGGCTTACTGTGTATTAGTTTGAAGGTTGAGTTTGTTCTTCGGAGGGTGCTTTGTTCATTTGTTCTCACGGGTTCTTAGCCCCTGGCAAAAATCGGACAGCACCTCCCCTGGACTGAGGCTTGCCAGAGAGAAGCGAATGCCACCAAACGGATTGCTCCGGGGTGACCCTCAAAAATATCGGAGTGGCCTCACGGCAGTCCGAACCCAAATGTGAGTGTGGAGCGCTTGAGGGCCAGCCTACAAGAGCGACCACGACTCACAGGCGATGATTCTTTGAAGCGGGGCAAGATATACGCCACAGTAGGGCAAGGTATGTTCACCCATCGAGTGGGTTACCTTGAGGGTCATGCCATGGGAGGGCAGCTCTCAAGGGCCCGGGATGATTGGAGAGTGAGAATGGGAAGCAAGGATCTGAGCGACGGAGACTGAACTTTCAAAAAAAAAAGGTTTTCCTTTATTCATCCACACAAACTGGGGAAAGAGTCTTGATGCAGAGAAGATGGAAACGAAAGCATTACAAAAAAAAGAGAATACATTCGACGGAGAGAGAGAACAGCATTAGACAGAGGAGGGAGAGAGAGAACATGCTTCTCCCTCTCAGAACCACCCCTCACCCTAGTGAGCGACGTCACACGGAATTAATTTGCCGGAGGAGGCGAAGCGGAGCGCGCGAGGGGCTCGTTTTGCTGCAACACAGAAAGAAGAGAGAAGAGGAGAGAGACCACCACGGGAGATTGCTCCGGCGGGGCTTGCGGGACAGATGCAATATAATAAGATATGGGGATTAAACGACCATAGCGGGAAATGACTCTCGCAACCTCGGGGGATGGGAAAAGTGCAGAATTTAAGTGACAGAAATTTAAACGGCCATTGCGGGAAATGACTCGCCGCGGCCTCGAGAATATGAGCAGATATGAGAAGAGTACAGAATACAAGCAACATGAATTTAAACGGCCATTGCGGGAAGTGACTCGTCGCGGCCTCGAGAATAGGAGCAGATATAACCACAGCACAGAATATCAATGACGAAATTCAAACGGCCATTGCGGGAAATGACTCGCCGCGGCCTCGAGAATATAACATATATAAGGAACAGAATATAAGAGACAAAAATTTAAACAGCCATTGCGGGAAATGACTCACCGCGGCCTCGAGAATATAACAAATATAGGAAACAGATATAAGAACAATGCAGAATATAAGTGACAGAAATTTAAACGGCCATTGCGGGAAGTGACTATCGCGGCCTCGAGAATATGATGTGATCGCCAAGGGCCGGAGACCCCAAAATAAAGAAAGTGATCGCGCCTACCTCAAAAGCGGGAGATGGCGGGTTGCTTCTTCCTCTCCCTTCGGCAGGCCGATGGAGAGGGCTTTCCTTGGTTACCCTTGCAAAAGAAGAAACAGACAGATAACAAGTGGATCAGAAAAGATGACAGTGTAGTATTAGTCCCTTGATGAAGAATAATGAAATCGTGGCAAGACACACACCTGGTTGGTGTTGTTTTAAACCCCTCTCGGACACGAGTAGGAGGAAAATGCTATGATGAATGGAATTATGCAGACGTGTATAAAAGAAGACTCCCTTATGAAGGGAGGCAGAGAATGCGAGATGATGAATGCAAAAGAACTATGGAGAAAAGGGAGAGAATTGGCTTATTGAATACGCCAATGGCGGGATCCGGCGGAGCTTTGGTAGCGTAGGGACGACGTGGAAGCACGGTGGACGAAGGTGGCCCTTGCGAGCGCCGGCACCCGAGAAGCTGGCAGAACCCCCCCTACAAAAGACCCACGGGTTAGAAATGAGATCCGACAGATTCTCTCCTTCCTCTGTCGGATCTGAAGCCCCTTCCCTTCGAGAGAGGGGGTCTTCTATTTATAGAGGGCAGAGGGATTGAGGCGTCCAGGGACCTGGACGCCTCAATATGGGGGCATCCAGGACCCTAGACGCCTTCAACAATAAATAAACATTTTTTATTTTTTTATTTTTACCCTTTTTATGAAGGCGTCCAAGAGACTGGACGCCTCCATGCCCACCCACCGGAATTCCGTTGAAAGCCGTAGACAGTGGGTAAATCGCGTGGTTTCGGTGGGCACCCGTGACTCACGAGTGGGCGCGTCTAGCTGGCAAGACGTCCTTATATTCTTGAATTTTTTCACACCGTCAAATCGAGCGGCGGTTCGGCTTGTCCGGGTGTCAGAAATTGAAGGCGTCCAGGCACCTGACGCCTCAACGTTTTGGATTTTTTTGAAGCGTCAAATCGAGCGGCGTGCCGAGATTATCCGGATGCAGAGTATGGGGGCGTCCAGGCCCTTGGACACCTTCATAATTATTATTTATTTATTTATTTATTTTTCATTTTTTCATGATGGAGGCGTCCAGTCTCCTGGACGCCTCCATGAAAATCTACCGCACCCCCTCGAGAGGCCGTCGGCAGCCATCCGCCAGACATCTCCTGATTTTGGAATCTTCCGGTACGTCCGATTGGTGGCGATGCCGTCCGTATGCTGCATGATTTCCGTAATGAGATGATTTTCGGATGCCGAAGAAGCGTTACGTTACCCACTCAAAAAGGCGAATGAAGTCCCAAGAATGGGAAGCACTCAAGCGATTCAAAATGCGAAAGCCACTCCGGGGCGTCATATAGTAATATGAGATTTTCTCAGGGTGATGTCAGGAATAGCGTGTCTACAGTTACCCCGCCTTGGCGTCTGCTTTGCAAGGGAGTGACATGTAATGGAATGGTATCGAAGTGAAGTGAAGTGGAGTGGGAATGGACTGAAAAGTTGATGCCAATGTGCGATGAGACACGCTTTTGACGTTACTGTTTGGAATCTTTCCGGATTTTCAATGAGGCGGCCTTGGAGAAGGTCTTCCAAATTTGACGATTGCTTGGACGAGATCAAACAAGGGAGGGGGAGATGTGCGCTCAGGCGCGAAATAAAAGGAGACCAACTTCTCAGTGTGGAAGTACCTGGGTCGTAAACCTGCAGGTTTCACCTTTGGGGAGCGGTTACCAGCCAATGTGGAAGTGTTGCGGCCAAGGTGGGTCAAACAAGGTAAAAAGTAAAGGAATATCTGAGGGTCAGTCCAAACAAGGGTCTCTTTTGGAAGAACAGCGTAGGGCCGTCTCAAGGAAACTCCGCGTTTTATTCGGAGTGGAATATCTCATATTTGTAAGAATTGAAGCACAGTGGTTGTCACAATCGAATCACTTTGAATGATCTTCCGCAATAAAATCAAAGTCCTATATGAATGCATGCTGGGTTTAAAGAAAATTTAAAACAAACTAAAATAGAAAATAGCCAAGGATAATATTATCAATTCGTTAAGAATGGGTCAGGATACCGATTCGGTGAGCTGACACTGAGCTGGGGCTCGTTTATCCACGCACCAACTCACTAAACGGAACCATCGTCCCCACGCTATCACAAATTAACGGCCTATCCGTACAACCCAAATTCTTCTGAAATCATCACCGTTTTTGTTGAAGGGGAACTCAAATCCCAGATTCGTTCGGGTCGCAAGGTCCTTGACATGTTCTAATAGCGTAAATATCATATAATATGATGCATGACATGGTGGGACTAATCACCGAACGGTGATACACAAGGTGGGACAGTGACGTCCGTTAGTAAAACCTGCACAGATCATTAACATCAGAAAGCAACAGAATCGCACCACAGTACAAGGGAGATCCAGACAAAACACTGACGACTGACCACTGATGTGACGCATTTCATCCTTTAGCGCCTCTCCTTTCCTATAAATACTCCCTTAGGCTAGTTCAGCCAAATGCACCAAGGAGTGGGCTTAGAAGCTTCAAGGGGAGGAAGAGAAGAAATCTGAGGGTTTCAGGATGGAAGGTGAGTCTTCCCGCCTTATGAAGAGGAGCAGGCCTAGCAGCGAGATCAGGCGACTTTCCAACCTCGAAGGTCATCTGAGTGGGATGATCCAGTCGCATATGGTAAGTTGATTTATTTCAAATTTTCCGCGCGAACTTTCTTTTCACTTCTTTTCCTTCCTTGTTTTTTTTTCTCTTCCAGCCATACCCTCTTTTCCCAGGCCCGAGGAAGTTTTCCAAGCTACCGTGGCTTTCGAAACTCACCTCCAACATCTCCATCGGCATGAGGGCCATAATCACGAAGTGGCATCTGCAAGGGCTCCTTATCCACGCCAAGCACTACGAGAAGATTCGCATGGACTGGGCGGCTATGGGCGCATTGGTGGAGATCTGGCATCCCCAAACCCACACTTTCATCTTCCCTACCTTCGAGGCGACCATCCTCCTCGAAGAGGTGGAACTTCTGCTCGGACTGAAAAAATTCAAGAGTGACGGGAGGATAAAGGCCATGTGGATGCTGACAAGGGTGACTTCCGAGAGTGTCCTCGAAAGCTTCATGCCGCCTGGTGCTGCGAGGAAGGTCTAGACTCAAAAGGGAATTGATCTGTAAAAGCTCGCGGGATGGGTCATGGACGCCCTGAGAGGGTCACCAGACGATGACCACTTGGAAGGAATCATGAAAGGGTTTACCATCTGTTTGGCGGGTGCTCTCCTGTTCCCTTATACCGACAACATAGTGGAGGAGGACCAATTGAGTGCCATCTGCGGGATTTGGAGTGGAAAGAGGGTGAGACCCGCCGTCCTTGCCTACCTTTACAGTGGCCTTACTGCCTCCAGCATGGGTAAGCCTCCTTTCGGTTGCGCACTTCTTCTGAATTGCTGGATTGATTTGCACTTCAAATTTGACCACCGCGAGGGGATGCCAACTGCTTCGAAGCTCTTCCAACAAAGTCCCCTTTATCACATAGCCGATGTGTTAGGCTTTGGTGGTACCATAGCGAACCGTGTTCCGTGGCTGAGGAAACGTGAAGACTGGCGGTCTCACTTCAGAACCATGACGTAAAACCTTTTCACTGCACCGGCATGCCTACTCTCACGCGAACTCCTCACAAGGTCTTCCCCTGATGCCGAACTCCAACTCATTGGCGCGACTGAGTTTGTTCTCTACAACGCACATCGGTGCTGCATTCAAATCGGCCTTCCCCGCCACTTGTTCTCGTCGTTATCCCGCATCGTTCCCTTGAAGAAGAGGGAGTTGGGCACGGAAGCGGATGCGAAGGCCATCAAAACACCATAGAAGACAAGTGTTGCGGGAAAGGCATTAGCGCATGTGGAGGAAGAATGCGAGATGTGGAGGACTTATGTAACCGAACTGGGGAAGTTCAGGCCTAAAGCGCCTAAGCCCCTAATGTAGCTCACCCTGTTGGAATAAACGCGAAGTCAGACATTTTTGGACCATTGTTCCCCTTTGTTATTATATTTTTTTATTTCTTTTTTTTCTCTTATTTATTCATATTATATATATATATACATATATATATTTTAATGGGGGCGTCTAGGGGCCTGGACGCCCCAATATTTTTTGGGTTTTTTTAATTAATTTTTTTATAGGGGGGCGTCTCGGGACCTGGAAGCCCCAATATTTTCTTTTTTTTTAATTTTTTTATTTATGGGGGCGTCTAAGAGCCTGGACGCCCCAATAATTTTGGGATTTTTTTATTTAATTTTTTTATAGGGGCGTCCACGGACCTGGACGCCCCAATATTTTCCTCTTTTTTTTAAATTTTTTTTTATTATTTATGGGGGCGTCCAAGCGCCTGGACGCCCCAATACTTTTTGGATTTTTTAAAATAATTTTTTATAGGGGCGTCTACGGACCTGGACGCCCCAATATTTTCCTCTTTTTTTTAATTTTTTTTTATTTATGGGCGCGTCCAAGCGCCTGGACGCCCCAATATTTTTTGGATTTTTTAATTAATTTTTTATAGGGGCATCTACGGACCTGGACGCCCCAATATTTTCTTTTCTTTTCTTTTTTTTATGGGGGCGTCCAGGTGCCTGGACGCCCCAAAAAAGTTGAATTTCTATAAAAAGGGCGGCTTCGCCCCCTTTTCTCTTTCACTGTTCATTCCAACGACCCATTCTACCATGAACAACCCATTCTCAGTTCCTAATGGAGCAACGAGGCCCAAGCCAAGGTGGAGAGAAGCGGAAACGACTTGCTCGTCGACCAAGGAGGTCGAGGGATCACGCAGAGAGGGCTGCAGTGGAGGAGGAGGCCGTCATGGAAGAGGAGGCGCCTCCCTTGACCGTGGAGGGTCCTGAGGGCCCCAGCGACGCGGGAGAGGATGAGCATGATTCAGTAAGTGCCTCAGAACTTCTCCATTGCATTATTGTGTGATTTCATGCGTGAAATGGGTGAGAGATGGCGTTCAGGAGGGAGGTGGGTGTGAGAGGAGGAGACTGTTTGATGCGTCCAACCCAGTGGACGCCTCCATGTTTTTTATTTTTTTTTGTTTTATGTATTTTTTATGTTATTTTTATGGAATTAATTAAATAAAAAAAGATAAATGTATAGAGACGTCTAGGCCCCTGGACGCCTCAAATAATTTTTTAGTATTACTTTTTATTATTTTTGGATTATTTTTTTTAGATTTAAAAAAGGGATAGAGAGGTGTCCAGGCCCCTGGACGTCTCAAAATATTTTGTGTTTTTTTTGTTTTTGTTATTTATTTTTTTGTTGTTATTATGTTCATTAATTACAGCCCTATTTTTACTGATGTGATTTTTGTGTTTGTTCTTTGTGGTGTGCAGGGCGTGATGAAGAGCCGGATCAGCTGGTCCTTGGTAGTCGCAGCGTACCGAGGGCTACCGGACTTCTAGAGGGTGCGGGTGGACGCCATGGGATTCGGGGCGTTCCTGAGGATTGAGCCCTTCCGGCTTGACCTTCCCCTTATCCAGGCGCTGAAGGAGCGGTGGCACACGCCGAATCGAGCGTTCCTGATGCCCTGGGGGCATATGGTGCCGACACTGGAGGACATAGGTCGGATCACCGGGCTACGAGTGGACGGAGAGGCGGTCAGCGGGGTCACCTACCCCGACTACAGGGAGAGTGCCCTGGACCTGCTGTGGCTGGAGACGAGCGCTACCGACAGGGACAGCAGGGTGGTTGGCCGAGTGGATATCATGGAGGCGCTCGGATTCGAGGACCCGCGGCAGCAGGTTAGTGAGAGCGGAGCAGAGTTCTTAGCGCGTCTGGAGGGAGATGCTCGGGCGGCTTTTACTCAGGACCCGGGCGAGCGGGAGCTGGCGGACCTGGATCTCCGGAGGTTCCTCTTCCTCTTACTGGGCCGCCTTCTGCTGGGGACGAAGGGGGACGGCATCCATTGCCGCTTCCTCGGGATCCTAGCGGACCTGGACCGAGTGGGGGACTACGCGTGGGGAGCAACCCTACTCGCCCACTTGATCACCGATCTCTCTCAGAGTACAGAGAGGGAGACGATAGTTAGTGGCTTCGCACCTTTTCTCCAGGTAAACATTTTATTTATGCATTTTACCATAGTTACAAATATGCAATTACTTGTACTAATGATGTATGATGGATGCAGGTATGGAGCTACTACTACTTCCCGATGGGAAGAGCCAGGCAGTGGAACAGGAGAGCCGTGCCCCTGGCGCGGCGGTGGAGGCCGGTCATGGTTGCGGCACCGCACAGCTACCAACTGGCGTCGCTTCGACGTGAGCTGACCGAGTACCCTGAGGCTATGGTATGATGCGTATGATTTTTTTTGTTTTATGCATATGATTTAATTGAGTAAAATGGCAACTAATATGATGCATGTATGGCGATGCAGGTGGTATGGAGGCCCTACCTGGGCATGGCCGATGCTGGCCAGCCTTGGGTCGTAGCGGGCCGTCCTCGTTTCGGGCGGGACGTGTGGGTCCATTGCCTGAACGAGATCGAGCCGCTCCGGCTTAGGCTGGTCATGAGGACGTTGGGGCTAGCCCAGGAGTGGGTTGACGTGGACGAGCCGAGCCATGTCGGGCGGAAGACCTGAGGCAAGGCGAAGATCGTCGACTGGCGTACGCGCTTCCCTGCACAGTACCTAGACTTGCAGCAGGGTGGCATCCCGGTGGTGTCCCACGTACAGGACAGTACCGACTACCTGCGACGGTACCGGGCCACGTACGCGGAGCGTCTACACCTCGGTGGGGCGGCAGGGGTAAGTGTGAGGTGAAAATTTTTCCTTCTCTATATGCATATGCATGTGACACTAACCTATGTGCATAAATGCAGGATGCTCGTGATAACATTATTACCGACTTGCGGGCCCAGCTGGCGGACGCCAGCCAGCAGTTGGCGGCCATCCGGCAGGAGTTGGAGATCCTGGTGAGTCTATGCGATGTATTTTTTTTTATGACCTGGATTCTTCGATGCTTAGCCTCTGACGGTCGTTTGCTCTTGTGTTTCAGCATGCTCATCAAGCAGCGGCAGCCGGGATGACCGGCGGAGCGGGTTCTAGTTCGTGGGGCCCTCCTCCGGAGGTCTCTTCCCTCCAGGGGCAGCTGGCGCATGCGGTGGCTCGGGCTGAGGAGGCAGAGCGCGACCGCGCAGCTTGAGTGAGTGCTTGCTTGACCCCGGCTCTCCCTCCAGTTGCTCTCCTTCCTTCACCGATCTTTTACGGGTCATGTGGGCTTTGGCAGGTGGCAGAGATTCGGGATGCCCTGGCTCGTGCAGTCCGTGCCAAGTAGGAGCGCGACGCCTAGGCGGCAGAGCGTGATGCTCAGATAGCGGAGCTAGAGGAGGAGCGACGGAGGGAGGAGGAAGTTCCTCGCGACGTGCTGGAGCTACGGATTGCCCTTGAGCTGTCGAGGAGAGAGGCGATGAGAGAGAGGGAGAGGGAGGACAGAGAGAGAGAGAGGGAGGACAGGGAGAGGGAGAGAGAGAGAGAGAGAGAGGGAGGACATGAGAGCGGAGCGGCAGTGAGATTGGGACGAGAGGAGGGCTCTAGAGGCCCAGATGATGGAGCTCCGACTGAGCCTCGGCACAGCGGAGGGGAGGCTTCGGGAGAGTGAGGAGCGGTATCAGAGGGCGAAGGAGCGTGGGGCGCGACTTCGTTAGTCTGGTTCCTTCTCCATGGAGCTTCCTGGTTTCTTCGGCCGAGGAGCATCGCTACACCTTCGAGGCTGGCGTGCCACCACAGGGCGAGGCGAGCACTGCCTCTCAGGGTTCGCAGAGGCCCCCTAGGGATCCCCGTCAGAGGAGGGAGGAGAGTGATGATCAGGAGGGTGGTAGCGAGAGTTAGAGAGTTGCTTGTACACCCCACCTTCCTCACTTTATGATGTATGACTGCCTATTTGCTTATGTGAAATGAAATTGTTCCTTTTGTTGTGTGCACTTTCCCTTTCCCACGCTTCTTTTCTTGCACCTGTTCTTTTGAGACACGCTTCACGAGACCTTATCCTGAAAAGTGGGGAATTACGCTTTGCATGGAGGGATCCTCTCTTTTTTTTTCTCTTTTTTTTTGGGCTCGTCTTGGCGCGAGGACGCGTCTTGACTTTCAAATTTAAATTTAAAGCGCCAGGCGGCCCCTCTTCTTCCGTGCCTTGCCCGTAAACGAGCCCGCCTCCCGTCGAGATTTGCTCGCCTATCTTCGTCTTCTTCCACTCTCGATTGATGGAGTTTGGTGGGCCAAATCGTGGTGAAGGGAGAGAGGGGCGAGGAACTCCTTGCCCGAGGAGGGACGCGCAAGAGCATGGAGAGGCGTCCATGAAAGAGGAAGGGCCCCTTGGGGCACTTGAGGGACCCGAGGGGCCCGATGGCACGAAGGGAGGTGAACACGGCCCGGTAGGTCCTCCGATATCCTCCTCTTTGATTCGTTTTGAGTTTGGAGCGAGCCGTGTGAGAGGGAAAAAGGGTTCGGCGAGTGTTGCACTCAAATGATGGACGCGTCCTTGACAGGAGACGCGTTCTCGTTGTTTGACGTAAGACCCTTCTTTCTTGATGTAGGGCATGGCAAGGACCCCGGGCTTGGCCGATGAATGGGCGAGCGCTGATGAGCCGAGCCGGGTCAGGAAGGAGAGTCGCGGCAAGGCGAAGCTCGAGGACTGGCGCATACGTCTCCCCGGACAGCAAGGGAGCGTACTGGTGCAGGACAGTGCCGACTTCCTATGGCAGCGGCGGGAGAGTCATGTGGGACCTCTCCAATCCGGGGATGCGCGTGACATCTACGCCTTGCGTGCCCAGCTAGCAGAGGCCAGGCGGCAGCTGACCGTCACTCAATAGGAACTGGCGATCCTGGTAAGTTAAGTGTTGCATTTTTTTATTTAATTAAAATTTTTTTTAGAGCTTAGCCGATGGCCGTCGTTTGTTTGTTCCAGCGTGCCCAGCAGGCAGCGATTGCAGGAATGGCTGGCGGCGCATCTTCCAGCTCCTCGGCCCCTTTTCTTGAGATTGTCTCCCTCCGAGAGCAACTTGCCGATGCGGTGGCCCGCGCGGCTCGGGCTGAAGAGGAGCGTGATGCCTGGGTAGCGACTGTAGCGGAGCTGCGGCGTCACAGTGAGGAGAGGCCACATCCGGACATCCTAGAGTTGAGGGTGTTCCTCCAGGTGGCCAAGAGAGAGGCGGAAAGAGAAAGGCTAGAGAGAGGAGAGGACAGAAGAGCCATGGAGGTCCAGGTGAGGGAGCTCCAGCTAGGCCTTCGAGCTATGGGACAGAGGCTAGAGAACATGGAGGCAAATTATGAGAGGGCACGAGAATTCGGGGCGCGACTCCGCCAGTCTGGCCAGCTCCATGTGGGTGACTTCTTTGCTATGCCAGGGAAGCATCAACGGGTTGCCGCTGTCGAGCAGGCGCCACGAGGTGAGGAGAGTGCTGCTGTACGGGGCTCTAGAAGGCCCCTGAGGGACCCTTACCTTAGGGGGGAGCAGAGCGACGCCTAGAGGGATGAGCGTGAGTGTGATGGAAAGAATTAACGGGTTGGTGGTCCCACCTTCCCTTTTGTGATGTTTATGATTGTAGTGTTCATGACAGCTTATGTAGACCTATGAATGGAGTGATTTGATTTCTTGCCACTCATTCGTCCTTTTGTGCGTTCCTTCTCTCCTACGCTTCTTCTCTTTTCTATGTGACGCGCTCGACAAGGCCTAGCCGTGAAACAGAGACTCGTGCTTTGCCATGCCCCTTTTCCCACGAGAATCTACCATCGAAGTCAACAACAACAACCTTCGCCTATCCCCTTTTGCATCCCTTCAGACTCGAGGGGTCATTTCTGAGTCGTCGTGTCGCACCACTCAATCAGCTTCCTTGTGCGAGCGGTGAAGTGACACATGGGACCGCAAGGAAGGTGCCCTAGCATGGGGGGGGGTTATGGCTCGCACTTCTCCCATCCCCATAAATACCTCACCTCTTTGTTCTCCTAGGGACATCGAAAGCCATCTTGAAGAGTAGGGGTTCCACAGCACGGAAGAGCTAAGAGTTTTAAGACTTGGGATGGAGGCCGAATCTTCCCATTCTTCGAAGAGAAGCAGGTCCAGCGGTAGCAGCTCTCGGAGACTCTCGGAGCTTGAAGGACACCTTAATGAAAGGACCCAATCGTAACTTGTAAGCTGAGCTTGCTCATCTCTTCTTCCAGTCTTTCTTCCTCCCATCTAACAAAACCCCTCCTTGTGTATGCGCAGGGTGTGATGAAATCACACATTCCATGGGAGTTGGCAGTGGCCGCATACCGGGGTCTTCCGGATTTTCAGAAGGCCAGGCTAGACGTGATGGGGCTTGGTGTCTTTCTTCGGATTGAGCCGATCAGGCTCGACCTTGCTCTCGTCCAAGCATTGCGTGAAAGGTGGGATCCAATGAGCCGTGCCTTCTTGATGCCTTGGGGGCACATGGTGCCCAGCCTGGAAGATGTGGTCCGAATTACGGGCCTGAAAGTGGATGGCGAGGCACTGACCGGTATCACGTACTCCGACTATAGAGAGGCTGCCCAGAGGTTACTAGGGGTGGACCTAGATGATCGCAAGAACAGGTCCATAGCCAAGACGCCTATCATGGAGACACTGGGGCTTACTGATGTTCGTCCTCGTGATGACGAGTCCTCGAAGAGTTCATGGAGAGGACTGAAAGGGGATGCCGCGCCCGTAGATGGGAGCAATTGGGAGAGGGCCAACATGGATTTGAGGAGATTCCTCTTCTTCCTGTTGGGAAAGCTGTTACTGAGCTCGAAAGGAGACAACATTCATTGTCGCTTCTTAGAATTCCTGGTAGACCCTGAGAAAGTGGGACGATACGCCTGGGGGGCAAGCCATGCTGGCGCATCTATTTGCGGGTCTGTCTGAAAGAGCAGATCGAGAGGTAATAGTGGGTGGTTTCACGCCATTCATCCAGGTACCCGGCTTCTCTCTTAGCTTCAACTGTATCTCTCTCTCTCTCTTTTTTTTTGATGATGATGTTCCTAACACATGACAAGGCAGTTGTGGAGCTATTATTACCTTCCAATGGGAAAGGCCCATCATTGGCGCCCGATGGCGGTGCCGTTGGCGAGGCGGTGGCAGCCCATCATGAGCCCGGCCCATATGTCCTACCAGCTGATGGTGATAAGACGCGAGTTGCAAGAGTTCCCTGCAGCAATGGTGGTTATCAATCGCCATCCATTTTATTTTTGTGTTGTTTTTCCTTCTTGTAAATAGAAAGATTTGCCTGACTTAGGTGATCTGGAGGCCTTATACGGGCATGACCGACGCCGATCAGCCCTGGGTCATAATGAGCCGTGCCCGGTTCAGACGCGACCTCTGGATGCACTGTTTGAACGAAATCGAGCCACTTCGGCTACGATTGGCAATGAGGACTCTAGGGCTTGCCCAAGAATGGGTGGACATGACTACCACACCACGTTTCGGGAGGAAGACGCGTGGTCCGGCGACCTCCGTTGATTGGAGAGTGCGGTTCCCTGAGCAATACGAGGACTGGCGACGGGGTGGCACTCCCGTGGAGTCACATGCTCAAGACAGCGAGGATTATCTGCGCCTCTATAAGGCGATGTATGCAGAGCGACTCCATCCTGAAGGGACCGTGGAGGTGAACAACATTTTTTTAATGGTTTTTTTTTTTTTATGTTAACCTATGTCCTGGCCCTAGGATGTTCGCGACACTATGATAGCGAACCTGCAAGCTCGCCTGATAGGCACGGAGCGGCAGTTACATGATACTCGCGCCGCCTTGAGTTCTTCGGTAAGCCTACATACACACGATCATAGACCAAGATTTCTGGCGTTAGGTTCTCGGTGTCACCTTATGTGTGTTGCAGCGCGCCCAGCTTGATGCGGCTTCCTCAGCAATGGGGGCGGATGGTGTCTCTTCCAGTTTGTGGATCCCCACTTCCGAACTTGATTTGCTTCATGAGCAGCTTGCTCATACTACGCAGCGAGCTGCGGAGGCAGAAGGAATGCTTCCACACAGGTGAGAGTTTCACCATTGAATTTCACTTATTCGTGCCTCCACATATCTGAGATGATGGTTATGGCAGACGAAAGAGGTGCAAGATGCACTTGCTCGCACCACGCAAGGGGAAGCCAGAATAGCGGAACTGGAGGAAGAGTTGCGGCATCGTCAGACGATGGCTCTTCTCGGGACGCCGTGGAGCTGAGGATTACCCTTCAGCTGGAAAGGGAGGACCACGAGAGAGAACGCGCGGAAAGGGAAAGAGACACCGAAAGATGGAGAGCCGACAGATTGGCTGAGAGGGAGGAGCGTAGGGCCATGGAGGCCCAACTGTTTGAACTCCGAACCAGCCTCGGTCTTGCTGAACAATGGCTGAGAGATGGTGAAGAGCGCTACCGAAGAGCACGAGAGAGTGGCTTTCGTGTTAGTAGCTTCTTTGCTGCCCCTGTCGATCGACGGGGAGCAGAGACGGGAAGAGGGGTACAGAGCAGCAGAGGCACCGCCTCGCATGGTTTAGCAACACCCTCCAGGGTTTTTCGCCTGGAGAGTGGAGAAAGGGGTAACACTGAGAGAGAGGACGGGACTTAATGTATAATTTCTAGAAGGAAATAAAGGAAGGAATGTTCAGTTTCATGTCTTCTGCCTTCATTCCTGCTTTTCAATCCTGTACACATTGCTCAATGAAACAAGTCAGTTTTTCTGTTCTGACTTGGCCCCTTGCTCAAGAGTGGGTGATTGTTTTGAGACTAGCCTTGATAACGAGTCAAGGGGCCAAGCCTTTATTGATTAAGGCAAGAGCAAAGATGATGAATGCAACATACGGGCACACAAATGGGAACATAACGTAAAAATGTAGCACACAAATGAGATCACACGGATGCATTTTTTTGTGTTATTTGTTTATGCTTTTTTTGAAAACTTTTTATTTTTTTTTGATTTTTTTATTTTTTTAATTTTTTTTTGAAAGACACTTGTTATTACAATCGGCATGGTTCTTGGACCAGAGGTGCTTAAATCGTTCTTAAGTAGCGTAATGCGGGTTAACGTGCTCCAAGGGAATCCCCGCTTGGACTTACTCGACGGAGCCCTCCGGGGGGCCTCTTAATCACAAACATTACCATTTTTTTGTACATTTTTGTAACTAATGCCTGGCAACCATCCTTATGGCACCTGACCTATATGAAGACAGGTTTTCTCACTAACCTCCCGGGTATCCTGCGTGCACATCTACGTTGATTTGGGCCCCTAGACCCCTCAAGTGATAGTCCTGCCGGTTAAGACTTAACCTGATGACAAAACCGTCATGCCATGCTTAGGCTCCCAGTTGCTTCCGACCACAAGGAGACACCGAAAGAGTGTTCAGGGTAAAGGATTTGCCCGACCCGGGTCTATTTCCTCACAACTCTAGATGGTATAAGATGGAACACCTTGGAACCCTAACGGCCAACCGCGCGACGCTGACCCGGAATCAGACGCCGTCGCACCTATTGGTGACGCGCTTGCATTGACCTAAGCCCGAGGTTGAAGTAAGAAGCCATCAAAGTGGTAGATAGAGGTCTTGACCGGCCAGAAACACCGAGACTCCTTCGCAGTGACGGCTTTTGCTCTTCGAAGTAGACAAAAATGTGTGTTTTGTAAAAAATGGGGTCGTTTGCCTTAGTGGGGCGCGCCTCTCGGGCATTCCATTGAGCTTTCATCTTTGAGGGGAGAAAGAAGAGTAAGGTGGGGTAAACCTTCCGAGAGGACCGGCAAAACCGTTAACCCGACGAGCTAACCGGGACCTACTCGACCTTTCCCTTTTGAGCGACTTCGGACCAATCCTCGAACAGACTTACGTTGCCCCTTTGTAGAATTTCCTTTGTTTGGGGGGTTTCGTTTGTCGAAATCAAGCACGGTCATGACCAGGCTTTTGACTTTGATTTTTATCTTTCCCCTTTTTCTGAGGGAGGTATGAGAATTTGATATGTGGGAATCCCTTTTGTATGCCTGCGGGGACACTGCCCTCTTCTCGTGCTCTGACTCGGGTTCGAGGAGATGAATCCTACTCTCGCCTTCGGGGTATTGCGTTTCGGTTCCCTTATGCTCAGCGTTTTAAGGGCGCCGGCTGTCTCATTGGGTCGAGAAAGGAGAGAACAAAGATTACGACTTTCTTGGAGACCTTCGAGCACAGCCCCATGATGAGCAAAACTACCAATTTTCTAGCTAAAACGGCTGCGTATGTGCGTTGCCTTCTTTTAATGGGCATAATCCGACATGACCGGACATGAGTCTCCAAGGTTCTGGCAGACCAAGACCCGAGACCTACCGACCTCAATGGGTCCTATCTTAATATGAAGGATAGATGCAAAGACTTGACCGCATGATAGACACCAGGCATCAGTCCTCTTTTTTCTTCTTTTTTTCCCTTTTTTCTTCTTTTTTTCTTCTTTTTTTCTTTTTTCTTTTTTTTTCGAGGCTCCCCTCGGGTTCCGTTCCATTCGATCCCAAAAGCGGGGTACGGGAGTGAGCGGGGGTTAACCCTGAGTTAGACTGCAAAGATCGAAGAGTGAATTCCAGCTCGCTGGTCCTCGTACCATGCCAGTTGTTACGGCTATCTAAGGGTAGTATTTCTTAAGATAAAGCCCGTTCCAAGGGTGGGATAACTCGGTCCCTTCGGCATCGATTAGCTTGTAGGCGTTGCCGGGGTACACGGCTTGAATCACAAACGGTCCTTCCCAATTGGGTTGGAGCTTAGAACGCGGCCCTCCAGGTTTGACAAAAATTCTTTTCACGACCATCTCGCCAATTTTGAATTTTCTCTCAATGACCTTCTTTTGGTAAAAGCGAGCGAGTCTATTTTGATAAACACGTGCATGCTCGGCAGCGGCCAGCCGCTTCTCGTCTAAGAGTTCCAATTGGGCAAGGAGTGAATTACGACGTTCGTCGAGGGGAAATTCCTCATCCAATTGTACCCTGAGAGAAGGGATCAGAGTCTCGTACGGGACTACCGCTTCCATCCCATAAGTAAGGGCAAACGGAGTCTGCCCGGTGGGGGTACGGATTGAAGTGCGATAGGCCCATAGAGCTTCGATAAGCTTTTCTGGCCAGTCTGAAAACTTACTAGACTCGCAGGTTTTCTTTATGATTTTGATCAATGTTTTGTTGGTGGCCTCTGCCTGGCCATTCCCTTGTGGGTAGTAAGGTGATGAATGATGCAATGCGATTGCGTACCTTTTGCAGAGGTCTTGAAGATCTGAGAAATGAACTGTGGCCCATTGTCGGTGACGATTGTGCTTGGGACGCCGAACCTGGTGAGGATGTTCTTCATGATGAACTTGCAGACTGTTGACGCCTTGATTTCTGCGTAAGCTTCGGCTTCGGCCCATTTGGTGAAGTACTCCGTCGCAGTGAGGATGAAAGATTTCTGCTTGGTGAGGGAGTTAGGATCACCTAGGGGACCAATGATGTCGAATGCCCACATGGAGAAAGGCCACGGGGAGGATACTGGATGAAGTGAAGAAGATGGTGAATGAATCTTGTCGGCGTGAAGCTGACACTTGACACACCTACGGACATAGACAGCACAATCCTCTTCCATAGTGGGCCAGTAAAAGCCTTGCCTAATGATCTTCTTAGTGAGCATTTGGCTATTTACATGGCCACCGCATACACCTGAGTGTGCTTCCTCCACACATTTCCAGACCTCATCGTCATCAAGACATCTTAATAGAACACCCGTAAGGCTTCTCCTGTACAGTAGACCTCCAACCAATGTGTATTTCTGGGCCACCCTTCTTATGGCTTTCTTATCTTCTGTGGTGGCTCCTTCAGGGTAAGACTGATCTTTACAATACTTGACAATTTCATAGAACCATGGTTTCTCCTCATCAGCCAGTTCTTCTTCGACTTCTGCCAACATGATCTCCCTTTTCTCGAGAATTTCTCCCTCCTGGACCTTCCGTAAGACTCTTTCTTTGATTCTTAGGAGGTACGGGTCTTGAACGGCAGGGACAAGATGCTTGTAGAGGGTGATGGATTCAAACCATACACCTAGAGGGAATCTGAAAGATGAGGCCAAGGAGGCGAGGGCATCGGCCAGAATATTCTGTTCGCGAGGGACATGGACAAAGATCAGCTTGGTGAACAATTTGGCATAGGCGGAGACCAACTCCTGATAAGGCTTGAGTTTAGGATCAAGGGTGCGATACTTGGTAAGCACCTGGTGGAGAACAAGTTGACTATCACCCACGACTCGTAATTCGGTGATATAGAAGGAATGGGCCAGTTATAGACCAGCTAGAAGAGCCTCATACTCAACAATGTTGTTGGTGATTGGGAATACGAGATGAAATGCCTCCGAGATGGCAACGCCCTCGGGCGTTAGAAGGACAATGCCAATACCCTTCCCTTGGGAATTCAGAGCTCCATCAAAAATATAACGTCCACATTGGCTCATCAGATTGGGTGATGGACATTAGTTCCTCATCTGGAAACTCTGATTGGACAGGATCGAACTTGGGGAGAGGATGATGAGCGAGATGCTCGGCTATAGCATAGCCTTTAATCACCTTTTGCTGAATGTAGGTGATGTCAAACTGAGATAGGAAACTCTGCCAGCGTGCTAGCCTATCAGTAAGGATGGACTTCTCCAGAAGGAACTTGATAGGGTTCATGCGAGCAATCAAATGGACTTCATGAGCTAGAAAGTAATGCTTCAATTTCTGTACTACCCAAACGAGGGCAGCACAGGTCTTCTCCATGGCGGTGTACTTCTGCTCACAGGGGTTGAGGAGTTTGGACAGGTAGTAGGTTGCTCGTTCCTTGCCTTCTTCATCGGCTTGTGCGAGGACGGCTCCCACGGAGTCATCCAAGACTGAGATGTAAAGGATCAGAGGTTTTTCTGGTTTAGGTGGAATGAGAATGGGTGGGTTAGCTAGGTATTCCTTCAATCCTTCAAAAGCTTTCTGGCATTTAGAATCCCAGTGGAATTCTACTCCTGGCTTGGTCAACTCGTAGAAAGGTCTACACCTTTGTGAGTGCTGAGACACAAACCGACGAATGAATTGCAACCTCCCAATTAAACCTCGAACTTCCCTCAAATTTTTGGGAGGCGGCATGTCCCTGATGGCCTTAGCTTTGTTGGGGTCTATCTCGATCCCCCTTTTACTCACAATGAAACCCAGTAATTTGCCTGATGATACACCAAACACACACTTCTTCGGGTTCATTTTCAATTGGAATTCCCTTGATCTTTGCAAGACTTTAGCCAAAACTTTCGGATGTTCCACCCTGGTTCTTGATTTCACCAATAAATCATCCACATACACCTCCAGATATATATGCATCATGTCATGAAATATGGCCATCATAGCTCTTTGGTAAGTAGCTCCAGCATTCTTTAACCCAAACGGCATGACCACGTAACAATATGTTCCCCATGGTGTAGTGAATGACGTCTTCTCCTGATCCTCTTCTGTCAAATGAATTTGATTATATCCTAAAAATCCATCCATGAATGAGAGGGTCTCATAACATACTGTGTTATCGATTAACACATCAATGTGAGGTAAGGGAAAATCATCCTTTAGACACGCGCGGTTAAGGTCTCGGAAGTCGATGCAAATCCTAACTTTTTCATCCTTCTTCATGACCGGGACAATATTCGCCACCCACTGAGGATAAAGGACGACTCTAATGAACCTGACTTTGTGGAGCTTGTCGACCTCTTCTTTCATTTTTAAAGCCATCTGAGGGTGGAAACGTCTTAACCTTTGTTTTATCGAGACGGACTCTGGTTTTAGAGTTAAGCGATGTTCAACCAAGGTGGAATCTAGACCCAGCATATCCTCGTAGCTCCATGCAAATGTGTCCTTATATTCCTTGAGAACTTCAATCAATGCCTCTTCTTCAGAGGGTGGTAGATTATCACTTATGAGGATGATCCTAGGGTCTTCCTTAGTTCTCAAGTTGACTTCTTTGGTGGACTCTTCTACGGCGGCCGATGGCTCGTCGAATCTTCTTATTCCACTAGCATATGCGCCAGCCGCATCCTCATATTCTTCATCCCCCTCTCCAATAGGGTATTCTTCATCGGTGATTTCATAAACCCCATATCTTTCATCAATCACACAATTGCCCACACATTCTATCTCCGGTAGTTGGATGGGATTTTCTAACAACTGGGGGATGGCAAGAAGGGCATGACAGCTGGTGGCTAAATCAAGAAGGAATCGACAAGGGATCTGCTTACCCTTGGATTTCTTTGTGGATACTACCCCTGACTCATTATTCTTAGGTTGACTGGGTTGTCCTACGGACGAAGAAGAAGCTAAAGAAGATGCCGGAGAATGTACAGGGAAGAACCCCTCAGAGGAGGGGTAGAAAAGGTCGCTCATAGGACCTTGGACGGGTGGCCCGCAGGGCGGGACACACTCGTGGGAGATGTAGGAGGTTTCCTCAACAATGACGTGTTGTTGAGGAGTTTGAAAATTGACGTTTTTTTTTCATTTTCATTTTTGATGACAAAACAATGAAAAGAAATCGGAGGAGAGAGAAAAGTGGTTATGGCTAAAGGATTGGGAGGCTCGTAGAGCAGATCATGATTGAAAACCTGGCGCGGGTTGAGAAACCCGCGCAGGTATGTAAGTAGAGAAGGGGACCTGGGAAGATCGTCAGACAACCGTCTGGCCCAGGAGGAAGACATCAGCGAAGGCTGAGGTAAGTGAATGGAGAAGACGACGGCTAACGAGCCGTCGATGGCAATGTTGATAACGGATGAAGATCCGCTGGTGACAGGGTCCTTCTGGCGAGGACGAGGATAGTTTGGAACCTTGGCAATAATAGTGATATTCTTTGGCATTTCAGAGATCAATGGCGGTCCTTCAAGCTGTGAGGGTGAGAACATCCTTTCCAGTGCAACGGAAATATCCCATATATCAAACCACTTGTCCCATTCGCATTCTGGATCTTTCGTCTTGCCTCTTTTGGTGACCCTCAGATATTTTTCAGCCAAATACACAGCATGTGATCCCCCATGTGATTCTTGTTGGTAATCCCCCATATGAATAACGGGCCCTTTGTTGAAGTGGTTTGATAGGGTCCACGTGAGGGGCTTCCAATCCGCCTTGAGTGGTCCTTTGAAGCCTAGGCCAAACCTGCGGTTCGGCCTGATCTCCTTTGGTGTTTTCAGCCTACCTTGTAGTTGCGCGCCCATACCTTTGCCCTGTTGATAGCCGATATTCCTCATAATCTCCCAACCTTTAGAATGAAAAGGAAGATATGGCGTTGTCGCCTTGATCGGCTTCTTTGGTGCTAGCGGAATGTGAGATGAATCACACACATCCAGCAGCGACAATATGGGTCGATGAGATGGCCAAACAGAGGGCAGAGAGGTGTTGAAAGCATCCACCGTGTGAAGGACATGTGTACTGACCACTTTAATAATTCTCCCATTGTAAGGAAACTTTAAGCACTGATGGTTGGTGGAAGGCACAACATCCATGGCTTCAATGTAGGGGTGACCCAATATGGCCTTGAATGTGGGGTCCATGTCGAGGACATGGAATTCCGTGGAGACTGACACAGGGCCTAGCTCTGTCTTCAGGATAATCATCCTTTGTGGTGGCCTTTTACTATTGTCATAAGCTGTGACTGTGATCGAGGAAGGTCTTATCTGTTCCTCGTCGACCCCACACAACTGAAGGGTACTCATGGAGATCACATTTATGGACGCACCCGTGTCTACAAGGCACGGGTTTATGGAGACTCCATTGATTTTTATTGAAATGCACAACGCATATTTCTGAGATTCCTTGGGAGTGAGCTCGTAGTTGTGGAACATGATGGCCGGTTGTGTGTCTCTTGGTGTCAGGACGGCTGAAATCTTCTTTACAGGGAGGTCTTCATTCACCATGACCTTTTAGAGATATTCCATTAAGGCCGCCTGATGGGTCGTGGACCTTTGAAGCAGCACGAGGATGGAGATCTGAGCGGGCGTCTTATCCAGGTGTTTTAACAAATCATACTATGTCCTAGGGATGGGTTTTTCTGGCTGTTCTCCATTGTTCTTCTCTGACTGAGCCTGATCGGGGTTCTGACTATTCTGGGGGAAAACTCTGTGGAAAATTCTTCCACTTCGGAGCACCATTGCCTGCAGCTTTTGTACCTCTATGGGGGTAGCTGTGGGTTTTAACAGAGGTTTGAGGGGTAGCAGTAGAGGAATGGTTGATGAAACCGGAGTAACGATGGGGGCAGGGATTCTGACGAGGGGTTTGTTCGGTTGAGGAATGGTGGAGGTAGAGGGGATTTCATACGGACTATGAAGGATAATGGGTTCGGAAGGTGGAGGTGGAGGCAAAGTGGACATGGATAAGGCTTGAGATGGGTAATGGGTTTGAGATGGGTGATGGGTGATGAGTGGTTTTGAAGGCATTCATGGAGGTATTGTGGAGATAGGCGGGATCACGTATGGTTGACAGGTGATAAGAGGTTTGGAAGGCATAGGGGTAGATGCATTAGAGGTGGATGGCAAAATGGGGGAGTGAGAGAAGATGAGAGGGTGCGAGGGCATAGTGAAAGGTGTTGGCTGATAGGTCATTGGTGAGTTAATGGGAGGGGTGCGAATGAGAGGGCGTGATGGTAGTGGGAATGGTGAAGGTGGTACTATAGGTTGTAATGCGGGTTGATGAGGGAGAGGTGCTACCCGGGCAAGGCGAGGGGGTTGCATGATGATAGGGTTGGCGGTAGAAAGAATAGAGGTACTTTCTGGGTGCCACACCTGCTCTCTCCCAACTTTCGGGAAGGAGGATGTTGAACCCCCTCCTCATGTAAAATGCCTTATGGTTTTGATGTTGACCAAATTCTTTTTGAACTGAAAATGAGTCCTTCTAACGTCTTGAATCCCAACTCCGTCATATGTGGTTTTGGCGTGTTATGAAGGCTCAATGCAATCTTCTTTGGGGTAAGTGAGTTAATTTGACAGTTTGGATGAAAGAATTAACTGCGAGATATTTTGACAGGCCAATCTTCAAGGACAAGAATTTCAATGCTCTGGGACGTTTGGTGAGATCGACTTCAACCTTGATCTTCAATTTTGTGATTGAAGTCCTTTAAGATCATCTCTCATTTGAATTATGTCTAAGTATGAAATGGTTTAAGCTTAATTGATTGACATGTTTTAAAAACCATTTTTGTAGCTCATAAACTTGTTCTTGAACACTTCTCATGGTTTGCATGTTTATATTAGACGTTCTGGAACTTGACTCGGTCGTTTGGATCGCGTTCTCGGCAAATTCGTGTTCTGGCTGAAAGGGTCGACCCTTGGGGTCGACCTCTAGCCAAGGGTCGACCCCAGGGGTCGCCCCCTGTTGTCTTTATTTTTTGGCCTGCTGGTTTGTGGTTCTGGACTGAGAGGGTCGACCCCAAGGGTCGACCCCTCAGGCTGTGGGTCGACCCCAAGGGTCGACCCCTTCAGTAAAATTTCTTAAACATCAAGCGTTCCTGAGAGGGTCGACCCCAGGGGTCGACCCATGCCTTCTGGGCAGAAAAACCACCCACGAGGGTCGACCCCAAGGGTCGACCCCTTCATTTCCGGGCCGAGCCGTATTTGTTGACCCTTGGAATTTCGACCTCATGGGTCATTTGTTTTAGGTTGGGGGCTCGTGCTTTGCTCCACATTTTGCGGATCTGGTCCCTTGACCGTCTCCAGAACTCTCTTAGCATATATAATGTCGCTTGGTTGAAAAAAAACCCAAAGGGGAGAAATCGTATGTTGAACTGTGAGCTTTCTTTCTAACCCCTTGTGTTTGCAGGTTGAAGTCGCCACCTCCTGACCTGGTTCCAGCTTGAAGAGCGAGTGAAAGTGAAGAGAAGGAGAAGGAGAAGGAGAACTACTTCCATACAAGCCACAGCTGCTGGATGCGATCCAAAATCAACCTAAAGCTTCATTCAAGCCAAGATCGTCACCGTGCCGCACAAAGTGTTCGATTAAATTCGTGGAAGTGATAGGGGGAGCTCCAACCAGGATAATCCAACCTCTTTTCACTCTTCTCACTTTGAATACCTTGAGTTTAACTTCATCATCTGTTTGTAATCAGTAAATCCGAGATTTGTGTGTGTGTGTTCGTGTTCGACAACACGAACGTTTGTGTGTGTTTGTGCTTGCTGTTCTACACAGCGTGTGTGTGTGGTTGCAGTTGTAAACAGCGGGTGTTGTGTTTCACTGTCTAGTGGAAGTTAATCCTCCGTGTGAGGGGTGGACGTAGGGGACACGGTGTGTACCCGAACCACCTAAAAATTCCGTGTGCACTTTGTGGTTTGATTTTCTGCTATATATCGTGTGGGCTTCACGGTGAGGAGAGAATTCCATTGCTTGTTAATAAATCACCCCATCATCACGCATTCACGTGTGTATTTATGTTCGTGCTAGATTTGAGTTTGTTGTTTATCTTGCCTTGGTTCCTTGTAGCTCGTTTTTAGTTTTTATTGGGCCATCAATTCACCCCTCCCCTCTTGATTGCCACCCTCCGGGACTCAACAATTGGTATCAGAGCTTTGGTCTCTGGTTATTTACGATCTCACGGTCGTCAGAGAAGATCCCGTTAAATGGCAAATAGAGGGATGATGCCCAAAGGGCATTCCATTCAAAGACCTCCGTTCTTTGATGGATCGAACTACCCTTACTGGAAAAATAGGATGTATGTTTTCCTACGTGCCCAGGACTATGATGTTTGGCGTATTATAAGTAAGGGTCCTTATGTGTTATCTGAAAAAGAAGATGAATGGGATGAAGAAGATATAGAGAAGTGTTCAACGAACTTTAAGGCTATGAATATAATTCAATGTGCCGTTCATCCTAATGAATACTCACGTATATCTATGTGTGCCTCTGCGCAGGAAATGTGGGATAAGCTACGGCTTATATATGAAGGAACATCGAAAGTCAAGGAAACAAAAGCCAACCTCCTAGTTCGGGACTATGAGCTGTTCGCAATGAAGTCAGAAGAATCAATTTCTGATATGTTTGCAAGGCTAACCGAAATTACAAATGGACTAAAGGGACTTGGCAAGGAGTATTCCAACAAGGAACTCGTCAGAAAAGTCCTAAGATCCCTCACTCCACAGTGGCATACAAAGGCCACTGTAATTGAAGACTCCAAGGATCTAAGTACCTTAACCCTTGACGAGTTAATTGGCTCGTTGATGACTTACGAGATAAACATCAAAAGGAGTGAGGAGGATCACAAGAAAAAGAAGGTTGTTACCACAATGGCTCTAAAGGTGAATCCACACGACTCAGAGGGCAGTGAAAATGATTCAATAGGCAACACTGAAGATGAAGAATTAGTTGCCATGATCACACAAAGGGCAAGACGGTTTGTGAAACGAACCAGAAATTTTGGTGGTCAGTTCAGAAAAGGACCAAGAAGGCAAGGTCCAAACAGAGGAGAAAATAGCAAGAGAGAAGAAGTGATTTGCTATGAATGCAAGAAACCCGGCCATATGCGGGGTGAGTGCCCTGATCTCATCAAGAAGGTAAAGAAAGGCAAGTTCAGAAAGCCCAAGGCCATGATGGCCACATGGAGCGATGAAGATCAAGAGGAGTCCGGAAATGAAGATGGACTAGAGGAGATAGTCCAGAATCTATGCCTCATGGCAAATGACGACGAAGGAAATGAGGTAGATTCTGAAACTGAAACTCTCACCTCTGAACAATGGCAAATTGCATATGAATCTTTATATGAAAAATGTAAGAGATTCAAATCTGAAAACAGATATTTGAAAAAGAAAATTGATCATTTTGTGCATACTAAAAAATCATGTGAAGAGTGCCATGCTTTAAAATCAGAAAATAAAATTCTTTCATCCAAAATTGAACTATTTGAAGAAGAGATTTCATGTATGAGAGAAGAACAATCTACATTTCTGAAAATGCATGAAGAATTGAAAGATGACATGGAACAAGAAAAGCTTCAAATCTCGGCTTGTAATGAAGCCAAAGAAAAGGCTGAAAAGCAAAGTCAATCTCAATTGGCTGAAATAAAAATGTTGAAGGATGCCCTTGCCATCCTTGAAAGATCAACTTCAGCATCTCTTAAACCAAAGAAACACATGCATAACTCCTTTTCGAATGTTGGTAGATGGAGAAAAAGAGATAGAGCCATCACTTGTTTCTATTGTGGAAAAATGGGTCATGATATGTATGATTGTAAAATTCTGAAATATGATGAAAAAAATTCTGTTGGATTCAGAAAAAGATTATATATGCATCATGCCTCTAACCATCATGGACCCAAGCTTGCTTGGGTACCAAAATCTCCATAAGAACTTTGGTTGAATTGCAGGTCCACTCGAGAGCTCAAAGGAACAAATGGTATTTGGACAGCGGTTGCTCTCGACATATGACGGGAAACAAGGAATGGTTTGTGGACCTGCAAGAAAAGGATGGCGGAACGGTAGCATTCGGTGGTAAAGACAAAGGTAAAATCATTGGAGAAGGTAAGATAGGTAAGAATCAAAATCATACCATTGAGAATGTATTGCTTGTGAAGGGTTTGCAACATAATCTTTTAAGCATAAGTCAACTTTGTGATAAGGGATGCAATGTGATTTTTGATTCTAACCACTGCACTGTTTTGAATAGGAATACTCAAGAGATCAAATTCATTGGTTTCAGGTATAACAATGTTTACATGATAGACTTGAATGATGCTTCTCATGAAAACTTATGTTTGACTGCAAGGAGCAACGATGATGCTTGGCTCTGGCATCGGCGGCTTGGGCATGCTAGCTTCAATGTGTTGCTGAAATTATCCAGAAAGGATTTGGTGGTTGGACTGCCCAAGTTGAAGGCCGTCAATGATGGAATTTGTGGAGCTTGCAGCATGGGCAAACAAACAAGGACATCATTCAAGTCCAAACAAGATGTGACCACATCAAGACCTCTTGAACTCATCCACATTGATCTTTTCGGACCAAGTAGAACTCACAGCTTGGGTGGTAAACTATATGGATTTGTGATTGTGGATGATTATTCAAGATTCTGTTGGGTCTATTTTCTCTCTCATAAAAATGATGCCCTGACGGAATTTGAAGCATTTTGTAGATTTGTTCAAAATGATAAAGGGTATTGCATCAAAGCTGTGCGGAGTGATCACGGCCGAGAATTTGATAACCATGAGTTCAGTAATTTTTGCAGGGCTCAAGGCTATATGCATGACTTCTCCGCACCTAGAACTCCGGAACAAAATGGAGTTGTGGAAAGGAAGAACAGAACGCTAGTTGAGATGGCAAGAACCATGCTGAATGAGAATAAAATACCAAGGTACTTTTGGGCTGAAGCAGTGAACACGGCCTGCTACATCATAAATCGAGCCATGGTAAGACCACTGTTGAAGAAAACTCCATATGAGCTATACCGAGGTAAGAAGCCTAACATTTCATACTTGAGACCGTTTGGCTCAATATGCTACATTCATAACAATGGTAAGAAGGACTTGGCTAAATTTGATCCCAAAAGTGACAAAGGCATACTGCTTGGGTACTCTCTCAATTCGAGAGCATATCGAGTGTATAATTTGAGAACTCTCGTAGTTGAAGAAAGTCCACATGTTATTATTGATGAATCATCTCCATTTAGAACTGATGAAAAATCTATTTTGCAGGATGATGTGTTGAAAGATGACAATATCGAGAAAAAGCAAGAAAATTCAGAAAAACAAGAAGAGGAAGAACCAAAAGAAGAAGATGTAAATCAGGAAACTCAACTTGAACAGGAGCTACCGTTGCAATGGACATTTGCAAAGGATCATCCTCTGGAGAATGTATTGGGAAATATACAAGAAGGAATAAGGACACGAGCCTCCTTCAGGGAAGTTGAAACTCATGACTTATTAGCCTTGCTCTCTCAATTTGAACCTCACTCCATTGAAGAGGCCTTGAAAGATGAGTCATGGATCATGGCCATGCAAGAAGAATTACACCAGTTTCAAAGGAACAAGGTGTGGTTCCTCGTACCATGTCCTAAGAATCACTCCATGATCGGAACAAAATGGGTGTTTCGAAATAAAACAAACGATCAAGGAGTGGTAATTAGGAACAAGGTCAGGCTTGTAGCCAAGGGTTATAGCCAAGAATTAGGAGTTGACTTCGATGAGTCTTTTGCTCCAGTAGCAAGACTTGAGGCAGTGAGGGTTCTCTTAGTATTTGCATGTTGTCATAACATCAAATTATTTCAAATGGATGTTAAGAGTGCATTTTTGAATGGCTATATCCAGGAGGATGTGTATGTGGAGCAACCACCGGGGTTTGAAGACACAAAGCATTTAGACCATGTGTACAAGCTGGACAAGGCACTTTACGGTCTGAAACAAGCACCTCGTGCATGGTATGAAAGGTTAAGTGAATTCCTCATTCAACATGAATTCAAACGAGGTAATGTTGATCAAACCCTCTTCACAAAATTGAATGGTGAGGAAATCTTGATTGTTCAAGTTTACGTTGATGACATTATTTTTGGCTCCACTAAAGATGCCCTTAGCAACGACTTTGCAAAATTGATGCAAAGTGAGTTCGAGATGAGCCTCATGGGAGAGTTAACCTTCTTTTTGGGATTGCAGGTACATCAAACGGTGGACGGGTTGTTCATACACCAAAAGAAATATGCAATGGAGTTGCTGAAAAAATTCGGTTTGGCATCAACTAAGCCACAACCAACACCCATGTCCACTTCATTAAAAATTGATCAAGATGAGAAAGGTACATCAGTGGACCAAAAACTCTTTAGAAGTATGATCGGTTCACTATTGTATCTAACTGCCAGCAGGCCCGACATACAATTTGCTGTTTGTCTATGTGCAAGATTTCAGTCAAATCCAAAGGAATCTTATTTGTCGGCTGTGAAACGGATTTTTAGATATATTGCTGGTACAGTTAACTTAGGATTGTGGTTTCCACGGAATTCATGCTTTGAACTTGTCGCTTATTCTGACGCCGATTACGCGGGTTGTAAGATGGATCGGAAAAGCACTAGTGGTTATTGCCATTTTCTTGGGGGTTGTGTGGTCTCATGGGCCTCCAAGAAATAAAATTCAGTGGCATTATCAACAGCCGAAGCCGAGTATGTGGCTGCCGGTAGTTGCGTTACCCAAGTGCTATGGATCCAACAGCAAATGATTGATTATGGCATTTCCTTTAAAAACACCCCAATTCTTTGTGATAACACATCCGCCATAAATCTGTCCAAAAATCCAGTTCATCACTCCCGCACCAAGCATATTGAAATTAGACATCATTTCATCAGAGACCATGTGAGAAAGGGTGATATTAACATCAGTTTTGTTGAGACAGATCATCAAATTGCCGACATTTTCACCAAACCTCTTAGTGTAGACAAGTTCACATCATTTAGAAGGGAACTAGGGGTTTGTAGGATAGATCAATATGAGTCTTAATCATGTGCATCAATGTCATTGCATTGCATGTAGTGTGTCATTTTTTTTGTCATGCATGTGCATAGTCGTGCTTGAAAAACCACAAAAATTTTCTATTTCTTTTGCATGAAAACCTTGATTGCATGGTATGCATGTTCTTATTATAGAATACAACCATTGGCTTTGCAAATTCTATGGCCGATAATTCCTTGAATTTTCTTAAGGCCAGTAAAAGAGCAATTGATATCAAAATCTGAACTTTCGGAGATGGGAAACAATGAACACCTTCTATGGTCTAAGTCATTCTTGAAACAAGTTCCCCAGTGTGTATACCCATTCATATAACTCCAATTTCTTGATTCCAACTCAATATAATCACTGGGGACTCGAGCCATATCATTCGCTCCCTTAAACTTACGTTTTTCTTCAGTTTTTGCAGCAAACCCTGAAAGGGTCGACCCCAAGGGTCGACCCTCGTTAACGGGTAATGTTCTGGGGCGGGGTTTAAAAGGGGACGACCCATAGGGTCGACCCGTTCCGGTCGGGCGGCCTCGCCGCGTCCGAACCGGCTCCAATAAGGGAGGAAACCCTAAGTTTCCTCCCCTCCCATCCCTTAAAACCCCTCAAGCCCCCTTCAAGCCTAAAGCCACCTCTTTCTCCAAACATCACACCCCTCCTTGGCATCCCCCTTTGTGCCCTAGCGCGGCCCTCTCGGTGGCTACCCGCGCAGATCATTCTTCCGACACTAGCACCGCGTCTCGTTGTTCTTCCCTTCACTGAGGTAAGTTCTTGATGTGTGGAGGAACCCCGTTCTCTCTCGTGGAAGCATCTCTTCCCAAGTTGAGCCATTTTGATCTATTCCCTCATCTCCGGTTCCGTATCGAATGATTATAGACCCAAATTTACTGCCCACTCCACGTAGGGAGGTAATAGGCTACACAATGAATCTGGGAGAGGCAAGCTTGGGTTGACATGTAGCAAGTCAAAGGGGCTCTTTGGGGCAGAGGTGAGCTGCTGGTCCGGCTGGGTACTGTTCAAATCTGTAGAACGGCAAGCGCGTGCGATCAGCAGAACTGTGGCCTCAGGGTGTCTCCTGGTTGCAGCGATTGGTTGGGACGCTGGTGGGCTGTTCCCTTTCGATCCTGGGGAGCGGCGGTCGCTGGATCTAAGCCAAAGTGCCTTCGGGAGATTAGGAATAGAGATATGTCCCGCAGTCCTGCAACTGGACAGATCTGTACGACTCGGCTAAAACGATTGCTATGCTCAGATCCAAAGTTGGATTGGGCTGAGATCAGTGCTGTTGCGAAGGGCACTCGATGATATACAACATATCAGGATTTGAGTTCCATCCAACATGCCAATTCTCCAAGAAAAACTCTACAACATGAACCTTGTCCTGGCAGGGTGTGTAGGGTAGATTGCAACCAACCTGAAGATGAATGTTGACCGAAGGGGAAACAATGGATCTGGATCAAGGTGCTCACATGGATGAAAGAGGGGGAAGTGGGTGTTGTGCACACCAAATTTGGTGGCGATCAAAAAAGGTTTAGGGGGTGGGAAAAGTAGTTATGCAGGGTTCTATCTCGCAGGTCTACACACAGGTAGATTGCGTGGGGTGGGAAAACAAAGGTGGGAAGGGGATAAAACGGTAGTGGATTAGAGTAAAAATTGAACTTGGCAGAGGGGAGGACGTGGAGAAGAGGCGGTCAAAGTTTTGTGAGGATCAGACAGTGGGATTGGGTGAACACACCTTTTCATTCACGTTCTATCCCGCTACAAACAGAACTGGACAGACAGGGATATGGCGGCTCGTGGCGGCTCGATGGCGGCACGGATGGCGGCGGCAGTGGTGGCGGCTGAGCATCGCACTCAGCCGAGGTGGTAAACCTTGGAATCATTCCAAGGAAGAGGGTGTCTCACCCTGAATTGGAAACCTTCACAGCTGCTGCTAGGGGGGGAAGAGGAAGAAGAAGATAGAGAGGGAGACGGGGTGTGCCCCTTAGCCCAAGGCTCAAAGCTTCAACAAAATTTGGTTAATTCTCTCTTACTTAAAATTGTACAAGAGACATTTTATATCAAACCCTAGATCGAGGACAAAAGACTTAAACTACCCTTGGTTAATGGAGAAAGGAAGTGTATTAAGGGGAGAGATGAATTCAAAGTCTTCAAGGGGTAGGTGGGGGGGGGTGCCCATGGCATCTTGGTCAAGAATGGGCAATCACCAATTGACCACATGTTTTTGTATGGCAGCTATGGTGGGCAAGGGCCATGTTACGTGGGATGGTTCCTCCTTTGGACAAAACTCCAATTGTGGGTTGGAATGTCAACATAAGAGGCTTGAAGGGGGGATGTGGACATGTGGACAAATGGGTCAACATTTGTGGCTTGAATGGGGGGGGGGGGGGCGCCCTTGGGCTGGTCTTCATGGGCCTTTGAATGGTCCAATTGGGCTTGGGAAGTCCAAATGGGTTAGGAATGGTTCAAGTGGTCTTTGGGTCACCAAGGGTGAAGTGGTGGCCCAATTGGGCTTCTTGTGGCTTTGAGGCCCAATTCCCTATCTAGACTTAATAAATAGAAGAAACCCATTAATTCCTAACGACTAGTCCAATGGCTCATATAAGGCCTTACAAAAGAACCCAATGAGTCAATAACAATATACAAACTCAAAAAAAAGTCACCTTGCTCCGATGTCCCATCACACAGTACCTTGTGTCTGTGTCTCTCCGCGCGATTTTCCCTCTCACGAAGGGCATTGAATGCGCGAAGCCGCTCCCGTGCATGCCTGCAACCTCGAACCATCCCTCTCGCTTGTGTGGCCAATGGAGCAAACGCCACCGCCCTTCGACCAGAGAGGCTACCATGCCCACAGCGGCTCTCTTGCCCTTGCTCCCCCCCCCCCCCCCGGCCGAGTGAGGGAGCCACGCCAGCAGCTGTAGTAGCACCCACGTAGCAGTAGCAACACCAGTGGCGGCGACAGCAAGCAATGCCAGCAACAACGTGGCAGCAGCAACCTGCGGATGCTTTCCCTCCAAACAGGGGCTTCACCACCTATGAGAAGCCCCCTTGCGATGAAGAAAATCTCTCTCTGGATTTTCTGAAACTCCTGGACGCTAAAGAAATAGAAGAAGAGGAGGTCCTGTAGAGAAAAAAGAAGCAAAGTGAGAGGGAGAAGAGAGGTGAGGGAGTAGGATCAGGGGATTTCCCCCCTTCTCCTTCTTTTGAATCTTTCTTTCTTAGCTTCTCTAGTGTACTCTTTTCGTTGTTCTCTGATAAGGAATAAAAGAAACGCTCCCCTCTTAGAGATCTTTTTTTTCATGTTGTAGAGTTCAAGGAGTCCAATCTCTGATGCTCATCACCTCTTCGTTCCTCTTTTCTATCTGATCCATGTTTTCTTTTTATATGCTTCCTTTAAACCCGATGTTCAGGTTCTGTAGGAAGGTTTTCCTCCTCTCAACACCCCACCTTGGGATTTGACTAGTCCATAGTCATGATGACAAAGGGGTGAGGGATATGGGCTTAATTTCTGAATTAGCAACGTGTGATTTTCCTACATCCACAGATTTTTTTTGTTAGGGAGGAAGCACAGTATGGCCCGATGGAAGGGTTCCGGGTTTATCCGTTAGCGTGGATATGACTCAGAATTCATGCTCTTTTGAGCTCCAACCGGTTGCTTCCCGATTTTCGTTAGCTCTCTTTGATTCTTTTCTGAGCCCCTTCTTTTGATCACTCATGGATCTCCGGTGGCTTGCTTCCGCATAGCATGACCCCGGGCGACCTTCCTTAAAGGAGTGAACATTAATGGCCATATAGAGTGGCAATAACCTAAGTCCACATTTCAAAATCGAGATTGTGGCAACCCTCGGGTCATTGGAGTCCCTTGTAGGCTAGTCCTCGGGATTTCCATGCCCAAGCATGGGATGTTGTCGCTTCCATGCGCATCCTTAGACGTTGCCGCTTCCATGCACATCCTCCTTATTTTGGGGCCGTCTCGGAGTTTTCTCCATGGGCATGTACCTAATTAACACCCCCCAATGCTCTGGGTATAGGGGAGGTGCTGCCGGATTTTCACCGGGCAACTTGAAGATCAATGACATATGAAGAACGATGACAAATGGACTTTAAGTTCAGAAAACTACTAAAACAAAGATGAACGAACAAAAGAAAACTAATACATTGGGACCTTGATTTAAATGACTATTAAAAGAGAAGATGGAGATCCAAAAAAGAGAGCAGATTCTCATATCAAAACAAGAAATTCAGAATGGGCAATTGCATGCATCTGCATATGCATACCACGCATGATCAGTTTGAAATCCTTTTGAGTCGAGCTATTCTCCAAATGGACTATCCTGATAAAAAGGAAAGAATGAAAAGAATTGCATTTGCATGATAGTTTTTGCACAAGTGCTCATAACGGATTTCGTGGCCATGATAAACCTATTAAGTTTTCAAAAAATGGTCAAACGTTGCACGTTCACATTGGCTCATACCAGGCCTTTTACAGAGATTGCATGAGAGTGATTGAACGAGGCATATGTATACTGAATTGCACTAGATTATTTTCACTGAAATTGCTTGAGTAGGGGCATGACTGCCCTTTCACTCATTTGCTAGAACTTAGCATGGCATCTCCACCTTTACACATACATCACTTCATATATGAATTTTAATGGCAGGGGAGGCCTCATGTGCACCTTGATTACTTACATTGGAATGTTTTTTTTACTAGAATTGCATGTATATATGCATCCATTCACAGGCTGGGCTCGGAAGCTGCCGTCAAGAAGGTCGACCCCAGGGGTCGACTCCCCTGGGGGTGGCTTCTGTCTGTCTCTGCCCATGCAGAAGTCTGAACAGGAGTCGACCGAGGGGGTTGACTCCCATCAGGCTGGGCTGTTCTTCGATGCATACTTTCCCTTGGCAAAAAAAAAGAAAAAAAGAAAAAAGAAGAAGAAGAGAAGGAGCCAAATCCTGCATGGCAGATCCGCACCAAAGACAATCAGACACTGCCTTTGCATATTAAATTGCACGATATTTTCATTGAAATTGCATGAATTCAAACATGTATGCCCCCTACTTATGTTTTAAGAACTAAGTGTGGCATTTGCACCCTCATGCATGTTTTGACATATATATATACATGTGCATTCAGCCATGAATTCAGGTGAGATCTCACGAACACTCCATTCTTAAATGATTGCTTGTCATTACTCCCATGGTATATCAAATGGTGAGTTGTGGAAAGTCGGATTATGTCCGGGTAAAAACTCTCACTATGCGTGAGTGAGATACTTCGCCTCGTACAGGGGACTATTCTGCATGAATGGGCAATGAAATCCTTGCATTATTGCATTTCATGTTGTTTCAAAAAAAAAGAAGAGAGAAAGAAAGCGGAGACTGGTTCACTGGTTTGGAGCAAGTCGACTTGGGCCAACCCCAAGTCGACTTGTCCCTCATCCCAGTAGCAGAAATCTGTTGTTGGCTTGGAGCAAGTCAACTTGGGCTGGCCCTAAGTCGACTTGTCCCTGATCCCAGCAGTAGAAGCCTACTGGCTGGCCTGGGGAAGTCCACTTGGGCCTAGCCCCAAGTCGACTTGCCCGGCTTCTAGAGCAAGAGCATGCCAGTTTGCCCCCCAAAAAAAAGAAAAAAAAAGAAGGGAAGAAGAAATTAAATATGGCATGTGCATAGCATGTTTTGCCCAATCAATTCTTATGATCATGAGATCTAAGCATTGCATATCCATAACAATTTCACACAAAAGCTCCTTCTAGGCCTCTTGAGCATTGGCTCAAACACCCGCCATGCATGGTAGGTCTGTATCATACTCGCTCGGGATTTCCCAAATATCATCAAATTTCGCATATGCATATCAGGTCTGCACTGAGATATATGAACATGGGCAAGTCGGCCCTCCCATTGCTCTTCCGGAGATAAACATCATATTGGCATTTCCATGCACCCATTTGCATATACATCATGCATGCTTTCGGTCCACGTGCAAGAAGAAAATAAAAAAAGATAACACAAGATAAACAAAAAGAGAAAAGAAGAAAAGAAAACAAAGAATGAGGAAAGATAAAATTGAACCTCCATAAAACCTAAGCAAGGGAATAAAAATGGACATGGTAGAACAAAGGAAAGCTAAAAAAAGGAAGATAGAGCAAAAGAAACTAAGAGAGGGAAAAGAAATTGAACAGAATAAAAAGAAAAGATCAAACAAAAAAAAGATATGAAATATTGAAAGGAAAGATGAAATCTGTAACTCGAACTCCAACCCCAAAAGATTGAACGAATGAGGATAAAAAAAAAATGAATGTTGAACTCCCACTAAAACCCAACAAAGGAAGAAGACAAGTTAGAAACAGAATTCAGGGTTCGGTCGACCGAATGGGTCGACCTCTCCGTGAGGATGGGACGATGTAGCCTAGCGCCAGTCGATCGCCCTATGCTGCATTGACCCATTTGAGAGGCCGCGTCGACGTAGCCAGGGCCGGTCGACCGAATTCAAATTTCGATCGATCGCCCTGTGCTGAGCTGCCCATTCATCACTGGGTAGTAAAGGAATTTATTATAAAAAATAATAAAATAACAATAACAATAAAACAATAATATAATGATAATAATAATAGCATGGAAACGTGATAATGATAAAAAAATGAATATAAAAGCCCTCGCTAAGAAATTAACAGTGCTTGATCTGGAAGTCCTCACCTCATTAGACCCAGCATGAAGGAGATATCAACGATGCCCAGCAAGCCGTGCTTGGCCCTCGGGGACCACCCCAATATGGCCATGGTATGACCTTGACCCGGGCCAATAGCCCACTAATTTTAAAACTGTTTTGACCGGGATTCAACTGAACTTCTCTGTGTCCAATATTAAACTTGTCGTGCCCTGGCATACATATGTCCCGATGCTCTCTCTATATACATTCGCGATACTTTCAACCCGGACGCACGTCCAAACATGAAATGGTCAATACATGACTGACATGATTGTCATACCCCTTCACACCCTAATGTAAGGGATTTTTAAAGCTTTTCAATATAATTTTAGCTCATCTCCTGAAATTTGAATTTTAGGTCGTGAGGCCCCTTATCTTGGCGACTAATAAGAGGTTTTCCCCTCTCCGAGGGGATGTAATTAATGCCATGACCTTTATGGCACGGCGGGTTTCCAGTCCCGACCCGATACCCACAATCATCTGATTAGTCAGACGGCGTGCACCACTGGCTCCGGACCACTCCAGCCTCGGAGCCTGAACACATTGTCACCTAGGTGACTGGCTCACCTTCGCACTTAATAAATCGATATAAAGATAAAACGATAAACGATACTTGAGATTTAAAAGTACGTCCACAAGTCTAGCATGCCTGGTGGGACTATATCTCCTCTCATCTTTTCACCAGAATTAGGGGCCCGACGTCCTTTTCCCAAGATTCTAACTTCCGCAATCTAAAATTGCAGATTGAATTCCGAAGAAACCAATGGCGGTCACGTTCGGATCGTTGGTGGTTGCGAGCCATGCGGAGCATGGCTACTTGGCTGTGCCAACTCAGTTCGGCTATTTCCCCCCGGTAGTTGGGTTCCCCAACTTTCTCGAGGTCATGTTCGTGAACCTTTTGGAGATCCAGGAGATCGAACCCGTCGCCACTGCAAAGGCGACAACCGAAGAAGAAGCGAAAGTGGTGGGTTGCTACGTTCACCATGTCAACACCAGAAGGAAACGCACTCCAGCTGCCCAGCGAGTAGCCAGGAAGAATTATGGCATGCTACATGGCCGGCTCTCTATTTCAGGCAAATCTGTCATGATCGGAGGAGTCCGAGTTTACCTGAATGGCTGCCAGGCCACCATTGCTCTCGAGAGGGTGGTACCAGCCGTGCCGGTGCACAATAAATTTCAAGCACTGGCTAGGGATCGAGAGGACCGCACTGGGTCCAAGATGAAGCGAGGGTCGGCCCCAAAGCCGACCAAATTCAAGCAAGTGTGGGTGCCTAAGTGGCGGGCCCCAGCCCCAATTCAACCAGAGCCCGTCAGGATTGACAGGCTCGAGAAAGAAAAAGAAGATGAAGAAGAGAAGACCGAGGCACCGGCTCGAGTGTCTCGACGACCAGCCTTTTGTGTTGGGTTCGTTGTGCTCCCTCTTGGTCTTGGTTTTGATGATAACAAAATATTGTGTGTGGTTGAGGAAGATTGTTATGCTTGCATATGATTTTGATGACAATGTGCATTCATGATTATAGCCTTGTTTCATATGTCTCAGAACTAGAAGATTTGGTACATGCTATATGAGATTGTAAAGAGTCTCTCATGCCTTGATTGTAAAGATCGTTGCTATACTTGCATGTATTTCATTTGGGAGTTTCTTGAGATGGTAAGGAGCTTAAGGCTTACATGAAAATCTTGAAATGAATGTATGAGCTTACTATGTGCTTAATTTATTGATGCAAATCTTGATGACCTTTCATGTATAACCTTCTTGAAGCATTGAGTGTGTTTGGTTCTTCAAGGTTCATACTTTGGTTGAGTGTATGGCCAATTTGGCCTTGGACTTTGGATTGAAGATTTACATGTAAACACTTAAACACTTGGCTAATTGGTTTCTTCAAAAGCTTGCTTGTTGAGATCTTGAATGGACTCTCATGTATCAAACCATGTTAATCTCTTGATGTAAGATGTGAGTTTGGGTCTTGATTTAAGATTGGTTTGAAAAGGTTTAATAGACTCCCAAGACACCAAAATATTCATTAAGTGGTAGATGGCATCGAAGTGATTAAACTTGCATTGTATTAACTTCATTTACTCTCCCATGCAGGTTTGAAAAGCAATGCCAATCCCATATGCAAAGGTATCAAGATTCATGGGCGATGAGTTATCAGAGCAAGGCTCTATTGTCCTTAGATCTAACGATCTACAGAGAGATCCCAGTGCAGTGTCAATCATGAATTGTTGTGTTGATCATATTTCAATGAGTTGCTTACCTATTTTTGATGGCGATGATTTTGATTCATAGTTAGGCAAAATGTGTGGGCTAATTAATTCTGTTAATCCTGAACTCTGGAAATTGAAATATTATGATCCTAACAAATTGCCTCTGGATAAAACTAGATGGTCTTATGAAGATGAACTGAAAAACCATGATAATGTTACAGTTTTAAGATTATTAAAATCTGCCATGAAAACTGATATATATCCATTTGTTTCTTCATGTGAAACGGCGAAGGAAATCGTAGATGGATTGATCAAGGCTCAAGAGATATAGCTGGAAGATCTGTGCCTCATGGGTGATGAGGTGAGCACATCAAGCATGGTAAGTTCAAAGGTAAATTCTGATTCTAATGATGAAGATGAATTTAGTTATGAAGAATTGTTGAATACTTATGAAGAGCTGGTTAATAAGTATAAGACGGTTAAGGCTAAAAATAAAAAATTAAAAAAGAAGGTTGAACAAAACAAATGTGATTCCTCCTGTAAAAAATGCTTACATTTAGAGGAATTGATTGAGGCTCATATGTTTGACATTGAATTTCACAAAGATCAAATTTGCTCCTTAAGAAATGAAAACCAAGAGATGAAAGCAAAAGTAAATTCAATGGCTAATGACCAAACCTTGATAAATGAACTCATTCATGATGAAAAGCTTGCTAAAGAAAATGAGAAACTGAAGGAATTGAATACGGCCATTTCTGAAAGATTGTTGTCCTTAGAAAAAGGAAAATCTGTGGTTGAAAGTGAATATGAAAATCTGGATGAATTGAAGCAAGAAGTAGAATGCCTTAAGATCACTAATGCAGTGTTGAATGTCAGTCTTTCTACTTGTGAAGAAGAACTTGCTAATACTGAATTACATATCACATCTTTAGAAAGTGAAATCCAGGACTTGCATAATTCATTATCTAGATTTGTGGATGGTCAATATAATCTGGAGAAAATCTTGGGGACCAAGGTGAATTTTTAACGGGAAGGTCTTGGGTATGAACCCACTAAAAAGAAAGCCTTTGGTCTGAAAGCATAAACATCTTTTGTCCATGCATCATGCTCCTTAAATATTTCAAATGCTTCTTATGTTGAGAAACAAGATTCTAAAGCTCAGGCTCAACCTAGGAACAATAGAAATAGAATTGATGCTCACCCAGTCCAGCATGCAAAGAGGAAAATCTATAAATGTGATGTTAAGCAGAACTCGAACCAAAACTCAAAGTTGAAAATCAATTATGCTTGTGCTAATGTGAATGCTAGAAAACAGAATCATTCTGTACACACACGTGTATCCACAAGGAATGTCTCATATTTTTATTGTGGTAAACGTGGTCATATGATGGATGATTGCCTTGTTATGAAATCTGATGATCTGAAAGTATGCAAAAATGAATATATTTCAAAAATAAAAATGAGTGCTTCTTGTTTCAATTGTGGAAAGCATGGACACAGGATGCATGAATGTAACATCATGAAAAAGAAAGGTCTCATGCATACAGAAATGAAGCTGTGTTTGGAAAACAAAGAAATTCTTCTGACCACTGTCATCCATGTAGAAAGCTAGGACACCGTGTGTCACAGTGTTGGCAAGCAAATAAAAGAAATAACTTCAATGTTAAAAATAATTACAAATTTTCCAACCCATAGAAATTTCATGCCCATCCTGTTAAGAAAAATGCTAGGTCTTCTGCTAATTGCCACTACTGTGGCAATTTTGGGCATACCATGTATGACTGTGCCTTAATGAATTTTCATGATATGCATGCTCAAAGAATGTGGATATCATCCACTACAGGTGCAACTAATCAACAAGGACCCAAAAGGATTTGGGTACCTAAGAATGCCAAATGAGAAATCTATTTTGCAGGTGTGCCTTGGAAATATGAAGCGTGAAACATGTTCTCAGTCAAGAAGGGTTTCTTGAGGCCAAGTGGAAGGCTTGAAAATAATGATTGCTCAAGGCACATGTTTTGAAAATAAAATTTTGAATTGTCCTTGAAAATTTGAAATTTGTTTTATGTGAATCTCCATTCTTGAAAATCATAAAAAATCTAATTTTCTTATAAGTTTGCATTGCATCTCTCTGATTCATAGTTGCATGACTACATGATATATTAAATGGTGAATTAAGGAAGGACAGATCATTCCTGTCTGAAATCTATCACCATGCGTGAGAATGTGCCTCCGTCAGGTACCATGAGTCACTTGTTCATTAAGTCATTGAATGCATGCATATTCAAATAATTGCATACAGTGAATCTGCATAAACTCTCATGCACTATCTTGCATAAATTTTAAAAAACTTGTTTCTCATATTGAAATGTATTATATCTTTCATCATTGCATCACTGCATTCCATGCATATTTTAAAACTTGCCTCTCATATTAGAATGCATATCCATTCTCATGCATATACATTGCTGATGAAACTTGATATTTGCATGTGTGAAACTATGGAATTCACCTCTCAAAGGTGCTACTGAATCCCAGGATCCAAGAAAGCTTGGGTACCAAAATCTACAATATGAGACCTTTGATTACAGGAGTGACTTGAGGGTCATGAAGAAATTGAGAAAAATAATGGATTTTCAAGGCCAAGGTAAGAAAATAAAAATCGGAAATACTGACCTTCGTGAGGTTAGTGATTTTGGTGTTTGAAGGCCTACTGTATTATCTACTGCACTAAGGTAATTCAACCTCCTGCTATGGAAATGAAATTTTATGCATTAGCTTATGGCACTAGGTGGTATTATTTTATTACAGGTAGTGCCTCTGAAAAACTTGAACTATTGTTCCTCTACTCTGGTGTGCTAAAAATGTCCAATTGGTTATTTGAACAATTCTTGATTGAAATTGCATGTGTGATATTACATTCGAGCTTAACTGTGTTTCTTGTATATCAAATCGTGTTAGTGGAAGAGTGGATCACGTCCACTTGGAAGCTTTCACCATGTGTGAGTCGGGTCTTCGGACCTCAAACTCCGCCTTGTACCAAAACTTGGAGAAATCAAATGACTAACTTGTGATTAGATTGATTTTCTTCTAAAGAGTCATTGAAATATCTATTTGGCTTGTGGATGATTTTATAAACTTCTGAAATGCTATTGAAAATCTATTTTTGAAAACTTTTTGAAAATAAAATGGGTTGCATTACTCATTTCTGATCTTTTCTGCACCCTTGTTCATAAAGGCCATGTGATAGAAAATGCTTGTTGTTCATCTTTCAAAACTGAATGTCCTCTTGTAGAATCTGAAAAATGTTATGAAAATCAAGCTTTCCCATTTTGCTTTTGCATCTTGCATTCCATTCTCATATAGTTATAGGTTGCATGCATTAGAATTCAAAGCATTATGTGCATTTAGATCATCCAAATGAAAAATTGAAAACTTGTAATTTGCATCCATGCTACGTCTTGCACTTTGCATTGCATTTAGGACATTCAAATAAAAATTTAAAAATTTGCACTCATAATGCATTCTGCATTTTACATTGCACATTGCATAACTTTCAATTGTGTGCTTGCATGTTATATATGTTATTCACCCCCATCCTTGGAATTTCTAAAACCTCATAATTCTTGCTAAATAGTGTTACATTTGAGTCGTCACTGGAGTGTTTCTTGTCTATACACTCAGGGGGAGTAAAAGATTTTATAAGTGCATCTATTTTGGGGGAGCTGCACTGTTATGTGTTAATGAAATTTTCGGTATACATGATGAATCAAATTTATACACTTCATGCACAATATGTGAAAGTGAGTGTTAAGGATAAGGATATAGGAATTTCTTTTCAACACTCTAGAGATATTAAACTTGCTGCATGAATGTTAAAGAGGTAGTTGAGAAAAAAGTTACCTACCTATTTTTTTTTAAAAAAATCTGAAATGAAGGCAGAGCAATGCTTAGTCTCACTGAGTAAATTGGGCATATGTCACCTGAGACATGATGTGGTTCATTTTGGAAAAGTGTTCTACTATAGTATCTCTGCTCAAAATAAAGTGAAATAGTCAATATTCTGAGTAACCGGAGAGTCTGGCATGAGCTCCATGTGTCTACTCGTGTAAAAAGGAATATTTGAACTTGATCACTCTTGTAAAATTCTGATTGTCATTATGAAACTTTTTGAATTGAAAAATTCTAAAAAATTCTTTGTGGCAGAGAGTAGCCTCTAATACGTTGTTCTCATAAATTATAGTGCAGTTTGTAAAATCTCTCTTTGTGTTGATCAGAAAAATCTGAATATCCATATTACAATAGTCTATTATCATGTTATTCACTTGCACATATGAAAATTTGATTTAATATGTATTCAGAAAATTGATTGACTGCTTTGACTATAGCATGACTCTTATATGTGATTGCACAACCTCCTAGGTACTATAAATGAACATTCCGGTTGTCATGACTCACATGCATTTTTCTTATACGCATTCGCTTCTTAAATAATTAAGGGGGAGCTATGTTGCATGTATATATACATATCTACTTGGTTGCATCATATGCATCTCATATGTCATCATTTGTATGCATTTTGCTTCATGTTTTTTCAAAAGGAAACTAAAAATCTAAAAATCTAAAAATCAAAGAAACACATTGATGTGTCATCTTGTAAATGCCTTGCAATTGCATCATTTGAACTTCTCTTGCGAGCTTTCATTGATTCATGAATCCAACTTATTCGTCTTGATGAAATTTGAACTCCATTGCTTTCATCCCCACTTTTTGATAATGCCAAAGGGGGAGAAATGTTTGGATTGTGATTGATACCATAATATTTTATCATCATCAAAAAGGGGGAGATTGTTGGGTTCGTTGTGCTCCCTCTTGGTCTTGGTTTTGATGATAACAAAATATTATGTGTGGTTGAGGAAGATTGTTATGCTTGCATATGATTTTGATGATATTGTGCATTCATGATTATAGCCTTGTTTCATATGTCTCAGAACTAGAAGATTTGGTACATGCTATATGACATTGTAAAGAGTCTCTCATGCCTTGATTGTAAAGATCATTGCTACACTTGCATGTATTTCATTTGGGAGTTTCTTGAGATGGTAAGGAGGTTAAGGCTTACATGAAAATCTTGAAATGAATGTATGAGCTTGCTATGTGCTTAATTTATTGATGCAAATCTTGATGACCTTTCATGTATAACCTTCTTGAAGCATTGAGCGTGTTTGGTTCTTCAAGGTTCATACTTTGGTTGAGTGTTTGGCCAATTTGGCCTTGGACTTTGGATTGAAGATTTACATGTAAACACTTAAACACTTGGCTAATTGGTTTCTTTAAAGGCTTGCTTGTTGAGATCTTGAATGGACTCTCATGTATCAAACCATGTTAATCTCTTGATGTAAGATGTGAGTTTGGGTCTTGATTTAAGATTGGTTTGAAAAGGTTTAATAGACTCCCAAGACACCAAAATATTGATTAAGTAGTAGATGGCATCGAAGTGATTGAACTTGCATTGTATTAACTTCATTTACTCTTGTTGGGTTCTGTGCGCCCCTTGTTGTCCTTGACAATGGTTTTAATAATTCTAATATATTGTGTGTTTTATGCTTAATGACATTTTCATGATAAACAAGCTAACATGATGATATCTTATTTTGTAGGTTGAAATTCAAAGGTCCTTCCTGAATACATTTAGGAAGTCGACTCATGCGTGCTATGCATGAGGAGTTGGAGCCTTCATGTGGATTTTGTTTATACTGTCTTGATTGGGGTTAAAAGCCCCTTCATGTTCCTAGACTTATATTGACTGCATTTCAATGTGGGAAGATTGGTTTTAGTGGATATGACTTTACGCTTGCTTTTCATGATTGTTTAGTGATGGTGGTTTCTTACCTTGCTTTGGAAATGCCCCTATCTCTGATTGGACTGAACATGAATAGCTATGCATTGGTCTGCTAAAACAGTTTTCCATTTCCCTTAGAATGGGTCGACCCCATGGGTCGACCCCTGGCTCATTGAGCCTTAGTCCCTACCTTGTTATGAAGCATGGTCCTACAGGTACATATCTTTGATGTTTTTGCACTGACCTTGCTCATATGTTAACCGACCCTGTGTTGGGTGTTTCACAGTCATGCATATGGTATTTTCATGATCAACTTGAGATTATAGAACTGAACTTGATTGAAATTGAACCTAAAGTCCTTGGACTGAATTTGATAATTGTGTTTGTATTGTGCTCACAACTGTATTTTTGATATACAAATTTGCAGGTTCTTATTTGTTGAGATAAACATGGTTGGAGAAGTGTTTTGAAATTGGGTTCTTCAAATACCTTGGTTCAATATTGACTTGCTTCTGAATTTTCAGAATATGCAGGTTAATATTATCCACAATGCTTTGGAACCAAGGTAAGAGTTTATGTTTGAATGTATTTAGACATGGGAAGATTAGGCTTAATCTATTTCTCATGTATGTGAGTTGATTTGGATCCATGTACAAGAGATACATGTCCATTTTGATGTACCTCACTGCATGTAGTCTTGATAGTATTCATATCTTCACTGCATGTTATTTTATTGGTTCTCCATTCCTCTATTTGAAACCGAGACTCAATGATGGTTTTAAGTCCTTGTAATGGATCTTATTTGATTGATAAATCATGCTTTCAAATGGGTGTTTTCATAGTGCCTTCATGCATATCCTTTCTTGGGTTCTTAAAGCTATAAAGAGTTTCATGCTTTGACAAAAAGGGTTCTCATTTGGGTTTGCAAGATGCTTGATCCATTCTTATTACCCTTTGGTGTAATGTGGTTTAAGGTATGCCAATACCTTGTTTTAATGCATAATTATTTGTTATAAATGTTTGGATGAGGTTTTATGGAGTTTCAAATGAGTTTTATTAAGTTTTCACTTATGTCAGTAAAAGTGTCGACTCATGGAGTCGACACTTATTTCACGGTATGCTGTTTGCATTGATTTCTGATTTGTTGACAAAAAGTGTCGACCCTAGAGGTCGACACTTTATATTGGGTTATGCTGTTTTAACTAAAACAGAACCTCCAGTAAAAAAGGTCGACCACAGAGGTCTACACTTTTTACCCAGGGTCCTGATTTAGTCTCAGGACAGAACCTCATGAAAAAAAGGTCGACCCCATGGGTTGACACTTTTGACTAAATTCTGGATTTCGTATTTTTGGCAGAACTCGTTGATACGAGTGTCGACCCTAGGGGTCGACACTTTTTCTGGGCGACCCAAAACGGGTTTGCCGGTTTGGTTGCGAACTCATTGGTTTGAGATCCGATTTGGGTGGTGTTTTACACCAACACCCTTAGGGTTTCCTTACATCTATTATGTGTTGTTTAGAAGGATTTTATCAAGGGCCTTGTGGTCTTTTGTTGTGCTTTTCCCTCTTGTATATGAGGGTTAAAATCTCCATCGAAAGAGGTAATTCCCCTTGTGCTAACACGTTGTATCTGCTTGCAGGAAGAAAAGAGGGCACCGCACTCTGCTGGAGGAGGAAGAGGAAGGCGCTTGCATCGGCTGGAGAAGGAAGACGTAGCCACCAACGACCGTCTCTCATGATCCCGAGCTTGTAACGGGAGGAAGCCGTCGCTACTCTCTTCACCTATTGCTGGCTTGGACGTATCTATCAAAGGGGTTGAGTTCTTCTCTCATAGCTTTATCATTCTAAAGCACTCTTCTATTTCATCTCTGAGTTGTGTGAAGATTTAGGGGATATCCATATCTTTCATTTCTATATTCTTGTTTGAGATTAGCTTAAAGTTTGGACGGATTGTTCTATCTGCTCTTGTAGTGAAGAAGAAGAACGAAGAGGAGTTGTGGGACATTAAAGGGGAACACAAATACACATACATCTGTTTTCATTCATTTGTAATGTCCCTATTAACAAATACAAGGTTTTGAGCATATTGATTTATCTACTCTTGGTGTTTGCAGGTTTGATTGGAGCTGGGATTTGAAGGAATATATGTTGGATCCTTAAGGAGGACGACCTACTGCTCCAACTAGCTGCGGATGAGTGCTTCTCCAACCTAGGCTTCATGAAAGATCTTCTTACGGTTATTGGAGAAACAAGGGGATATTTCTACATCTTATTTGTGTTTAATTCCTTGTGTGCTTCATAGTTTATTTTTATCTACATACTGCTGTGGGGGAATATTGTATATCCTTTGATTTTGTTAAACTCAAATATCTGTGTGTGTGTGCGGAGCTGTGTCTCCGTGTGGTTGTTGTGTCCGGGGTACGTTCCCCGAATGTGTGTGTGTGTGTGCTGCAGTGGCAGCGTGTTGAGGCAAGGCCTCGTGTGTGTATTGCTGTGGAAGCAGCGTGTGTGTGGTTGGGGTTCATCCCCGTGTTGCTACTTTGGTAGCGTGTTAGTGAAGCCTCACCGGGTTTGGTGAGGGGTGGATGTAGGGAGCCCGTCGTGGTCCCGAACCACCTAAAAATCCCTGTGTTCATTGTGATTGCCTGTGTGACTGTCCATTTCTCCTATCTCCCTTCACAGGTTATTTTATTGATTTTTATTTCACTACACCACTACACTTTGCTAGCTCTGCTATCTGTTATTAGTAATCGTTCATCGCTTGTTGGATTGGTTGTCTGAGTGAGATCAGATAGATTGAGAGAATATCTTAATCTCACTTGAAGTTTTTGTTAATCAATGTTGTTAATTCTACATCTGTTAAGAAAGTTGTAAAAATCCGCCATCTCGGCAAGGGGACAATTCAACCCCCCTTCTTGTCTGCCATCTCTCTGGGCCAACAATTGGTATCAGAGCCTCGTCTCTGATTTTTTAGTCGACCTTGCGGTCGTAGAGTAAAGATCATTTTCATGATGGCTAGTGTGAATTCTATTCCTGTCTTTAATGGTTTTGATTATTCTTTATGGATGGGAAAATTCTGTGTTTGGATTACTAGCATTAATCCAAAGCTTATGAGCTTAATGACTCATGGTCCTCATGTGTTACCCAAAAATGAGTCGAGATGGAACGATGAGGATAAGAGAAAGAATTCTGATAATTTGTTTGCTTTGAATGCTCTTAAGGGAGCAGTAAATGTTAACAAATTTTCATTTGTTTCTAATTGCAGATCTGCCAAAGAGATTTGGGATGGGCTAAAGGAAGCCCACAAAGAAAGTCGAAACAATGAGTGCCTCGCAGCAAGCAACAGTGAAAGGTAAAGCAAGAACAGCTCTGAGGTAAACTCTGACTGTGATTTTGATTCTGATGATGAGATTGGCTATGATGAACTTGTAACTGCTTATGATGAACTGTTTGAAAAATACAAGTTGTTAAAATCTGAAAATAAAAGGTTGAAAAAGAAACATGACAACTCTTCATGTGGGAAATGTATTGAGCTTGAAAAACTTGTTGAATCTCACATGCTTGTTGAAGAAGAACTCAAAGAAATGATTAAAAATCTTAGATTAGAAAACAAATCCTTATTAGATAAAAGTTCAGAATTTCAACACATTGAGAGAGATAATGAGAAGCTAAAAATATTGAACACCTCTTTGTCTGAAAAAGTCTTTCTTTTGGAAAAAGGGAAAGTAACTCTGAATGTTGACAAGACAAATAAACTGGAGGAACTTAGGAAGAAAATAGAAAGCTTTAGAAATTTAAATGACAAATTTGAAAACAATGAAATAATGGGTAGAATGGTTGGTGAAAATACGAGTTTTCAAATGAAAGTACTTGAACACATTTCTATGAACAAAAATTCATTTGAAAAACTCCAAATTAAAAATAGTGCATTGTTGACTCAAATTTCATTGCTTGAAAGCAAATTGAAAAGTCTTAAAAAATTTGAGAAAGGAAAATGTGTAATCACTAGTGATTGTGACAACTTGATAACTCTTGAACAAGAAATTGAAAGTCACAAAACTGTTAATTTCCTGTTAAATGAGAAAATTACTTTATGTGAACAAGAGGTTGCTAACTCGCACTTGCAAATTTTGAATCTACAAAATGAAATCGAGAGTTTAAATGAATCTTTGCATTCGTGTGATAAACTAATTGAAAAGCAAAAAGATGTTGTTGAATGCTCTTGTGTGCGTGAAAAATTTTCATCTGTTAAACATGATCATGAAAGGATCGGTGCGATGGATACAGAGGGGGGTGAATGTATCCCTCTACAAAATTGCCCAAATTAAAAACCTTAGAACACTCAGAGATGTGAATTGATAACAAGTTCAGTTCTACCGAGACTGAAAAATTGTGAAGTGTTCTACCAAACAGTAACTGTGCAATCAAACAGCTCAATGTGAATTTCTTTCGAAGACTTAACTTCCACAATCAGTGAACTTACTTCGGTACTAAATCGAACTCAAGCATTCATCAACCGTGAATGAAAAGCAATTAAATCGTGATCCTAACCATGCATCTAGCGGAAGCTAAGGAAAGCAATCAACCCACTGCACAGATGATTTTTTAGGTGGTTCGGTCCACAGACCTACGTCCACCCCTCACTCCAAATCGGAGTGAGGCTTCCACTAGCAAAAGCTAGAACCGTAGACTCAGTCTGCAAATAGGTGCTGCCTAACAGCTTGACCAGGGGAACAACCTCCCCTCTTCCTCCAACCCGGAGGGCAACCCTAGTGACACACAATCACTAGAAACCAGAGACTAACGTCTCTCTTCCTCCAGACCAGGAGGGAACCCATAGGTAGCAACCACTACCTGCAAACCCGGAGTCAGAGACTCCCTTCCTCTGAGACCAGAGGGAACCCACAAGTGGCACACCGTCACTTGCAACCGGAGAACAGATCTCCCTTCTCCTGAGACCACAGGAGGAACCCCAATCTCAAACCAGAGAATCGGAAAACATAGTGATCAAATAAAAATAAAAACAAGAAATGATAAAAACACAGCGACTGAAAGCTGTAAAGGATAATAACATAGATGTGGCTCCCATGGAGCTGACTGGCATGGATTTGATCCACGATCCAGTAGACAGATCTTCAATAAAGTCTTATTTCTTCTTCTCCACGAACTCTCTCTCTCTTTCTCTTTTTCTTCTTCTGCTTTCACACTCTGCCTCTCTGCCCTTCCTTTCTTTTCTTCTCACTGTCTACTCTTCTCTCTACTCTTCTTCTTCTTCTTTCTTTTCTCTTTCGATCTCTCTGCTGCTCTCTCTATTCTTCTTCTGCTCAGGCTCACTCTTCTTTCTTCTTCTGATCTTTTCCTTCTTCTGGATCGTGTAGGCTCTAATTCACTCTCTGCTCCTTCTTATCACCTTCTTCCTGCTCTCGAACACCACTATTCTTTTTATAGCAGCAGCAGGTAGGAGGGCGTGCGGCTTCCAGATTCCCGCCCAGAGAGCCTTGACCATGTGGCAGCATTTCAGCCTGCTGCACTACATGTGTCACAATCCTGCCTTCTTGTATCACATGCCCTCATTTAGCTCCTCGAGTATAAGTCCTGTCAGGTTAAAATTATTTTCAGTTTGAATAAGAAAAGTATGTACATTAGAAATGGATGCACTAACTTGGTTATGCTTAGTACAAGTCCTGCACGGACTTTGTGATGCAGCTATGCACAAACAGTAGTGAACCCTGCTCAGACTCTATTTACGCAAGCGAAGCAGTGCATGGCTATACAGACTTTGTATATCACTGACATGCCATTAGTGTGCAGACTCGATGACCATGCAGCAACCAATATATAGACTTGCTCAGTTCAGCTGGTGGATGTACAGACTTTGCATATGCACATGTGACGCTGAGTGAGACGCAGGATGCACTGGCTGTACAGACTTTGCATATGCACATGAGACGCTGAGTGAGACGCTAAGTGAGACTGACTTTAACAAGCAATGCATAGACTTTGATTTATGCACATGAGACGCTGAGTGAGACGGAGCAATGTATAGACTTAGCTGATGCAATGTTCACACGACCTTAGACGCTAAGTGAGACGATGGAGTTGTACAGACTATGCATATGATGTACAGACTTTATATGCATAAGGCACATGATGCAACAATGTATAGACTTGAAATCAAGAGATGCACTGGCTGTACAGACTTTGAATGCGCAATATGCAGACGTTGTACAGACTTGCTAAGTCTGGAGTTAAGCATGAACGCACAATGCTCAGACTATGCGTGTGCATGAATGGACTATGAGTACATGACATTGCCTTACGTCTGTATGCAACAGAGTGTATAGACTTTATATGCATGAATGCACCATGTAAAGACTTTGCGTGCAAGACACTGTATATGCATGAACAATGTACAGACGAGTGCACAGACTATATGCTCAATGCAATCGTGCTATGGCATGCAGCTACTGTTAATGCACCGAGGTCATATGACAGATGAACACTTAAAGCAAATGATGCATAGACCTTAAACCATGACTAGATGTATGACAGGAAAATGCATGGACCTTACAGATGTATATATATGAATGCTTTATGATCTGACAAAATGACTGAACATCGCATGGTGACTCACAGTGTTTGACTCACATTAAAACCAATCATCAAAATCACAGGGGCACAACAATCTCCCCCGTTTTAATGATGGCAACACTGTGAGTGGCAACATTGTGAGTCATCAGAATGACTCTCAAACTATTCTCCCCCTTTGACTTCATCAAAAAGAAAATAGTTTGAGATAGCAAAAGAAATCTGCATGCAATGATTGAATGAAAATCTCCCCCTTTGACTCCAAAAAAAAATTAGTACAACCATATGTATGACTCAAACCAATTGGGAGGTATGAATGCAGAGATGCAGATGCAACAAGAAATGCAAGATCTCCCCCTAAATATATGAATGCAAGCATGATTCATATGACAAGGAAGCTCCCCCTGAATAAATGGAGTCTTATGAGATGGATGAGAAGGAGACCACAGTGGCAATCAAGGATAAGTTCTGGTCATGATGAATCAAGGACAGTGAGGAAAAGAATTTCAAATAAGCTCCAAACACAAGGAATTCAACAAGGTTTTCAAGGAGATACCAATCTCATAAATCCAAAACATAATTTTTCAAAGTCTTCCATTATAAGGGCTTATGAATGAACTTTATTGATCAGCATGGTTTAAACATGATGTATGCAAAGTTAGTCAATAAAATTCTGTATTTATATCTAAAATCACGGTTTAATAAAAATGAACCAAGCCCTCATATTTATATCTTGATTAACCTCCCTTTCTCTTACACAATCAAATTTATTGACTTCTTTCAGAATTACATTCACTAGTATTGAGATCAAGCAATAATGAAGTCATGTGATTTTATCTAGGGTTATAGCAATTTGATTTTTACATCAATATTCAAATATTGTAATTTGTTCAACAAATTTTCATGCTACAAATTTCACGAGCACTCTAGTTCAGTGCACACCTTGTAACTAGAGGATATACGTTGATCAGACGCCAATATCCCTAAGCACTTAGTGTGACTAACAGTCATACTTTATATTAACAGAGTTAACATTTACACCTCATGACATACCTCAACTCATTTCTTTGATGAGTGAGATGTATTTCTCAGTGTGCATGCCATTGCTCTGCCAGATTATCAATCATTCTTAAGCAGAGTTAACTATGGCACCTCATGACACAGTCCTTTGGACATGGTTTCTCAGTGACCAAAGTCATTGCTCTGACAACTATTTACCCTTTAGACATTTCAGAAAGCTCATTTGCTTCACATCAATACTAATTGCATGTACTTTAACCAAATAAAGCCATGTATTCAATAGTGCAGATTTCAGAAGTTTTTTACAAGACACAGCATGAAACAGTTGGTTAAAGTTTATTAAACATGATTCAGATATTTTTAAGAGATTTAAAGACAAACTCAATGGATACATTAAACTTAAACCAGCTGAGTTATTTCAGACATTCATAAAATCGTATAATAGAAGATTCCTAGTTCAAGTGTTTTCAGATTTATGATCGAGATATGTCCCATTGAAATCTTCATGAATGGCTGATAGAAGAGATCCAGTAAGAATAAGTGATTTTGAAGCCTAGTGTTTTCAGATATGATCAAGGTTTATCAATAGAATCAATAAAAAGGATATGCACACCAAGCAAGATATCAGGAGGTCAGGCATGCTTCAGGATCTTCAAGGTTAATATGCAATGAATTCTGACATAAGAGTATGCAATTGACAACCTGTATGCAATGCATTAACTACATGTATGCAAAGGCATGCAAAGACTCAACAAACTCCCCCTGAAAACATGCCATGTTTGCAATGAGGGTTGAACATATGACTATGTTACTCATACTCCTACAGACTACCCTAACAAGCAATATGACCCATGATACCAAATGATAGGACCATCTTACACATAGTAAGAACCTCCAGACAGATTTCACCTGTCTTTTAGTAGCTTACCATTTAATATACCATAGTGGTCATGTATGTCAATGCAATACCAACAGTCCTAAGTGCATCAGATTTTCAATGACTGTATGTCAAATGCAAATCATGTGAAATTCAGGTGTTTTCAGAGAATTCTTAATCAGGCAATGTTTATCAACAGAGTTGAGTGCAAAACATAAATTTCGGATGAGGAGAGTTCGGAGAATTCAAATTTTGACAATGTAGATGATGAATGAATGTGCAAAAATAGATTTAACATGCTATGAAGTAATCAAAGATAGAAAATTTTGAATGACAGGAGTTTAACATGACATACCTGGTAAATGTAGAACTGGGGTTTTCATTCTTGAATGCCTTGGTTTATTACCCCTTTTATTTATCAACTTCCAAGGCATACCTGCAACAGACACATCATCTTGATGCAACAGGTACCCAAGAGGTCTTGGGTCCTGAATTAACAGTGACACCTTTGGCAGGTGTTCTAAGCAAATTTTTAGCTTGATGATCATCAAATTTTATCAGAGAATAACCATCCATTAAATGTCCAGATTTACCATAATGATAGCAAGATGCAGCAGATTTCAGATTTGATTTATGCACATTCTTATTAGCATGAATTCTATGTGCATATGCATGAAAATTTTTGTTAACAGAATTAAAATTCTGTTTACCAAAACCAGTCTTGCTTTGGTATCCTGCCAGCCAACAGGTTGCAGCCCTGTGACCTGGCTTTCCACATTCAAAACATAGAGAAGAACTCATTCTGTTAAAATTCTCATAAAATGCATGTCTTTTTGCAGGGATTTTAGCAGGTTTGGAGTTAAGTGTTCTCCTCTTAGCATGCCAACAATTTGCAACAATGTGGCCCAATTTGCCACAATGAAAGCAATGGAGTTTTCTTTTAGGAGTTGCATGATATTTAGCATGGAGTTGTTTGTCATGCATTCCTACAGCAGCTAGATCATCTAATTTCATTTGTCTACACTCATGCATGAGATGACCTCTCTCATGACAATAGAAGCAATGAATTCTTTTCATTTGAACAAAAGAGGGTTTCTTAACATGAGAATTTCTAGCATGTACTTTATCAACATTCAGATCATCCTTTTTCAGCACAAGACAATTGTCCATGAAGTGACCATGCTTGCCACAGTAATGACAAGAATCATTATTGGATTTCTTTAAAGCATGGCTTTTATCAATTAAGTTCTTGGCATGCAGATTGTTCCTTTTATTTTTCAGTGGTTTTTGTTTTTCAGTTGTAGTAGACTGTTTTGGGGATTGTCTTGAGGTTCCAGCTACTTTAGAGTTTTGAATAAAATCGGTGTACAGTTGGTTCCTCTTGACCTGCTTATTTTCAGAGATGTTGCCAGTCCCCTTTCTTTGACCACTTACATTATCTTCCAGAGGCATTTTCATTTTGCCTTTATCCTTCACAGATTTAGACATGGAATTGTTCAATTCAGTTACCTCAGATTGCAGAGAAGAAATTTTGAGTTCTGAATTAGTCAAGTCTTCCTCACATGAGATAATTTTTCTCTGCATGGCATCGTTCAAATTTTTAACAATTTCTAGTTCCTGTTTCAGTTTCAATTCATTCTCAAATTGAATTTCCTTATCAGCAGATTTTTCTTTCTCGACAGCCAGAAGCCTCTCTGATATAACAACATTTAAGACCATGAGTTTCTTGTTTTGTTCTTTTAGACCTTTATTCTCCTCAATCATTTGTTCATTCTGAACTATTTCATCAATTAGGATTTGATCATTTCCTAATGAATTCAGCTCATTCTCTAGTTCAGAAATCTTAACAGTAAGTTCATTATTTTTGTTTTTCAGCACAGAAATTTGTTCTTTATGCTTGCCAAGTTCAGCTTGATTTTCTTGTTGAAGCCTTTTAGCCTTTTCATTTTCAAGCTTCAGTTGATTCATTTCTGAGCCTGTATTTTCAGCTTCTTCCAATTGCTTCTTATAGTTCTGAATATCAATCAGATAAGCATCATGAGATTGTTTCAATTTTGAGCAATTTTCACATGATAAATCAGAACAATTTTGATCAATCTTTTTCTTTAATCTTTTATTTTCAGATTTTATTTTTCTATACTTTTCATACAATTCAGCATACATTTCCTTTAAATTATCAAAGGTCATTTCGTCAGAATCAGATTCAGAATTTACCTGATCTTCTTCTTCATTGCTTGAGGTACTTCCTCTTGCCGTAAGACATTTCTGATTCTCATGAAATGTGATCACTGAATCCCAGATTTCCTTCGCAGTCCTACATGTAAGAATAGAGGAAATGACATTAACGTCTACAGCATTCTTCAGAATGTCCCGAACTCTTATATTCTCACTGTTCAATTGTTTATCTTTCTGGGACCATTTACTCTTCTCTCGAGGCAAAACATGTGGACCATATTCAATGAGATTCCACAGTTTTGGATCTATAGAGTTTATAAAACCACATAGACTGCGTGACCATTTCTTGAAGTTAGAACCATCAAAAACTACAGGTGATGCCATTATAAAGCAATGGAATAGACTCAGATCAATGAGCAAGAAAGCAATATCAGAAGAATGCACCGCACTGGAACTGTAAAGCACGAAATCAAATCAACAGGATCCTCTGCAGATCGTTAGATCTGGAAGTCAGAGACTGCTCTGATACCAAATGAAAGGATCGGTGCGATGGATACAGAGGGGGGTGAATGTATCCCTCTACAAAATTGCCTAAATTAAAAACCATAGAACACTCAGATATGTGAATTGATAACAAGTTCAGTTCTACCGAGACTGAAAAATTGTGAAGTGTTCAACCAAACAGTAACTGTGCAATCAAACAGCTCAATGTGAATTTCTTTCGAAGACTTAACTTGCACAATCAGTGAACTTACTTCGGTACTAAATCAAACTCAAGCATTCATCAACCGTGAATGAAAAGCAATTAAATCATGATCCTAACCATGCATCTAGCGGAAGCTAAGGAAAGCAATCAACCCACTGCACAGATGATTTTTTAGGGGGTTCGGTCCACAGACCTACGTCCACCACTCACTCCAAACCGGAGTGAGGCTTCCACTAGCAAAAGCTAGAACCGCAGACTCAGTCTGCAAACAGGTGCTGCCTAACAGCTTGACCAGGGGAACAACCTCCCCTCTTCCTCCAACCCGGTGGGCAACCCTAGTGACACACAATCACTAGAAACCAGAGACTAACGTCTCTCTTCCTCCAGACCAGGAGGGAACCCACAGGTAGCAACCACTACCTGCAAGCCCAGAGTCAGAGACTCCCTTCCTCTGAGACCAGAGGGAACCCACAAGTGGCACGCCGTCACTTGCAACCGGAGAACAGATCTCCCTACTCCTAAGACCATAGGAGGAACCCCGATCTCAAACCAGAGAATCGGAAAACATAGTGATCAAATAAAAATAAAAACAAGAAATGATAAAAACACAGCGACTGAAAGCTGTAAAGGATAATAACATAGATGTGGCTCCCATGGAGCTGACTGGCCTGGATTTGATCCACGGTCCAGTAGACAGATCTTCAATAAAGTCTTCTTTCTTCTTCTCCACGAACTCTCTCTCTCTTTCTCTTTTTCTTCTTCTGCTTTCACACTCTGCCTCTCTGCCCCTCCTTTCTTTTCTTCTCACTGTCTACTCTTCTCTCTGCTCTTCTTCTTCTTCTTTCTTTTCTCTTCTTCTGTCTTTTCTCTTTCGATCTCTCTGCTGCTCTCTCTATTCTTCTTCTGCTCAGGCTCACTCTTCTTTCTTCTTCTGATCTTTTCCTTCTTCTGGATCGTGTAGGCTCTAATTCACTCTCTGCTCCTTTTTATCACCTTCTTCCTGCTCTCGAACACCACTATTCTTTTTATAGCAGCAGCAGGTAGGAGGGCGTGTGGCTTCCAGATTCCCGCCCAGAGAGCCTTGACCACGTGGCAGCATTTCAGCCTGCTGCACTACACGTGTCACAATCCTGGCTTCTTGTATCACGTGCCCTCATTTAGCTCCTCGAGTATAAGTCCTGTCAGGTTAAAATTATTTTCAGTTTGAATAAGCAAAGTATGTACATTAGAAATGGATGCACTGACTTGGTTATGCTTAGTACAAGTCCTGCACGGACTTTGTGATGCAGCTATGCACAAACAGCAGTGAACCCTGCTCAGACTCTATTTATGCAAGCGAAGCAGTGCATGGCTGTACAGACTTTGTGTATCACTGACATGCCATTAGTGTGCAGACTCGATGACCATGCAGCAACCAATGTATAGACTTGCTCAGTTCAGCTGGTGGATGTACAGACTTTGCATATGCACATGTGACGCTGAGTGAGACGCAGGATGCACTGGCTGTACAGACTTTGCGTATGCACATGAGACGCTGAGTGAGACGCTAAGTGAGACTGACTTTAACAAGCAATGCATAGACTTTGATTTATGCACATGAGACGCTGAGTGAGACGGAGCAATGTATAGACTTAGCTGATGCAATGTTCACATGACCTTAGACGCTAAGTGAGACGATGGAGTTTTACAGACTATGCATATGATGTACAGACTTTATATGCATAAGGCACATGATGCAACAATGTATAGACTTGAAATCAAGAGATGCACTGGCTGTACAGACTTTGAATGCGCAATATGCAGACGTTGTACAGACTTGCTAAGTCTGGAGTTAAGCATGAACGCACAATGCTCAGACTATGCGTGTGCATGAATGGACTATGAGTACATGACATTGCCTTACGTCTGTATGCAACAGAGTGTATAGACTTTATATGCATGAATGCACCATGTAAAGACTTTGCGTGCAAGACACTATATATGCATGAACGATGTACAGACGAGTGCACAGACTATATGCTCAATGCAATCGTGCTATGGCATGCAGCTACTGTTAATGCACCGAGGTCATATGATAGATGAACACTTAAAGCAAATGATGCATAGACCTTAAACCATGACTAGATGTATGACAGGAAAATGCATGGACCTTACAGATGTATATATATGAATGCTTTATGATCTGACAAAATGACTGAACATCACATGGTGACTCATAGTGTTTGACTCACATCAAAACCAATCATCAAAACCACAGGGGCACAACAGATCATGCAACAAATAAAAGAAAAAATGTTTCATGCTATTACTGTGGTAAATTCGGTCATGACATGTATGACTGCTTTTTGAAAGAATTTGATGACAATGAAGCATTGAAGTCACAAATGAAAACTGCTGATGAGTCTAAAAATCTTGAAAAGCCCATGAAGAAAAACTTCAATATCCATTGTTGCTATTGTGGTTTGCATGGCCACGTTATAGAAAATTGCTTTACAAAGAAAAATGATGACGCTTGGTCCATCAAGAAAAACCTTTCCTGTCATTACTGTGGTGGCTTTGGACACAAGATGGACAACTGTTCTTTAATGGAAAATGATGAAAAGCTATCCATGAAAAGAAAATCATCTCATTGTTATTACTGTGGCCTGAATGGACACTTAATGAATGATTGCTCCATGATGAGGGCCGATGATGAATGGTATGAGAGGAGAAACATAAAGAAAACTTTTGTTCATGAAAGAACTAACCCCTCGGGACCCAAGATGGCTTGGGTACCCAAATCTCCAAAATGAGAAATTTGTTTTGTAGGGGTACCTTGAGGAGGAAGAATTTGCTGATAAATGAAGGTACTTCAAGGTAAAAGAAAAGATGAGTTGATCTGATAAAGATTTTGGTATACTGATTACTTTTGGATTATTCAACTCAGGTGAGAGGTTGAATTTTAAAAAAAATATAGAGCTTCTAATTGCAAATCTTCTATCAAATTGACTGTCCATGCTTGTTAGTTTGCATGATTGTAAATAAAGTCAAATCTGAGTTTCATTTGAATTTTACACTACCTTTTGTTAACTTTTGTAGTCAGAAAGAAAATGGTTTGATTTTGAGAACTTACTTTGGTAAGGTTCTTTTTGAAAAATCTGGGAAGGTAAAATTTGAGCCTTGATGAAAAATGATTGAATTAAAATTGTTGCATTCCTGCTTTATTGATTACGGCAAATTCTGAAATCATGAGATCTTGTGAGCTTCATGTTTAGAGGAGTTGAACACTCTTCACTCTTCACATCTTGTGAATAAATGTGGTCTTAAACATTTTTCACTGTGCATAGAGTCTTTCATACTCTTGATCACTTTTTGCAAATAACAACTCACCTGTGTATACATAGAATACATACTTAGTTGCATGACACAACTCGCACATATCAGACACACATTTGCATACTTGTGAATAAGAATGATTTTCAATCATCTTTTCTAGTTACATGCATATGTTTGCATATACTCTCCATGTTGAGTGCTTGAATGTCATGATTATCCGGTATATCAAATGATGATTGTGGAAGGTTGGATTATGTCCAACTGGATACTTTCTTCATGCGTGATGGTGGTCTTCGGACCTACGTTCTCTGCCACGTACCGGTAATCAACTTGCTTGAAAACATCAGTTCAGTGCTTGGTTGAATGTATATAATATACAACCACTTTTTGACTCCTATGACTCATCCCTTGCTAAATGAAATTGCATTGATTTAGACATGTTTGTTACATGGCATATATTAAGGGGGAGATTTTTTTATAACCATGCATACATTTAGGGGGAGACATTACTATGTTGAGACTAATTCATCTTTTACATTCAATATAACCACCCACACAAAATGCACCTTTTTGAGATAATGATTCAATATAATAAGGATTACTATTTTCTATTCTACACTTTTGAGGATTAGTGATTCTCTACATAGAAATCACATGTCTCGTGAGGAAAAAGTTGTTTACCCCTTCAAAAATTGTATAAGTGGAACGTAGATCCGAGTAGCCGGGAATCCCCCCTGAAATAAAAGAGGAAACTTACGTCGAAAGGAGAAACTAATGCATATCAAAATAAGTGTGATTTGTCACCGAGTAGCAGGGAAGTGCCCCTGAGACAAAGGGTACAACTCGCGTCGAAAAGTGTCTCATCCACATCATAAAAAGTGATGAAACTGAGTAACCGAGAATTGCCCCTGTAACAAAGGGCATGACTCGTGTCAAAAGGTTAGTCACATTAGTTTTAATAATTAAAAATTAGGGTCATATGTAGCTACCAATACTCGAGCATTGTGTATGAAAGTGTATGGATGAGAAGTTCTTTTCAGTGTTCTTTAGAAAATCTGATTTTCCATATTGACTTGATTTTCATTGCTCAATCTTCACATATGCACCTTGGGTTTGATTATTTGAATGTCCTTTATGAATCAGTCATCTTTCATGGTTAATGTAGTACTTTATTTATGTAAGCACGACCTTCTTAGTATTATTCATGCACTTCATGTTCAACGATCAATTGCATTATCCTTACACCCGTCCCGACGGGACTTGCATGAGTCTATACTTAACTATGCATGCTTGAGTGCCTGAATGCTTGATCTATCTATTCATATCATGCTTCATTTCATTTACTTGCATCTATATATTATACTTGTATATAACAGGTTAAATAACCCATTGTCAGTTGGTTTTTGTTCTTGACAATTGGGGAGAATAATGTGCTCTTGAGCACTATGCACTTTGTGCATACTTAGTTTTCAGATTTTGCATATAGTTTCTGTATACTACTTGTGCATATTTAGTTATACAAATATCAAAAATTAGAAAAATTTGAGCACCTGCACTTCTTTCACACATCTGCTTGTTGCACGTCAACTTACAAATTATTGTTTACTGTTATTGGTCTATGCACCTTCCCTTCATGGGAGGTTTATTGCTGGGTTCGTGCGCTCATGTCTTATTCATTATTAGAAGCGTCCCAGTTGCTTTTCAGTCCCCCATTTTTGATAATGCCAAAGGGGGAGAGAACTTTGAATAGCCACAATATATTGTCATCATCAAAAATGGGGAGATTGTTGGGTTCTGTGCGCCCCTTGTTGTCCTTGACAATGGTTTTGATGATTCTAATATATTGTGTGTTTTATGCTTAATGACATTTTCATGATAAACAAGCTAACATGATGATATCTTCTTTTGTAGGTTGAAATTCAAAGGTCATTCCTGAATACATTTACGAAGTCGACTCATGTGTGCTGTGCATGAGGAGTTGAAGCCTTCATGTGGATTTTGTTTATACTGTCTTGATTGGGGTTAAAAGCCCCATTCATGTTCCTGGACTTATATTGACTGCATTTCAATGTGGGAAGATTAGTTTTAGTGGATATGACTTTACGCTTGCTTTTCAAGATTGTTTAGTGATAGTGGTTTCTTAGCTTGCTTTGGAAATGCCCTTATCTCTGATTGGACTGAACATGAATAGCTATGCATTGGTATGCTAAAATAGTTTTCCATTTCCCTTAGAATGGGTCGACCCCATGGGTCGACCCTTGGCTCCTTGAGCCTTAGTCCCTACCTTGTTATGAAGCATGGTCCTACAGGTACATATCTTTGATGTTTTTGCACTGACCTTGCTCATATGTTCACCGACCCTGTGTTGAGTGTTTCACAGTCATGCATATGGTATTTTCATGATCAACTTGAGACTATATGATGGGGACATCACCTCCCATGCCCACGTTTACCGTTCGTCTCCTCACCCCGGTTGCATCCGGCATGGTTTAGTCATTTAATTTTGAGTCCTATGTAATTTTATTTGAGTCATTTGATGTATTTTCCCTTTTATTTGAGTCATGTTCCTAGGTCTTGCATTTATTTTCCTAAGTTTGAGTGTCATTAGATTGTGTAATGTGCTATTGGGCCCAATTCTTCGGGCTTGGCCCATGAGCCCCCCTACCCCTTCGGTTATTTGTTATTGAGTCTTTTGTAAGGGACTTTTGTAGAAATGTGGGTTTCCTATATATAGGACCACATTCCCCCCATTTCAACTTAATGAATCAATCAATGAAAAAAATGCCATTTGAGAGTCCAAAGCTTAGTTTAGTGGAGTGATTCCAACATTTTTTGGGTGAGAAATCCTAGGGGAGAGATTCCCCACCCTTCCCTCTCTTAATCCCTCTTTTTCACTCTACTTTCTCTCTCCTCAACACCCAATTTCAAATTTTCTTCTCTCTCCTCCCTTCCCAACCACCTCAACCCCCACCTACCATCATTAAAGCCCTCCACTTCCCCATGGCCTCCATAACTCCACCCCCCTAGTCCCAAGGAGATCCCTCACCATTCCAACACAATCTTCTCTATTCCAACACAATCTTCCCCATTCCAACACACTCATCCCTCTTCCCCACACAATCCCCCACATTCCAAAGCCATTTTGAATTTGAAATCCCTTCCCTCCATATCCTTTGGCCGCCCCCCTCTCCTCCTCTCTAGCCTAGTTTGCCCCCCTCTCCTTCCATTCTCCACCATCACTTGCCCTCACACCCTCCATCCACCAGCTGAAACCTTCACCCCTGCTCTTCTTCCTCCACCTCCCCCCTGCCATTAGCAACCCTCCACCTCTTCCATACCTCCCCTCCACCTTTCTTCATCCCCCTTCACCATACACCACTCTCTCCTTCTTCTTGTTAGATCCCTTGGGGGGCTTTGTCAAAGTTGCAGGTTGCTGTTCAAGAGATGCAGTTGTACCCGAAGCTCTCAGAAGGTACCACGGTTTGCTACCTGCGATTCTGAAGGCATAAGAGGCATCCACGGAAGCGTCTGCCAGTCCTCTTCGTCTCGAAAGTGGTTTCGTCCTCATCGGAGCTCGGTGCTGTCCGGGACCTCTATTCTCCCACAGCTGCGCGGTTCTGCCTCGGCTAAGGACCTGAGCCGGCTTAGAAGCTCTGCCATGACCAGCCCCAAAGGAATCAGTCCTTAAGTCCTTCTTCAAAGTTCTTCATCAGCTTGTCTACTTTCAGAATCAAGAAGCGGAAGCCCATTCCGCATCCGGGAACAGAAGTTACCAATTTTCTTCCACGGTCGCGCGGCTCTGCCTCTCCCAGTATGCATCGACACCTCCTCACTCTTATGGCTTCACCGATCGTCTCCGTTCTCTTCTGGCATCCCCGTTTCTTTTGCTGCAAAGAGGACTCACCCATGGTTCTAACGGCGCTGACGGCATCAAATTTGGAGTTCGGGAGCAGCCAAGACAGCATCTGCATCCTACTGTTGGTGACCTACCCCTGCTAGTCCGAGAAATAGAGGCCCTGTTCAAGCTCCTGCCCCGACCTACAGCGACTCCAGAAGAAATTACAAAAATTCTGAGGAATTCCCCTTCCTCTTACGAAGATTTCTCCGCCAGTCTCGCCATCAGCAAACTTCCTGATCAAGATCTACAACAGCAACACCGACCCTCTATCCTGGTTCACAGACAGCAGGCAGATTCGGCGTCCACCCTTGTTCCTCGTTCTTTGCTTTGGTTTCCCCACCCCGCTTGGCCGGCTGAAGGCCCCTCCCTGCGTGGAGGTAGTATTGATGTAATATCAATAACCCCCACCCCAATTTCCCCCTCCTGCGAGAGGTGTAGTGGTGTACTTTGTTTGGGCAGGTCAAGCGACACTGCCGCGGCATGTGGGGATCCACTCGCCTCCCCGCTCGCCCTCGTCTCCGACCGGGACCGGTTTCTTCAAACCGGTCGAGTAAGTGCTCAAACCTTCACTCCAATTAGTGCTTGTCTTTCAATATTAGTTCTTAATTCCGCTGGTTATGCGAGTGAGAGCTCGATCCTCAAGCCCCATAAACTTGAGTGATCACCGTGGGAATATTGTAACCGTTGCCGTTGGCACTTTATCGGCCCCCTTGATTTGGGTACCCATACCCATTGGGAATCATTCTTGGCCTTGCTGGCCCTCTACCAGCAAGGGCCCAACCCCACATCCTTCCCTTGGCATTGCCAAGTCACCCCGGGCTTGGGTGAGTGATGATAGAGCGGTGGCCCAACTTGGCCCGTTTTGAATGCGATTGTGCTTGCTTGCATTAGGTCCAAGGTTGTGTCACATCAAGTGGTATCAGAGCAAGTCTTTGACTTATCTCTACAAGTCAAGTCCTAGGGCATGCTTGCTTTCTTGTCCGAACCGTGCATTGTCAACCCATCATTGTTAACATTAAGTCTTGGGTCACATGGCTCCTCTCCCAATCATATCCCATGCATGCTTACCTAATGGAAAGCCCGTAGAAATTGATTTCATTGACCTAGAATCTGAAAATTGGGTGTCCCCCGATATCGTTACCTCTCTTAGTAGGACCGGACAAATTGTGCACAATGGAAACCAAGTCTTTATTGAATTCCATAAATAGTTCGGGAAGATTAAGTATTTGGATGGGGCTTGGTGTCAAAAGGGAACATTGGCAGGTCCATGTATAATCCTAGGTAAGAAATGGTTAGATGAAAAGAATGCCAATATCGACCCAACACGTCGGACTTGCCTTGTGCGTCCGCCACACCTTTCGGGAACCTTTAAATTCAACAACCTTTTATTCTCCCACCCGCGGGAATCCCACCCTCGTTCACCACCCCGGGTGCACCATACTCCGGCCATCATCACCCCACCATCAAAGAACCTTCCCACTCCATTAGTTTTGGAAGAAGTAGTCCACCCGCTTTGCCACATGAAGACAAATATCCCTCGGGAACCTATCCCCTCCATAGAGAGCACCCATGTCCCAATTGAAGAGGAAGCCTCGCACAAGGATCTTCACCCTACACCACCCCCTCTAGATAAGGCCGAATTCATCTTAGAAGAGTCCCTTGTTAGGTGGCTAAGGAAGAGCCTAATTAGAGAGACCTCGACCCATGTTTGCCCTCCCATAGAACAAAATTTTCCCCTAGTGCCCATCTTCTCCTATCACACCACAATCCAAACATCCTATCAAGTGGAGACCTTAGAGGATTTTCTTAGGGGCTTAGCATAGCAAATTGAGTTCACTAGCATGTTGACTCCTATGGCCGAACAACCTAGGAGCCTTAGCCTCCTACACCTATGCATTGGGTCTATCACCTCGGTTTGCACCAATGGTTGCTACACTAGCGACCTCCTTCTATTCCTCCCTACACCGGATGAGCCCAACCTTCTCCTCGATTTAGAGCTTCTTATCTCGGGTAGAAAGCCAAGCCCTCCACTCATGGCCGACCCACTTGTCAAGAACATTGGCCCAACTATCATAGGGAAGGATGACTTAACACCTTTTAAGGATCTTGAGGACATGGAGTTCCTCCCCCTAAGTGACCTATTTTACGATCCATATGATCCCTTCCAATGGGAGTCAAGGGACTCATATGACCCAACCATCTTACCAACCACCCACCCTGTCCTACCCTCACTCACCATATTGGGCCAAACCCACCTCATCCATGACCCGGGCTGCACCTTGGGAGCCATAACCTTGGACCATATATCCCTAGGGAATAAGGTGGTGCCCCACCCCATGATGACCACCTTCTTAGATCCATTCGATCCTTTCCAATGGGAGTTCAAAGGTTGTCCCACACCTATACACATGGAAGTCACTTTTGGGAAAAGCATGCATGTGTCTAGGCTTTCCACACCCCTTGGCATGAACACTATGTTGGGTCCATTCATTCATATCACTCACATGTCAAGTAGAAAGCATGAGTGGGCCACATTCGGATGTCATGGTCCTCCTTCATTCATCATGGATCTTAAGCATGTCAAAAACATCTACGGATGTCCGGGCCCCCCCACATTCATCACCACTTTACATGATAGGTTCACCTACGGTTGCCCCGGCCCACCTAGGCCCACCAAAGTCTACATGACAACATTGCATGATAAAAATGGTTGCACCGGCCCACCAAGGTTCATCATGGTCCATCTGGCATCATGGCAGGATAGGTCCATCTATGGTTGTCCAGGTCCACCCATAACCACTAAAAGGATATCATTCACAAAATTGCATGAAAACCTTTGCAAGCACATCAGCAAAAAGAATGAGGCTTATAAAAGGCTGGCTGACTCTCATCGGCATCACCAAGAATTCCAAGTGGGTGACCTTGTGATGGTAAGGATGGAGAGGCTCTCTCTGGGAGCCAACTCTAAACTGAGGCCACGTGGGGCTGGTCCCTTCCAGGTCTTGAGGCGCATAGGTGCAAATGCCAACGAGTTAGATCTCCATGAGGAGTATGGAATAAGTCCCACATTCAATGTTGCCGACCTAGTGCCATATAAGGGACCCACAGTGGTACCTAGTGAGGAGATTGAGCCTACTTCTTCCCTTGAGAGAGCACCCACCCATGATGATAAACCAACAGCCACGAGAGCCCAGCGTGAATAAATTGAACAAATATTGGATGAACAAGTCACTACCACTCGGAGCAAGGTATATGAGCGCTATCTCGGCAGGTGGATGGATCGGTCTCGTTCGGGAGACTTGAGGCCGGTACCACTTCTACACCCTCCAAGGAGGGAAGGACACTTACTCGACAGAGTCGAGTTCTCCGCACCCCGGGAGTATGATGGGGACATCACCTCCCATGCCCACGTTTACCGTTCGTCTCCTCACCCCGGTTGCATCCGGCATGGTTTAGTCATTTAATTTTGAGTCCTATGTAATTTTATTTAAGTCATTTGATGTATTTTCCCTTTTATTTGAGTCATGTTCTTAGGTCTTGCATTTATTTTCCTAAGTTTGAGTGTCATTAGATTGTGTAATGTGCTATTGGGCCCAATTCTTCGGGCTTGGCCCATGAGCCCCTCTATCCCTTCGGTTATTTGTTATTGAGTCTTTTGTAAGGGACTTTTGTAGAAATGTGGGTTTCCTATATATAGGACCACATTCCCCCCATTTCAACTTAATGAATCAATCAATGAAAAAAACACCATTTGAGAGTCCAAAGCTTAGTTTAGTGGAGTGATTCTAACATTTTTTGGGTGAGAAACCCTAGGGGAGAGATTCCCCACCCTTCCCTCTCTTAATCCCTCTTTTTCACTCCACTTTCTCTCTCCTCAACACCCAATTTTGAATTTTCTTCTCTCTCCTCCCTTCCCAACCACCTCAACCCCCACCTACCATCATTAAAGCCCTCCACTTCCCCATGGCCTCCATAACTCCACCCCCCTAGTCCCAAGGAGATCCCTCACCATTCCAACACAATCTTCTCTATTCCAACACAATCTTCTCTATTCCCCACACAATCCCCCACATTCCAAAGCCATTTTGAATTAGAAATCCCTTCCCTCCATATCCTTTGGCCGCCCCCCTCTCCTCCTCTCTAGCCTAGTTCGCCCCCCTCTCCTTCCATTCTCCACCACCACTTGCCCTCACACCCTCCATCCACCAGCTGAAACCTTCGCCCCTGCTCTTCTTCCTCCACCTCCCCCCTGGCATTAGCAACCCTCCACCTCTTCCATACCTCCCCTCCACCTTTCTTCATCCCCCTTCACCATACACCACTCTCTCCTTCTTCTTGTTAGATCCCTTGGGGGGCTTTGTCAAAGTTGCAGGTTGCTGTTCAAGAGATGCAGTTGTACCCAAAGATTGCAGAAGGTACCACGGTTTGCTACCTGCGATTCTGAAGGCATAAGAGGCATCCACGGAAGCGTCTGCCAGTCCTCTTCGTCTCTAAAGTGGTTTCGTCTTCATCGGAGCTCGGTGCTGTCCGGGACCTCCATTCTCCCACAGCTGCGCGGTTCTGCCTCGGCTGAGGACCTGAGCCGGCTTAGAAGCTCTGCCACGACCAGCCTCGAAGGAATCAGTCCTTAAGTCCTTCTTCAAAGTTCTTCATTGGCCTGTCTACTTTCAGAATCAAGAAGCGGAAGCCCATTCTGTATCCGGGAACAGAAGTTACCAATTTTCTTCCACGGTCGCGCGACTCTGCCTCTCCCAGTCTACATCGACACCTCCTCACTCTTCTGGCTCCACCGATCGTCTCCGTTCTCTTCTGGCGTCCCCGTTTCTTTTGCTGCAAAGAGGACTCACCCACGGTTCTAACGGCACTGACGGCATCAAATTTGGAGTTCGGGAGCAGCCAGGACAGCCTCTGCATCCTACTGTTGGTGACCTACCCCTGCTAGTCCGAGAAACAGAGGCCCTGTTCAAGCTCCTGCCCCGACCTACAGCGACTCCAGAAGAAATTACAAAAATTCTGAGGAATTCTCCTTCCTCTTACGAAGATTTCTCCGCCAGTCTCGCCATCAGCAAACTTCCTGATCAAGATCTACAACAGCAACACCGACCCTCTATCTTGGTTCGCAGACAGCAGACAGATTCGGCGTCCACCCTTGTTCCTTGTTCTTTGCTTTGGTTTCCCCACCCCGCTTGGCCGGCTGAAGGCCCCTCCCTGCGTGGAGGTAGTATTGATGTAATATCAATAACCCCCACCCCAAGTTCCCCCTCCTGTGAGAGGTGTAGTGGTGTACTTTGTTTGGGCAGGTCAAGCGACACCGCCGCGGCGTGTGGGGATCCACTCGCCTCCCCGCTCGCCCTCATCTCCGACCGGGACCGGTTTCTTCAAACCGATCGAGTAAGTGCTCAAACATTCACTCCAATTAGTGCTTGTATTTCAATATTAGTTCTTAATTCCGCTGGTTATGCGAGTCAGAGCTCGATCCTCAAGCCCCATAAACTTGAGTGATCACCGAGGGAATATTGTAACCGTTGCCGTTGGCACTTTGTCGGCCCCCTTGATTTGGGTACCCATACCCATTGGGAATCATTCTTGGCCTTGCTGGCCCTCTACCAGCAAGGGCCCAACTCCACATCCTTCCCTTGGCATTGCCAAGTCACCCCGGGCTTGGGTGAGTGACGATAGAGCGGTGGCCCAACTTGGCCCGTTTTGAATGCGATTGTGCTTGCTTGCATTAGGTCCAAGGTTGTGTCACATCACTATAGAACTGAACTTGATTGAAACTGAACCTAAAGTCCTTGGAATGAATTTGATAATTGTGTTTGTATTGTGCTCACAGCTGTATTTTTGATATACAAATTTGCAGGTTCTTATTTGTTGAGATAAACATGGTTGGAGAAGTGTTTTGAAATTGGGTTCTTCAAATACCTTGGTTCAATATTGACTTGCTTCTGAATTTTCAGAATATGCAGTTTAATATTATCCACAATACTTTGGAACCAAGGTAAGAGTTTATGTTTGAATGTATTTAGACATGGAAAGATTAGGCTTAATCTATTTCTCATGTATGTGAGTTGATTTGGATCCATGTACAAGAGATACATGTCCATTTTGATGTACCTCACTGCATGTAGTCTTGATAGTATTCATATCTTCACTGCATGTTATTTTATTGGTTCTCCATTCCTCTATTTGAAACCGAGACTCAATGATGGTTTTAAGTCCTTGTAATGGATCTTATTTGATTGATAAATCATGCTTTCAAATGGGTGTTTTCATAGTGCCTTCATGCATATCCTTTCTGGGGTTCTTAAAGCTATAAAGAGTTTCATGCTTTGACAAAAAGGGTTCTCATTTGGGTTTGCAAGATGCTTGATCCATTCTTATTACCCTTTGGTGTAATGTGGTTTAAGGTATGCCAATACCTTATTTTAATGCATAATTATTTGTTCTAAATGTTTGGATGAGATTTTATGGAGTTTCAAATGAGTTTTATTAAGTTTTCACTTATGTCAGTAAAAGTGTCAACTTATGGAGTCGACACTTATTTCACGGTATGCTGTTTGCATTGATTTCTGATTTGCTGACAAAAAGTGTCGATCCTAGAGGTCGACACTTTATATTGGGTTATGCTGTTTTAACTAAAACAGAACCTCCGGTAAAAAAGGTCGACCCTAGAGGTCGACACTTTTTACCCAGGGTCCTGATTTAGTCTCAGGATAGAACCTCATGAAAAAAAGGTCGACCCCTTGGGTTGACACTTTTGACTAAATTCTGGATTTCGTGTTTTTGGCAGAACTCGTTGATACGAGTGTCGACCCTAGGAGTCGACACTTTTTCTGGGCGACCCAAAACGGGTTTACCGGTTTGGTTGCGAACTCATTGGTTTGAGATCCGATTTGGGTGGTGTTTTACACCAACACCCTTAGGGTTTCCTTACATCTGTTGCATCCCCAAGTTGGTGTTTGGTTTCAATGATATCAAAACAATTGTGTTTGTATGTGTATGTGTTTCATTAAGCAACATGTGTATATTGTGATTGATGAGTTGAAAGATGGCTTCAAGGTTCACTCTTGAAAGCCATATGAATCATTGGTGTTTAAGGAACTAATGCTATATTTATCTTGGTTTGTAGGATCAAATCCATGGCTCACGTTTTGGAACTCAAAGGAGTGCATCAATGAAGTTCTTCTTCAAAATGTTTAAGGATGGTTTTTAAACCCTCTCATGTCAAGTGGATGATGGTAACATCTAACCATTTTTATGCTAAGTTCTGGACTACTTTCACGAAGATCTTTCATGAGGTTGCATTGCATTAGAAGTTTTTTATGCATCCTTAAAATGAGATTTTTGGGTTTTTATGATATGCTTAATCTATTCTCATAAACCTTGTTGAAATGTGGTTTAAATGGTCTTAATACTTTGTTGAATTCATGGTAATTAATTCTTGATTTTTGGGAATTTTTCTGGCACTTAAACGGGGCAAAATTCTAAGTTTTCGGACCCATCAGGGAAGGGGTCGACCCCTGGGGTTGACCCCCCTGGGCTGAGAGATCAGCCACTTGCATGGGTAGACCCCTGGGGTCGACCCCTGAGTCCCATAATTAATTCTGGGCATCGGGTGGTGTCTGTTTGGCCGAGGATCGACCCTTGGGGTCGACCCTCCCAGAACGGGATTTCCGGGAGACTTTAAAACCCAATAAAAACCCTTCTAAACTTTACCAAACTACCCCCCATTGGTTCCTAAACATATTAGGGGGTTTCTAACATGTATTAGGAGGGTTTTATGTATCTTTTGTCCACTCCTCTATATATATGAATGTGAACTCCAAATTTGGGTGATGAGAAGCCCTAATACATTTTGTTCTATCTTGTAGATGGAGAAAAGTGGCAAAGCAACCAAGGAGCTCTTGAGGAAGGGTTATCATCTACATCCATGAAGATTTGGAGTTCGTGGTAGAAGAATAAAAGAAGCGTCTCGAAGAGAGGAACAAGAGGATGCGAAAATCGCCATCATCCGACAACAAACCAAGAGGAACAAAAAGAATCGAAGAAGGGGGAGCTCTCTACATGCTATATCTTCTTCATTTCAGTCTTTAGACTTTGTTTGGGATTCATTGTATCTATTTGTCTAGGCTTCATACATTTCTGAAGGAATATTGTGTGTGGGTGTTCGGAGAAAGGGGTTCTCCGAGTGGTTTGTGTTGACGCATGTGCGTCGTGTGGTGCGGAGCATATCCGCGTGTGTGCTTAGGCATATTGTGGGGTGTGTTCCCCGTGTGTGGTTGGGAGTTTACTCCCGTGTGGTTCCGTAGGCGTCGCCCTACGCATGTGTGTTGGAGTTTTACTCCGTGTGTGTGTGGGGATTTATCCCCGTGTGTGTATTGGAGCGTCGTCTCCGTGTTGGGGATTTATCCCCGAGTGAAGCCTCACCAAGTTTGGTGAGGGGTGGATGTAGGGAGCCCGTCGTGGTCCCGAACCACCTTAAAAATTCGTGTCTTGTGGTTTGCCTTTGTGGATGCATGTTTAATTGTTTATATTGGTTGAATGCTCGTGTGTGAACGGTGAGATTGAGAGAACTAAGTTTATTTTGCTTAATCTAATATCTTCAATCTCGTTCAAAGTTGTTAATTCCTCTTAGTTAGATTTTAATTTACTGTGAATCCTGGGGGATAATTTAACCCCCCCTTCTTGTCTACTCGCCTACCCGGGGACCAATAATTGGTATCAGAGCCACGGCTCTATCTTATAATGTCTAACGACCTTTAGAATGATCCCTCGGCGAGTTTCATTTAGCAACATGTCTAGTTTTACTCTTCCTTCTCGTTATGATGGAAATAATTACATTTCTTGGAGAAATAGCATGTGTGCTTACCTTGGCTTTAATGAATGTGAAATTTGAGAATTCATATGTAATGGCCCACATAAACTTCCATCAAATGAAGCTAAGTGGAATGACAAGCATGTGAAAAAAAATGAAATTAATCTTCATGCTTTGAATGTTTTAAGGAATTGTGTAGAATCTAATGTTCTATCTCAAATTTCTTCATACAGGTCAGCAAGAGATTTGTGGGATCAACTGGCAAAGTATGAAGCCATTGAAAAGACTTCACAAGTCGGCTCAAGCTTGATGGCCAATGATGAAGAAAGCAAAGAAAGCTCAGAGGTAGGATCCGAATGTGATGAAATTTCTTTTGAAGAGCTAATGGAGCTCTATGAGGAATTGTTAAGTAGATACAAAAAGGTCAAATCTGAAAATAAGAAATTGACCAAGAAAAATGAAGATCTTGTGAATTCTTCTGCTTTATGTGAAAATGTGCATGCTAACTCTTCATGTGAAAATTGTGAAACTTTGGAATCAAAAATTGAATATCTAGAATCCAAAGTTGAATTATTTTCAGATGAAGTTTCTTACTTGAATGAAGAGATTGAGAATGTTAGAAAATCTAGTGCCTCTCTTGCATGTGAAAATGACTGTCATGATTTACATGAGCTAAATGAAACATTGTTGTCTAAGATCTCTATGCTTGAGAAGAATGAGGAATGTCTTAAGAGCAAGTTAGATTCATTGTCTGACGATGATAAAATGTTTGATAAATTACTTGACAATGAAATTGACAACAAAAGGATCATGATTGAAAATGAAGAGCTCAAAAAGTATAATGGTGCTATGCTAATTCAAATTTCTTTTCTTGAAGGTAGCCTGAAATGTCTTGAAAAAATTAAAAAATAAAATGTGTTGTTTAAATCTGAAAATGAAAAGTTGAAACAATTAAATAACATCATGTCTGAAAAACTGTTAACTTTTGAAAGAGGAAAAGCTTTGGATGTCAATGTTGAATCTGAAAAACTACTTGTGTTGGAACAAGAGATTGAAAGCTATAAAACTGCAAATAGAGTATTGAATGAATGTGTTGTTTGCAGTGAACAGGAGATAGCTAGCTATGAATTGCATGTTTCATCTCTTGAATCTGCAATTGTTGATTTGAATGCATCACTGTCTAAATTTGTCAAAGGAAAGGAAAACTTAGACAAACTGCTAGGTCTTAAAGTGAACTTTCAAAAAGAGGGTCTTGGATACACTCCTGTCAACAAAAATTCTTTTGAGTATAAATTGAAAACCTCTTTTGTTCATGCATCCGACACTCCTAGCACTTCCAAACCACCTCCTCCCACTTCTCAAATCAAAAATTCTGAAAATAATTTTGAGAAAAAGAAAAATGTCAACACTAAGCCTTCCATGCCATATAGATCTCAAAAATCAAAGTCTAATGTTGAATGCTTCTATTGTGGTGTGTCTGGAAATGTGATGGATGATTGTGTTGTCATGAAAGAGGATGACAAGTTTGCATGCAAAGGGAAAAATATTTTCAAATCACAAAGAAATATTTCTTGCTTTCATTGTGGTAATCTAGGCCACACGATGAAAAATTATTTTTCAAAGCAGAAAGTTGAACAAAAAGTTTTCAAGGTAAAAAGAAATATTTCTTGTTCTTATTGTCACAAACTTGGCCATGTCATTGACAATTGTTTTGTGAAGTAAAATGATGATTTTCATGCCATGAATGCTAAGTTTAACTTTCAAAGGAAATTCAAAAATGAGCATACTTCCCATGCTCAAAGGTCTTCATGTTATAATGGAAACTCATTTCCAAAAACTCATGCAAACAATGGAAAATCATTCCGTAGACCCACATCTTCTTGTTACTTTCATTGTGAGAAATACGGTCATGTCATGAATGAATGTTGGTTTATGAAAACTGAGAATTTCCATGTTTCTAGAATGAATGCTTGGTTTAATATTGTTAAATCTAGACCTTTTGAAAATAGAAGATGGAATGATTTTGAAAATTCCTTTGCTCTTAAAAGGAAATCCTTTGGTAGAAATGCCATCCCTCAATGCTTTTATTGTGGAAACCATGGACATGTCATTGAGGATTGCAGGATCATGAAGGATGATGATATGGTGGCAATGAAAAAGTCAAAAAAAAATATTTGGAAGAAATGCTACCAACATCCAAGGACCCAAGAAGGCTTGGGTGCCAAAATCTGACAAATGAGTCAGTTGTAGTGCAGGTGTGCCTTGAGGTAAATAAAGAATGAAAGGGGTTCCAATAAAGGGAACAAGGCACACTCATATGGTAAAACCCCAACTTTACTCTTTCATTGTCAAATTTGATGGTTTTGATGATTTGGGATGATCTTTTAGTGTGTTCTCATGTTATGCTCAAAATTCTTCACAAGCCATACATGTCTTCAATGGATGAATATTTGGTATATCAAATGGTGGTTAGAGAAGGTTGGACTACGTTCAACTGGATACTTCCACTAAGCGTGATGGTGGTCTTCGGACCTATGTTCTCCGCCTAGTATCAAAATTTAGATAATTTAACTGTTTGGCTTATGAGGAATCATGTGTTTTGAATGAATTGAATTTGCCTTTGAACTGTAATATCTTTTAAACTGAATCTAAAAAATTCTCTTATTTCAAAAAGGTAAAACTTCTGAACTATGAAATTGCTTGATCAAATGTAAAAATTGGTATAAAGTGTTGACCACGGCTCAATTTAAAGCTCATTGACCTTGTGTGGATGCTCTGCATGAATGACAAGTTGCTTGATTTGTTCAAACTGAAAAGATGTCTCATGCAATATTGTTTTGAATGATCAAGGTTGAACGTTTGGGTTGTGAGGAAAATGGCTTTCCATGATGAAATCTGACATAAACTGTTCATGATTCAGTGCCAAATTCATTGAAAATCCATCTCATGCATTCACCTGCTTCATGCTCTTCTTAAATGCTCAAGTCATAAAAAAAAACTGAAAACTTGCATAAAAAGAATGCATTGACATATTTACATATCATTCATAGATCATGCATACATTGTAAATTTGAGTCTCATGCATACTTTAACTTATTTATGCTTGAATGTCATGATTTACGGACACACAAAATGACAAAAAGATGCATATTGCACATTCATACGTACATGGCATATGCATATATTTCATGATAATTGCATACCTTGATTCATGAATGCTTAAATGAATGTTTCCATGAACCCTTGCATGCATGTATGTATATAGTTTATGAAACACTTTCTTGAAAAATTCTAAGACCTCACCTCCTTGATAAATAATAATGCAGTGATTTTATTCACATGTGATACATGTCATACATTAAGGGGGAGGATTTATTTCCGACCGTGCATACATTTAGGGGGAGTCATAGCCGTGTCTTGTCAAATTGATTTTATACATGCAAAATAAAAATTTACCCCCACACTCTTGTACATAATGAATTTAATGACTTTCATTGATAAGGATTTAAGAAATTTCTTCCAACACTTTAAAGGGAACTTGAATCTCTACATGGACATTAAAGAGTAATCGTGAGGAAAAAGTTGCCTACCCTACAAAAATTCAATAAGTGGAATGTGGATCCGAGTAACCGGGAATCTCCCCTGAAACAAAGGAGGAAACTCGTGTCAAAAGGAGAAACAAAAATCCACATGTGTGACGAATCCAAGTAGCCGGGAATCCCCATTGAGACATATGAGGAAACTCGCGCCGAAAAGTGAAGTCCATTAAAAGAAACAAAATAGGGGTTGTGCGAAGCTACCGATAGTCGAGAATCTAAAGTGAAAATATAGAGAGGAGATTACCTTCTAGTGTTCTTTAGAAAATCTGAAAATCCATATATTTTGAAGCTCATTATTCATTACATCACATTTCACATGGGCATTTTTGTGATGTATGTATTCTATGAATTTGCCTACATTCATGGTTTATGTAGTACTTCTAGCTGTGTATGTACAAATCTCTTAGTTATGCTTCATGTCTTACATTCTTGAATTTGAATCACATGCTCATTTCTTAACCCATGCCTCATTTAGGGGGAGTTACTATATGTAATATTTTTGTGCATGACGATTGTGCTTGTGTGCTTACATGTTCATGCATTCCCCTTGAGTCTAATTCTGAGCATAAACCTTCCATTTGAAAGAAAGAAGTCATGATGTGCACAGCTTCATATCTTGCATGATTAGCATTCACATAGTACATTTTCATTACATTTGAAAGATGAATATCATCGTGTGCATATTTTCATGTATGGCATTTTCAACATGCATATAGTTTACACATGATATCATCTTGAGCAACTCATACTTTTCAACAATTGGTATAGTTCATTTCAACAAATCATGATGCATGAATGCTGAAATGAGTTCTTCCAACTTTTGTTATCACATCTTTGGGCCAATTTCCTCAAGAATGGCAATTACAAATATTTGGGCCTTTGATTTGACTCCAACAATTGGTATCAGCCAATTTGACCACCAATTAGCATCTGAACAACACTTGATATCATATTTTTAGGCCTTTGATTAGCATCACTTGGTATTTACATTGGTATCATATCTTTTGGCCTAACACGTTCATATCAAGTCACATAACCCCATGTCTTTTTGTAGATGACAAAAAAGGGGAGAATATTTGTGTGTGCTCAATGTCTTACGAATGTTGTTATTTTGGGGAGAATTGGAGAATTGATGTATGTGCTTAATGTTCAGTTAATGCTTGGTCTTTCATAAGATGTTTGCAATACTACTCTATCACACACATCATTTTGTCATCATCAAAAAGGGGGAGATTGTTACATCCCCTAGTTGGTGTTTGGTTTCAATGATATCAAAACAATTGTGTTTGTGTGTGTATGTGTTTCATTGAGCAATATGTGTATATTGTGATTGATGAGTTGAAAGATGGCTTCAATATTCACTCTTGAAAGCCATATGAATCATTGGTGTTTAAGGAACTAATGCTATATTTATCTTGGTTTGTAGGATCAAATCCATGGCTCACGTTTTGGAACTCAAAGGAGTGCATCAATGAAGTTCTTCTTTAAAAAGTTCAAGGATGGTTTTTAAACCCTCTCATGTCAAGTGGATGATGGTAACATCTAACCATTTTTATGCTAAGTTCCGGATTGCTTTCATGAAGATCTTTGATGAGGTTGCATTGCATTAGAAGTTTTTTATGCATCCTTAAAATGAGATTTTTGGGTTTTATGATATGCTTAATATATTCTCATAAACCTTGTTGAAATGTGGTTTAAATGGTCCTAATACTTTGTTGAATTCATGGTAATTAATTCTTAATTTTTGGGAATTTTTCTGGCGCTTAAACGGGGCAAAATTCTAAGTTTTCGGACCCTTCAGGGAAGGGGTCGACCCCCCTGGGCTGAGAGATCAGGCACCTGCATGGGTCGACCCCTTGGATCGACCCCTGAGTCCCATAATTAATTCTGGGCATCGGGTGGTGTCTGTTTGGCCGAGGGTCGACCCCAAGGGTCGACCCTTCCGGAACGGGATTTCTGGGAGACTTTAAAACCCAATGAAAACCCTTCTAAACTTTACCAAACTACCCCCCATTTGTTCCTAAACATATTAGGGGGTTTCTAACATGTATTGGGAGGGTTTTATGTGTCTTTTGTCCACTCCTCTATATATATGAATGTGAACTCCGAATTTGGGTGATGAGAAGCCCTAATGCATTTTGTTCTATCTTGTAGGTGGAGAAAAGGGGCAAAGCAACCAAGGAGCTCTTGAGGAAGGGTTATCATCTACATCCATGAAGATTTGGAGCTCGTGGTAGAAGAAGAAAAGAAGCGTCTCGAAGAGAGGAACAAGAGGATGCCAAAATCGCCATCATCCGACAACGAACCAAGAGGAACCGAAAGAATCAAAGAAGGGGGAGCTCTCTACATGCTATATCTTCTTCATTTCAGTCTTTAGACTTTGTTTGGGATTCATTGTATCTATTTGTCTAGGCTTCATACATTTCTGAAGGAATATTGTGTGTGGGTGTTCGGAGAAAGGGGTTCTCCGAGTGGTTTGTGTTGACGCATGTGCGTCGTGTGGTGCGGAGCATATCCGCGTGTGTGCTTAGGCATATTGTGGGGTGTGTTCCCCGTGTGTGGTTGGGAGTTTACTCTCGTGTGGTTTCGTAGCCGTCGCCCTACGCATGTGTGTTGGAGTTTTACTCCGTGTGTGTGTGGGGATTTATCTCCTTGTGTGTATTGGAGCGTCGTCTCTGTGTTGGGGATTTATCACCGAGTGAAGCCTCACCGAGTTTGGTGAGGGGTGGACATAGGGAGCCCGTCGTGGTCCCGAACCACCTTAAAAATTCAGTGTCTTGTGGTTTGCCTTTGTGGATGCATGCTTAATTGTTTATATTGGTTGAATGTTCGTGTGTGAACGGTGAGATTGAGAGAACTAAGTTTATCTTGCTTAATCTAATATCTTCAATCTCGTTCAAAGTTGTTAATTCCTCTTAGTTAGATTTTAATTTACCGTGAATCGTGGGGGATAATTCAACCCCCCTTCTTGTCTACTCGCCTACCCGGGGACCAACAACATCTATTGTGTGTTGTTTAGAAGGGTTTTATCAAGGGCCTTGTGGTCTTTTACTGTGCTTTTCCCTCTTGTATATGAGGGTTACGTGATGGGGACATCACCCAGGATTCCCTTTGGCTCGACACCTCTCTCCCTTCCGGAGACACGTAGGGTGTGACTGCACGACTTGATGGGCCCACGGCGACACAGGAGCTTATTACTGAGGACATATTGATGTATTTTCTCCTTTCTTGAGTCATTTTGATGTACTTGTCCTTATTTTGAGTCATGTCCTTAGGTCATCACGTTATTTATCTATGTTTGTTAGGCTAGGGGGGGGTCATATGGGCCCAATCAGATGGGCCTGGCCCATGGGCGCCCTCTTCCTTCCCACACCCCCTTGCTTATTTGTTTTTAGCATATTCTCCAGGGACTTTTTGTAAATGTTGGGATCCCTATATATAGGACCCCAACCCCCCCTTGAGATGATTAATGAAGTATTGAATATTTGAGCATAAGTGCCCCCCCCTCTGTCTCTCTAGCTCTCTCATTCTCTCTCTCTCTCTCTCTAGGGGGCGAACCCCTCTCTCTCCTCCCCCTTCTCTCTCTCTCTCCCTTGGGCGAACCTGCCCTTTCACCTTCCCCTTCCCCTGCCACCTCACCTGCCACCTCACCCTCCAACCCTTCACCTCCCCAAGAGCCTTAACTCCCATCAATACCTCCACTTCCCCAAGCAACTCTTCCCATTCCCCATACACCTTCTCCACCTCCAAGGCACCCATCCCTCTTCCCCAAGCAGCCCTTCCACTCCCCCACACACTCATTCATATCCCCAAGCATTCAAACCCCACCCCCACTACCATTTGCGCAACCCCCTCCATCCACTCACCCCCCCTCCTCTTACCTTGGCCGACCCCTCCCTCCCCCCATCTCCTAGCTTCGGCCCCCACTCCCCTCCACCCTCCTGCACCTCCATACCACCTGCTCCGCCCCTTTCATCACCCCCACACATCCCTCCCCCATCTGCAATCACCTCCACCCTTCCCTCTATTACCAAACTCCAATCCCCCTTAACCTAACCCCACCACCATCCCATTCATTCTGTCACATCTGCAGGTAGCAGAAGAAGGCCCGTCTTGCAGAAGCTCCCTCGAGGTCATCCGGTGACATCTAAGAGTGTATCTTACCTTTCTGGAAAGGTCGTCCAGTCCACTACGCAGGCGAGAAAGAATCGTACCATTCCGAGTCCGGAGCTGCCTGGGAGAGCCATTCTCCCTCGACTGCACTAAGCTCCATCTGCAGAGCACCAGAGTTCGACCAGAAGCTGAACCACGATTCACAGTGAAGGAATCTGACTGAAGTTACTTATTCAAAGTTCTTCCTCCCCCTATCCCCGACCAGGAGAAAGAAGCAGAGCTACATTCGGCATCCGGGAGCCAAAGTTCTGATTTTTCCCCTCCAGTCGCGCGGGACTGCCTTCTCCAGTCTTCTGCGACCAGCACTCACTCATCGGTGTCCCCCAGGCCACCCCGACCTCCGACGGCCTTCCCACCAGTTTTTCTGCAAAGAAGGTTCATCCATGGTTCCAGAAATTCTGACGGTTCGAGATTCGAAGCTCAGGATCCCATGGTACAACCTCTGCATCCTACTGCATCAGATCTGAAGCTGTCAACCCCAGATTCCTTCATCCTGTTTGAGCCTCTGCCGCGGCCAGCGACGGCGTTAGAAGAATTCAGTAAAATTCAGATGCGTCCCAGCTTCTGTCACGAAGAATTCCCTCCTGGTCTCGTTGCCGGAAGAATTCTGGAGTAAGAAATACGACTGCAACAGCGGCGGCCTGTCCCCTCTCACAGCAAGCGAGCAGATCCTACGTCGGCGTCCTCTCCTACAACCTCGGCGAGTTTCCCCCTCCCGCCTGGCCGGCTTAGCGCCCCTCCCTACGTGGTGGTAGTGTTTGGATGTAAGCTTGATTTCTCCACCCTTAGTCCAACCCTCCTGCGTGAGGAGTAGTGTTTGTATTAAGCAGCTCAAGCTACATCGGCGCAGTGTGCGGGGTCCACACTTCCCCGCTCGCCCACGTCTCCGAACGGGGTTGGTTTCTTCAAACCAACCAGGTGAGCTCTAAACTTTGCTCCATTACTATTTAGTGTCTGTTTATTTAATATTCGTAGACGTAGCTCCGTTGTGCATGCGAGCGAGTGCCCGATCTCGGAACCACCATCTTAGTGTGGTCACCGTGGCTAAAGTGAGAGAGTGGGACCTAGTGCCCCAATTGGCACCGGCCAGCCCCATAAGCGTGGGCTACGTACCCTCGGGAGGGCAACCCTAGCCCAGCTGGCACTCTACCAGCAAGGGTCTTGATCCATCACCTCCCCCTAGCATCATTTAGTCACCCCGGGCTCGCGTGTGTGCGACGGCGATTTGGCCCCGATTTATCAACTTAATTGCTATGTGGTTGTGAATGCGGAATAGGTCCTAAGTTTACATTTGCTTGCTGCATACCCCGTAGTGGTTTCACATCAGTTGGTATCAGAGCAAGTTTTAGACTTGTCTCTACAAGCCTAGGTCCAAGGGCAATTGCATTTCTATCCCGTGTTGTCATCATTGTGCATGTCCACCCGTAGGGGTACCATATATCGGGCTGATCCTTCTAATTCTAACCCACCTATGGATCCCAATGTGCATGGCAACCAAAACATCCCTAGGGAAGCTCCCCAAACTCCTATGGATCGAATTGAGGCTGCCATCCAAGTCCTCACGGAGCAAATGAATGGAATTTCCACCCGATTAGAGAGATTGGAAGAAGCTAGGGCCCCACCTAGGAACCATGCCCAAAGAGTTCATCCTCCGCGAGTTGAACATGAGAGGGAAGACCTAGATGATGAGTGGTATCGTGAGCAAGAGAGAGTCCCACGACCTCGATATCATGAGAGGCGACCACGAGAGGATCCGAATGACTTCCTACTAAGAATGATCAAAGTGGAAGCTCCTAATTTTGATGGGTCTCATAACCCTAGTGCCTATAAAGAATGGGAGCATGGCATGGACCAATACTTTTAATGGTACCCCATGTCCGAGGAGAGAAAGGTTAGGTTGGCCAAGATGCACCTTCTTAAACTAGCCAAGACCTATTGGCTAAAGGTAGAAAGCCAAAGGAGGATCCGGTGTGAGGAACCCATTGACACTTGGATAGACACGAAAGATCAACTTAGAAACAAATATCTCCCCATCTCCTATAGCCAACTTCTTCTTGATGAATGGCAAAGCCTTACCCAAGAGGGAAAGACCGTGGAAGAGTATATTGAAAAATTTGACTCATATCTCCTAAGGTGTGGTGTGGTTGAAGACCCAGCCGTCACTTTATCCCGATTTAGGAATGGTCTCCTCCCCCACATCAAACGGGGGCTTTTTATGAGGGAAGTACATAGCTTGGAAATTGCCTATCAAATAGCCCGGGATGTAGAGAGATTTTCTAGGAATCCTAGGTTTGCCCCCCCCAAGGGCCCGGGACCCCGTCCCAACCTACCTCCTCTGTTAAGAACACCTCCTCCCAATGGGGGAACCCCCACTCGGCCCTATCCCCAACCAATCACTCCCACTCCCACAAAGACCACCCCACTCAACCCTCCTCCCCGAAGGGAGGAAGCCTCCAAAGGGAAGACCCCAGGGAGTAGTACGATTAAATGTTTTCAGTGCCATGGTTATGGCCACATAGCCTCCCAATGCCCTTCCAAGGGGATGTCAAGCCTTGTTATTGAGGGCGGACCTACCACATCCCAAGAAACCCATGAGAATACTATTGAGGAACACGAGGCTACCTTAGAGTGGGAAGAGGAATACGAGGAGCAATTCTTTGAGGAAGGTGTAGAAGATGACCCCCACTCCACCCACTTGGGAGTAATAAGGTGCACCCTTACCCAACCATAAGAGAATGATTGGAGGAGGACTTCCATTTTTCACACCTTCATCAAAATTGGGGACCATGTTAGGAAGGTTATCCTAGACAACGGAAGTTGTGTCAATGCCGTGTCCCCGGACACCATCAAGCTCCTAGGACTTACCCCAACACCCCACCCCAAACCATATCGTGTCTCATGGATAAACAACCATTCCCTACCCGTCAACACATGTTGTCTTATCCCCATCACCTTCTCATCCTACCAAGAGCCAATATGGTGTGACATCATACCTATGGCTGTAGGGAGCATCCTGCTAGGGAGACCTTGGATATATGATGTTAATGCTACCATCCATGGGAAAACGAACACGTGCACCTTTGAACACAAGGGGAAGACCATTCGCCTCAACCCTTCCTCACCCCGAAAGGACCCACCCTCCAAGGAAATTCTCCCCACACCACCTCAAAACCCAGGGGTCACATCACCCCCAACCCAACCAACAAGTCAACTGTCCACCCATGAGGGTCCCACCAAAGGCCTTCACCTCATCACTAGACAAGAACTCGAGGAAGAGGTAGCCCTCGGGACACCCATATGCGCTGTAGTCATATGCCTAGGGGAACCCACCCCCTCCAACCCTCATCCTGTGGAGATACACCCTCTCCTAGAAGAATTCAAGGATGTGTTCCCCGAGGAGCTCCCCGATCAACTGCCACCCATGAGGGATGTCCAGCATGCTATTGACCTTGTCCCAGGGGCCACCCTCCCAAACCTTCCCCACTATCGCCTCAATCCCACTGAGCATGCTGAATTGAGGAGGCAAGTGGAGGAACTCATTAGAAAAGGCTTCCTCCATCTTAGCAAAAGTCCTTGTGCTGTCCCAGCCCTCCTCACACCAAAGAAAGATGGGACATGGCGCATGTGTATTGATAGCAGGGCCATCAACAAGATTACCGTCAAATATAGGTTCCCCATACCTAGACTTGACGATATGCTAGATATGCTAGCTGGAGCCACATTTTTTTCAAAGATAGACCTTAAGAGTGGCTACCACCAAGTAAGGATAAGGCTTGGGGATGAATAGAAAACAGCCTTCAAAACCAAAGATGGACTCTATGAATGGCTGGTGATGCCTTTTGGGCTCTCTAACGCCCCAAGCACATTTATGCGCCTTATGACCGAGGTCCTTAGGCCCTACATTGGAGTCTTCCTGGTAGTCTATTTTGATGATATCTTCATCTACAGTCAGACCAAGGAAGCCCACCTCAGTCATCTTAGGCAAGTCTGTACCACCCTTAGGAAGGAAAGCCTCTTTGCCAATTTGGGAAAATGTCACTTCATGACAAAGTCCATTACCTTCCTTGGGTATGTTGTCTCCACCGACGGGGTATCCATGGACCCTGAAAAGGTCCAAGCCATCCTCGATTGGCCAGAGCCCCGCACTCTCCATGAAGTCCGAAGCTTTCATGGGTTAGCCACCTTTTACCGTAGGTTCATCCGTGGGTTCAGCACAGTCACAACCCCTATCACCGACTGCCTCAAAAAGGGGACCTTTGTGTGGACCAAGTCAGCATCTAGGGCCTTCCAAGAGCTCAAAGAGAGAATGACCCAAGCCCCTGTCTTATGCCTCCCTGATTTCTCCAAAGTCTTTGAAGTGACTTGTGATGCCTCTGGGGTAGGAATTGGTGGGATCCTTAGCCAGGAAGGACACCCAGTGGCCTACTTTAGTGAGAAGTTGTGTGATGCCAGGATGAGGTACTCCACCTACGACAAGGAATTTTATGCCGTGGTATAATCCCTCCGGCATTGGAGACACTATCTCTTGCCTAAAGAATTTGTCATATTCTCCGACCATGAGGCCCTGAAATACCTCAACTCCCAGCAGAAACTGAATGCTCGACATGCCCGATGGGTCGAATACATCCAGGCCTACACATTTATGATCAAACATAAAGCCGGGAGTGAAAACCGTGCTGCCGATGCCCTCAGTAGGAGAATTTCCTTGCTAGCTACCATTCGGGTGGAAGTCATAGGATTTGAAAGACTCAAGGAGGAGTACTCTGATTGCCCGGACTTTGGTCCAATCCATACCACTCTGTCCACCCTATCACCTAAGGAACACCAAGGATTCATCTTAGAGGACGGATTCATCTTCAAAGGCCATAGACTTTGCATACCTAGAACCTCTCTATGGGATTTCCTGGTCTGGGAGTTACATGCAGGAGGCCTTGCTGGGCATTTTGGGGTGCATAAAACCATTGCTTTGGTTGAGGGTCAGTTCTACTGGCCAAGCCTCAAAAGGGACGTAGCCAAAATTGTAGGACAATGCCGGATATGTGCCTCAGCCAAACAGACAAGACAGAACACGGGCCTATACACCCCACTCCCTGTCCCTGATCGCCCCTGGCAGGACTTAAGCATGGACTTCGTCTTAGGCCTACCTAGGACTCAAAAAAGGCATGATTCAATCATTGTAGTAGTGGATAGGTTTTCTAAGATGGCCCATTTCATCCCCTGCTCTAAAACCTCCGATGCCTCCCATGTGGCCCGCCTATTCTTCAATGAGGTAGTCCGCCTCCATGGCCTACCCAAGACCATCATTTCTGATAGGGATGTCAAATTCACCAGCTATTTCTGGAAAACTCTCTGGCACCTAATGGGGACCCTTCTCAAATTTTCCACGGCCTATCACTCTCAAACTGACGGCCAGACCGAAGTCATTAATAGGAGTCTTGGGAATCTACTCCGGTGTCTTGTTGAGGATCACCCCGGGAATTGGGATCTCATATTACCCCAAGCAGAGTTTGCATACAACAATTCAGTGAATAGGTTGATTGGGATGAGCCCATTTGAAGCTGTGCATGGGTACAAACCTAGAAAGCCTACAGATCTCATTCCTTTACCTCTGCATGCTAGAGTGTCTATTAGTGCTGAGTCATTTGCCCAACACATGAAAGAATTGCATGAGGAGATCCGCAAACACATTAACAAAAGTAATGAGGTGTATAAAAAGACGGCCGATTCCCACCGACGCCACCAGGAGTTTCACGTGGGTGATTATGTGATGGTAAGAACTGAGAGGCTTTTCCCTGGAAATGTCTCCAAACTGAGGTCGCGTGGATCAGGCCCCTTCCAGGTTCTGAGGAGGATTGGCACAAACGCTTACGTGTTGGACCTCCCCGAGGAGTACGCAGTAAGTCCCACATTCAATGTGGCTGACTTGGTGCCATATAGGGGTCCCACGGTGACACCCAGTGAGGGAATTGAGCCTGTTCCACCTTCTGAGAGAGCCACCACCCATGAGAGAGTTCCACCAGTCCAGAGGGGCCAACGGGAGCAAATAGAGCGGATATTGGATGAACAGGTCACTGTCACCCGGAGCAAAGCATACGAGCGATACTTGGTCAGGTGGAAGGGCCGGCCCCCTTCAGATGATTCATGGGTGAGTAGGGAGGATCTTCAGCAGCAGGACCCCGATCTCCTGGAGCATTACCGCAGTCGAGTGGACCCTTTCTCGACAGAGTCGAGCTCTTCGCAGCCCGGGGGAGTTGATGGGGACATCACCCAGGATTCCCTTTGGCTCGACACCTCTCTCCCTTCCGGAGACAGGTAGGGTGTGACTGCACGACTTGATGGGCCCACGACGACACAGGAGCTTATTACTGAGGACATATTGATGTATTTTCTCCTTTCTTGAGTCATTTTGATGTACTTGTCCTTATTTTGAGTCATGTCCCTAGGTCATCACGTTATTTATCTATGTTTGTTAGGCTAGGGGGGTCATATGGGCCCAATCAGATGGGCCTGGCCCATGGGCGCCCTCTTCCTTCTCACACCCCCTTGCTTATTTGTTTTTAGCATATTCTCCAGGGACTTTTTGTAAATGTTGGGATCCCTATATATAGGACCCCAACCCCCCCTTGAGATGGTTAATGAAGTATTGAATATTTGAGCATAAGTGCCCCCCCTCTCTCTCTCTAGCTCTCTCATTCTCTCTCTCTCTCTAGGGGGCGAACCCCTCTCTCTCCTCCCCCTTCTCTCTCTCTCTCCCTTGGGCGAACCTGCCCTTTCACCTTCCCCTTCCCCTGCCACCTCACCTGCCACCTCACCCTCCAACCCTTCACCTCCCCAAGAGCCTTAACTCCCATCAATACCTCCACTTCCCCAAGCAACTCTTCCCATTCCCCATACACCTTCTCCACCTCCAAGGCACCCATCCCTCTTCCCCAAGCAGCCCTTCCACTCCCCCACACACTCATTCATATCCCCAAGCATTCAAACCCCACCCCCACTACCATTTGCACAACCCCCTCCATCCACTCACCCCCCCTCCTCTTACCTTGGCCGACCCCTCCCTCCCCCCATCTCCTAGCTTCGGCCCCCACTCCCCTCCACCCTCCTGCACCTCCATACCACCTGCTCCGCCCCTTTCATCTCCCCCACACATCCCTCCCCCATCTGCAATCACCTCCACCCTTCCCTCTATTACCAAACTCCAATCCCCCTTAACCTAACCCCACCACCATCCCATTCATTCTGTCACATCTGCAGGTAGCAGAAGAAGGCCTGTCTTGCAGAAGCTCTCTCGAGGTCATCCGGTGACATCTGAGAGCGTACCTTACCTTTCTGGAAAGGTCGTCTAGTCCACTACGCAGGCGAGAAAGAATCGTACCATTCCGAGTCCGGAGCTGCCCAGGAGAGCCATTCTCCCTCGACTGCACCAAGCTCCATCTGCAGAGCACCAGAGTTCGACCAGAAGCTGAACCACGATTCACAGTGAAGGAATCTGACTGAAGTTCCTTCTTCCAAGTTCTTCCTCCTCCTGTCGTCGACCAGGAGAAAGAAGCAGAGCTACATTCGGCATCCGGGAGCCAAAGTTCTGATTTTTCCCCTCCAGTCGCGCGGGACTGCCTTCTCCAGTCTTCTGCGACCAGCACTCACTCATCGGTGTCCCCCAGGCCACTCCGACCTCCGACAGCCTCCCCACCAGTTTTTCTGCAAAGAAGGTTCATCCACGGTTCCAGAAATTCTGACGGTTCGAGATTCGGAGCTCGGGAGCCCACGGTACAACCTCTGCATCCTACTGCATCAGATCTGAAGCTGTCAACCCCAGATTCCTTCGTCCTGTTCGAGCCTCTGCCGCGGCCAGCGACGACGTTAGAAGAATTCAGTAAAATTCAGAGGCGTCCCAGCTTCTGTCACGAAGAATTCCCTCCTGGTATCGTCGCCGGAAGAATTCCGGAGTAAGAACTACGACTGCAACATCAGCGGCCTGTCCCCTCTCACAGCAAGCGAGCAGATCCTACGTCGGCGTCCTCTCCTACAACCTCGGCGAGTTTCCCCCTCCCGCCTGGCCGGCTTAGCGCCCCTCCCTACGTGGAGGTAGTGTTTGGATGTAAGCTTGATTTCCCCACCCTTAGTCCAACCCTCCTGCGTGAGGAGTAGTGTTTGTATTAAGCAGCTCAAGCTACATCGGCGCAGTGTGCGGGGTCCACACTTCCCCGCTCGCCCACGTCTCCGAATGGGGTTGGTTTCTTCAAACCAACCAGGTGAGCTCTAAACTTTGCTCCATTACTATTTAGTGTCTGTTTATTTAATATCCGTAGACGTAGCTCCGTTGTGCATGCGAGCGAGTGCCCGATCTCGGAACCACCATCTTAGTGTGGTCACCGTGGCTAAAGTGAGAGAGTGGGACCTAGTGCCCCAATTGGCACCGGCCAGCCCCATAAGCATGGGCTACGTACCCTCGGGAGGGCAACCCTAGCCCAGCTGGCACTCTACCAGCAAGGGTCTTGATCCATCACCTCCCCCTAGCATCATTTAGTCACCCCGGGCTCGCGTGTGTGCGACGGCGATTTGGCCCCGATTTATCAACTTAATTGCTATGTGGTTGTGAATGCGGAATAGGTCCTAAGTTTACATTTGCTTGCTGCATACCCCGTAGTGGTTTCACATCATTACGATCTCCATTGGAAGAGGTAATTCCCCTTGTGCTAACACGTTGTATCTGCTTGCAGGAAGAAAAGAGGGCACCGCACCCTGCTGGAGGAAGAAGAGGAAGGCGCTTGCATCGGCTGGAGAAGGAAGACGCAACCGCCAATGACCGTCTCTCATGATCCCGAGCTTGTAACGGGAGGAAGCCATCGCTACTCTCTTCACCTGTTGCTGGCTTGGACGCATCTATCAAAGGGGCTGAGTTCTTCTCTCATAGCTTTATCATTCTAAAGCACTCTTCTATTTCATCTCCGAGTTGTGTGAAGATTTAGGGGATATCCATATCTTTCATTTCTATATTCTTGTTTGAGATTAGCTTAAAGTTTGGACATATTGTTCTATCTGCTCTTGTAGTGAAGAAGAAGAACAAAGAGGAGTTGTGGGACATTAAAGGGGAACACAAATACACATACATCTGTTTTCATTCATTTGTAATGTCCCTATTAACAAATACAAGGTTTTGAGCATATTGATTTATCTACTCTTGGTGTTTGCAGGTTTGATTGGAGCTGGGATTTGAAGGAATATATGTTGGATCCTTAAGGAGGACCACCTACTGCTCCAACCAGCTGCGGATGAGAGCTTCTCCAACCTAGGCTTCACGAAAGATCTTCTTATGATTATTGGAGAAACAAGGGGATATTTCTACATCTTATTTGTGTTTAATTCCTTCTGTGCTTCATAGTTTATTTTCATCTACATACTGCTGTGGGGGAATATTGTATATCCTTTGATTTTGTTAAACTCAAATATCTGTGTGTGTGCGGAGCTGTGTCTCCGTGTGGTTGTTGTGTCCGGGGTACGTTCCCCGAATGTGTGTGTGTGTGTGTGCTGCAGTGGCAGCGTGTTGAGGCAAGGCCTCGTGTGTGTATTGCTGCGGAAGTAACGTGTGTGTGGTTGGGGTTCATCCCCGTGTTGCTACTTCGGTAGCGTATTAGTGAAGCCTCACCGGGTTTGGTGAGGGGTGGATGTAGGGAGCCCGTCGTGGTCCCGAACCACCTAAAAATCCCTGTGTTCATTGTGATTGCCTGTGTGACTGTCCATTTCTCCTATCTCCCTTCACAGGTTATCTTATTGATTTTTATTTCACTACACCACTACACTTTGCTAGCTCTGCTATCTGTTATTAGTAATCGTTCATCGCTTGTTGGATTGGTTGTCCGAGTGAGATCGGATAGATTGAGAGAATATCTTAATCTCACTTGAAGTTTTTGTTAATCAATGTTGTTAATTCTAAATCTGTTAAGAAAGTTGTAAAAATCCGCCATCTCGTCAAGGGGACAATTCAACCCCCCTTCTTGTCCACCATCTCTCTGGGCCAACAACTCTCCTATGCAGGTTTGAAAAGTAATGTCAATCCCATATTCAAAGGTATCAAGATTCATGCTGAGAACTTGACACTTTGCATGTGTGTATTTGTGGAAAAATGGTAAGTTTCCTTTTAGAGTTTTTTATCTTGATGTTAGATGTGTTACTCATGTTTTCATAATGTTTTCTTGCATATTCATGAAGGGGTTTTAAATGATGGAAACATGTTTGAGTTTCTGAAATAATCATTGGTTGTGTTTTGTCATCACAATGAGCATTCATGTTAATCAAACTTTAGGTTGTTTGATTCTTATTTTGGTTGAACAAATGAAGGTTTGAAAGCTTTTCAATATAGTAATACACTCCTTGTCATGTGGGTTTTCACGTTCATATTTCATGTAATTTGCATAAGGGAGTGTAGCCTTTAGTTTTCATACAAAAATCTGAACTTTCACAAAATCTGGAACATTGTTCATTCCGGTCAACCGACCCTATGCCTCCGGTCAACCGAAATTCTCAGAGTTGGCATGTTTTCTGTCTGTAACATTTAGGTCGACCGCCCCTACCCTTTAGGTCGACCGAACACGGCGTAAACCCAAAAACGTGAATCCGAAAACCCACTAAACCCAATCCATTTGTGATCAAACTTTACCCATTTGTCCCTAGGGTTAATATACATATATTAGAGGGGTCTTTTAAGGGTTTTATGAAGGGTTTATGGGTCTTTTGATCATTCTCTCTTGGGTGTATATATAACCTACGATTTTGGGAGAAAAACCTAGAGCTAACACGTTCTATCTATCTTGTAGGAGAAGAAAAGGGGCAAAGCAAGGAGGAGCTCTAGAAGGAAGGATTTGATCTACTTGGAGAGGATTTTGGAGCTCGTGTAAGAAGAAGAAAAGGAGCAGATCGACGAGAGGATCAAGAGGACATCAGAATCATTTTCATCCGACTTCCCTCCGACTTGTGGTTCAAGGAACATCTTCATCCGGCTATTGGAGTTCGAGGGAGATTATTTCTACATACTTTCTATGTTGTTCTTGATATGCTCCATGTTCTATAGTTTGGGTTTAGCATGATTTGATCATTCGTGTTTATTTTTCGAACATAGAGATATTCGTGTGTGTGACAGTCTACGTACGGTCGTGTGGTTTATTATGCTGCGGTTGTTGCAGTGTGTGTGTGTGTGTGTGTGTGTGTTTGTGATCCAGTCGTTGGATCGTGTTGGAGACTTCGTCTCCGTGTGTGTGTGTGTGTGTTGGGGCGTGTCCCCATGTGTGTGTGCAGGCGTCGTCTAGCGTGTGTGTTTGGAGCGTCGTCTCCGTTTTGGGGATTTATCCCCGAGTGAAGCCTCATCGGGTTTGGTGAGAGGTGGACGTAGGGAGCCCGTCGTGGTCCCGAACCACATTAAAAATCCCGTTGTCTTGTGGTTTGCTTTGTGGGATTGTATGGTTTGATTGTTATATTCTTTCGTATGATCGTGTGAGATCGGAGAGGTTGAGAGAATTTAGTTCCTTGTTTAGTTAATTCCTCAATCTCGATAAAAGTTGTTAATTCCACTGCATAGTTTTTAATTTGCCATCTAGTGTCGGGGACAATTCAACCCCCCCTTCTTGTCCGCTTGCCTACCCCAGGACCAACATTCCGAGCCTATGGCCGGCAGGCAAACATTTATTCAAATGATGAAAGATACAGCGGGATGTCCGAACGGAGGCGCCTCACCTACAAACCACCGGTACAAGCTAGGGTGCCATCACCAATGGTCTGCCCCACCAATGGGCAAGATAATATTATTCAGGCCGTAAGAGGATACCTCCGTGGCCTTGGGAATACCCTATTGGGGACGCATCGGCTCTTAGAAGCCGTAAATGATGCGGAAAGAAGCCGGGGGCAACAAGTCGACCCGGGAAACATTGAAGATGCAGAGATGGGATGCTATGGGTCACCCCTCTGTGAAGAAGCTACGCCGAGAGTCTCGGTGTTTGACATGTTAACTTTCCCTGGACAGTCAACCAAAAAAGTGACCCGAAGGAACAACAAGCTGTAGATTTACACCTGCAATATGGCCAGAGTGGCCAGCCAGTATGGGGCCCTCCCCGAAGACCATGAAGAAGTGGCCAAGCTCGCTGAAAGGCCAGGTCTTGTCACAAGGAGAGGAAAAGCCACAGCCGAGATAGTACAAGCCCTCACTGATGAAACGAGCTCAAACACGGTCACCATGGCGGCAAACATAATTACCACTGAAGATGAAGGAGAAAGGCCAGTCCATTCTCCAGATATTCCGTTGGAAAGGGGAGGCCAAGTTCCTAGCCCATCCACCCCCGATCCAGCGATGATGATGCTGCTTCAAGTGTATCGACAAGAGATCGAAGCTCTGAAAAGGTAAGTAAGTGAATTGACCATGCATGCTTCTGCCTCGAAGCAGGTCGAAGCCCCTCCAGAAATATCACGGCGAAGTGATGATGAATTCGAGGGCTCGCCCCAAATGACGGCTTCACAACCGGCACTCCACTACACTGGGGGTGCGGCCTCAATACTGCCTCCGGCTCCTCAACACCAAGGCACTGCCACGGTACCTCAGGCGATGGTGTTGGCAATGCCACAAAGCCAGCAGGCTCATTTCTACCCAGAACCGGTGGATCTAATAATGGCGAACAAGCTGATGATTGAACAAATGATCAAGATAAAGCTGGCCGATCGAGGTAGCGAGGAATATGCCTCTTTTGATATGTACAAGGTGCCCTACCTTGTCCATCATGTAGCCAAAAGATTACCTCCCGGCATCAATAAGCCGTCGAAGTTTGACAAGTTCAATGGGCAAGGTTCGCCGAAGGAACATATAGCCTATTACATCAACGTGATGGGTGATCTGGTAACTGATGAATCGTACCTGTTCAAGTTCTTCAGGTCCTCACTCACGGGGCTCGCCTTCGAATGGTACTCAAACTTGCCGGCAGGGTCCATCACCGATTGGTCGGATATGCAAAGAAGGCTTCGAGAGCGGTTCCATGTCACCATGGCCAAACTCTATGCAACCAGGCAGAAGAATGATGAAACTGCTCTGGAATATATTAAGAAGTAGTGAAACCTTAGCATGAGGTGCAGGCGCCCGCCACACCAAGAAGATGCAGTCCAAATCTGCAAACAAAATCTGAAATAGGAAGTCCTCGAACGGATGATTGGGATGGAAATCAGGTCATTCGACCGATTGAACAATGTGGTGGCATAAATCAAGGCTTTCCTCTCCAAATATTCTTCCACCCCGACTGCCTCAAGCCAGAAGGCAAAGTCGGCTGATAAGCGGCCCACGCCCAAAGAAGTCAACACAGTCGACTTTAAAGACTTCGAGCAAAAGAAGAATAAGGATAAAGGAGTCGCCAACACTTCTTTTGCCAAGCCGGTTGAACAACAAGAAGGCGCCTCCTTGCGATCCAAAATGAAGGGACTTTATTCCTTCCCAAAAGAGAAGACCCGGGTCCTCTTTGAATGGGCCCCTAGATACAACAAGATTACTCTCCCGAAGCCAAAGAGACCCGACGATGCCAAGAGGAAAGATGATCCTCGATACTACCCATATCATCAGATGCTCAAGCACACCATCGAAGATTGCTATGTGTTTAAAGACATCATTGAAGGAATGATCAAGAAGGGGGAGCTCCAAATGGGCGAACACAAGGTGGACCCACTGCGCCCTCACGAGATGCCTATGATGCGGGCCATGGCCAATATGATATCTTTATATCAACAATTGCCCGAGGAGGTGGCAGAAGCTTGTACAAAACACACCTACGCGGCATTCGTTCTGACCCCTGAAAAGAACTAGGAAAATTGGCAGATGGTGCCAAAGAAGGCAAGAAGAAAGCCAACATCCCACCCTACCCCGGGAGTCCGAATTCATGGTGTCACACCTCAGCTACCACCACTGGTTGTAACCCCGGTCTGGTATGAAACCACTCCTCAACTGGTCCTCCAATGTGTAACCGACAACAAGAAGAAGTAGCTCCCATTGCGAATGCATAAACAAGCCAACCCGACAGTCAAATGACTGCAGGCAATTATCGATGGGTTAGAGGAATATGAACAACCCAAGATCCAGCTGGTGCTACTAAAAGAATATGTCCCTTAGGAGCACTTTGAATCCCTAGAGTTGGTCGAAGAAGCCGAAGTCGAAGCGGAAGAACCAGGAATATGGGATGAACCTTCCCAAGAGCAACCACCAGTTGTGAAGGAGAAGAAAAAGAAGAAGAAGAAGTCGAAGAATAAATGAAAATGCAGCATTGTATCCTGCAATACTTTATCGACTTTGTTCAACATGACCCAAAACTCCGAAGAGGAGGATGAAGAAATATGCTTCACGCCAATCGAAGTAAATCAGGCCGAAGCTTCTACTTCCCAGCATGCCACTAGATATGGAAGGAGATGCAGACGCTTGCCCCCGGCCAATCACAATATCATATTCAGGGGTGAATAGCCATATCACATCCCCAAACCTGAAGTCAAGGAAGCAAGAGTCCCGCCTCCACCGAGTCTCTACCCTAAAGATACAATCGGCGAAGTGGTTCCCTCATTCGCCAAATTTTTGCTTACGTAGAAGGGCAAACAGCCAAGCCAGCAGGCTGATCCAAAAGCCAAGAATGCTCCTACTTCGGCCTCAGATGCGCCATCCCCGACAAACAAAGATAATGAGGGCACTGCCTTTGTAGCTAAGCCTGTCCAGATAAAGGAAGTAGCCGACCAAGTATGTCAAGATTGGGCAACCCCCGAAGAGGAAGATAAACTATCTTCTCATCCGACTCCTTCGGCGCCAAAACACGGCGAGCACACCAAAGTCGAAGTAGCCAGGCTGGCCAATGTTAGAGCCAGCAATAGGATAATGAGGAAATTGAAAAGGATCCTAGCAAGATTCAGTGTCTGGGAGATACTCTCTCTAGATGAAGTAACCCGACAGGCTATCATTGCAGCCATGCAAACCCCAGCATACTACGAGAGTTGTTTCGCCGAGATGCATTCGGGGACAGCTATCACTTTCACCGAAGAAGATATGCTCCTGCCTTTGGCCAGCCACAATAGACCCTTGTACATTAGGGGACAGTTGAATGGCTAGCCCATAAATAGGATCCTGATTGACCCAGGGGCAGCAGTGAAGATACTCCCCTACCGGGTCTACCAGAAGCATTATTTCAATATGCACCTGATCGAGGTTAGGGACATGAAGATAGCTGGGTTCAACTAGAAGTTTGAAGTCCCGATGGGCATGGCGGAGTTCCAGCTGTCGCTGGGAGACTTCACCACCAAAGGTATAGTTCCACATCATCAACTCCGATACTTCATACAAAGCATTGCTGGGCCGACCATGGCTGCATCAAAACCAGGTAGTGTCTTCTACTTTGCACCAATGCATCAAGTACTCCCGGGATGGAAAGAAAGAAAGAATATTTGTTGACTTACACCCCTTTGAGGTGTTTGAATGCCATCCGCTAGATGCATCACTCTACATGGAGAAGCCAAAGGAGACTCCGCAGCCAGCTCAAGGCAAAGGGAAGAAGATAGAATAAATCGGCGACTGGTTCCCTCCGCCGCTGCCCGACTATGTGGCTCCGCAGGAGGTGTCGCACATTTCTGAAGTTGAAGGGGTGGTTCGAGCAATCCCATCCGATATTCACCCCGAGCCGGAGATACAAGAGCTTGAGGATTTGCTGGGTTACGTGAAAATCCCTCTCGGGATCACAAAGCCCCTTACAATCATAGACTGTCAGACAGTCGAATGGCTGAAGATTTTAGAGGTGCCCAATCCTGAGGGTCAACCCACAATATTTTATACGGCTGATGAACAACCGATGAAAGGGGATGATGATTGTAAATTCCCCGAAGAACTTAACGACCCAGTCATCCCAATCATGGGGCTTCCTGATATATCCAGCAAAAAGGTGAAGATGGCCAGGAGGCAACAACTTCCCTTCTTCTAGGCTAAAAGTCAAAATCAGATGTTCAAGAAGTTGTGGTATCCACCCAACTTGGATAGAGAATTACTACAGATTACCCAGCATCCTGGCTTGGGTTTCTCTGTAGATGAATTCTATGAAGCTAACATGATATTTGTCTCGGCTCCAGCCGGTGATAATTCTCCGGAAGAGCCAGATACACAAGAAGTCGAGAGCCAGGAGCAGCACGTGCCTCCGACCGATGAAACCCAAGACAAAGAAGTGCTCCTCTAGAGCCCACTTATATGCAGGGATATAGGGCTGGTTACACCCACTTCTGAGGGGCCGGTCCTAGTTAATCGTGGTGATGGGGTGCCTCCGCCCCCGCCCAATGTCGGAACGAAAAGTAGTGGTCCAAGCTATGCTCTAGATTTCCCCCAATTTGACCCTGCTGTGCTCACATTGCTTTATGAGCAGTAGCAGGAGATCAAAAGATTGAAGGCATAGTTGGCCGAAATGACCAAACTTCTGTCTGATCTAACTGGGGGCATCCTCCTCCGGCAGGGTAGATCCACGAATCCAAAGCACTTGCCTGTCACTAAGGCAGAACTGTATAGCCACAGGTAGAAAGATACTGAATCTTCCATGGGTTACATTAAGAAGTGGAGAGACCTCCACGAAAGATGCAAGCCTCCTCTAGGCCACGAAGCTGCTATCAAGATTTGCAAACGAAGCTTGAAAGAAGAAAATTTCCAAAGGATAGCCGGCGTCAAATTCCAATCCTTTGATCACTTGAGCATAATGGTAGCCGATATAGAAACCCAACTGTCGAAGCACCACCTAGCCGTCACCACGGCAGAACGGGAGAACCAATCCCCAAGCATCAATCTTAGTGCTTTCAAGCACTCGAGGAGGAAGGTGAAGGAAGCAGCCAGTCCTTCAACCAGTCGGCCGATTGAACAAATCCCCACATTGCAGGAGAAGATGAAGAAGCCTTATTCCTTCCCAAGGGATAAAACTTGAGGGATCTTTGAATGGGCTTGCCACTACAGCAAGGTTACTCTGCCAGAGCCCAAGAGGTCAAAGGATGCTGGAAGAAGTGATGACCCTCGATTCTGCCCCTATCATCGGGTGCTGGGTCATCCTATCGAAGATTGTTATGTATTCAAAGATATTGCTCAAGGCCTGATCAGGAGGGGTGAATTGCAAATGGGGGAATATGAAGTGAACTCGCCGCGACCCCATGAAGTGGGCATTTATAAAAGGGGAGTCTATATGGTCTCAGTCCACTACAGGACCCCCGCAGATACATCTGAGGCCGAGCAAAGCAAGCCTCAAACCAAGGAGCAGCCATCTGAATGGCAAATGCCAGTCATGAGGAAGAAAGCATATAGTTCCACTTCCATCTCCATGCAAGTCGCCAGTTCGGCCAATAAAAGATGCTATGAAGCAAATATGGTCTCCCTCTTCACCCCTATGGGTGAGGGCCCCGTAGAGGCTATCTATGATGATTATCAAGAAGACCGTGAGGAAACCCTACAACTCTCTACGCCAGGACATACCCCGCAACCCTACACAACGATACATGAAGGGGCGAAGGCTGATGTCCCCTGCAAATGCTGGGAATCTATTGTCACAGAGGCCACTACGACCTCCGATAATGTCCCGCAACGACAAGAGGCTGTGGAACCCCTTGTTGCCCCTAGGGGTGATTCACCTAGGGGCCAATACTCAAGTCACCCGAAAGCTATATTGCCAACATCGGCACCGATTCTGAAGCCAGGAAAAGGAGCTAGCGAAGCCCCGTCGCTGAGCGAGACAAGACAAGAAGACATTTATGATGTCCTCGAAGCCAAAGAAGACGATGAAGGCTTCATTGATCTGCAGTCGGCCCCCCAGAAATAGAAGATGGCGGCCAGGCCACCATTGATGAGCTGAATGAAGTAAACCTCGGCACGGAAGATGAGCCTAGGCCAACCTTCCTTAGTGACCTCCTTCTCCCAGAAGAAAGAAAGCGATATATACAGCTCCTCCAAGAGTTTCAAGACTATTTTTCTTGGAACTACAAAGAAATGCTAGGCCTCGGCCCTGAAATTGCTCAACATATATTGGCCATCGACCCCAAGACCGAACCAGTGAAGTAGTCACCCCGGCGAATACTGATCAACCAGGTTTGCAAAGAGGTCGATAAGCTTATAGATGTCGACTTCGTAGTAGAAAACCAATATACCACATGGCTAGCCAATATTGTGCCCGTCAAGAAGAAGAATGGCCAGATCAGAATATGCGTGGACTTTTGGGACCTAAACAAAGCGTGCCCAAAGGATGATTTCCCAATGCCCATCACTGAAGTCATGATTGACGCCACTACTGGCCACGAAGCTCTATCCTTCATGGACGGGTCATCCGAGTACAACTAGATATGGATAGTCGAGTATGACAGAATTCATATGGCTTTCCAATCACCCAAGGGGATATTCCACTATAAAAGGATGCCTTTCGGCCTCAAAAATGTCGTTGCCACTTGTCAAAGGTCAATGGCAAAGATATTTTATGAACTGCTCTATGACAAAGTCGAATGGTGCATCGATGATTTGGTCATCAAGACCAGGAAGAAAGAAGATCACCTGAGTGACCTCAGAATCATATTCGAAAGGCTCCAGAAATATGAGCTGAAGATGAACCCAATGAAATGCGCCTTTGACGTTTCCAGTGGGAAGGTTTTTGGCTTTATTGTCCGATATCGGCGAATTAAAATAGACCCCTCCAAGATAAAGGCCATTCAGGAGTTGCCTCCTCCGAAGAACCTAACAGAACTACGGTCATTGCAGGGCTAATTAGCCTATATCCGCAGGTTCATTTCCAACCTGTCCGGGCGATGTCAGCCATTCCATAAGCTGATGATGAAAGATACGCCATTCGTTTGGAATCAAGAATGCCAAAAGATTTTTGACCAGCTAAAGGAGTATTTGAAGACCCTGCCGGTACTGGGGGCACCTGTCAAAGGGCGGCCATTGATTCTTTACATAGCCACCACCGAATATTCACTGGGGGCAATGCTGGCCCAGAACAATGACGAGGGGAAGGAGCAAGCGCTTTATTACCTCAGTCAAAGATTGGTCGGGGCGGAAGGAAAATACACCTCGATCGAGAAAGTTTGCCTTGCCTTGGTCTTCGCAGTCAAGAAGATGAGGCATTACATGCTCTCACAAGAAATACAACTGATATCAAGGGCTGATCCGATCAAATACCTCTTGTCCCAGCCAATACTAAAAGGTTGACTGGGTAAATGGGCCATTGTCCTGATGGAATTTGATATTACATATGTGCCGCAAAAGGCCATTATAGGCCAGGCAATAGTAGATTTCTTTGTAGCACACCCTATGCCTGAAGATTCCCCACTAATCATGGAGCTTCCGGAAGAAGAAACACTAGAAGTGGATCAAGTCCGTCAGGCTGTAAGGCAGTTATACTTTGATGGAGTATCCAGAACTGAAACATCCCAATCAGGGCATACGAGGATAAGAGCCGGAGCAGGCATCATCCTCAAATCCCTAGAAGGAGAAGTGCTGCATACATCGTGCTCGATCAACAAGCCATGCACAAACAATGAAGCAGAATTTGAAGCCTTAATCATTGGCCTTCAGATTGCCCTCCATATGGAGATTCGAATGCTGCAAGTGTTCGGCGATTCAATGGTAATTGTCAAGCAGATACAAGGGGAGTTCGATGTCCAAAAGCCCGGGTTACTCCCTTATTGCGCCAAGCCAAAGAAGCTCATGGGGCGATTCTACTTCATCGAGATAGGCCATGTCGGTCGAAGCCAAAATGCGCAGATGCACTAGCATAATTGGCGAGGTTGCTAGTAGTCCCGCCAAATGAATCCCTCAATATAACAGTGATAAACAGGCTCCAGGTTCCTAGCATGATAGAGGAGCCCAGTGAAGAAGAAGAATATGCAGCTACAATAGCAGAAGTAACCATCTCTCCTGACTAGAGAGAACCCCTGATGCAATGGTTCAAACACCAATAGTTGCCCAAGCAAAGGGAAGAAAAGATCAAATTGATCAGAATGAAAGACTCCTACAAAGTCAAGAACGGAACCTTGTTCCGAATTGTGGCGGATGCCAAAAGAAAGGTGCTCCTCCGATGTCTATCTATGAAGGGGGCTTAGACGGTCATGAAGGAAGTTCATGCCGGATCAGCTGGTGCCCATCAAGCCGAGCCGAAGATGAAAATTAAAATCAAGAAGTTAGGATATTACTGGCCAAATATGTTCCACGACTGCTACAAATATGACAAGTCATGTCATAAATGTCAGCAGCATGCTGCAATCCCAAGAAGACCCCCAATACAACTACATCCAATGGCACGTAGCAGGCCTTTTGCTCAATGGGGCACCGATGTTGTGGGCCCACTGCCCGCATCTTCATCAAGATGCAGATACATCTCAGCAGCGATATATTATTTCTCCCGATGGGTGGAGACTGTGGCTCTAAGAGAAGTGACAGGAGAAATCATGGTCAGATTTATCCGTCGAAACATTATATTCTGATTCGGCGTGCCCGATCGAATTGTCTCCGATAACGGAAGCCATTTCCGGAATCATAAGATCTAAACATTGGACGATAAATTCAAGATTGATTGGAGGACATCCACTCCATATAACCCGCAAGCAAATGGGTTAGCGGAAGCCTTCAACAAAACACTATGCACACTTCTTGTCAAAATGGTCAGCTCTAGCAAGAAGGATTAGGAAGATAAGATGTATGAAGCACTATGGGTGTACCGTACCATGTACAAGACTCCCACCGGTTACGCACCTTTTTCGCTGGTGTACGGCTTGGAAACGGTCCTCCCGATAGAGCTGGAGATACCCTCTCTGCGAGTGGTGATCTAGCACAAATTGATCAAAGATGGCCAAGCAAACATAGAAAGAAGACTGGAGGAACTCTTCGATTTATAAGGACAGCGGCTTAAGGCCCAGCAAAATATACAGATCTATCAGGCCCGTATGGCCCGCGCCTTCGACAAGCTCGTCAAAGGGCGCGAATTCAAGAAAGGGGACCTAGTCATGGTCAAATGAAAAGAAGTCATGGCGGCCAATACCAAAGACAAATTAAATGAAAATTGGATAGGACCTTATGTGGTCCAGAAAGTTTATGAAGGCGGTGCTTATGTCGTCGTCAACCACCAAGGGGAAGTTCAATTTCCACCCCTCAATGGGAAACACCTGAAGCTATACCATGCGCCGCTTCCTCAGCTCGACGATCAACTAAAACCGATACCCCACAATGAGCAAGATAGTCTCTCGGAGCTCCTGTAATGAGTCACCATATACACTTAACTCGGCGCCCATGGCCTTCTGGGGTCTTAGCCGAGGGGTACGACCTAGACCTTCCATCTAAGTCAGAGAAGTCCGAACTCGTTGCGTCGGTGCAATCCTAGCATTGATGAACCACCTTAACTCGGCACCCATGGCCTTCCGGGGTCTTAGCCGAGGGGTACAACCTAGGCCTCTCGTCAAAGTCGGAGAAACCCAAACTCCTTGCGTCGGTGCGATCCTAGTACCGATGAACCACTTAACTCGGCACCCATGGCCTTCGGGGTCTTAGCCGAGGGGCACTACCTAGACCTTTCGTCTAAGTCAAAGAAACCCGAACTCCTTGCGTTGGTGTAATCCCAGTACCAATGAATCGCTTAACTCGGTGTCCATGGCCTTCCGGGGTCTTAGCCGAGGGATACGGCCTAGACCTTTCGTCTAAGCTGGATAAACCCAATTCCTTGCGCCAGTATGAACCCAATCCTGACGATGCCACTCGGGTTGGCACCGGTCTCTCAGATAGGACCAACCCATCCATCCTGCCGTGATGATCAATCCAACGCAATGGCTTATACCTTCCGTCTAAACCAGATATCCTTACGTCGATATATACCCAATATCGACGATATCATCTTGATTGGCGCCTGAATCTCGGTCGGGGCCAGTCGATATGGTTTGCGGTAGAAATCGTTCGTGTGAAGCCGAGGATGTTCTGGCCTGATATTAACCACCCACCGGGAAAGAAGCTGCACCCACAGGCCCCGCTCCCTCGTCCCTCGCTCACGACATCTGTGGATGGGGGACATTTTCTGGCATCTAAAAATAATAATAAATGGGCCAAACCCAATACAAAAAATAGAATAGAAGACGAGAAGGGTGAATGGGCCAATTTCGAATGGGCCAAGCCCAATACAAAAGAGGAAAAGGGCGCAGAGGGCATGTGCGCAAATGGAGAACAAGGAGGGGCCAAAGGAAAAAGGAGAGGGATTTTCAAAAAAAAAAGGAAAATAGGAAGAAAATCCCACGCACAGTACCTTGTGTCTGTGTCTCTTCGCGCGATTTTCCTTCTTACGAAGGGCATTGAATGTGCGAAGTCACTCCCGTGCATGCCTGCAACCTCGAACGATCCCTCCCGCCTGCGTGGCCAACGGAGCGGACGACACCCCCCCTTCGGCCGGAGAGGCTACCATGCCCGCAGTGGCACCCTTCCCCCTACTCCACCGCGACTAAGCGAGGGAGCCACGCCAATAGCAGCAGCAGTGGCCACATTGTAGCAGCAGCAGCGGCGGTGGCGACGACGACAAGCAACGCTAGCAGCAACGTGGCAACAGTAACCTACTAAGGCTTTCCCTCCAAACAAGGGCTTCGGCCCCTATAAGAAGCCCCCCTACGATGAAGAAAAGCTCTCTTTGGATTTTCTAAAACTTCTGGACGCTAAAGAAATAGAAGAAGAGGATATCCTGTAGAGAAAAATAAGCAAAGTGAGAGGGAGAAGAGAGGTGAGGGAGTAGGAGCAGGGGAGTTCCCCCCCTTCTCCTCCTTTTGTATCTTTCTTTCTTAGCTCCTCCGATGTACTCTTTTCTTTTCATTATTCTCTGATAAGGAATAAAAGAAATGTTCCCCTCTAGGAGATCTTTTTTTTTCATGTTGCTGAGTTCATGGAGTCCAATCTCTGATGTTCATCACCTCTTCTTTCCACTTTTCTATATGATCCATGTTTTCTTTTTATATGCTTCCTTTAAACCAGATGTTCAGGTTCGGTAGGAAGGTTTTCCTCCTCTCAACACCCCACCTTGGGATTTGACTAGCCCATAGTCATGATGTCAAAGGGGTGAGGGATATGGGCTTAATTTTTGAATTAGCAACATGTGATTTTCCTACGTCCATAGATTTTTTTTTGTTAGGGAGGAAGCACAGTATACGTCGATGGAAGGGCTCCGGGTTTATCCGTTTGCGTGAATATGACTCGGAATTCATGCTCTTTTGAGCTCCAGTAGGCTGCTCCCCGATTTTCTTTAGCTCTCTTTGACTCTTTTCTGTGCGCCTTTTTTTAATCACTCATGGATCTCCGGTGGCTTGCTTCCGCATAGCATGACCCCGGGTGACCTTCCTTAAAGGAGTGAACATTAATGGCCATATAGAGTGGCAATAACCTAAGTCCACGTTTCAGAAATGAGATTGTGGCAACCCTCGGGTAATTGGAGTCCCTTGTAGGCTGGTCCTCGAGATTTTCGTGCCCAAGTCAGGTCATGGGATGTTGTCGCTTCTGCGCATCCTCCTTATTTTGGGGCCGCCTCGAAGTTTTCTCCGTGTACATGTACCTAATTAACACCTCCCAATGCTCCATGTCTTCGGGAGGTGCTGTCGGATTTTCGTCAGGCAACTTGAAGATTAATGACATACGAAGAACGATGACAAATGGACTTTAAGTTCAGAAAACTACTGAAACCAAGATGAACGAACAAAAGAAAACTGATACATTGGGACCTTGATTTAAATGCCTGTTAAAAGAGAAGATGGACATCCAAAAAAATATAGATTCTTAGATTGAAAATAGAAATTCAGAATGGGCAATTGCATGCATGTGCATATGCATACCACGCATGATCAGTTTGAAATCCCTTTGGGCCGAGCTATTCTCCACATGGACTGTCCTGATAAAAAGAAAATACTGAAAAGAATTGTATTTGCATGATAGTTTTTGCACAAGAGTTCATAACGTATTTCGTGGCCATGATAAACTTATTAAGTTATCATGAAATGGTCAAACGTTGCACATGCACATTGGCTCATACCAGGCCTTTTACAGAGATTGCATGAGAGTGATTGAACGAGACGTATGCATACTGAATTCCGCTAGATTGTTTTCACTGAAATTGCTTGAATAGGGTCATGACTGCCCTTTCACTCATTTGTGAGAACTTAGCATGGCATCTCCACCTTTACACATACATCACTTCATATATGAATTTTAATGGCAGGGGAGGTCTCATGTGCACTTTGATTCCTTACATCAGAATGTTTTTTTTTAGTAGAATTGCATGTATATATGCATTCATTCACATGTTGGGCTAGGAAGCTGCTATAAAGAGGGTCGACCCCAAGGGTCAACTCCCTTTAGGCTGGGCTGTTCTTCGACGCATACTTGCCCTTGGTAAAAAAAAAGAAAGAAAGAAGAAGAGAAGGAGCCAAATCCTGCATGACAGATCCGCACCAAAGACGATCAGACACTACCTTTGCATATTAAATTACACCAGATTTTCATTAAAATTGTGTGAATTCAAACATGTCTGCCCCCCTACTTATGTTTTAAGAACTAAGTGTGGCATTTGCACCCTCATGCATGTTTGGACATATATATATACATGTGCATTCAGCGACGAATTCAGGTGAGATCTCACGAACACTCCATTCTTAAATGATTGCTTGTCATTACTCCCTTGGTATATCAAATGGTGAGTTGTGGAAAGTCAGATTATGTCCGGGTGAAAACTCTCACTATGCGAGTGAGATACTCCACCTCGTATCGGGGACTATTCTGCATGAATGAGCAATGAAATCCTTGCATTATTGCATTTCATGTTGTTTCAAAAAAAAATATGAGAGAAAGAAAGCGGAGGCTAGTTCACTGGTTTGGAGCAAGTCGACTTGGGCCAGCCCCAAGTCGACTTGTCCCTCATCCCAGCAGCAGAAATCTGTTGTTGGCTTGGAGCAAGCCGACTTGGGCTGGCCCCAAGTCAACTTGTCCCTGATGCTAGCAGCAGAAGCCTGCTGGCTGGCCTGGGGAAGTCCACTTGGGCCTAGCCCCAAGTCGACTTGCCCGGCTTCCAGAGCAAGAGCAGGCCAATTTGCCCCCCAAAAAAAGAAAAAAAAAGAAGGGAAGAAGAAATTAAATATGGCATGTGCATAGCATGTTTTGCCCAATCAATTCTTATGATCATAAGATCTAAGTATTGCATATCCATAACAATTTTCACACAAAAGCTCCTTCTAGGCCTCTTGAGCATTGGCTCAAACACCCACCATGCATGGTAGGTCTGTATCATACTCGCTCGGGATTTCCCAAATATCATCAAATTTCGCATATGCATATCAGGTCTACACTGAGATATATGAACATGGGCAAGTCTGCCCTCCCATTGCTCTTCCGGAGATAAACATCATATTGGCATTTCCATGCACCCATCTGCATATACATCATGCTTGCTTTCAGCCCACATGTAGGAAGAAAATAAAAAAAGATAACACAAGATAAACAAAAAGAGAAAAGAAGAAAAGAAAACAAAGAATGAGAAAGATAAAATTGAACCTCCATAAAACCTAAGCAAGGGAATAAAAATGGACAAGGTAGAACAAAGAAAAGCTATAAAAAAAGGAAGATAGAGCAGAACAAACTAAGAAAAGGAAAAGAAATTGAACAGAACAAAAGAAAAGATCAGACAAAAAAGAAAAGATATGAAATATTGAAAGGAAAGATGAAATCTGTAACTCGAACTCCAACCCCAAAAGATTGAATGAATGAGGATTAAAAAAATGAATGAATGATGAACTCCCACTAAAACCCAACAAAGGAAGAGGACAAGTTAGAAACAGAATGCAGGGTTCAGTCGACCGATCTCCATTTTTGTTAGACCGAATGGGACGAACCCTCCGTGAGGATGGGTCGACGCAGCCTAGCGTCGGTCAACCGAATTTGAATTTCGGTTGACCGCCCTATGCTGCGTTGACCCATTTGAGAGGCCGCGTCGATGTAGCCAGGGTCGGTCGACCGAATTCAAATTTCGGTCGACCACCCCGTGCTGAGCCGCCCATTCATCTCTGGGTAGTAAAGGAATTTATTATAAAAAATAATAAAATAAAAATGACAATAAAACAAACATATAATGATAATAATAATAGCATGGAAACGTGATAATGATAAAAAATGAATATAAAAGCCCTCTCTAAGAAATTAACGGTGCTTGATCGGGAAGTCCTCACCTCCTTAGACCCGACGTGAAGGAGATATCAACGATGCCCAGCAAGCCGTGCTTGGCCCTCGGGGACCACCCCAATATGGCCATGGTATGACCTTGACCCGGGCCGATGCCCCACTGATTTTAAAACCGTTTTGACCGGGATTCAACTGAACTTCTCCGTGTCCAATATTAAACTTGTCGTGCCCCGACATACATATGTCCCGATGCTCTCTATATATACATTCGTGATACTTTCAACCTAGACACACGTCCGAACATGAAATGGTCAATACATGACCGACATGATTGTCATACACTTTCACACCATAATGTTGGGGATTTTTAAAGCTTTTCAATATAATTTTAGCTCATCTCCTAAAATTTGATTTTTAGGCCGTGAGGCCCCTTATCTTGGCGACTAATCAGAGGTTTTTCCTTCTCCAAGGGGACGTAATTAATGCCGCGACCTTTATGGCACGACGGATTTTCAGTCTCGACCTAATATCCACAATCGTCTGATTAGTCAGACGGCGTGCACCATTGTCTCTGGACCACTCCAGCCTCGGTGCCCGAACACATTTTCACCTAGGTGACTGGCACGCCCTCGCACTTAATAAACCGATATAAAGATAAAACGATAAACGATACTTGAAATTTAAAAGTGCATCCACAACTCACCAAATTAAATTTAATATCTCACCTAAGCTCCTATAATAATTCTTACGTTGGAAAAGATAATCTTCCTATCCCAAAAATATTTTTTATCTCATTATATCTTCCTCAAATAATAAAATTTAAACAACCTGTAACTTGTCCGTAAGGATAGATTCCTACGTAAAGGATGGTGAAACGCTCCAAATAAACTCTCAAATATCCCGTCTAAACTTCTATCAAATATTCACCTTATTCTGACTCCATCTTCTTTTCTTTGCCTATTTATAAGAGAATGAGAGAGTGGGAAGAGAGATGAGAGAAAGAGAGAGAGATGATGAAATGAGAGAAAGAGAAAGGGAAAGTTGAGAGGGAGGTGAGAGAAGGGAGAGTGGCAAGAGAGGTGGGAGGGGGATGAGTATTTAAAGGGGGGGGAGAGGAGAGGATAAGAAGAAGAAGAAGATAAGGAGGGAAGAAGATAAGGTTGGGGGGGGGAGGAGAAGAGATAATGTGAAGTTTTTTTTTATATCTCCATCGGATAGGGAAGGAGGGGGGACACAAAAATCTCCTAAAAGTTGACAATAACAAGATCTCAAGGTATTGATTCATTCTATCTTATATTTGACCCACCAAGTGCTAAAATTTGAAAATGTGTTCAACATGAAAGTTGTAGATCTTTAAATTCTTTTTCCAATGGGTCTAATATTGACCCTATTCTGACATTATTATGAGGAGTTACACATAAATAAAGTGAGATATCTATTTAATTTGTTTAATAAAATTCGTTAAACCCATATTCACTATACAGTTCAAGGTATTAGGCTTTCGTTAAGAGAATCTCAAATTTATATGGGCTCTAAATATAAAATATTTAATTATTTTTAGGTTTCGGATAGATTGGGGTGTTACAAATCTCTCCCCCTTAAATAAATTTCATCCTCAAAATTGAAAAATTTACTCAATACGTACCGAATAGTTGTGGATATCTCTTCATCATTTCATCTTCCATCTCCCAAGTGGCTTCTTCTGGTGAGATACTTTTTCACAATACCTTCACCATTGGAATTATCTTCGTTCTCAGCACTTGTTCTTTTTGATCGAGAATGCAAACAGGTTTCTCTTCATATGTAAGACCTGATTGAATTATCAAATGCTCATGATCTATAATGTGTGACGAGTCTGGCATGTATTTTCTTAACATAGACACATGGAATACATCATGAACTCTTTAAAATGATGATAGTAAAGCTAGTTGATGTGCCACCTCACCAATCTTTTTTAAGATTTCAAATGGCCCAATGTACCTTGGACTCAAATCTCATTACTCCTCTAGTAGGCTTAACCTTCAAAAATACGTGATCCCCGACAGTAAATTATAGATCTCTCCTTCTATGATCAATATAACTTTTCTGCCTACTCTGAGTTGTAAGTAATCTTTTTCTAATCAAATCGACCTTTTCTATACAATCTTGTATAATTTGTGGATCAATTAATCTCCGCTCACCAACCTCATCCCAACAAACAGGTGATCTACATGGTCTACCATATAATGCTTCATATGGTGCCATTCCTATACTTGCATGGTGGCTATTGTTATATGCAAACTCAATTAAGACCAAATGCTCATCTCAACTACCTTCCCAATCCAAACTGCAAGCCCTCAACATATGATGGGGACATCGAGACAAGACCGTCTGCATTTTATTTGTATTTATGTCCTTTCATCTTTGTATGTATACCCTTGTGTTATATGGATACGCAATTGTAAGTCTTAGTGGATTTATATGTAAAATTCCCGTAGGCCCAAGCAAGGGGACCCTCACCCCTTTCCCATTGATCCACCTAGACCATGTGGGGCTGGTCAACCATCCTAGGTGGCCATCTAGAAGGTTGGAATGCCAATTGACCACATGGTAGACAAGTGGTTAAAAAATTCAAAGGTAGGCTACCTACCTTTCCTACCTTGTCCCCCCATTAGACTTAATTAAGAATTTCATTTTTTTTATTTTATTTGGATCAAATATGAAGTCCCTTAAATGCCCCTCCAGATCCTAGATCTAAGGGTATTCATGGTCCTTTTTTATTTATTATATAAGTCATGTATTTCTATTATTCTAGAATTAATGAAATGAGAAAAAGCATTGTGCAAGAGCCCCCCCTTGAGTGAATTTCGACCTCCCCTCTCTCTCCCCCTGGTTTCTTCATCCCCAACCCCCATTCTAGAGTGATATCTCCTTCCCCCCACCTCCGGTGATCATCGGTGCCGCCGCCGCCGCCGTTCGTGCCGTCATCACGCCGCCGCGGAGCCGCCTACGGTGTTCTGTCCATCCTGGATAGAGGCTTCTTGTCCGAAAATCTTCTCTCCACCACGAGACGATCTCAAGCTGCAATTTTTATGGTGTATTCTTCCCTTGTATCCCAAGCTCCATCTAAATTTTCACGCCCAAATTCCATCGTTTAGTATTTTCCCATTTTCGTGCATCTTTCATTCCTAGTTCTATTTTGTCTCTATCTACAGTGACATCAGCCCTGTGTTTCCCACCTCCAGCCATTATTTTGATTTGTCCAAACCCTCCCAATTTTACTGGGCGTTCTGTCCATCACCCCCTACATCCACAATTTTTTTTAATATTTTATCAGCCTTCTATCTATTTTTATAAATTCATGTTCTTCCTCAGCTACAGTGTCGTCAGTCAGATCCCAGATCCGACCACCCTCCACTTCCAAAATCAGAACAAATCACCACCACCTCCAACGCCAAGTCCAAAAATAGTCCTGGTTTCATAACTTGATTTCCCACAACTCTTTGGAAGAACACAACCCCAGATTCAGATGTCTACCTCTCGGTCAAAGGCAATCCACAGGAAAGTTCTCTGCTGACCTGAGATTTCAGGAACTGTATAACAGCAACCTTCAAAATTCGCCAATCAGAAGTACAGGCTTGATTATTTTTCTTTAGTCACCTTGGGTTGAAGCCCTTCGAAGCATCTTTCCAACGGCGCTAGTTTTGTCGCATTCCGACGTCGGGGCTGATCGCAGCGTCCGTTCTCTCCGGAGCGCGCGCCGGAAAATAGAACCGGCAGGTCCGTGGCCGGTCATTCCGACAGGTGCCGAACGGAGCCGCCAGGCCTCCGGCCGGCGAACCACCGTGCCGCCAGCCCAGGGAACACTTCCACAAGTGTCCCCACCACAGTGGTGACACCGGGTCCCGGACGGTCCCTTCGGACAGCACGTGGGTCCCACCGTCACTAGTTCGGGTGCTGCCGAAGAGACGCGAGAAGTCGCCCGTCAACCCGAATTCGCTCCTCCCGGGCCCGTTTGTGTAGCTCTTTACCTCCTTGCGTGGAGTGGGCAGCAATTCATTTGCTGTAATATGGTGTATTAATTATCCCGGGAGTACGAGTTTCGGCCGGGTCCGTCGTCCCCACGCCGAGCACCTGGAGGTATCGTGTTCGCTCCTTGCTTGGCATTTTACTTACTTCATATATATTTGTTTATGCCGCGGCTAGAGAGCATGTGTAGGGATATCTAGCTCACTTTATCTATTCATTACCGCTGCTGCGAGAGAGTGCGAGACCGTCCCGTGACCCGATCCAGGCACACGAGAGAGCCGATCACCCTAGCTCATTGCCGGTTTCTCAACCGCGCACGTCCGACGCTTCCCTCGTTAAGGGACAACCGCGAGCTTGTCGTGTCCATGGTCCCGTCCCGCATCAACATATCTTCTAGTGTTTGAATGGTTCTCTCTGATTGTCCATCTGTTTGAGGGTGGAAAGTTGAGCTAAATTTCAGTTGTGTACCAAGCGCTTTCTGTAAACTCCTTCAATATTTTGTTGTAAACCTTGCATCCTGATCTGAAATAATAGACACTGGCACACCATGAAGTCTCACAATCTCTTTGATATACAAATGGGCTAAATCCTCTAACGATTGTGTCTTTGTGATTGCTAGGAAATGAACTGACTTAGTAAGCCTGTTAACGATTACCCATATAGAGTCATGCTTTCTCCTGGTCATTGGTAATCCCATCACAAAATCCGTAGTGATATGCTCCCATTTCCACTGTGGAATTTTCATCAACTGTAGTGGTCACGCTGGCCTTTGATGCTCCCCATTTAGTTGTTGACAAGTAAGAGACTTGCTGACAAATTCTGTTATATCCTTTTTCATGCCAATCCTCCAAAAATGTCTCTTCATGTTTCTGTACATTTTTGTACTACCTGGGTGAATGGAATATTATGACTTATGTGCCTCAATCAATAAATCTTTCTTTATTTCTTCATTCTGAGGTACACATAATCTTCCCTGAAATCTGATTGCTCCATCTGTACTTTGAGTAAATCTCAGTGTGCCATTCAATCCCTGTATGATCATTTAGTTGTTCTTGCACAATTCATTCAACCATTGCAGACTGAATAGTTAGTTGGGCCAAAAATAAGTTTTTCCCTTTTGCATACCAGAGAATACTCCACTACATCAGATGTCATTTTCCAAATTTGGCGTAACTGGATTGCCATTATCCTCTTCCTGCTGAGTGCATATGCTACCACATTTACTTTTCCTTGGTGATAATTCAATGCGAAATCATAATCCTTTAAAAATTCAATCCACCTTCTCTACCTTAAATTTAATTCTTTCTAATAGAAAATATATTTTAAACTCTGATGGTCTGTAAATACTTCAAACTACTCACCATACAAATAATGTCGTCAAATTTTCAGACCATGTACCACTACTGTCAACTCCAAATCATGTGTTGGATAATTCATCTCATGGTTCTTTAATTGTCTGAATGCATATGCTACTACTTTATCATTCAGCATCAGTACGCACCCTAGTCCTTTTCTGGAGGCATCTATATATACTATAGATCCTATTGACCCACAAGGTAAAGTAAGCACTGGGGCTGTAGTTAATCTTATTTTTAATTATTGAAAACTCATTTCACATTCATCTGACTATTGAAAAGGAACTCCTTTCCTAATCAATTTGGTCATAGGAGCTGTAATAGAAGAAAAACATTCAATAAACTTGTGATAGTAACCTACAAGACCCAAAAAGATCCTAATCTCACTGGCATTCTTCGGCCTTTCCCAATGCAAAACTACTTCAACCTTAGCTAGATCAACAGACACTCCATCTCCATAAATGATATGCCCTAGAAATTGAACCTGATCCAACCAAAATTCACATTTACTGAATTTCGCATAGAGTTGATGATTCCTTAAAGTTTCCAACACCATCCTTAAATGTTCTTGATGAATTTCAACAATAGGAGAATAGATCAGCACATCATCAATAAACACCACTACAAATATATCCAGATATGGTTGAAAAACTCTATTCATCAGATCCATAAATGTTGTTGGTGCATTAGTTAACCCAAATGGCATAACCGGAAATTCATAATGCCCATATCGTGTTTTGAAAGTAGCTTTTGAAATATCTTCTTTCTTTATCTTTAGTTTGTGGTATCCAGATCTGAGATCAATCTTTGAAAACACTGTGGCAGCTCGTAGCTGATCAAATAAATCATCAATTCTTGGTAAAGGGTACTTATTCTTAATGGTCAATTGATTCAACTTCCTACAGTTAATGCATAATCTAAGCGACCCATCTTTCTTTCTAAAAAATAGAACAAGTGCATCCCAAGGGGATACACTTGGCTGAATAAACCCCTTATCTAGCAGTTCTTGTAATTGTTTCTTTAATTCTGTTAATTCAGCTAGTGCCATTCTGTAGGGAGCGATGGAAATGGGTAAAGTACCCGGTAAGAGTTCAATAGTGAACTCTACCTCTCGGTGTGGTGGCAAACCCGAAAGTTCATCAGGGAATACATCTAGAAATTCCTTAACAATATCAATATCTTAGGTGGTTTTCTTATTTTCATTAGAAGGAATAGCCACTACACTAGCCAAATAACCTTGACACCCACTTCTGAGCCATTTTAAAGCCTTAAGGGTTGAAACTAGTGTTCTATTAGAACAGTGCCCTTGACATTGATAGTGAAATATCAGCTCCCCAGGTTTATGAAAAATCACTTTCTTTCCATGATAATCTAGAAGGGCAAAATTCTTATCTAACCAATCCATTCCCAAGATGACATCAAAATCAGTCATTTCTAGAAGATACACACATGATGGCATAATCCTCCCCTGAATCACCACATCAATGCTAGGAAACATAAGTGGTTCTAGCTATCTCCCCAGTTGGTGTGTTAATAGACATCTCATCAGTTTTCACAATTTGTTTATCTTTCATTAATTCAGCAAATCTCAGAGAAATAAAGGAATGTGCAGCACCCAAATCATATAAAACTTTAGCGTGCATATCATCGATAAGAATAATACCTTCAGCTACTGCATTGGCATCTCGGGTATCTTCCTTTGTTAATGTATAAACTCTGGCTTGAATTCTCTGATGTTGTTGTGATTGCTGCTCTTGCCTTGGTCTTTTTGGACAATCTCTTATCATATACCCTGTCTGACCAAATGAAAAATATTTACCAGCCACCCGCCAACATTCGTTACCTGTATGCTGCATCCCGCACTGCTGACAAACTGGCATATTATCTCTTTTAACTGGCTGAACTCTATCTGGAAATGCCATCTTTGGCTTCTTATCTTTCCTCACGGCTAAACCAAGATTGCCCCCTTTTGCATTATCCCTTTGTCTCTCTTCTAAGAATTCCTCATATTCGACTTCCACAATAAAAGTGGTCCTCAAAGTTGCTGCCATAGTCTGATGATCAAGAATTGTAACTCTACTAATATTACTCCTCAAACCTCTAACATTTTTTTCACTCTTCTAAGCTCATCTGAACAAATATGAGGGGCATACTTTTCCAATTCAATAAATTTCACTTCATAGTTTGCAACTGACATACCTCCTTGAGTTAGATTTAAAAATTCCACTTCTTTCTTATCTTTCACATCCTGATGGAGAAATTTTGCATAGAAGACATCAAGAAATTCGTTCCAGTCAATCTCAATCTCTCTATTTCTGAAAGTGGTCCTAAGTGTATACCTCCACTACTCATCCGCACGGTCCTTAAGCATAAATGTAGCTAATATCACATTATCCTATTCTACACAACTAATGGTTGTGAAAATCTTTTCAATTTGTCTTAACCAATTTTTCACAATCTTCGGTTGACTCTCCCCCTTAAAAGAAGGAGGACTCATATTTTTGAATTTCTCCATCAAGGTAGCACCTGCTGCCCTATTCGGTTGTTCTTGCATACGAGTTTATAATTGGGCTTGCATCATCACCTGAGTTTGGGCCTGTAACTGCATAGTCTGCACTAACCCTTGAAAAGTTTGTGTGAACCCTCCTAAATTTGACACACCCTGAATAGGTAACAGACCTTGCCCATTGGGAGTAAGCACGCCGTGTATTGCTTCTCCGACAACTCTTTGTGACGTTCTATTTGAGGGTGCAGACTCCTCAGGAGAAGTATCCACACAACACTATCACTCCCTACCATATCCTGTAGGGAGAACTAACCCGAATTAGTATGATTCTAGGTTTGACATCAAATTCTAAAATAAATTCTTAAGATCATGTGATATGGTGTATAAATCAGATGGCTGCAAATAATTCCCAAGCCTCAAAACTTTGCTCTGATACCAACACCTATGGCGCCCCCTTCCCGCGATCTCGTTATAATCCGGTCCGGGGATGTCACATCGTATAGACAGACTATTTTAGGCTGAGATATCTGCAAGGCGCTAAAGGCAAAACCATCGCATATTCCAAAAGCACAACCATATCATTTCCATAATATGAACACACATAATTTACAATGTATACAGTGTTTTACATATCTCTACCCAATAGTCATATTTACATTCATTATATAAAAGAAAACTAAACCTACTTATTTTATGTAGCAGAATCCAGATTACACTCGGGATCACCCTCCGACCTACTGCCCGTCGGAGTCAAAGTGCACACTTGTCAGTTTCCTGAAATGGTTAGGCAACAGATATGAGTCCAAAGACTCAGTAGGCAGTAAAACCAATCGCATGCTTATCATGTAATAACCTGTGCAAATCCATGATATATGTAAAGCTAATCACAATTTTATTAGATTGTACATATACTATTGTTGTATGCATCGGGGATCGATGACCGGGGTGAGGGAAGGAATAAAGTGGGAAAGGAAAATACGGGAGTTTGATATATCTCGGGTATCCTCTTTCGTAGCCATATACCTCTCACGGCGGCACCGGGCACTCGCCTTTTACGGAAGGTCGAGAGGGGTCGAATGGCACGAGAGGTTTCCGGGGATTAGGGTATCTAGACCGGGGTGCGGGCGTGCCAGTTGATTTCTCGACAATCACCTGTGGAACTGAAGGTTGATTGGGGAAGCGTCGCCAGGACGTGGCACGTGGGATCAGGAGGTCGGGCGACACATGGAGAGAGGAGGTTCCATGGGTGCGAGTGCACAGGCGATTGTAGGGAATCGTGTACTGGGCGTCTTTCTCCACCGACCGCAAGCATCATCATCATCATCATCATCATCATCATCATCAGAGCCTTATCCCAATTAATTGGGGTTGGCTACATGAATCCTGTTCCGTCAAAGATTTCTATCAAGTGCAATATTTGTATTTAAACCCAAGAAACTAATGTCCTTCCTAATAACATCGCACCATCTCATTTTAGGCCTTCCCCGAGCTCTTTTACTAGCATCCACTAAGATTTGGTCACATCTTTTAACCGGCGCTGAGTTAGGGCGACGACACACATGTCCAAACCACCTGAGTCTATTTTCTCTCATTTAACTATCAATTGGAGCTATCCCTAAGTCCTTACGGATACGTTCATTCCTAATCTTGTCTTTCTTAGTCTTGCCACACATCCATCTCAACATCCTCATCTCTGCTACACATATTTTGTGGATGTGTTCCTTTCGTACTGCCCAACACTCGATACCATATAACAAAGCAGGTCTCACAGCCGTTCTATAAAACCTCCCTTTGAGTTTCACAGGCATATAACGATCACAAAGGACACCTGATGCACTTCTCCATCTTAACCAGCCTGCCTTAATCCTATGTGTAACGTCATCATAAATCTCCCCATTCTCTTGTATGATAGACCCTAAGTATCGAAAGCTACTACTCTTCTGAATGTTATGTCCATCAATTAGAACTATGTCTTCCTGAACCATGAAATCTCCACCGATAGTAAGCAATCACTATTTATTTACATCGGATTGAATCCGAACACCTTTGTTCTATGCTGAAGAGAAGGCTGGATATGTCTGAAGCCATGGATAGAGGACCGGGGGTACCCTGCAACTATAGGGGGACCATTGCACTTGACTGGGAGGGTTAATTAACTGGGGGCGGAGGCACCGGACACACACTGGGTGGTGTGGAGGTGAGGCTGAGACCTGGGTACGGGTATGTGTATTCAACTAGTTTTATTATAATATCCACATGGGCTTTACAAATGGGCCAAGGCGGCCAAAGTACAATTGGCGCAAGCCGCAGGACACTTCCGACGAGTGGGTCGGTCCCCGAGTCAATCCTGAACAAGGCGGATATCTGTGTGTTTTATAGAGGCTCTCCATGAGGAGATCGAGATGAGCCCGACTACCTATGTGGCAGGGGCGGTTGTGGGCTGGCGCCTGAAAGAGGTCAGATGCGGCTCGAGATGAGCAGTCGGGTCCGGGCCTTGGAAGGCGAGTGTGGGCTAGGAAAAGAAATAAGTATTTAAAATATATATATATTTCTCTTTTGTTCAACTCCAATCCTTCAACCCTTTTTTTAAGACCAAAATGCTTGGGCCTAAAATGCCTTAAAAAGCCTTAATGGGCCTTTAGCTAATGCCTTGTACGTAGGGAACTTAAGAACCTAAAATAGATGGGCTTTGGGTATACACCTAAATATCTAGACACTTAAGGTTCTTAGGCAAACCAAAAACTTTTAAACTGTGCACGAAGGAAGCCTATATATGAATAGGATCTTGGGTTTTGAGTCCTATCAGGAAAGGTTTTTTTTGCAATTGAGGGATGCGGCTGCCAATTTAGATAGGGTGATCGATGGAGGGTTCTCTTATAAGGAAAGCCTATAGCTGTTAGGTTTGATTACGTGGGAGCTTGACTCCTAGTAGGAATCAATTAAGCCCATGGGACTTTCTCCCTATAAATACCTTACCATCACCGAGCAAAACCCTCCTACTGAAACCTTAAGTCCTGCAACGATCCAGTGTCGTCTTCGTCGTTCTTTTCTGTTGCTCCAACGTGTTGACATCGTGAAATGAGGAAGCACGTCATCTTCATCTTCTACTGCCTCCTGCGTGCGGCTATAGCTATAACGAAGAGGCTCTGTCTGTTCCAACCTTCTACTGCTGCCGTTTTCATCCCGTCGCCGTCCATCTACTACATCGGTGTGATAGTTGTGCCGCCGTTGCACACTGTGGTGAAGCTTCTTTCCCCAGCCGTGCATGAAGGAGCTTTGCTCCTTTCTTTTTCATCGTCTGCCGTAGGTTCTGCTGCTGCCACGACTGTTGATCAGCCGTTGCTCAAAGCCGTGACAAGAAGTGCATAGTTTCTTATTCCCTGCTACTGCATATTACTCCTCCTTCCTGCAACCTCCTCCATCCGTTAAAACAACACACATGTAGGTGATCTCTCTCAAGCCTAAACCTGTTAATATTGCATGCAGTTAACATGGTTTCTATGTAAGAATAATTTTCATGTATGAATTTTGTAACGTTTTCATGCCTTTATGTGGTGTAATAACTAGTACCATTAACTAGTTAAACAATTTAATATGTTTTATCAAGATTGGAGAGGGGGATTTCTGTAGCCCACCCAAAGAGCAGCCCAACTAGACCCAACAGGGTCCAACGAGGCAAGCCCACCCGGGTGACAGCCCACAGGGCCCACTCAGGGAAGAAAAGCCCAATAAGAAAACACTCGAGGAACCAACTCTCCCCGGCGGCCTCTAGGCTCGGAGGGCCCGAGTGATGGTCAGGTCATAAGGAAGGTCCGGCCCAAGCCGTTTCCCCGCTCGGTAGAGACAGGCATTAGCCGACCTATCCGACCCCTCTTCCACTGAGCTATGCTCATCACCCGGACAGGGCGGGCGTTTCAGGAGCTCGGCCAGACCAAACATCATCCGTTCAAGAGTCCCCAACGGATAGGGGAGCCAGGAAACCGCCGGACTTCAAGGCGATAACGTCCCCACGATAAGGCCATGAAAGCCCACGTCAAGGACGTAACTCCCGCCAGAGACCCCTCAGCTTGCTGGACTCCTGAAGGCGGCACACTATTTAAACCAGGGCTACCCTCCGACGGAAAAGAGAGCCATCCAGGTACTCATAGACCTAAACTCCTGAGCAATCCGCTTCACCCTCTGGTGGAGAGGAATCTCGCGCGCTAGTTTTTCTCCTCCCCATTATTGCTTCCACCATAGCTCTACTGACTTAGCCATCGGAGGGTTTTACCCCAGGGAAGCCCCCTGGGCCCTCTGATACGTTTCTCTGTCTTGCAGTTCATCTTCAGGTGATCCACAGCCCGCTCAGGATACAAGCGCGAGATTTTGCCTCTTCATCTGGCGCCGTCTGTGGGAAACGCACGAAGAGCCGAGATGGTGAGAAGAAGCTCAGGGAGGAGATCCTCCGTCAAGAAGGGCAAGGCCGTGGTGGCGGCAGGAGATGGCCCCTCTAGGGCCTCACAGAACCCTCCCTCCAATGCCAGCGTCCCCACCAATGGACCGCCGCCCCCTCCGACGACGACGGGGGTACCCCCCAACAGTGGCGACGAGGTCTTCCAGGCCCTCAATAAGAAGCTTGACGTCCTCGTGGAGCTCATGAGGGCCCAGGCGGCAAGGGATGCCAGGTCCCGCGCCCCGTCCGGGAGCCCCCCCCGAAGTGCGTCCCAGCATACCGCTGGGGGCCGCTTCACCCTCCGCGGTCAGTAGCTCATCCGCAACAACGTGGGAGGACCCTCGCAAGCTCCGCCCCCGGAGCAAGAGGCTTCCTCCACGCCCAGAAAAGGGAAACTGGGGGCGAGGCCTCCACGCCCGAGCGCCGGCGGTCCTGAGGATCGCCACGACGCTCCCCCCAGTCCCACGGCACGACCACAGCCGGAACTTTCCCTCCGGCTGAGGGACTTCGAAAGACGTTTTACAGAGCAAGAGCGCGCCCTCCGCGCCCTGCAGAAAACCTCTTTCCCGGAGGATGAGGAGAAATCCCCTTTCTCCGAATACATCTTGAAGGCAGAGGTGTCTCCCAGAACCTCCATTCCGACCTTCAAGCTCTATGATGGCCAGGGCGACCCAGCCGACCACTACGACAGCTTCGACGCCCTGGTGACTCTGCATGGAACACCGGATCCTATTAAATGCCGAGCCTTTGCGGCCACTCTGGTCCAAGGCGCTCAGGCATGGTTCCGGGCCCTCGCCCCTGGGTCCATCCGGGACTTCAGGCAATTCGGGCGAGTCTTCAAGGAGAGCTTCGCCGGAAGCGCCCCCCCAAGGTCAGTAGCGGGGCTCCTGGCCCTCAAACAGGCGCAAGGGGAAAGGCTCCGGGCTTATGTCCACCGATTTAAATCGGAAGCCCTCAGAATTCCCGCCTGGATGTGGCCTCGGCCACAACCGCTCTGACCGGGGGCACCCGGGACGAGAACCTCCGCCGCGAACTTGTCCTCCACCCTCCCTCGACCCTTGCCGAGCTAGTGACTCTGGCACTGCGCCACGCCGAGTGCGAAGAAGTACTCAGCGCCTGCCGAGACACAACCGGCTCGGGTCGGGAGGGGGACAAGAAGCGAGCCTCCGAGCCAAACCCTGGCTCGGGCAAGAAGCGCGATCGGAAGGAGAGCGCAAGAGGAAGTATGAGCGGTACACCCCGCTGACCGCACCAGTCTACGAGATCTACGAAGACATCAAAGACTCGGGACTCCTCCGCCGGCCCGAACCGATGAGGTCGAAGAACCGCAAGCGCGACAGGCATTGCCTGTTCCACGGCGACCACGGGCACCATACCGGCGACTGCCACCAGCTCCAGGACGAGATCGAGCGTCTCATCCGTCAGGGGCACCTGGCCCGGTTTTCAGCGGGCGCAAAGAAGACCGGGACGCCGCCGAGGAGATCGACAACGCCCCCCGAGGGGTCCACATCAACGTCATCTCCGGAGGAACGGCGTCGGGCGGCGACACCAGCCGAGGAAGGAAGCGTCATGCTGAGCGGGCCAGCCAGGTCTTAGAACCCTCCAGCGGCCCGCCGAGGGAGCCCCAGGTCATAGTCTTCTCCGACCAAGACCTGGAAGGGCTGAAGACCCCGCATGATGATGCCCTCGTTATCTCGGCCACAATAAACCATTGTAACGTAGATAGAATTCTGGTTGACAATGGGAGCGCCCCCGATGTATTATCTTACGACTGTTTCCTTAAGATGGGGGAAGACCCATCCAAGCTCCGCCCGATCCGAACACCCCTTTGCGGGTTTAACGGCCTAGCCACCTACCCCGAGGGAGCCCTAAGCCTGCCGGTCACCATCGGCACCCCACCCAAAACCGTTACGGTCATGGTGGACTTCATAGTGATTAAGGGTATGATAGCGTACAACGCCATTTTCGGCCGGAAAATCCTCAGCCGGATAAAGGCCGTACCATCTACCTATCACCAGAAAATGAAGTTTCCCACCAAAAACGGGTTGGGGGAAGTCCGAGGTAACCAGGCCACGGCCAGAAGGTGCTACAACATCTCGGTGGAAGCCTCAAGGCCGGACGGGGGAGACAAGGGCCCCAAGGGAATCGAAGGGAAGACCGTAACCGCCGAGCCCGGTGGCGAATTGCTAACGGTATTCCTAAACGATGACCCGGCCCTCGGAGTAAGGATCGGAGCGACCTACCACCCATGGAACAGCAGCAATACAAGAAATTCCTTTCTGAGTACGTTCAGATCTTTGCTTGGTCCGATGATCAACTCCCTGGCATACCAGAGAAGACCGTGATGCACAAGCTCAGCCTCGACCCTACCGTGAGGCCCGTACAACAAAGGAGAAGGAAGCATGCGCCCGAGAAACAGGCGATCATCAAGGCGCAGGTCACCAAGGGACAAGAGACAGGCCTCTTCAGACCAGTCTGTACCCTACGTGGCTAGCCAATGTCGTCCTGGTACCAAAAACTACAGGCAAATGGCGAATGTGCGTGGACTTCACCGATCTGAATAAGGCTACCCCCAAGGACTGCTATCCGCTACCGAGCATCGACCAATTGGTTGATTCAACCTCGGGCAACGAGATACTCAGTTTCCTGGATGCCTATTCAGGTTATCACCAGATCAGAATGAACCCAGAAGATGTCGAGAAGACCGCCTTCATCACCGACTGCGGCGTGTACTGCTACACCCGGATGCCTTTCGGGTTGAAGAACGCCGGAGCCACATATCAGCGACTAGTAAATCACATGTTCGAGGGACAGCTGGGTCGGAACGTCGAGGCTTACATTGACGACATGCTCGTCAAGACCCCCAAGGCCCAAGACCACTTCACCGACCTTGCCGAAACCTTCGGCACCCTCCTGAAGTACAACATGAAGCTCAACCCCGCCAAGTGCGCCTTTGGAGTAAAATCCGGGAAGTTCCTGGGTTTCCTGGTCACTCAGCGCGGGATCGAAGCCAACCCCGACAAAGTCCAGGCCATCCTGGACATGCGCCCGCCCACATGCATCAAAGACGTTCAGCGTCTGGCAGGGCGTGTGGCCGCTCTCAGCCGCTTCCTGTCCCGTGCGGCCGAACGATGCTTGCCCTTCTTCAAACTGATGAGGGGACCCAAGCTAGCGTCTGCTACGTTCGCATGGGATGAGGAGTGCCAGACAGCGTTCGCCGAGCTTAAAAAGTTCCTGGCTTCGCCACCAGTGCTCTCCAAGCCCGCCCCAGGCGAAGTCCTGCTGCTCTACCTCTCGGCGACGCCATCCACGGTCAGCTCGGTCCTAGTCAGAAATGACTCGGGAATCGAAAGACCAGTCTACTACACCAGCAAGGTGCTCAATGAGGCCGAACGGAGGTACCCCGCAACCGAGAAACTCGTGCTAGCGTTGGTTACCTCCGCAAGGCGCCTCCGCCCCTACTTCCAGGGGCACCCCATCACCGTGCTAACCGGTGAGCCGTTGAAGAAGATTCTGGCCCACCCCGAGGCCTCAGGGCGACTCGTCAGATGGGCCATTATGCTCGGGGCCTACGACATCTCGTACCGGCCGCGATCAGCAATCAAAGGCCAAGCGCTCGCCGACTTCATTGCCGAAAGCACCATCCCCGCCGAGGACAGGCCTCCGACCACGACCGGGCCAACCTGGGAACTGTTCGTCGATGGATCGTCCAATTCGGCAGGCAGCGGTGCGGGTATACTCCTGAGGTCCCCCGAAGGGATAGAGCTACAGTACGCCTTGAAATTCAACTTTCAGGCATCCAACAACGCTTCTGAGTACGAGGCCCTTATCTCGGGAGCGCGCATGGCCCGACGGCTGGGGGTCGAGCGAGTCAGGATCCACACCGACTCTCAACTAGTCGCAGGTCAGGTCAACGGCGAGTATGAAGCTCGGGAGGCACCCATGATCAAATACCTTCAGTTGGTCCGGAGCCTGGCCCAACAGTTCGAGGAATTTGGGGTAGTCCGGATAGCTCGGGAGCAAAACTCTCGGGCGGACGCCCTCTCTCGATTGGCCTCCTCCCTAGACCCGGAAGGTACACGATCGGTCCTCCTAGAAGAGCTAGAGCGCCCGAGCATTGACACGGAGCTCCTCGCTGTTGACTCGGCCACTCTAAGTGACTGGCGCTCCCCCTACCTGTCCTGGCTACAAGACTCCCAAGGGCCCTCCGACCCTCAAGAAGCCCGCCGAATGAAGTATCAAGCTCGGCGCTTCGTCGTCTTCGACAACACTCTCTACCGAAGATCGTTCTCCGGTCCCCTCCTGAAGTGCCTCGGTCCCGACGAGGCAAGCCGAGCCATCCAAGAGATTCATGAAGGCCTGTGCGGAGCGCACTCAGGGGCAAGGTCGCTGGCCAGAATCCTGTTACGACAGGGGTACTGGTGGCCCACCCTGCAGCGCGACTGCTCGGCCTATGTTCAACAGTGCGACCGATGCCAGCGGTTCGACCACTTGGTCCATCAGCCGGCTACGGAACTTGTCACCCTAGCCGAGCCTTACCCTTTCGCTCGGTGGGGAATCGATATCCTTGGGCCATTCCCAACCGCCCAGTCCCAGAAGAAGTTCATCATCGTCGCCATCGACTACTTCACCAAGTGGATCGAGGCCGAGGCTACGGCGAGGATCACCGAGACAGTCGTTTGGGGCTTTGTTTGGAAATCGATCATTTGTCGCTTTGGCATCCCCCGAGTGATAGTAAGCGATAACGGTCGGCAGTTCGACTCTCGGTACTTCCGAGATAGATGTGCCGACCTAAATATCCGCAACCACTTCACTTCGGTCGCCCACCCTCAGGCCAACGGGCTGGTTGAAAATGCCAACAAGACCATCTTGAAAGGCATAAAAACCAGACTCGGCAAGGCTAAGGGTAGCTGGCTCGAGGAATTGCCTAGCGTATTATGGTCGCACCGAACAACCCCCAGGACGGCAACCGGTGAAAGCCCTTTTCAGTTGGTATATGGCACCGAAGCCGTCGTTCCATTGGAGATCGCCAATCCGTCTCTCCGAGTGATCAGCTTCTCACTCGAGGCAAACGGGCAAAAATTGCTCGAGAACCTCGACCTAGCAGACGAACTCCGAGAGATCGCGAACGTCCGGGCAACGGAGTACCAGCGCCGCCTCACTCGATACTACAACGCCAAGGTCCGGGACAGACGTTTCCAACCGGGGGACTTCGTCCTCAGGAAAGCCGAAGCCTCTCGACCACTAGAGGCGGCGGGCAAGCTATCCCCCAACTGGGAAGGCCCCTACCGAGTGGTCGAGACGCTCGGAAAAGGTGCGTACAGGTTAGCGACAATGGAAGGGGAACCTATTCCTCGGACATGGAACGCAGCCGCACTACGCAAATTCTATTTTTGAAATTGTACAGCAAGATGGACGGAATAAATCCCTTTTCTTTTCATTCCAAACCATTGGTACATCAGATAGGCAAATGCCAGTACATCACATAGCAAAAAGCAAAAATCCGTCTAACACCGCCTCAAGGGGCCATCGCTCGGCTGACTCGGTCTTGATCTCCTCGCGTCCAGCCACTGACTCTGCCTCGTGCGGAAACTGGCTCGGGCAAGAGGTGGTCAAGCCAGTTGCCTCGGGTGGCCCGTGACAAAGGTGACAGAGGGATTGCAGGAGGAAGGCCACCTTTAAACGTTGAGGAAGGCTACCTCCCAAGTTGGCAACAACCAGGAAAAAGGAGCGCCGTGAAGGCCTCCCCCCTTCCAAACTGCCAACTCCTTGGAAGGAAGGAGAGAGCAAGCAGCCCCCGAAGAGTGAAAGAAATGAAGAGCAGAAGAGGGAGAAAGAGGCTGCAGACGGAGGAAGGCTTCGGTGAGGAGGGAGCTTGATACGCCTCCTCCCCTCACACGGAGGGAAGTAACGGCGGGCTCCCCTGATGCCCCCATCCGTCCTCCGCCTCGGCGTCCACCCGGAAGCCACGCTGGAACTGAGAAAGGGCAAGAACCGTGCTTTCACACGTCGAAGCCCTCTCCAGATCTGCGCGGCGACCGTCGGACCCGTCTCGTGCACGCGCGGCGACCGTGGGATCCGTTCAACATTACAGGGCAGCGGGAGCTCGCCGCTCCCCGTCGTCGGCGGCGTCACCCTCCGAAGGATCCTCCATGCTCCGAATACAAGGGCACAACGCACAGTGAAGAGGAAGGAGCGAGGAAAGACTGTTAGAGAAAATCCCAAGCAGTGAAGAGGAAAGGGCGCCTTTCGGTCCTTCTTATAGGCCAAAGGAGGCTACACGCCTTAAATGACCCCCCCCCTCCTCGGAAACACGCCAAAGGATTTCTCCCCTAAACAGTCACCTCCAACTCCTCGTCCCCCGCCCTAGCGGGATTCACGAAGCGGCCTGACATTCAAAGCATGAGGAAACGGAAAGACGCCCCGTCAAAAGCCTACCAAAACTGCATGCGAATACCACGCAGGGCATATCGGCACCTCCCAACCACTCAAGATCCGCCAACCAAATCACGGCAAGGATGGTACTCAAACAGAGCAAGTCATTTATTATCACACCAAAAGGAAACCCTCTACAAAGAGGGAAGAAAGACAAAAAGGGAAGGAGGCAAAGTACATCAGGCCTCGGGCCCACTTTGACATTCGGGAACGGCGGAAGGAGACGCGTCACCCCCGGCGCCTTCGGTGACGGCCGGCTCGGACACTGACCTCGCCTGTGCGAGAACTGTCCCGGTCGCGAGCCCTCCCGAAACGCCCGGAGTCGGTGACCCCGATGGAGGCGACCCCTCCGAATCTCCCCCGACCGACGAGGAAGAGCTGGAAACCGACTCATCCGAGTCATAACACTGGCCGAAGGGGAACTCGATCGCGGAGTTTTGCTCATCGGCGTAGTCCACCGCCCGGCGATAGCCTTGCTTGAACCCCTTTCGAGCACCCCGGCGTAATGCTACCTCGTAGTAGGGTAGGGCGGCTTTCATCAGGTCGGCCGAGTAAGCATCCGAGCTCCTGTAACGCTCGATTGCCTCCGCCTCGACCTGCCCCGCCCTTCCGGCAAGCTCGACCCGAGCCCGCTCCGCCTCGGCCGCGCGCTCCTCTGCCCGGGCCCGGTCCGCCTCAGCCTCAGCTCGGAGACGCTCCGCCACCTCCGCCCGATCTAGCAGCTCGGCGCGTTCGAGCTCCCAGCGGTTGTCTAGCTCGAGGCGACGCAGACGCTCCTCCTCAAGGAATCGGCTTGTCCTCTCGAGAGACTCTCGGGTCTTGGCGAGCTGTTCGGCCAGCACCCCGGCTTCCAGTCGGCTCGCCCGCGCCACCTCCCGGAACGCGGAGAACTCCTGCCGGAGCCCCTCATGCTCCCCCTTGAGTCGGGCCAGTTTCCTCTCGCAGCCCCCAAGGGTCCAGGCAAGTTCCGACCGCTCCGCCTCCGTCCGGGCGTGCGCCTCCGCCATCAAAGCCGCCGACCGAGCTATGACCAGGCCGCCCTCCATCAAGACATCAAGGATCCCGGGGGGGGGGGGGGGTATTGCGCCTTTCTCCCCCCTTCGTCCTTGCGGCAATCGACCGGCAGACCCGATACAGGTCGCCCGTAATGCCGAGCCTTTCCAAGGGCTCCGACAGAGGGGACCGCTCCGCCCGGGGCACCCCGCCAGAAGACTCCGCTCGAGTGACGGAACCAACCGCCTCTCGCGCCACGGTCGGTTGGGGTTGCGACGCCTCCCCAGGCGAACCCCCAACCTCGACCGGCGCCGCGGGACCGACCGCACCGGGAGCTCCAGACACCTGGGGCTGCAACGCCCTAGCGGGCGAACCCCCAGCCCTGCCTGTCTCGGCCCGCACCTCGCCGACCGAGACATCCCCGCCTTCGGCCAATCCCCCGGCCTCGGCGCCAGCTACTTCGACATCGGCCCCCTCTGCCTCCGTGGGAGGGAGAGCCGACCCATCGCCGCCCTCTGATGGGCCCCCGGTCTCCTCGGCCCCCTCTCGCCTGGCAGGTGGGGGAGCTGGCCCCAAGGGGTCGGCCCCATCTTGCCCCCAAGAGGGGAGCGCCGCCGAGCCAGAGTCGCCCCCGACGGTAGGAGGAAGACCGGCCTTCTTGGCCCGTTTCTTGGCCTTCACGGCCTCCCGCAACTTTCCCGCCATGGGATCCTTGCGCTTTGTACCAGTCGGCCGTGAAGACCCCGCGGGAGCCACCCCCTTGCCCTTATCTCGGGCTTGGGCGCAACTCGCAGAAGCATCTGGTTCATCGGCCGCCGAGTCATCTCCCAGATCAATGACCTCAGCAGTTTCCTCCAGAGGTTCCCGCCTAACGTCTGCCACAAAGGGAGAAGACCCGGTCAGGAGAAAAAGTAACTACCGTCCCAGGAGAAGAGCCTCGAGAGCGGTACCTTTCGACGTCAACCGCGTAAGCAAGCACCGTTCGATGTTCTCCGGCGTCACCAGCTCCTCGGTCGACTGACGGTTACCCAGCAGACGAGCGGCCTGCCGCTCCACGTGGGGAGGGAACTCCTCTGGGCGAGGGGGGAGATTCGGATGAAAATTGGGCGAGATCGGACATCTCCAAAACTCGTCCGTCGCCTCCGCCTTCACCCAAAAGAATTGGGTCTTCCACCCCTTGTGCGAGGAGTCCTTCGCAGCGAGGGAGATGCAACTCCTGTTCCTCCTTGCCTGGATGAAGTAAAAGCCCTTCCCCGCCGACGGGTGCGCTTTCAACTCGAAAAAATAATGAAAGAGGTCCAAGGAAGGAAAAATGTCGTGCTGACGACAGAGAATCCGAAAGGCAGAAAGAAGGAGATATGAGTTGGCCACCAACTGAATAGGCGCCAACTGGAAAAACTCGAGAAGCTGGAGTACAAGAGGCTCGAAGGGAAGGCGGAACCCACTCTTCCAGGCCAGAAGGAAAGTGCAAATGTGCCCCGTACGGCTGTCCAGACTCGTCTCATACGGGGCGGCGGCAGCAAAACTGTACCTGAGAGGCAAGCGAAAGCGATGCTCCAGCTTCCTCACCTCGGCCTCCCCCAACTCACTACAGTTGGAGACGGGCTCCCGCCTCACCTGCCCGATTTCCAGAGGCAGACCAGCCATCAAGCCGGAAGATGATCCCTCGTGCGAGCTCGAAGACTCCGGAGGGGAAGGAAGTTGCCGGACCGCCTCTGCGGTTATCCTCGCCAACTCCTCAAACGCCGCCGCAAGGCTCTGCGCCTCCACTGTGCCCTCACGGCGCATCAAGGAGCCCCAGAAACAAAGAAACTAAGGAAAGCCCAAAACCCTGAGAAGCCTAGAACGACGAACAGCGCCCAACGCCTATAAAACCCTGGAGGGAGGCGGCGCGTCGTTCCGTGCTCCGAGAAAAGGGGGGCCCCTTCAGTTCAAATCCGTCAGGATCATCATTACGGGCCCAGGCGACCACTATACGTGGCTCCATCACGCCAACAGAATTCCGCCCACCTGAGCCACGCCGGTCCAAAGCCTCAAAAACTACTCGACCGAGCCTCCATGGCTCGGGAGTAGGAGGGGGACAAGTGGAGAGGGGGATTTCTGTAGCCCACCCAAAGAGCAGCCCAACTAGACCCAACAGGGTCCAACGAGGCAAGCCCACCCGGGTGACAGCCCACAGGGCCCACTCAGGGAAGAAAAGCCCAATAAGAAAACACTCGAGGAACCAACTCTCCCCGGCGGCCTCTAGGCTCGGAGGGCCCGAGTGATGGTCAGGTCATAAGGAAGGTCCGGCCCAAGCCGTTTCCCCGCCCGGGAGAGACAGGCATTAGCCGACCTATCCGACCCCTCTTCCACCGAGCTATGCTCATCACCCGGACAGGGCGGGCGTTTCAGGAGCTCGGCCAGACCAAACATCATCCGTTCAAGAGTCCCCAACGGATAGGGGAGCCAGGAAACCGCCGGACTTCAAGGCGATAACGTCCCCACGATAAGGCCATGAAAGCCCACGTCAAGGACGTAACTCCCGCCGGAGACCCCTCAGCTTGCTGGACTCCTGAAGGCGGCACACTATTTAAACCAGGGCTACCCTCCGACGGAAAAGAGAGCCATCCAGGTACTCATAGACCTAAACTCCTGAGCAATCCGCTTCACCCTCTGGTGGAGAGGAATCTCGCGCGCTAGTTTTTCTCCTCCCCATTATTGCTTCCACCATAGCTCTACTGACTTAGCCATCGGAGGGTTTTACCCCAGGGAAGCCCCCTGGGCCCTCTGATACGTTTCCCTATCTTGCAGTTCATCTTCAGGTGATCCACAGCCCGCTCAGGATACAAGCGCGAGATTTCGCCTCTTCAAAGATACTTGACGAAATCACGATATTTACTATAGTGTGATAGTTATGGATTTTTACTTTGTCGACTTGTTCGTGCACGTCGGAGTGACCTTTGGTCATGAAATTTTATGTGCGTGTTATTGGGGTGGAGACCGAGATAGTGAGAGTGGTTGCACCATTTTTTGTGCCTCCTATCTCAAGATCTCCCATCTCTCAACGAAAAATTATTTTGAACGTCCGGTTAGGTAGAGTTTTTCGAGCCCGTCATTTCGATATATAGAACGCGTGATTCCGACATGTATATATCGAGAACCGGAGGTTTGAAGGAGGTAACACATTTGATATATAAATGACGACAATAAGACTGTCGTCAAATCCTTTTGACGACATAATGCAAAGTCGTTAAATTATATATATATATATATATATATTGTAATTATATCTTTAAAAATTCATATCTATTAAAATATGTACCAGAAAATTATAAAAATTATATATATGTAATTCTCATATTTTTCTCCTAATTATCATATATTTTATTTCTCTTAATTATTTTAAATAAATAAATGTGTCTTGAATATATATTTTTGAAATTATTCAATTAAATAGATATTGACGTGAATTCTTGTTGAATAAATTAAGTTAAAAATCATAGAATTAACATCCCTCCAAGTGGACGCTAATTAATAAATGGCACTACTCACGGACGTCAATTAAAATAAGTTTATTTAATTAAAGTTAATTATAGAATTGGATGGACGTGAATTCTATAATTAACGCATTCATGTTCTCACTATTTTTTTCCGGTTTTGACCTATACCTCGGGTCTTTTGGCACTCTCATCGCACGTCCATAGATGGAGCCCCTTTTTCATGATTGGTTCACGTTATACACCTCAACTCTCGGTGACATATGAGTCCTCCGTTGGACATTCCGTTCCTTCGGACTGACAAGTTAGTCATTGGGACCTCCGTAAGTCTCCGCTAGCCTTGGATTCCCTCAAGGCAGCCGAGCTGGTTGTACCCTAAAAACTCTGGGATCCGATCCGTGTCATTTTAATTTTTCGTTGGTCTTGACACTACTCCTTTTGGAATCTTCTTGCCATTAATTCGAGAACATAACCCTTTGACTCTATATTTGGCCAAATCTGATTCTGAAATATTAAGGGCTGTGGGTCCGCGACTTTTATGTGCCAGATAGTATGGAAGTCCAATTCTGTAAACCATGGTAATTCTGGGTGTGGCATTGCACCAAACTCTATATATCTGTTATATTCTGTTATTCTGTTATATCTGTTATTCTGCAAACTCTGTTAATTCTGTTAATTCTGTTATTCTGATAATTTGTAGCTTGGTTATTTTGATAATTTAGATTTTATGCTAGATTGCTTATATTTATTGGAACTTTGTTATATTCTGGCCAATTCTGAAGTTATCTTCATCTAAGTATCTGTCCTTGTTATATTCTGATAGCTTGTCCTTGACTCTGCATGGGAATTCATCCCTATTTCTCTTGAGCTCATAACTGCCTTTGACTTTAATATTCGTCTTTCCCGTTAGATTGATCATCATGATTTTCTAGTTCCATGCCTTGCATCGTCATGAACATGTTAATTGGCTAATCACTTATATTCTGCTTGATGAGAGATGTAATTCCTACTGAGCTTTTTGCTCAGCAGTCTATTTTCAACATTTTTCAGGTAATGACACTGAAGATAGTCCATCAGATGGGGAAGGGCAAGAGTGATGAGCGAAATGGAGAATCGTGTCGGTGTCTTTCTTTGAGTCTCGTCCTGTTATTTGAGTCATTTCTCTTTATTAGAGTGTAATAGTGAGTCCTTTGTTCACTTGTGTAAGTTGAGTCAAGGTATGTAATTCGAATATTTGAATATCAATAAAGGTTAAATTGGCCCACATTGTCCAGGTTGTAATTTTGCGTCTTATGTTCGCTCTGATTATTCACGACCGTATCACTGCCACGTTCCGAACTACACGTTCCGCTGTTATCGGTTCGGGGCGTGATAGCTAAGGCCGCGTCCATCTGCTTGTGCGGGGCTATCTTGTTTCCTTCAGTTGACCATGTGCTAGAGATTCCCAGTACCATCAGCGGCCTATGGCTGGGACTTTCCATCTCCCAGGCAATCATTGCCTACTTGTACGAGGGCCTCACCTCAGCAGCCTTAGGAGGTCCCCTATTTGGCTCTATGATTCTCTTAGAGTGCTGGATGGGTGTGAGGATGAAATTCATCTACAAGAAAGATGTCACTTCAGCTAGCAGGATCTTCGGGAGCCACCCCCTCTTCTTCATAGGTGGCGCGTTCAGGTTCTCTTCATAGGTAGAGTGCAGGATAGCAGAAAAGAAGACCAGGGATGAGTGGCGACTGCACATCAACAGGCTGCCCCTGGATTGATTCGTGATGCGCCCAGACTTCCTCCGTGACACCACTGTCAGAGTTCCCAGGAGGCCGGGCTTGGACTTGAGGCTTGTGAGCGACACCGCACTGGCGATGTATAGCCCGCACCGGTGCTACCTACAGGTTGGACTACCCCGGACAGTTCTACTAGCACTACCCCACCTTTCCGCACTCCAGGCGAGGAGGATCGGTACGGAGGAGGACGAGCAGGCGGTCAGGAGTGCCCTGATCATGTGGGAGGTGAGCAGGGTGCTTACCCTACCAGCAGAGGTTGCAGAGATTCTATTGACACACCAGGCCTATGTTAGAGAGCTGAGAGAGATACATCCACGCAGGGATGCCCAGCGGAGGACTGAGTGATTTTCCTTTTCTTCTTTTCATGATGGTATTGATGTAGAGATTTATGCTTAGAGAGTTTGATATATGAATGAATGAAACTAATGATTTGATTTGAGTTGAGTTTGGGCTTTGCTGGTGTGAATGAGTGAGTTGGGATATGATTCCAGAATGTACGCGGTCAGGGACTGACTGAACCTTCAACTTCAACCTGCCCCTGTACACACACAAACGCAAACAGAAAAGACAGATTAAATCTGTTTTAGGCTTAACCCCTTGCCTGTAGTAAGTTAGGAAATAACCCGTCCTTGGTTTTTGGTCAAGGGGGTAAGCCTTATTAAATAGGCAAATGAAATGATGATGAATGCAATAGATGCTATGAATGCAAATCACAAAACCCTTTTTTGTAATTTTGAAATTTTTTTTTTTTGGATTTCGGAGTGTTTGATTTTTTTGTTTGAGTTTTTTTGAAATATTTGATTTTTTTTTGATTTTTAAAATATTTGATTTTTTGGATTTAAAATATTTGATTTTTCTTTTCGGGTTTTGAAATATTTGATTTTTTTTAGAGTTTTGAAATATTTGATTTTTTTGGATTTTAAAACAACTGATTTTTTTTGGAGTTTTGAAATATTTGATTTTTTTTAACATCTGATTTTTTTGGAGTTTTGAAATATTTGAATTTTTTGGATTTAAAACCAGCTTAAACTTAACAACGGGGAACCTCCCATCTCACTAGGGGTCTCCCAGGTCCAACACGTGCTAAAAGGGACCGCCTGTGGCTGGGGCCAATTTTGCTTAACGGTGTCTCTACCGAGGCCATACCCGGGCTGGGATCCATTCCTTGGAAAATAAAACAAGATTTAGCAGGAAAGCTGGCGGTAGGTATAGAGGTTTTTAGGGCTTGAGTTCTTCTCACGACACCCCCTTTTCAAAGAATTTGGTCTGTTGCTCCAGGGCTTTGTGTCCGTCATCGAACCTACATCTACTCTAGGCACGCATACGACCAGGCTCATAACATCCCGCGGGAAAACTGTACTGCCACTCTTGCCATGCCTAGCTTTATTATTTTGGGGACTTTCAAACTTTTGAGAGCTTCGAGCTTTGGGCGAGCTTTTAGCTTTGATTTTTGCCCCTTTCTTTCTCCATTTCTTTTCTTAGTCTTTTTCTTGCTCTTTTGTCCTGCGGAATAAGGTCATGACGGACTGCCCCTATTTGAGACCTCTTTTATTGAGGGGTCTAGATCAGTTCTCGCCCCCTTATTCACCACTTTCCCCTATGTTCAGCCGAGAGAGAAGAAAAGCAGGGATCTTCACCCTCCCCTAAGCATGGCCAAGGGATAGACGGTGTTGCGCAAAAGATGAAAACCGAACCACGGGGGGTCGTGTAGTGTGTGAAATGTTGAACCGGGGATCTCCCTTTGCGATCAGGTGAAGGCGCACCCTGCCGTCGGGCTATCGCTGGCTTGACTCTGGATAAAAGTGTTTTAAATATAGCCCGTTCCATGGATTCGGCAATTCCTCACCTTTCGCGTTGATTAGACGATACGCATTACCTGGATAGACTTCCTTCACTATAAACGGCCCTTCCTAGTTGGGTTGCAGCTTAGACCTGGGACCTGCTGATCTGATAAATTTACGTTTCAAAACCATGTTACCCACTTGGAATTTTCTTTTAATAACCTTCTTTTGGAAATACCGCGAGACACGTTTTTGATAAACCGAGACGTGATTGGCCGCGTTAAGCCTCTTCTCGTCTAAGAGTTCCAGTTGGACTAGCAACGCCTCTCGACGCTCGTCGAGATTAAGTTCTTTATTCAGCTGCACCCTTAGGGAAGGGATCAGAATCTCGTACGGGAGTACCGCCTCCATCCCATAGGTGAGAGCAAAAGGAGTTTGCCCCGTGGGAGTACGGACGGATGTGCGATAAGCCCATAGAGCTTCTACTAGTTTATCGGCCCAATCAGCAAATTTGTGTGACTCGCATGTTTTCTTGATGATTTTAAGAAGGGTTTTGTTCGTGGCCTCAGCCTGGCCATTACCTTGGGGGTAGTATGGTGATGAATGATGTAATGCTATATTAAATTTCTTACAGAGGTCTCGGAGTTCTTGAGAAACGAATTGAGGCCCGTTGTCGGTGACGATATCACTTGGCACTCTAAACCGTGAGATGATATTCTTCATGATGAAGCGGCATACCGTGGTGGCTTTGATCCCTGCATAAGCTTCAGCTTCCGCCCACTTGGTGAAGTACTCCATAGCCGTCAAAATGAAGGACTTCTGCTTGACTGCGGAATTCGGGTTACCGAGAGGTCCAACGATATCAAAGGCCCACATGGAAAATGAATCTTGTCAGCATGGAGCTGGCATTGAAGACACCTATAGACATAGGTGGAACAATCTTCTTCTAGGGTTGGCCAGTAATAGCCCTGCCTAAGAATCTTTTTCGCCAACGCCTGCCCATTTACGTGCCCTCCACACTCACTGGAGTGAGCGGCTTCTACTACCTTCGAAGCCTCATCGTCATCTAGACACCTCATTAGAACTCCATTGAGAGCCCGCCTATACAATTCTCCAGCAACAATCGTGTATCTTGTGGCGACTCTTCTAATGGCCTTTCGCTGCTCGGCATTTGTCGTCTCAAGAAATGAACCATCCCTACAATACTGCTTAATCTCATAATACCACGGCAACTCTTCTTCTTCTATGATCTCCTCAAGCTCAGCTAACAAAACTTCTTTCACCTCTTCCCTTTCTACCTTCCTTTCTACAGATTTCCTAAGGTTGTCGAACCATGGATCCTGAAGAGAAGGGGCGTCCAACAGCTGGACCACAATGGTCTCAGTGGCGCGACTGAGGGGGAATGAAAGAGATGAAGCGAGTGATGCAAGTGCATCAGCCAGGATGTTCTGAGAATGAGGAGTGTGAATATATATAGGCTTTTGGAATTGTCTAGCCAAAAGCGTGACCAGATCTTGATAGGGCTTAAGCTTAGGGTCACGGGTGCGGTAAGTTGATAGAACTTGACGCAGCACCAACTGAGAGTCTCCTATGATGTTAAGGTATCGCGCGCCCATGAGGTAGGCGTGCTTTAGACCGGCAAGGAGAGCCTCATATTCGGCTATATTGTTCGTGGCAGGAAATGAGAGTTGATAAGCGATAGGAATGGTTACTCCTTCTGGAGTGAGGAGAACGGCGCCGATTCCACGGCCCTGAGAATTGAGAGCACCATCGAAATGGAGAGACCAAAAAAGAAGATGAGTGATTACTGCCAAGTGTTCATCGGGAAACTCATCCTGGATTGAATCAGTGCGAGGGATAGGAGAATGAGCAAGATGCTCAGCAATGGCGTATCCCTTGATCGCTTTCTGGACGATGAAAGTGATATCGAACTGGGAAAGAAAACACTACCAGCGAGCTAAGCGGCTAGAAAGGACATGTTTTTCTAAAAGATAACGAATGGGGTCCATTCTAGAGATCAGCTTGACCTCATGGGCAAGAAAATAGTGTTTGAGCTTCTGAGCCACCCACACTAGCGCTGCACAGGTCTTCTCCATGGCAGTATACTTGGATTCAGCGGGATTAAACAACCTCGAAAGATAGTATGCTGCCCTTTCGCTTCCTTCATCATCTACCTGAGCCAGGACAGCTCCTAGGGAGTCCTCAATCACAGAAATGTATAGGATCAGGGGTTTCCCAGGGACGGGTGGTTGCAAAATCGGGGGGTTAGAAAGATAGACCTTAAGATCCTCGTAGGCCTTTTGGCATTGTTCATTCCACTCAAATTTAACTCCCGCCTTTAATATATCATAGAATGGGCAGCATCGTTGCGAATGTTGAGATATAAATCTCCTAATGAATTGTAAGCGCCCAATCAAACCTCTGAGCTCGGTGATGTTCTTAGGCGGCGGCATCTCCATAACGGCCTTTACTTTATTCGGATCGATCTGAATCCCCCGTTTACTATCTATAAACCCGAGAAATTTCCTTGATGCAACTCCAAACATGCATTTCTTTGGATTCATTTTCAATTTATACTCCCTAGCCCTTTGCAACACTTTGACTAGAATGGCGGGGTGTTCTTCTTGAGACCTTGATTTTACCAGAATATCATCCACATAAGCTTCTAAGTACACATGCATCATGTCGTGGAAGATAGCCATCATTGCTCTCTGATAAGTGGCACCTGCATTCTTCAATCCAAATGGCATAACAACATAGCAGTACGTGCCCCAGGGCGTGGTGAAAGAGGTCTTCTCTTGATCCTCAGGAGCAAGACGGATTTGGTTATATCCGGAATAACCATCCATGAATGAGAGGGCCTCATACCCAGCCGTGTTATCAACTAATACATCAATGTGAGGAAGCGGGAAATCGTCTTTCGGACATGCCTTATTCAAGTCCCTGAAATCAATACAAATCTAAATTTTGTCGTCTTTCTTCATTACTGGGACTATGTTTGCCACCCATTGTGGATACAATACAACTCTAATAAACCTGGCCTTGTGCAATTTATCGACTTCTTTCTTTATCCTTAAGGCCATCTACGGGTGGAACCTTCTTGCTTTTTGTTTAACGGGTGTTGCCCCTAGTTTAAGAATCAATTGATGTTCAACCAATGTGGGGTCAAGACCCGACATGTCCTCATAGGACCACGCAAACGAATCGTTGTACTCCCTCAACACCTTGATTAGCTCTACTTCAACCTGAGGAGTATGGGCCTGGATCCTCTTTTGTTCTGAGATTAATTTCTTTAGTGGGCTCATCCACGGCTGAGGATGGTTCGTCAAACCTCTTCAAACCTTGTGCGTATAAATCGACAGTGTCGTCCACATCACTTTCCTCATCATCGGCTGGATCCTTCTCGTCTACAATCTCATATACTCCCAATCCGTCATTGCTCCACACACCATCCAATTCCTCATCATTCTCTAAGATAATTGCGGTCTCTACAAACTCCGGGCACCTAAGGAGGGCATGGCATCTTTCGGCCAAGTCTTGCAGAAACCTATCAGGGATGGATTTAGAATGACGCATCACAGGGTGCGCCACAGACGTAGATGGGCTGACTAGACTCAAACTAGACTCTACCCCAACTGACTCGACTATCCTAGGAGACTCTACACACTGTACATCTAACCTAGAAGATAAGAAGTCTAAAAGGAAAGAAGCAGGGGTCTCATGCCCCTGGGGAGAGGACGGACTGAAAATAGCGTAATCTTCCATGGAAACCTCCATTTTAAAATTGGCATTTTTTTTGGAGGTCGGAGGTGATCACGAGACAAGAGGAGGAAGAAGACGGGGGAGGAGGTAGTTGCATGGGGAACAAATCGGGGAAGATGCAATCGAAGAATGGATTAGAGGATCGAAACCACATCTCGTGGAGTTGGGCATTGGGGGGAGGAGGAGTAAACAAAGTTGAAAGATCAATAGGTGGGCAGCGCCCACATGCACATGGCACGAACAGAATTTCAGGCGGTCTCTCCGTGAAGTACGGTTCGACCAGAATTGGAGGGGAACGGGGGACAAACCCCAATTGTTGAAACAGAGAGGCAAGACGGAATGGGGACAGAGAAAAGGTAGTGATAGAGCTCCCCACTTCCCGTGGCCTCCAGCAGACTAGCTGCATTGGAGAATGCTTCACCTGCTGCATCTCCTTCTTCCTCGGGCGGTCTTCTTCTTCGTTGAACAGCTTTTCAAAACAAACACAAAAATCATCCATATCACCTACCAACCCCTTCAGCGGCGGTGGTGGGTCAGAACCATCACAGGCGGCATCAACCTTCACATCAGCACATGGTGGTGGCTTCTTCAAAGTGCCGGACTGCAGCGGGCCTTTCAAAAAATATTGTCGATAGTCCCACGTTAATGGCCCAGAATCTCCAAGTATCGACATTGCTTAATCATGGTAGCCAAGGCCTCGGCGGCCCATCTTCCTACCTTTAGGGACGGGCTTGGTCTGCCCCTGTAATTGTGCGCAGAGACCCAGGCCCGGCTGATAACCTAATTTTAGAATCATATGCCACCCTTTGGAATCTCTAATCTTGGACTTAATCTTGACATTTGTTGGTGCAGTGGCGGGCTTGCGTGACGCATATGCCCATGAATAATTGAAGTCCATTACTGACAAAATTGGCCTATTGCTTGGCCATAATGTAGAGAGAATCTTATATGTAATGGCATCAACAGACTGGACGGTGGAGATACTTTTCACTTTAACCACCCGGCCCTAGAATGGGAATTTCAGGCATTGGTGGGCGGTCGAAGGCATGGCATTCAAACTGTTTATCCATGGATGACCCAAAATTGCTTTGAACATTGGCTCTATGTCCAATACATAAAATTCCACATCCATAACCAAAGGCCTTAGCTCGGCCTGTACAGTCACGACCCCGTGACAAGCACGCCTGGAGTTGTCATATGCTGCTATTGTGGTCGGTGTAGGCTTAAGCATGTCTTCTGAAATGTTGCAGGCACGGAGGGTACTCAATGGACACACATTTATCGATGCTCCTGTGTCCACGAGGGTTGACTTGACTGTCACCTTATTCAAAGAAATGGTGATACAGAGTGGCATCTATCGTGCCTCTAGGGGAGCTAGTTTTGACTCAAAAAATGAAATAGAAGGCCCCCTCGTAATTGTTGCCAACACCGTCGATAAACTGTCAACCGCCACGTCTTCATTCACCATTACTTTCTGCAAAAAAGTCTTCAAGGCATCCTGGTGCAGCAGCGACCTTTTGATAAACTCCAAAATTGAAATTTTGGCCGGCATCCGGTCCAAGTGCTGTAACAAATCGTACTTTGTGCCCGGCACGGGGTCTGCATCTTCAGCTGTTGAGGGAGAAGCCTGAGGGCTAGGTGCGGGTGCACGAGTAGAAGGATAAACTTTGTGGAATGGATTCCCACTCCGAAGGGCGCAATGTCGGGCCGGCACGGCCTGAGATGGACCCCCGCTTGGCCCAGTGGGGTAGGTGGAAGGGGTAGAAGTGGGAGTGAGGATGACGGTGGTTGGTCTAATGGGCCCTGGTGAAGGGGAAATGGGCGAAGGGTTAAGTGGAGGGGTGATGATGGAGGGTATGGTGGGTGATGGCGAAAGGACTGGCGGTATGGAGGGGAATGCGGTGGGCTTGATGGGTGATGCGGAGGGAATAATGGGTGGAGTGGTGGTCAGAACAGCGGGCCTGAGGATGGAGGGGATAGCAGGTGCGGGAGAATGGTTGTGGTGGAAGGCCAAGAGGTGTGCGGGGGTTTCATCATCAAAAGTCCACCCAGCGTTGGGGGCTGGGTGCTGAATAATGTTTACCTGGGCCAGCGCCGGCGGCTATTATTGTTGCTGAGGAACGGGCAAGTGTACTGGCATGGAATTCTAATGGATCTCAAGGTCTTGTTGCTGCTGCTGCTGTTGCTGGGGTTGCTGTTGCTGTGGGGGTTGCTGCTGCTGTTGCTGGGGCGCCGCCTACTGTGGCCTGGCTTATCTCTTCCTTTGCTTGATGTCCTCGATCAACTGGTGCATCTGGGCCCAATCAATCCTCTGGCCCTCATGTAAAGCATACACCAGATCTCTAAACTGATAGCACCGCTCTATTGTGTGCCCGGGATGCCGATGATATATGCAATATCGGGACTGATCGGCGGCCGGATTCCAATTCTGACGCTCCGGAGGTAGTTGAATATCACCAGTGTACATCAAAGCAGAGAAAATATCAGGCAAGGTTTCAAGAAGAGGAGGGTAATGGGCCCTCTTCGGGCTCGATCGGGTAGGTCCGTAAGCGGCAGGTGGAGGAACATTATGATATTGCGGCGGCCGCTGAGGCTGTTGAGGTGGTGGTGGTGGTTGTTGCGGGTGTTGAGGAGCCGGGAAAGTGGGTTGGGGAGCTTGTGGAGTGGCGAACTGGGGGTTGCGTGGAGGCTGCAGGAAGCGAGGCGGAGCGGCTTGGTGGGGAAATTGGACAGCCTAGACCTGCTCGTTGATTTGCACTCTCTCAGTGACGGGACCCTGGGACTTTCTGGTGGTTTTGGGTTTCTGGGCCTCGAACAGTGAATGAATAGGGGAGTCTTTAAACTGCGTCTGTATGAACCGAGCCCTGCTGTATAACTGGTGCATATTCGAAATGTCATTCATCGCCAAAATATTTCTGAATGTCGGGGTGGCATTGGAGATCAGCAACTTAACTTTCTCTTCTTCCGGGATTTGCCTGGGCACACGTGAGGCCATCTGCCTCCATCGATCCGCATAGGTTGCAAAATCCTCCTCCGGCTTCATCTTTTCTGCTACTAGGTCGGTGAAGGAATACTCGGGACCGACCTGATCTTGGAACCTTTGAATGAACTTTTCTTTCACGGTTTTAAAGCTCTCCGCCTCCTCTAGCGGCAAGGTGTAGAACCACTCCAGGGTGACCCCGTCCAAGGATCGGTGGAACAAGTAAGCCATTAGACGATCGTCACGTTGAAACTGTGCCGACTTGTAAAGAAACTCATGAACATGAATGAACGGGTTGCCGTTCCCGTCATATTTTCGGTACACGGGGAGCTCGGACTGAGGAGGAAAACGAAGGTCCCTGAAGTTAGGAATAGGGACATCAGCCAAAGACTGCGGGCCAACCCGCTTGTGGAGGAGGTCAATTTGTTGCTGCATAGCAGCCCATTTGTCAAGGAGTTCCCGCTCCCAGGAAGGAGGGGACTGAGCAGGAAAGATGGAGCCTGGATGAGGAACGGAGGGGTGAACCGGCTGGGAGGGGAGCCCATAGGATGGATAATGGGCCAAGGAAGGGCCCATATCCACGTGAGCCAATTGGGCGGCCTCGGGTTGTAAACGAGTGAAATCAGCCAGGGCCAGAGGGGCCTGTGGCGATGGAGAGATTGCAGTGTATGGATCAAGATAAGAACTAGAGGGGACCTGGGCCTTCCCCTTATCAAGATACTGATGGGCCGAGGTGGAGGCCTGGCCCACTTCCATGCTAGGGTATCGGAGAACCTGGGAACGGATGGGAGTAATATCAATGGGGACAGTAGGGACGGGCACTGACCCAACAACCGGAGACGTAGTGGTGGTGGTGGTAGTCACGCCATAGGAAGGAACTGAGGACGGGGCGTCTGCCCCTTGCAGAGCTTGCCGGATGAGGTGGAGCTGGGAGGGATCAAGTTGGGCCATCAAATTGAGAATTTGACCGGCCGAATTTTGTGTGGAGGAACCAGGAAGGGAGTGCTGAGAGCCCTCGATGGCAATGGTCGGGAGAGGAGGGGCAATCCCCTCTCCTCCCTGCACATGGGTGACCCTGGGCGGGTTCTCAAGAAGTATGTGAGGGAGAGAATCCTTGTGGGAATGGGAGAAGTCGTATGACGACATGGGGGATGACGAATCAAACAGAGGATTAAAGTAAGAAATGAAGTGAGAGTTGCCCCTAGATGATGATCCTATGGGGAAGAAACAACTCCGCATGCACTGATGATAATGGGGAAGGGGGAGACAAGCAACCCTAAGTAAAGAGCTAAAAATAAACAACTCGAATGAGATGCACACAATGGGGGAGCGAGATGAGAGGAGAATCAGCCACTTAAGCAACCAAGTTGCCGAATGATGCGCGACAATTTTTAGATTCCTCTTCTAGGACCTTAGTGGATTAATTAATGTATAAATTCGCTCAACCACAAGGTACCTAATCAGGGTAGGAAATGAGGAACTAGGTGACTCTATGGAACTCTCTCTCTCACGGATGCAAACCCTAGACTGGGGGTGGATACGGTACAACCTGCCCGGCGTCCGTGTGGGAATCCACGGCTCACGGGTGTAGATATATTTTCTTCTCCCAAATCCGTTCCTTTTCCAAATGTCTTCCCAATGTCTATTCTACCATATCCGACATGAGAAGCAAATGAAGACAGAAGAAAAGGAGGAAATAAGAACCTGTGATCACCACCAAAGCGCCGAACGTGATGAACACGTCGTACTTTGGAAAAAGGGAGAGACACTCGCCTATCTGCAGCGCTGGTTAGATGAGCGGTTGATGGAGAACCGCCTATAGGATGCACGGTCTTACGATAGACCGCCTAAGGACGCTACAGAAGATGCGGGAGGTGATAGGGTGCTATGCCCGGATACAGAGGGGGGGTGAATGTATCCCCTTTAGAAATAATGCCCAAATTAAAACACAGATGCTAGACGTAATCACAGAATAAAACTAATTCAATTAAACTCATGAGCAAACACATGGAGCGCGCCTCAGCAATCATCTAGCGGAAGCAAACACACAGATAAACCACTACTCAAGAGATTTTTTAGGCGGTTCGGTCACCAAGACCTACGTTCACCCCTCACTCCCAACCGGAGTGAGGCTTCCACTAGCACAAGCTAGAAAGCAGACTCAGTCTGCAAACAAGTTGCTGCCACACAGCTTGACCAGGGGAACAACCTCCCCTCTTCCTCCCAACCGGAGGGACACCCAGAGTGACTCCCAGCCACTTGGAAACTAGAGACACACAGTCTCTCTTCCTCCAGACCAGGAGGGAACACACCAGTGACTCCCCGTCACCAGCAAACCAGAGGTCGCAGACCTCTCTTCCTCCAGACCCGGAGGGACCCCTGGACTTGCAACCCACAAGTCCAGAACCGGAGATCAGATCTCCCTTCTCCTGAGTCCACAGGAGGAACCCGACCTCACTACTGAGAATCGGAAGAACAATAGTAGCCTGAGTAACAAAAGGAAAAATAAGAAAACATAAAAAGCACAGCGACAAAAGCTGGAAATGAAACACAAGAAATATAGCTCTCAATGAGCATAGTCATTCTGGATTTGATCCACGAACAGACTGAACAGATCTTCAATAGAACTCTCTCCTCTCTTCCTTTCTTCCTCTTCTTTCTTCTTCTCAGCTCACACAATCTTTCTCTTCTCTGCTCTCCTTTTCACTTTCACTATCTTTCTCTTTTCTTTCAATCCTTACGAGCTCTCTCTTTCTCTTTTTCTTCTGTTGCTCTTGTTGTACTCCTGGTTTTGATGATGACAACGATAAGCTAAGTGATATAGACACTTAAGTTTTAATGAATGTTTAACAGGAACAAAAGGATGCAGGGTGCTCGATGCGTCAATGCCACTATGAAGCAGCGTCGATGCAGCGGCTTAAGAGACGCCAATATACAAGGAACAAAAGGATGCAGGGTGCTTGATGCGTCAACGCCACTATGAAGCAGCGTCGATGCAGTGGCTTAAGAGACGCCAATATACAAGGCCAGACAGGCTTGAAGTACATGTTCGTGCGTCAACGCCACCAACTGGCAGCGTGGACGTAGCAGTTCAAGTATCTCCTTGCAACCTCTGGAGTACCTTGGCAGCGTCGATGCTGCAGCTCATTGGGTCGACGCAGCAGCTTGATGGATCGACAAGGTGACCAGAGGGTGGACACAGCTGCACAATGCGTCAACGCACTCCTTGACGCAAGAAGGCTGAAGCCATCCAAATTTCAGCTACTGGAACAGCAATGCGTCAACGCAGCATGATGAGAGCGTCGACGCAGCACGCCCATCTGCTGAAGACTTGATCACTGGATCATCAATGCGTCAACGCCACGGGTTGGAAGCGTCGATGCAGCAGTTAAAAAGGCTAGGCTGGTTGCTCGCTGGAATGTATCAATGCGTCAACGCAACAGGCTGATGGAGTCAACGCAGCAGACTTTAGTCTTGCTGGTAGAATGCCCTTGAAGGCTGCGTCAACCTTTTGGAGCAAGTGAGTTGACGCCACCAGACTGTAGTTGCTGAACGTGCTAATGAAGGGCACATGATCCGAGGTGACTGGCTCGTGATCCCAGGATGGACGAGGTACCAGGATGCTGACACGTGGACTGAGGCCTCTTGGCGGGAATCGTGGAGAGCGCATGTCGCCCTAAATGCTGCTGATATATAAGGAAGACTCCTCTGTCTAGGAGAGAATGATCGTGATCGACTGAAGCAGAGTAAGAGTGAGAGCTTCCACGATCCAGAAGAAGAAAGGAAAAGAAAAGAGAGAGAAGAGAAGAAGCATAAGTGAAAGAAGAGAGAAAGAAAGAGATAGAGAGTTTGAGCAGAGTGAGAAGAGAAGCAATGCTACTTGAATATTTATCCCTGCTGTACCATGGATCATATCCATCCCAATTAGCTCTAGTTGAGAGCCACGGTTGTGCTACCATAGCTACAGTTTATGATTACTGTATTTTCTTTTTCTTAGTTTCATTTACATTTCCTTGTGATTCTTCCGATTGCCCTGTTGGGGATTGGTTTCCTCCTGGTGGGTCAGGAGAAGGGAGATTTAATCTCCGGTTGAAAGTAGCTGGATGCTACTTGTGGATTCCTCCTGGTGGGTCATGAGAAGGGAGATTTGATCTCCGGTTGTAAGTAGCTGGGTGTTGCTTGTGGGTTACCTCCGGTTGGGAGGAAGAGGGGAGGTTGTTCCCCTGGTCAAGCTGTTTGGCAGCATTTGTTGAAGACTGAGTCTGTTGTGCTAGTGTTACTAGTGGAAGCCTCACTCCGGTTAGGAGTGAGGGGTGGGTGTAGGTCTGGAGGATCGAACCACCTAAAAATTATCTGTGCAGTGGTTTGCCTTGCATTAGCTCCATATCTTCTACCTCCCATTCACAGGTTGTGCATGTTTGGCCTGTTGCATTATCTAGAGAGTTATTTTTGAGCATTATATTCTGCTAAATGTGTTTGGGTTGTTTTACTCTGCATTCGTTTCTGGTTGATCAGGTGGCTGCATTGTTGCAGTCCAACTGTTTGTTCATTTGATTGCCTTATCATTTCATCTTGGAAATCTCATTAGTTTTAATTTCGCATATCTGAGCTTTAGTTTTTAAAAAATGGGCCATATTTTCTAGAGAGATACATTCACCCCCCCTCTGTATCCAGGCCTAGCACCCTAACAATTGGTATCAGAGCGGTGTCTGCTTAGAAGGTCCAGCGACCTGCAGATCCGATCTTGCTGTCTTAGGTGCTAATTTGTTCTAGTGAATCATTATTCCTGTTGCATTGAATCTACTTTCTATTTAGTTCAATGGCTCCTCCACCCGTCTTTAGTGGTTCTGATTTTAATCAGTGGCACGCTGCTCTCCATGTTTATGTTAATGCTGTTAATCCTGATCTGTGGAAATTAATTTCACAAGGTCCTCACACCTTACCTACGAAAGTGTCCAAATGGACCGACAGACACAGATCAAAGGACGGAGAAAATCAGGAAGCCTTTAATCTGATGAAAGCAGCTACTGACAGAGCTCTATGGTCTTGCTTTCATGATTGCAGGTCCGCTAAAGACATCTTGGATATGCTGAAGAAAATTCACAGGGCAAATGAGGACAGCTGCATGATGGCAGACAGATATAATCAAGGCAGCAGTCAAGATGAAGATGATGATGATAATGAGGTAAATCCCTTTGAAAACTATACTTCAGATGATTGGGAAAATACTTATGCTGACTTGTTGGGGCTATATGAAAAATTAAAAAGGGAACATAAGAAACTGAAAAAGGGTATTAGGTTAAACAGTGTAAATTCCTCTTCATGTCAAAATTGTTTAAAATTGAAACAAACAAATGATGATTCTATATCTGAAATTCGTGAGCTTGAGAGTCAAGTTAAATTGCTAAGGAAAAAGAATCAGGATTCTGTTAACTCAGAACTAAGCAAGCTAAAATCTGAAAATGACTCTCTAAAACAATCTGCTAAAGGAAATGATAAAGAATTTGAGAAACTCAAACAAGAGAATGATTTGCTGATTGAAAAAATGAATGCCATAAAATCTGTAAACATAGAATTACAGAAAGAGTGTGAAACACAACAAAGAGAAATGAAACAAACTGAAAATGGAAGAAAGTATGAAGTCAATTCAGAAGACCAGCTTCTAATAAATGAATTGGTTCAAAATGATAAGCTCAAAGAAGAAATTGAAAAATTGAAGCTGTTAAACAGTGCAATGTCTGAGAGACTTCTAACCTTAGAAAAAGGAAAAACGGTTTGTTTTGAAACTCCTGAAAAATTGAGCAATCTGGAACAAGAAATTGAAAAATATAAAATTGCTAACAAGGTGTTAACTGAATGTGTGAATTGCAGTGAGCAAGAAATCACCAGCTATGAGTTACAAATCACCTCCTTGGAAAATGAAATTCATGACTTAAAAAATTCCTTGTCCAAATTTGTTCATGGTCAAGAAAATCTAGATAAACTGCTAGGTGTTAAAGTCAATTTTCAAAAAGAAGGGTTGGGCTATAATCCAACCAAGAAAAAGAATTTTGAAAATAAGATTCAAACTTCAGCTGTTCCAAATGTTGCCTCTGCTAGTTCAGCCAATCCTTCAGTGTTTCAATTTGCTGCTAAAGAATTTTGATGCCAACTGAAAAATAAAAGGGAAAGAACAAAATGGCTTCTACTACTTACATGCATCCTGTTTTTAAATCTCATGCTAACAAGAAACTCATGTCATGCCTTAATTGTCATAAAGCTGGTCATCAAATGCATGAATGCAAACTGAAAGGAAGAGACGACATGAATGCCAGTGAAATGCATGTTAGGAAAACTCATGTCAGAAATCATGAGGTTCAGAAAAAGAAAATGTCATGTTATTACTGCCATAGAATTGGTCATTTGATGCATGAGTGTGAATTAAAAGAACTGGATGATTTGAATGCTGAAATAATTAATGCTGAGAAACTTCATGATAAAAAATCTTCATTCCAGAAAAAGAAAGTTGAATGTCTGCACTGTGGCAAACTAGGACACAGCATTGCACAATGCTGGGTTAAGGATGGTAAGAAAATGTCCTTCTCACATCATGCTAAATCCCCTGCAAACCGTAATGATGTTGATAGGAATAAAATTGCTGCAAATAGAAAATATTCTGCGTGTGTCAACTGTGGGAAAACAGGCCACAGGACCATTGAATGCTGGCATGCTCAGGGTAGTAAATTCAATTCTAAAACTGATAAATTCTCTGCCATTAGTAAAAAGTCTTTTGCATGCTATCACTGTGGGAAGCTAGGTCATAGAGTTGCTGAATGTTGGCTGGCCGGCTTCAGTAAACAAATTTCTTTCTCTGTCAATAAATTTCATGACAACAGTAATGTGCATAAAAAGAACTTGAAATCTGCTAATTCATGCCATTACTGTAGATAATTTGGCCATTCAATGAACAATTGCTACTTGATGAAATCTGATGACCATGCTGCTAGAAATGTGCTGAGAAAATCTGCTAGGAGTAATACTGTCATGTCAGGACCCAAGACTTCTTGGGTGCCTATCTGTGCAAAATAGTTTGCTTACCTGCAGGTGTGCCTTGGAAGCTGAAGAATAAAGAGGGGTAATAAACCAAGGCACTCAAGAAGAAAACCCCTAGGACTGAAATTTTCAGGTAAATTCTCTGCACTTCCTATAATGAAATTCACTGCATATCTTGTTTGATGTGTTCTTTCACACTTGTCATCTATTGAACACTATGAACATTCATGTCTCTCAATGCTCATACTTAATTGTCTGTTTAGACATTGAAAAGAGAATAAACTTGCATTCTACAAATCTGAAAAGCTGAAAATTGATCCATGCATGCATGCTCACATTTAAAAATCTGCCTTGTTTCTCATGAGCACATGTTGAGATATCAGTGCATAATTCAGATTGAGAATTGATTGGAAATCAGAACTGCATGTTGAATTATTATGATTGACCTCTGTGGTATATTAAATGGTAAGCTACCAAAAGGCAGGGAGATCTGTCTGGAGGTTCTTACTATGTGTGAAGTGGTCTTTTAGACCAAGTGCTCCGCCTAGTACCATGGGTCACTTTGCTTATTAGGGCAGTCTGAATGTGCATGTATCACAATCTCATAGATTCAGTTTTCATGGCAAACATTGCATGATCTAAGGGGGAGTTAGCTTAAGATAAAATTCTTGGTGACAAAATGCTGAATAAAGTACAGAGCTGTTACTGCTGGTTGGAGGACTGAGTTAACTCAGTGTGGAAATAGAGTTAACGCACCAGACAGCTTATTCCTTGAGAACCTTGATGTGGAGTGTCTGTGGCTGGTAGAGTGAGTTGACGCTATGGTGAAACTGAGTTAACGCTGTGGGCAACTGGGTTCTGAAATTGAACAAATGGTTGTGATGTCTAGACGGATGAGTTGACGCAGTAAAGAGGGTGAGTTAACGCAGCTGTGCCTTATTGGAATCTCAGGGTTACATCTTCCTCTCTTTGGAAACCTCCCTCTCACATCAACTTGCTCTGTCCATATATCTTGTCCTTTTCGTTCTAATCCCATAATAAAGCTTCCTCGACATCTGTGTATGGGAAAAATCTCTAGAGCACTGAGATATGTAGATGATGTCTTAAATTCAGGGGGAGTTACAGTGATAATTCCTGTGAAATATGAGATATTTTCTGAATTGCTCTATGATATGTTAATGATAGGAGATCCATAATTCTTATGATGTTTGAATTCAAGAACTTTTGAACCCATTTAGGCACTATGTATGGAGCAAAAGCTGAACAATTTAATAAAACCAGGACCTCATCATCTCTCGATCCTTATTGTTCAAAAGTAAAGAAACCAATGTGTGTAGAGGAATTTAATAATTGTATTGATGTTGAACTCAGAAAGTGTTTATAAACGCTAAAGATGCAATCTATTCACATGTAATATAATGCAGAGCAATGGTAGTTGTTCACTGAGAAATTAGCCCTATGCACCAAAGAAGTGCTGAAGAGCAAGTCATGAGGTGCGCTACTATCTCTGTCTTCAAGAGAAAAACAAATCATTCCAGAGCAATGGTAACTATCAACTGAGAAACTACCTTCAAGCACTTGAAGTGCTGATAGGCATGTCATGAAGTCAGCTGCCACCTCTGGTTAGTCAATGCAGAATAGTTTGCTATGCTGAGTAACCGGGGACTCGGGTGTCTGATAAACATGTGTACCCGTGTCAAAATGCTAGCAATACTTGACTGCAAATGAAAATGTAAAAAGATGTTGAAAATGCTGAAAATGTGAAAACAATTAAAACATGTGAGTTTGGTTGATCTGATGCTCGTTATTCAACTGAGTCTATCTTCAATGCCAGTTAAACTTCTCTCCGTCTGAAAGGCTTCTTAAAATTGAAAGATATAAGGGACAGAAATAAAAATGGTTCTAGTGTGAAAAGAGTTCTATTTTTCTCCAGGCAGGTGGCTTTAGTGGTTCATGACCTCTAATTCAATGTTTTAATATTATCTCTTCTCTTTATCATTAAATGAATTAGAGCCTATTTACTTACATCTCTGTCATGGGAACTCGATCTGTAACACTTAAATTTTCCTGAATATAAGCCTGATTATCTTGCTATCTTAGTACCTTAAAAAAATCCCTTGAACGGATGTCCCTCTGGCTACTTGTCTTGCTTCTTCTGTTCACATATGCCTCACTGCGTAGACGCAATGTCCCTTGGCGTCCACGCCTTGTGTCTTTCTGACTACGTGTCTTGTGTTTTCTACTCACATAAGCCTCACTGCGTAGACACAATGTCCCCTTGGCGTCCACGCATTGCCTCTAATGCAACCTTCTTCAACCCGGTTCACCGACTTGAACCGGCTGAATCGTTCACTAAAAGGGTATTCGTAGTCTCTTTAAAAGAGTAGCTTGACCGCCACTCGTCTCCACTCTGTTTGAAACCCTTGGACGGCTTACCTTCCGTGTTCTCCAAACACCCTCCCACACCATTTCTTGTTTCCGATCATCTTCGGCAAGGGTGCTCAGTCGGGAAAGCTGTTGATGGAGCAGAACTTGAGGGATTCGAGTGCGACACAGTTGACGATGGACTCACTCATAGAGGATGCGCCTGATGCTCCAGTGGCCAACCCTCCAGAAGCGACACCATCTACAGCTATTTCCAGGAAGCGCAAAGGAAAGGAGAAGGAGAGACGTCCTCGGAGCCCTAGTCCGCCGGTCAAGAGAAGAAAGTCCTCAAAATCGATTTCAGCTAAACCACGCACCTCTTCTGGTATAACGGGGAAGAAGAAATCCAGGTCTTCTGTTGTCATCAATATAGAAGAACCTCTCAAGGTTCTTATCCCCAGGTACATTGTAAGTTCCGATGAAGAGCTACTGACTGCATTTCCTGAGGTACGGCCTGCATTAGAATTTCAAGGCTGGTGGAAGTTTGTGACGAAGCACACTATTTACTATCCTACACTCGTTAGGGAATTTTATCAGAATTTGAAATATGAACCGAAGATTCCCAAATTGTCCTCCACTGTTAGAAATGTTCATTTTGAGTTAACTAGTGACATGCTTGCTCGAGTTTGGAAAATACCAATGGGAGGAGCAAAGCTTCATTCGTATGAGCTAGATGAACATGAGGCGTTTGCTGTTTTGACTGGGTTAACCAAAGACCCCTCTGACGTGAAACAGACATACCTGTCCAGTCTGAAAGCTAATAGATTTATACCATCTGTCAGACTACTTCATCACATATGCACGTCTATCATCACACCTCAAAGCAGTGGTAGAGAAAGAGTCACAGATATGCAGCGATTCCTGTTGTACTGCATGCTAAAGGAAGTTAAGATTTCTTTAACTGATGTGGTAGTTCAGACAATTGGAACTTGTCTTCACCACTCTAGAACACTACCTTATGCAGCACACCTCACATCAATCTTCAAAAAGGTAGGAGTGGATTTTGGAACTGAAAAGAAACATGTTATCCCCAAAGGAAACATATATTCCATGTCTTACGTTCAGAGATTTATGGGCTTCCAAGTCATTGATGGTAAGGCTGTTAGAATCCTTCCCAGTCAGAAATCAGCTCAATCAGAGACAGGACAGACATCAAGAACAGTCACTATGGACGATAGTCAAGTAAACAGGACAGAGATACCAATTCCACCTGTGGTGAGAGAAGGCAGACCAGATGGTAGTTCAGTAAGAGAAGAGCATGAAGTTGAAGAAACATTTGTGAGATCATCAAGCCCTCAGTTGGAAACTGGGGAACCCAGTGGCTCTACACCTACAATGGAAATTGGTGTTTATAGGAGGCCTTTTCCAACTTCTGATGCAGCTCCACCACCAGCCACTGTTGAAGAGATGTTTGCTCACATGTCTATGATGCTGCAGCGTCAGGATGCAAAGATGGACAAGCTAATGGAGTTTACAAATTATCATCTCAACAAACTGACTGCTCGGGTTATACAATTTGAAGTCTCTGTCTTATCCGAGTGGCAAAAATTCTTACTCTCCAAGATGCTATCTGACCAAGCTACAAGGTCCGTCATGAAAAACCTATCATCTCTACTTGACAAACTATCAACATTGGTGACCGACATTCACAGCAATCAATCTTCATTTTGTCAATCCCTTGCCAAGATTACTGATCTTTGTTTTGATGTGAGGATTGCTGTTGAAACCATCAAGGGTCCTGTTAATGCACTTCCCCAATGCATCAAAGCTATTTTAAGCAAGATTGACACTGTGACAGACACGCTTAATTCTCTTGGAAATCTACTGAAGAACACCAAAAATGTCCAAGATGATATGTCCTCTGCTATTGCACATGTGAGGACCACACTGCAACATGACTTAGCTGCTATATCTCAAGACATTCGCACGTTGCTGGGCAGAGAGCAATCTACCACTCCACGATCTCACTCTACTCCAAGTCAACCACCAAGGGCTCGCGGATCTTCTTCCAGTCATGCCAGATTTTTCAATTGAGGCCTCGTGCCAGATCACATATTGCCCCCTTCATGATGATGTCAAAGGGGGAGAAAAGAGTTTAAAGCAGCTTGAGTTCTTTTTGTAATGACAAACGCATTGATGACAAACGCATATAGTTTACCTGTGATTTATCTGTGATACAACTGTGATACAATGTAATGATACAACTGTGATACAATGTAATGAAGCTTCTTGAATCTTAGATACCTGTCCATGGGTTTGTTTGGTGCCTCATCCTTAAAACAGTCCAGAGTTGCCATCATCAAAAAGGGGGAGATTGTTGTACTCCTGGTTTTGATGATGACAACGATAAGCTAAGTGATATAGACACTTAAGTTTTAATGAATGTTTAACAGGAACAAAAGGATGCAGGGTGCTCGATGCGTCAACGCCACTATGAAGCAGCGTCGACGCAGCGGCTTAAGAGACGCCAATATACAAGGAACAAAAGGATGCAGGGTGCTTGATGTGTCAACGCCACTATGAAGCAGCGTCGACGCAGCGGCTTAAGAGACGCCAATATACAAGGCCAGACAGGCTTGAAGTACATGTTCGTGCATCAACGCCACCAACTGGCAGCGTGGACGTAGCAGTTCAAGTATCTCCTTGCAACCTCTGGAGTACCTTGGCAGCGTCGACGCTGCAGCTCGTTGGGTCGACGCAGCAGCTTGATGGATCGACAAGGTGACCAGAGGGTGGACGCAGCTGCACAATGCGTCAACGCACTCCTTGACGCAAGAAGGCTGAAGCCATCCAAATTTCAGCTGCTGGAACAGCAATGCGTCAACGCAGCATGATGAGAGCGTCGACGCAGCACGCCCATCTGCTGAAGACTTGATCACTGGATCATCAATGCGTCAACGCCACGGGTTGGAAGCGTCGACGCAGCAGTTAAAAAGGCTAGGCTGGTTGCTCGCTGGAATGTATCAATGCGTCAACGCAGCAGGCTGATGGAGTCAACGCAGCAGACTTTAGTCTTGCTGGTAGAATGCCCTTGAAGGCTGCGTCAACCTTTTGGAGCAAGTGAGTTGACGCCACCAGACTGTAGTTGCTGAACGTGCTAATGAAGGGCACGTGATCCGAGGTGACTGGCTCGTGATCCCAGGATGGACGAGGTACCAGGATGCTGACACGTGGACTGAGGCCTCTTGGCGGGAATCGTGGAGAGCGCATGTCGCCCTAAATGCTGCTGATATATAAGGAAGACTCCTCTGTCTGGAAGAGACTGATCGTGATCGACTGAAGCAGAGTAAGAGTGAGAGCTTCCACGATCCAGAAGAAGAAAGGAAAAGAAAAGAGAGAGAAGAGAAGAAGCATAAGTGAAAGAAGAGAGAAAGAAAGAGATAGAGAGCTTGAGCAGAGTGAGAAGAGAAGCAATGCTACTTGAATATTTGTTCCTGCTGTACCGTGGATCATATCCATCCCAGTTAGCTCTAGTTGAGAGCCACGGTTGTGCTACCATAGCTACAGTTTTCTGATTACTGTATTTTCCTTTTCTTAGTTTCGTTTACATTTCCTTGTGATTCTTCCGATTGCCCTGTTGGGGATTGGTTTCCTCCTGGTGGGTCAGGAGAAGGGAGATTTAATCTCCGGTCGAAAGTAGCTGGATGCTACTTGTGGATTCCTCCTGGTGGGTCAGGAGAAGGGAGATTTGATCTCCGGTTGCAAGTAGCTGGGTGTTGCTTGTGGGTTCCCTCCGGTTGGGAGGAAGAGGGGAGGTTGTTCCCCTGGTCAAGCTGTTTGGCAGCATTTGTTGCAGACTGAGTCTGCTGTGCTAGTGTTACTAGTGGAAGCCTCACTCCGGTTGGGAGTGAGGGGTGGATGTAGGTCTGGAGGACCGAACCACCTAAAAATTATCTGTGCAGTGGTTTACCTTGCATTAGCTCCATATCTTCTACCTCCCATTCACAGGTTGTGCATGTTTGGCCTGTTGCATTATCTAGAGAGTTATTTTTGAGCATTATATTCTGCTAAATGTGTTTGGGTTGTTTTACTCTGCATTCGTTTCTGGTTGATCAGGTGGCTACATTGTTGCAGTCCAACTGTTTGTTCATTTGATTGCCTTATCATTTCATCTTGGAAAGCTCATTAGTTTTAATTCCGCATATCTGAGCTTTAGTTTTTAAAAAATGGGCCATATTTTCTAGAGGGATACATTCACCCCCCCTTCTGTATCCAGGCCTAGCACCCTAACAGCTCTCACTCTCTATCTTCACTCTTCTTCTTCTTCTTTCTTCTTCTTCTGCTTCTCTTCTCACAGTCTCGATCAACCCCTCTTCTATTTTTGTTTTTTCTTCAGTGGATGAAGGCTTCTATTTATATCATCTTCAGCAGGTGCTAGGGCGTGTGTCCTTCAGGTTCCTGCCCAGAGAGCACCTCGGATCACGTGCCAGGAATCATCCTCGGATCATGCACCCAGTCATTAACCTGAGTCATCTGCAGACAGAGACAAGACGAAATGAAACGAATTAGTTAGTTCAGATTTATAACAACGAGTGTATATACCTTAGAACAGCAAATAAGTAAGTGTGTACACTGGGGGAGTGTATAGACTTGTGAGTCTTCATGCGACCTCAGTGTATAGACTAGCTGAATAATGCATTAGCACAACAAGGGGAATGTGTGGACTTCTGTGAAATGTATGAAGCCATCGAGTGTATAGACTTAGGGACTTCAGTTAGGCAAGTGTGTACGACGTGAGAGAGTGTATATACTTGTTGTCAAGAACAGCAATGTGTAGACTTGCGAAGCATAACTGTATGCAGTGTATAGACTTCAATGAATTCAATGCATGCACAGTGATGCAATGTATAGACTATGAAGATGGACTATTGCATTGTACAGACTATGTGAAGACAAAGCTGTAGCGATGTATAGACTTCATGAATCAGAGCTGAAGAAGTGTATAGAGTTGCTGAAGTGTAATGCAATGTGCAGACATTGTTCAATGTATGGACTTTACAATGCAAACAGCAATGTATAGATATTTCAATCGACAGGCAGATAATGTACAGACTTGTACATGCTTCAGGACTAAGTATAGACTTGAATGAGCGAGCATGCAATGTATAGACTTGCTCAGCCTGAAGCAATGTGTAGACTTCAGCTCAAAGCCAATGTATAGACTTCAAAGTATGCAATTTACAGACTCTGAAGAACAGCAGCCAGTGTATGGACTTAGGCAGGCTTCAACTCAATGAAAGCACGATGTACAGACTTGAATTCAAGTGATGCACAGTGTACAGACTTCATGTGTGAAGCAGTCGCTGTACAGACTTAAGCAATATGAAGACTTGACAGACAACTGACGATGTATGGACTTCAAGTGTGAAGACGTTGTGAATGCAAATGCAATGTACAGACTTCACATATGCATGAGACTCTAAGAGAGATGGGCGTTGTATAGACTTCACCATACTTCACTCGATGTACAGACAATTTCATCAGTTGAAGAGGTAACAATATAAAACACTGAGATAATGTCAATGCGTCGACTCCACGCTATTGCAGCGTCAACTCATCAGAATAAAAAGCAGAGACAGTCAATGTATGGACTTGCCAAAAGAAACTCTGTACATACTAGGTCAAAGCAAAGCAGTTGACTGTATGGACTTCCAGTGTGTAGACATGCCAAAGACAACTGGTCGATGTACAGACTTGAACAAGGTAAAGTCTGTACAGACTTGGAAGTTCACAGTGTGTAGACTTTGGCACAAGAAACGGCTGTACAGACTTTATCTCAACAGCGATGTATAGAGTTCTGAAAGCTTGAACGACGAAGCATGCTGTATAGACTTTGAGCGTTGTATAGACTTAGCGAAGCACATGCCTTGGTTGTACAGACTTCAGACTTGAACGTGTGTGCTGTGAATGATGTATACACTTGGAGGCCCTTGAAGGGTGTACACACTTGAAGAACCGAAGCCAATGTAGAGACTTGACGAATGGCTCAGCAATGTATAGACTTGGTGAGCTTCAGAGCAGAATGTGCAGACTTTACCACTGTATAGACTTGAAGTTCTGAACATAGGTAAAGGCTGGGATTGTATAGACTTGCACAGTGCTGCCAATGTATAGACTTCCAATGAATACAACCGCTGTACAGACTTGCTCAAACAGACCGATGTATAGACTTGCCAACGAGAGGGCTGTACAGACTTGAGCAATGCAAAGGCAGATTTATAGACTTGGTAGTCTGGAGGGTCGACGCATCAAAGAAAGGGGTCGACCCTTGATGCATGGATGTATGGACTTGGAAGATGAAGGGTGATGTGTAGACTTTGGGGTTCAACTGGGTGTACAGTCTTGGAAGATGGAAGGAGATGTGTAGACTCTGAAATGAACGGGAGAATGTATAGACTTGACCCCTTGAAAGGATGTATAGACTTCAGATGCAAGCTTCAGTGTTGTTGTATGGACTTGAAAAGCAAAGGGGGCGTCGACCCATCAGAAGGGGGGCGTCGACCCATCACTGTTCAGACTATGCAGACAGTGTGTAGACATGATCAAGAAATGCATGTGCCAATGTACACACTTGAAAAATGGATGTGAAGACTATGCATGACACGGTGAGCCATGTACAGACTTTGAAGCTTAACAGAGACACAGGATGTACAGACTTCATGAAATGCATGCTATTCAATGTACACACGTTGAATTCATGCAAGCTGATGTATAGACTTCAGTTGAAGCCAACCGAAGAGTGTATAGACTACACTTATCTGGGGAGTCGACCCATCTATAAAGGGGGGTCGACCCACACTAAGCTGACTGTGATGATGCAAGGATGTTTAGCCTGAACAGAATTCAATAAGCAGAATAAAACAACTGATGTATATGCATGTGAATACTTTATGCAGCAGATAACATGACTGAACATCAAATGCAATGCTTTATGATCTGATAAACTAACTGAACAGCAATGCAATGCTTTGATAAATAGACTACACATCAGAATGACTGAACATATGTAGATGACTTACACATCAGGATAACTCACAGCATAAACCAATCATCAAATGATTAACACACATCAAAGCCAATCATCAAAACCACAGGGGCACAACAATCTCCCCCTTTTTGATGATGGCAACACTACACTGTGAGTAATTCTGATGACACAAACTATTCTCCCCCTTTGACTTCATCAAAAAGAAAATAGTTTGGGAGGTTAAAGCATGTTGAAAATACAGTCAATTTCTCCTCCTTGCAATAAACAAGATGAACCCTGGAGAGGTATGAATGCAGAAATGCAGATGCAACTAGAAGTGCAATACCTCCCCCTAAATATATGGATGCAAAGACGCAATTGTTACCAATTGAGATGAACATGATTCAATATTACAAGGAAGCTCCCCCTGAGTAGATGCCAATTGATATGCATCTGTTGCATTTCTTCTAATTGATATGGGTGAGAGGGAGACCGCAGTGGAATTCAAGGACAGTGAGCAGAAGAGTTTCAAATAATAGATTTTCAAAGAGGCTCCAAGCAGAAGAAGTTCAACAAGATTTTCAAGGAGATATCAATCTCATAAATCCAAAACATAATTTTTCAAAGTCTTCCATTATAAGGGCTTATGAATGAAGTTTATTGATCAGCATGGTTTAAACATGATGTATGCAGAGTTTATCAATAAAATTCGGTATTGATATCTAAAACCATGGTTTAATAAAAATGAACCAATCCCTCATTTTTATCTTGATTAACCTCCCTTTCTCTTACACAATCAAATTTATTGACTTCAATCGGAATTACATGCACTAGAATTGAGATCAAGCATTTATGAAGTCATGTGAATTTGTCTAGGGTTGTAGCAATTTGATTTTAGCATCAATATTCAGATATTTCAATTTGTTCAGCAATTTTCATGCTACAAATTTTACGAGCACTCTAGTTCAGTGCACACCTTGTAACTAGAGGATATACCTTGATCAGAGGCCAATATCCCTAAGCACTTAGTGTGACTCACAGTCATGCTTTATATAAACAGAGGTAGCATTTACACATCATGACACACTACAAATCATTTCTTGATGAGTGAGTTGTATTTCTCAGTGTGCATGCCATTGCTCTGCTTGATTAACACTCATTCTTAAGCAGAGTTAACTATGGTACCTCATGACACAGTCCTTTGACATGTGTTTCTCAGTGACCAAAGTCATTGCTCTGACAGAAATTACCCTTTAGACATTTCAGAAAACTTCATTTGTTTCAAATCAATAATAGTTTCATGTACTTAACCAAATAAAGCCATGTATTCAATAGTGCAGATTTCAGAAGTTTTTACAAGACACATCATGAAACAGTTGGTTAAAGTTTATTAAACATGTTTCAGATATTTTTAAGAAATTTTAAAGTCAAACTCAATGAATACATTAAACTTAAACCAGCTGAGTTATTTCAGTAATTCATAAAATCGTATAATAGAAGATTCCTAGTTCAAAAGTTTTTAGATTTATGATTGAGATAGTCCCATTGAAATCTTCATGAGAATTGATAGAATTCAGAAATCAAATGATAGAGGAGATTTTGAAACCCATTGTTTTCAAATTATGATCAAGGTTTGTCAGCAAAGTCAATAAGAAAGGATATGCAATGAATTCTTACAAGAGTATGCATTTGCCAACCTACATGCAATGTATTGACTCCCCCTGACAATATGCATTCAGTCACTCTTTTTGGTATTTTTCAATGAAATGCAATGCAATTAACTACATGCATGCAAAGACATGCAAAGACTCAACATTGATTGCTATGCAAAGACATGCAATTAACTACTCCGAAATACATGCAATGATTGGCACTGAAGACTGAACATATGACAATGTGACTTATACTTAATCAGACTGCCCTATTAAGCAAGATGACCCATGGTACCAGGCGGAGCACTTGGTCTAAAAGACCACCTCACACATAGAAAGAACCTCCAGACAGATTTCCCTGTCTTTTGGTAGCTTACCATTTATATACCATAGAGATCAATCATGATAATTCAACATGCCGTCCTATATGCAATCCAGATTTTCAGTGAGCTATACAACAGACAAATTTCAAACCACAATCATATGCAGTTCAGATTTTTTTTATAAAAATTTTAGAATGTAATTTATTTTCAGAGATTATGCATAACAACAATTATCAAACAATTGCAATTGGTATATGTATGCATCAGATGCAGACAACCCTTTTTAATCTGATATTTACACAGAACACTTAGCAAGTGTATGATCAGAAAATGATGCAAATGGCAGATGATGAATGAAAATGCAAAATCAGATCTAATGTGCTATGCAATAAGACTAAGAACAGGAAGTGTAAGAAATTTACCTGAAAGATTCAGGAGGGGTTTTCTTCTTGAGTGCCTTGGATTGTTACCCCTCTTTATTCTTCAGCTTCCAAGGCATACCTGTAACACAAAGCTTATTTTGCACAAACAGGTACCCAAGAGGTCTTGGGTCCTGAATTGACAATATCACTCCTAGCAGGTTTTCTCAGCACATTTTTAACTTGATGATCATTAAATTTCATCAGAGGATAACCATCCATCAAATGTCCAAATTTGCCAAAATGATGGCAAGAAGCAGCAGTTTTCAGATCTGATTTATGCACATTCTTATGAATATGAATTTTATGTGCATTGGCATGGAAATTTCTGTTATTTGCATCACCAAACTGTTTTCCATAAGTAAAACATTCAAAGTTTTTCTTTTTAAAAATAACTTTGTTCTTTCTGAGAGCATTTGTACTTGCATGGAATTTAAACCTTTCAAAGATGAAAGTTTTCCCTTGAGCATGCCAACAGTCCTTGACTGTGTGGCCATACTTTCCACAGTGAGAGCAAGTGAGAGAATTTCTTCTATAAGAACCTGACCAGCATTCAGAGGCCCTGTGACCCCTTTTGTTGTAGTTAAAACAGATGAGGTGCTAGTTCTTTGAAACAGATTTGTTCATATTAAAAACATGCTAATTTAAAAAGTATTTGTATGATTTGAACATGATTTTTCCTTACCACTTGCAAACCAGCAATGAGCAGTAGTGTGTCCTACTTTATCACAATTAGAACATGTGACATTCTTTTTCTGACCAGACACAGATTTTCTAGCATACTTTTTGTCATCTTGTTTCATCACAAACAGTTACTCATAAAGTGTCCTTGCCTACCACAATAATGACAGGAGCCATTTGATTTCCTTAAAACATGGCATTTATCAGATGAGTTTTTAGCATGCAGACAGTTCCTTTGAGTTTTTGATGTTTCATAATTTTTATTTTGTTTTTCTGTTTTCTTAGCCTTGTACTGAGGTGGTGATGAAGTAGAAGGCTTTTCCTGTTCAGATGATTTAACGAAAACAGTTTTCAGATTGTATCCATCAACCTTTTTCGACTTTTCAATTTATTTTTTCGGTTCTCTGAACAGTAGACTGAGAAACAGGTGGCTTCTGAGAAGTGTGAGAAGTAGAGCTAGCAACAAAGGATGTATGAATTTTATCTTCAAAATTCTTTTTATTTACAGGGTTATAGCCTAACCCCTCCTTCTGAAAATTGACTTTTACTCCCAGCAGTTTGTTCAGATTATCTTGCCCACTAACAAATTTAGACAATGAGTTTTTTAAATCTTGAATTTCATTTTCTTGAGAGGAAATGTGTAACTAATAACTGGCAATCTCTTGCTCACTGTAATTCATAGCTTCATTCAAAACTTTATTAGCTGTTTTGTATTTTTCAATTTCTTGTTCCAGATTGCTCAGTTTTTCAGGGTCTTCAACACAAACACTTTTTCCTCTTTCTAAGGCTAGCAGTCTCTCAGACATAGTGGAGTTCAGCATTTTTAACTTCTCATTTTCTTCCTTAAGCTTATCATTTTGAACCAATTCATTTATTAGAAGCTGATCTTCTGAATTGACTTCATAATTTCTTCCAGCCCCAAATTCTTTCAATTCTTTTTGTTGTTTCTCCAGATCTTTCTGTAATTCTATATTTAGAGATTTTATGGCATTCAATTTTTCAGCAAACAGGTTCTTCTCTTGCTCAAGTTTCTCACATTTTCCTTCACTCTCTTTAACAGATTATTTCAGAGAGTCATTTTTAGATTCTAGCCTACTTAGTTCAGACTTAACACATTCAAAATTTTCCAACAAATTCTTACTCTGAACAGAATCATTACAAGTTAGGCTAAGCTTCTTCTCAAGTTCAGAGATCTCTTTTACATGATCTTGATTCTCAATATGCAGCAACGAAATTTACTTTTTCAACATTTGAATATCAGACATAAAAGCATCATTAACATTTTTTAGTTCAGCACAGTTTTTACATGGAGAATTGAAGCTGTCTGACCTACTATTCTTCTTCAATTTTTTGTATTATTTTCTTAACTGTTCATGAGACTCTAATAATTCAGCATATGAATTTTCCCAGTCATCCAAGGTATAGTTCTCAAAGAGATTTACCGCATCATCATCATCTTCTTCATTTTGGCTGCCACTTTGATTGCTTCTGTCAGCCATCATGCAGCTGTCCTCATTTCTCTTCTGAGTTCTCTTCAGCATGTCCAGAATATCTTTAGCAGAGCTGCAATCTAAGAAACATGAATGAAATGCTCTATCAGTAGCTACCTTCATTAGATTTATAGCTATCTGATTCTCTTGATGCATTGATTTATGAATGTCAGTCCATTTGGACTTTTTCGTTGGTAGTTCATGAGGACCGTGTGAAATCACTTTCCACAGGTCTGGATTAACAGATTTAGCATAATTTTTCAGACTAGCAAACCATACACTAAAATTGGAACCGTTGAAAACTGGTAGTTCACCCATGGAAATAAACAGATATAATGCAACAGGAATATTGATGCACCAAAAGCAAATAAGTACCTAAGACTGTAGGATCGGATCTGCAGGTCGCTGGACCTTCTATGCAGACACCGCTCTGATACCAATTGATAGGGTGCTATGCCCGGATACAGAGGGGAGGTGAATGTATCCCCTTCAGAAATAATGCCCAAATTAAAACACAGATGCTAGACGCAATCACAGAATAAAACTAATTCAATTAAACTCATGAGCAAACACATGGAGCGCACCTAAGCAATCATCTAGCGGAAGCAAACACACAGACAAACCACTGCTCAAGAGATTTTTTAGGTGGTTCGGTCACCAAGACCTACGTCCACCCCTCACTCCCAACCGGAGTGAGGCTTCCACTAGCACAAGCTAGAAAGCAGACTCGGTCTGCAAACAAGTTGCTGCCACACAGCTTGACCAGGGGAACAACCTCCCCTCTTCCTCCCAATCGGAGGGACACCCCAAGTGACTCCCAGCCACTTGGAAACCAGAGACACACAGTCTCTCTTCCTCCAGACCAGGAGGGAACACACCAGTGACTCCCCGTCACCAGCAAACCAGAGGTCGCAAACCTCTCTTCCTCCAGACCAGGAGGGACCCCTGGACTTGCAACCCACAAGTCCAGAACCGGAGATCAGATCTCCCTTCTCCTAAGTTCACAGGAGGAACCCGACCTCACTATTGAGAATCGGAAGAACAATAGTAGCCTGAGTAACAAAAGGAAAAATAAGAAAACATAAAAAGCACAACGACAAAAGCTGGAAATGAAACACAAGAAATATAGCTCTCAATGAGCATAGTCGTTCTGGATTTGATCCACGAACAGACTGAACAGATCTTCAATAGAACTCTCTCCTCTCTTCCTTTCTTCCTCTTCTTTCTTCTTCTCAGCTCACGCAATCTTTCTCTTCTCTGCTCTCCTTTTCACTCTCACTGTCTTTCTCTTTTCTTTCAATCCTTACGAACTCTCTCTTTCTCTTTTTCTTCTGCTGCTCTCACTCTCTATCTTCACTCTTCTTCTTCTTCTTCTTCTTTCTTCTTCTTCTGCTTCTCTTCTCACAGTCTCGATCAGCCCTCTTCTATTCTTGTTATTTTCTTCAGTGGACGAAGGCTTCTATTTATATCAGCTTCAGCAGGTGCTAGGGCGTGTGTCCTTCAGGTTCCCGCCCAGAGAGCACCTCGGATCACGTGCCAGGAATCATCCTGGGATCATGCGCCCAGTCATTAACCTGAGTCATCTGCAGACAGAGACAAGACGAAATGAAACGAATTAGTTAGTTCAGATTTATAACAACGAGTGTATATACTTTAGAACAACAAATGAGTAAGTGTGTACACTGGGGGAGTCTATAGACTTGTGAGTCTTCATGCGACCTCAGTGTATAGACTAGCTGAATAATGCATTAGCACAACAAGGGGAATGTGTGGACTTCTGTGAAATGTATAAAGCCATCGAGTGTATAGACTTAGGACTGTCAATTAGGCAAGTGTGTACAACGTGAGAGAGTGTATATACTTATTGTGAAGGACAGCAATGTGTAGACTTGCGAAGCATAACTGTATGCAGTGTATAGACTTTAATGAATTCAATGCATGCACAGTGATGCAATGTATAGACTATGAAGATGGACTATTGCGTTGTACAGACTATATGAAGACAAAGCTGTAGCGATGTATAGACTTCATGAATCAGAGCTGAAGAAGTGTATAGAGTTGCTGAAGTGTAATGCAATGTGCAGACATTGTTCAATGTATGGACTTTACAATGCAAACAGCAATGTATAGACATTTCAATCGACAGGCAGATAATGTATAGACTTGTACATGCTTCAGGACTAAGTATGGACTTGAATGAGCGAGCATGCAATGTATAGACTTGCTCAACCTGAAGCAATGTGTAGACTTCAGCTCAAAGCCAATGTATAGACTTCAAAGTATGCAATTTACAGACTCTGAAGAACAGCAGCCAGTGTATGGACTTAGGCAGGCTTCAACTCAATGAAAGCACGATGTACAGACTTGAATTCAAGTGATGCACAGTGTACAGACTTCATATGTGAAGCAGCCGCTGTACAGACTTAAGCAATATGAAGACTTGACAGACAACTGACGATGTATGGACTTCAAGTGTGAAGACGTTGTGAATGCAAATGCAATGTACAGACTTCACATATGCATGAGACTCTAAGAGAGATGGGCGCTGTATAGACTTCACCAGACTTCACTCGATGTACAGACAATTTCATCAGTTGAAGAGGCAACAATATAAAACACTGAGATAATGTCAGTGCGTCGACTCCACGCTATTGCAGCGTCAACTCATCAGAATAAAAAGCAGAGACATTCAATGTATGGACTTGCCAAAAGAAACTCTGTACATACTAGATCAAAGCAAAGCAGTTGACTGTATGGACTTCCAGTGTGTAGACATGCCAAAGACAACTGGTCGATGTACAGACTTGAACAAGGTAAAGTCTATACAGACTTGGAAGTTCACAGTGTGTAGACTTTGGCACAAGAAACGGCTGTACAGACTTTAGCTCAACAGCGATGTATAGAGTTTTGAAAGCTTAAACGACGAAGCATGCGGTACAGACTTTAAGCATTGTATAGACTTAGCGAAGCACATGCCTTGGCTGTACAGGCTTCAGACTTGAACGTGTGTGCTGTGAACGATGTATACACTTGGAGGCCCTTGAAGGGTGTACAAACTTGAAGAACCGAAGCCAATGTAGAGACTTGACGAATGGCTCAACAATGTATAGACTTGGTGAGCTTCAGAGCAGAATGTGCAGACTTTACCACTGTATAGACTTGAAGTTCTGAATGTAGGTAAAGGCTGGGATTGTATAGACTTGCACAGTGCTACCAATGTATAGACTTCCAATGAATACAACCGCTGTACAGACTTGCTCAAACAGACCGATGTATAGACTTGCCAACGAGAGGGCTGTACAGACTTGAGCAATGCAAAGGCAGATGTATAGACTTGGTAGTCTGGAGGGTCGACGCATCAAAGAAAGGGGTCGACCCTTGATGCATGGATGTATGGACTTGGAAGATGAAGGGCGATGTGTAGACTTTGGGGTTCAACTGGGTGTATAGACTTGGAAGATGGAAGGTGATGTGTAGACTCTGAAATGAACGAGAGAATGTATAGACTTGACCCCTTGAAAGGATGTATAGACTTCAGATGCAAGCTTCAGTGTCGTTGTATGGACTTGAAAAGCAAAGGGGGCGTCGACCCATCAGAAGGGGGGCGTCGACCCATCACTGTTCAGACTATGCAGACAGTGTGTAGACATGATCAAGAAATGCATGTGCCAATGTACACACTTGAAAAATCGATGTGAAGACTATGCATGAGACGGTGAGCCATGTACAGACTTTGAAGCTTAACAGAGACACAGAATGTACAGACTTCATGAAATGCATGCTATTCAATGTACACACTTTGAATTCATGCAAGCTGATGTATAGACTTCAGTTGAAGCTAACCGAAGAGTGTATAGACTACACTTATCTGGGGAGTCGACCCATCTAGAAAGGGGGGTCGACCCACACTAAGCTGACTGTGATGATGCAAGGATGTTTAGCCTGAACAGAATTCAATAAGTAGAATAAAACAATTGATGTATATGCATGTGAATAATTTATGCAGCAGATAACATGACTGAACATCAAATGCAATGCTTTATGATCTGATAAACTAACTGAACAGCAATGCATTGCTTTGATAAACAGACTGCACATCAGAATGACTGAACATATGAAGATGACTTACACATCAGGATAACTCACAGCATAAACCAATCATCAAATGATTAACTCACATCAAAGCCAATCATCAAAACCATAGGGGTACAACAGGAGGAAGCGCTCTTGGAAGTTGAACGGCTCTGTAACGACCGCAGGACGAAGAAGGACGGCCGAAGATGCACCGCACGTCTCCTTGCACGGACAGAAGAGAACCGCTCGAGACCACCGAGCCAGAAGTCGCAAAGGGGTCCAACCTCCACCCTCTCCAGTCGGCCAGAGGGGATGGGCCTCATGCTAAGGATTGCTGACCTGCAAAACAACATAAAAACACAAAGAAACAATCTAGATTAGAAATGAATGGTGTAGTATATGTCAAAATAATGAGGAATGAACGTGACTAAGTGGAAAAGGGGATACATGGGGGATTTTAAACCCCTAGGGTGTCAAAAACGCAGGTGGATGTGTGCATGGCGATGAGAATGAAGAAGAACGTGGGGAGAAAGTAATGCATGCGATGAAAAAGTGACGAAACCTATCAAACACAAAAGACTCAAAACTCGACTACTCCCTGAACCGGAGACTTGCATGGACGTAGAAAGCCTCCCTCCTTGGTGCTAGGTCGCTCAAGAATGCGGCAGGGCTTCGCCGTCGACCAAAAATCTCCCCCCCTTTTCAAACCCGGCCTTTAGGGTCTATTTATAGAGCCTAGAAAGCCTAGCTCGAAATTAGGGTTCCAGTGGATATTAATCCGAGATATCAAAAGATAAAGTGAAGATAATATCCTCAGCTTTCGTTAGGATCAAATCTCATCCGATTTGGTTGAGAATCCACGGAGAAAATCAAGGATAAAGTTGAGGGTTTAACCACGGATAAAAGGGATGAAATCTGTTAAAATTCAACAATCGACGGGATGAACGGTCTTACGATAGACCGCTCAACTGGATGGGCGGCCATCTACTGGCCGTCCAACCCCGTCGGTGGAAATTTAAAATAAATTATTAATAACCCAAATTATCCGTTGAACTGACCGAAACCTTCACCATTGGACTCTCAGGGATGAACGGCTCCGATGAGACCGTTCAAATGTAGAGCGGCCAAAGACAAACCGTTCTAGTCCTGTCGGTGGAAAATCAAAATAGATAAGATAATTAGATAACTATCTGAGAAAACCATCGAACGTAGGACTCTGAGAGATGAGCGGTCACCATCAGTCCGTCCATCAAGTTGAACAGCTAGGATAGGGCCGTATAAATGCTTGTCGGTGGAAATTCAGAAAATTACCCACAATATTCCAAAATATTTGGATGGTCTTCATTCAACCGCACATGGATTGAGCGACCAGGGATGAACCGTACATGCAAATGGGCCCTTGAGACTTATAGAAAAGCCCAATCAACCAAAACTAAGGCCCGTTAAGCCCTGAATTAACTTGGACCTAACCAAGGAGGGAGGCAGCCCATAAAATTGGCCCAAAACATGCCTGAAAACAGCCCCAACGAGTGATGGACAACTCGAGACATCAACAAATGGGAGTAAGAGAAATGACTCAACTTATCGGCATAAAACGGGTGTCAACATATGCCCCTCCTTAACGTCCTCTTTGCAGGGGAGCGAGCAGAGGTGAAGCGGAAGTGACATGGAACATGGAGATGGAGCGGAAATGCAGTGGAGTGGACCGAAAAAGCGGGCGTTAAGGCAAAACGACACCCGTTTTTACCAACAAGCGACAGGAATCTTCCGGAAAACTCTGAACCAAACGCAAGGAATGATAAAACCAAAAGCGACACCAGTCTGGAGGAACTAAACTAAATGGAATAAATCGACAAGACCAACCTCATGGGGGACACAATCCCATGGTCCAATGAGGAGGCTAAAAGCAGGCAGCAAAAATAAAGGAAACATGCTAAAGCTCCAGACGGGGACCTCTTAATCAACCAAACCAAGCGAATCGAACAGAGAGAACCTTCCAACTCAGAGTGGAATTAGTTCCTCTTACTAAAACACTGAATGCACAGCTGACCATCACTGATGGGACATTCTGCAGGCAAACCATGGGGCATGAAAGCTCAAAAAGATGCGTATGATGCATGCTGGGCTAAAATAAAAGAAATCGTTAAAATAAATGCAAAGAAAGATTGAAATACAACATACTCGAGAATAATATTGCTAAGCTGGGAAAATCAGAGTCAAGATACCATCTGCAATCACGACGTGCAGGATAGAACCATCCTCCCCGGGACATCCCAACATAACGGCCTATCCGAAGATTAAACACGTGAACCTGGATCATCATTATTTTTGTTAAAGGGGAACATCAGATCCTGGAACACATATATAACCAACTGGTTCTCGAGATAATATAATATAGTACCATATAATAATGCGATAAGGGTGACAAGGATAGAAGGCCATACCTGACTTACCTGTGCAGATGAAACGGCAAGTTTTTGGATTTTCTTTTTTGGATTTTTATGGATTTTCATGTATAAGACAAACAAGTTAAACATAGCGAAGATAACATAATGACAAACAACATGCCATAACATGACGAATGGAAACAACACAACAAGATGAACAAGCACATAAGCAGAGGCATAAACAAACAATACGCACACATGAACATGGAGTGACAAGACAACAATCGGCGAGACAACACATGGTTGGGATAAGAATATGACGGATCACACGGTTGGGACAACACATGGAACATGGAAAGACGACCATCGACATGTGCAAGACAACTAACAACATGCAATAAGGGACAAAAGAACATGTGTGGGACAACACGGTGGGACATGGACATGAACAAAGGATATTGCGCGATAAAAGACATGAACAAAATACGTACTTCAATCAAAACCCAAGATCAGACGAAGCAGAACCGCCAGGTTCATAGTCGTGAGGCGAAGCCTCTCATAAAGATATGATCATTGCAGACAAAAGCTGAGAAAGACATAAGCTTCAGAACAGATCGAGAGATATGATTAAAGAGAAGAATAGATCAAAAATGTGGACAGGAGGTAGAGCAAAAAGATATAGCAAGGAATGCCTGAGTATTTGCAACCTGCACACTTAGCAAACGGATTACGTATCTGTCCTCAAGATAAAATATAAAAGATAAATATTTTTAGATTTTTCAATTTTCTTGATTTTTTTTGGATTTTGAAAATATTTAATTTTTTGGATTTGAACAATATTTCATCATTTTTTTGGATTTTTGACAATATCTCATTCATTTTTAGATTTTTGACAATATCTCATTTTTTTGGATTTTTGAAATAGCAATCTGCAGCACCCAAAGACAGGCTCGAACTACAGGTCAGGGATCGTCATCCCTCCCCTCTCATTAAAGACTTCCCTTGAGTAGGGTGTGCATGTGGGGGTGACTTACCACAACCAACTGTCTCTAAAGAACGGTGCCCCTACTAAGGCCATACCCGGGATACAACTCAGCCTAAGAGGGAGAAGTAGAAGAAAAATTGGAGACAAGCCTTATGCAGGATGGGAGATACCAGGGCCCGAATTCCTTCCAGGGCACTACCCCTTAAAGAGTAGGTCTGTTGTGTCGGGACTTTGTGTCTTTGATTTTTAGACCCATATTTATCAGGCACGCATGCGATCGGGCTCATGACGTCCCGCGGGGAACTATACTGCCACTCTTGCCATGCCTTTGATTCATAATTTTACATATTGATTCATTTTCTCATTTTGGTAGCCCTTATTGGCTAGATATATCATGAAAGCCCACTTTTGAGGGTCAAGACTGCCCCTATTTGAGACCTCTCTCGCATTAGGGAGCGCCTAGGTTAGTCATCTTATCCATCCATCTCTTGCCCCTACACTTGGCCGAGCAGAGAAGAGAACAAGGCCTTTGTGCATACCCAAAGTATGGCCAAAGTAGCAACGATGTTGCACTAGAGAGATCGGCTATGGCTTGCCGTGTAGTGTGTGAAAAACTCATGCTCAAAGGTTACCCTCAGCAATCGGGGAAAGGAACTAGACTCCCAGCGCTAAGCTATCACCAGCCTAAGATGCTGCAGAAGCTACTCATTTTATTTGACTGATTAAGCAAATTCAACTAAAGCCACTCAACCATGTTGAGAAACCAACGTTATAAGCATGTGCAGGTGTAAGAGAGATAATAGCGATGATAACTTCTTCTTGCACAAAATAACGATACCTTTGCAAATCATGGCGTGGAAACCGGCATCCTGAAGCGAACATGATCATCGAGCTTTTGATCAGCACGAGCTTTATTTTCCTTGCTTGCTAGGATAAAGGATAAAAGGAGAGCAAAGGATTGGATTCCTCGACATAGAGGAGTGGCAGACATCATACTGGACAAAGAAGAAAAAAAAGAAGAGAGACGAGGGCTAGAACTCCCTCGTTAAGGTACTAGAGGCCCTGATAACAAGGAACCAAGTACAGAATAACCAGTGATTAACTAAGATCAAGGCGGGCTAAAGCCTCGAAAATAGCAAGAAAAATGGTAAGAACCCTGAAAGGGTGAGGAGGAAAGAGTAGAAAGACAATGAAAAGGTAGCTGTGAAGATAAGGAATAAAGAGAAAGATCATCCGACATGGTCAGAGAAGAAGAGTAGCGATCACCCGCCAGGGGCGGGGAAGAAAATGCACGAACACCACCTGACAAGGTCGGGGAAAAGAAATGGAAACCACCCGACAAATTCGGGGAAGGATCAGAAAAACCACCCGACAAGGTCGGGGAACGAGCACAAGGACTCCCCAACAGGGTCGGGAGAAGAGGATGAGAAGCGAAATCCGGGCGTACCCGGGAAGAAAAACTAGAAGATGCCCCTGGCTCAGGGGAAGAGGAGGACATAGGTCGAGGCCTAGAATGGTGAGGATAGGAAAAGATGGTGGAAACATAGTCAGGTGGTGGAAGGTACACCACCCAAGGATAAGAATCGAGCAGAAGAAAAGACGAATGGACGGAAGAAGGAGAGGAGGAAGTGGACCCCCAAGTGCGCAACTGACGGCCCTTGAACTTATGCCGTCGCCTCTTCTTAAAAGAAATCTTCTCGAAACAACTCCGCCCGGCGCGGACTTGGGCCTTCGGGCTTCTTGTCTTGCAATACTTTCTCAAATAACGGGCCCATCTGACAGACGGCCTGGCCCGATTATGAACATGCAGCTTCATCGAGACGGTTGCCCCTTGCTGCGCGGTGCTAACCTTAGAAGGACATTCCAGAACAGTTAACTCCTTGAGATGAGCATCAGGAGACAGTGGAGTTTTGTCATTCGGCACTAGAAGCATAAGATTCGGCAACTCCACACGACAATCGGGCATGAAGCACAACTCCCTTGCTAAAAGCGCAGGACGGAACTGAGGGAGGGTGATGCGCGGCATTGACGTGGCCGCCTCACCAATAAACCGAGCGAGATGAGATAGACAATGTAGAATGCCCCTGGTCAATCTCGAGGACACGGCCAATTGCCCTTTGAATGCTAGATTCATTAGATTTCTGGCGGCCGTGTGGGTTAGCACCATCTGGGCGGAAAACTCTTCTGGGCCAGTGAATTGAATAACAATCAAGTGAGAGGTGATAACAACATCGACAAGGAATTCTCCAGTGAGCAAAGAGATTGCCACTGACGTCGCTTTTGAAGAAACCAGCACCAGTGCACAGGAACTCTTCTTGGCAACCGTCTTCATAGCAAATGCAAGCTCATTCCCCCTAGAATAGCCAGGAACTAGGACTCGGACCGGCATGTAGCAGATGCAATCTTGCAGCTTGTAATGCATAATCAAAACCTGGCTTGGCACTTTTTCTTCTTGGGAACTAGACTCGACGGGCACCAAAGGTAGCGGGTACCTGCTCCGCGAAGTGGGAAGTGGTAGAGGGAGGTTAGAAGGAGGAGGTTTGAAGGGCGCGGATGGCGATGGTGCAATTGATGGGGAAATACTGATGATGATGGGCATGGGTGGAGGTAAAGGCGAAAGGGGGGGTATGGGTTTAGGGTCGGCCTGCTCGGGCTTAGAGGACGATGGCGAAAGAAGTGGCATCGGTCGCGGGGATGGTTGTGAAGGTGACAGTGGTAGCAAAGGTGATGAGGGTGGTAAAGGGGGTGATGGGGTTGGTGGGGATGGTGAAGGTAATGGGGATGATGGAGATGACGGTAGGGGTGGGGAACAAGGAGGAGAGGAAGGTAGTGGCGTAGTGGGGGAAGTGGCGGGTAGTGGCGCTCTTCGGCATATCTTTACAACACGTCGAGAGGCGTTGGGAATAGGTGTGGTGGTGGAAACGGAGGTTGAAAGAGAGGTTGCTCGAGCGGAAGCTAGAGTAGGTAAAGGTGGTGGAGGGAGATGGGATAGAGGAGGAAGTGGGTAATGGAGCAGGTGTCTTATCAACTGAAAGAAACACCAGGGTGCCCCTGGCTTTGAAGTGGAGATGGTTGCCTAGGCGGCACGGCTGGCTACTGCGGCTACTTGCTGCTGAGATCTGAAATGTAAACAAGTTCCCGGAACTTAGGGCAATTCTCGACCACATGCCCCTGTTGATGATGGAACTCATAGAACTGGAGCAAATTCCCGACCGCAGGTCGGCAAGGCATAACCGGAGGGAGTTGCAACGTATGGGTGGCTATCAAAGCCCTAAAAACATCTGTAAGAGATTCCGGCAACGAATAGTGAGAAGCCTGCTTCGGGCAGGGTGGATGCCGAGGGGTATGAAAAGGTATTGGAGATGGTAGCAGGGGTTGCATAGGCAAAGGGGATTGCGTAGGTGAAGGCTGAGGGCTAAAATGATGTGGAGGCGTGGAGGGAGTGGGAATGTAATGGACGGCATCTACTCGTTCCGGGTGTAGTGTTTCCTTGACCGGAGGTGGAGGGGTGTTGTGAGATGAAATAGCGGAGGGCTGACTCGTGGAGGGATGTGAGGTGGAGGCATATGGGTGTGTGGCAGCAGAGGGCCGACTCGTGGAGGGATATATAACGGAGGGTTGACTCATGGTGGATGGGGAATAGAAGGGATATGTGGAAGGTGATAGTGGAGGAGACTCATGGTCAAAGGAAACTAGGAGTTGTTGGCTAACGAAGCGGGCTCGATTGTAAAGCTGTTGCCAGGATGTAATATCATTCAGGGCTAAGATGCACCTCAGCTCGGGCGTTGCATTAGAAATAACCATCTTGATCTGCTCGCCCTCCGGAATATGCCCCGGGACTTACACGGCTAGGTGACGTCAGCGGTCGGCAAACATGGAGAATTCCTCACCGGGCTTCATCTTCTCTTGGGCCAAATCAACCAAAGAATGTCTGGGCCCAACCTGGTCCTGATATTGCCGAATAAACCTTGCTTGGACGGCTTGAAAATTCATCACCTGCTCTTGCGACAATGTGAAGAACCAATCCTTGGCCGAGCCCTCTAAAGATAGGCCAAACAAATAGGCCATCAAGCATGGATCATGCTGGAATTGGGCCGACTCATAGAGGAAATCCTTCAAATGGACATAGGGGTCACCGATTCCACCATAGCGACGATAAGTAGAAATCTATGAACATGGTGGAAGCTGAAGACCTTAGAAGGCAAGTGGGATATCAAAGAAGTTTGAGGATTGATTCGTCGTTGCAATTCATCAAGCTGGCGTTGGGCCCGAGCGAACATCTCCTCGGTAGGAAGAGTCCGAGAAGGATATGAGCCATCCTAAGCAAGAGATGGTGAATCTAAACCAGGAAAATGATGATGGGTTAGATAAGGGGACCCGGCCTGAGAAGAAGGAAAGCCCGTTCCGGGAATGGAGGAATGCATGGGCCTGGACGGATTATGTGCATGGGAATGAGGATGGATTGGACTAGCAGCAGCACGGGTGGGATAAGAAGGCTCGTTTAGAGAATAGGGTCCAACGGAGGAATAAGGAGATGGGCCCGCATGTGAAGAGGAATCCACACGGGGGTAAGAAGATGGAGAAGTATAGGAATAAGGTACAGGGGAGAAGTGCTCCATGGGGAGAATGGAGACTTTATACAGTGAATTTCAAATGAATAGAAGGAGGGGAATGAACCTAAGATAAATGCAGCTAAATGGAGACACACGAAGATGAACTATACCTAATGAGCCTAATCTGTCAAAAAGATGCAAATGATGACAATGTGCAACATACAATGGAGGAGAGAGATGAGAAAATTGTCAACCAGTTATCCAAACAAATTCCAAATGATGCGTGAAGATTTTTATAAGTTCTCTTTTAGGACCTTAGTGGATTAATTAAAAATGTGAGTTCACTCAACCGCAAGGTACCTAAATAAGGTGAGAATGGAGAACTGGCAGACTCTAAAGGACTCTCTCTCGCACGAATGCAGACTCTAGACTAGGGGGGTAGTATGGTACAACCTGCCCGGCGTCCGTGTGGAAATCCACGGCTCACGGGGGCTTACGGAGGTCCTCGACAAGGCCCCCTAGTCAGCTCCAAGGAATATGGAGACGAGTGGAAATCCTACCTCGGTAGGAACGTAACTAAATATGGATGAAATGCATGAATCCTATGCGCACCGGAGTGCATGCAAAATCTAGCCTAAAAACTAGCAACCAATGACCAAAATAAACAAGCGAGGATGAAAGCAAATAGGCAGCAACAACGTATAAGCAGGGGAAGATCAATGAATGGCACCAAGGAGAATAAAGACAATATAGATATGGAAATCAAAGCAACCTCGGGTGCACTGTGGCATCAGAAGGACGGTCTGTGGGAGACCGCACAATAAGATAAACGGTCTGGGGTGGACCGCATAATCCAGGGAGCAACAAAACGATAGAATAACTGTAAAAGAATCACATAGTGCTGGAAATGAAGGATGGCAGCGATGAAAAATGTACCAAGACGAGCGGTCTATATACAGCCGCGTAAGCTCTGGAACGGATCCCCACAAACCATGTACATACAGTCAGAACACCCAGAAGTGTACCTGTGCCAGAGCGATGGACGGCTAGGGACAGGCCGTTCAGAAGTATGGACGGTCGATAGAACGCCGTCTATGACAGGACGCTGGCAGGAGAACTGGCACTGTTCGTAGGGAAGGACGGTGGATGATCAGCCACCCAGAGGATGAACGGCTCTGTGAGAACCGCTCACGTTCCAGAAGGTAGAAAACGCAACTTAACCTGCAATCACTCCAAAAGGGGACTAACACAACGAAAGAGGGGTCAGCAAATCACAAGCACGATGGGCACTAGGTGTCCCACCGTGATCACCACAAAAGAAGGAGGTAGATATACTTTCTCCTCCTGAATCCATTCCTTTTCCAAATGTCTTCCCAATGTCTATTCTACCATATCCGACATGAGAAGCAAATGAAGACAGAAGAAAAGGAGGAAATAAGAACCTGTGATCGCCACCAAAGCGCCGAACGTGATGAACACGCCGTACTTTGGAAAAAGGGAGAGACACTCGCCTGTCTGCAGTGCTGGTTAGATGCGCGGTTGATGGAGAACCGCCTATAGGATGCACGGTCTTACGATAGACCGCCTAAGGATGCTGCAGAAGATGCGGGAGGAAGCGCTCCTGGAAGTTGAACGGCTCTGTAACGACCGCAGGACGAAGAAGGACGGTCGAAGATGCACCGCATGTCTCCTTGCACAGACAGAAGAGAACCGCTCGAGACCACCGAGCCAGAAGTCGCAAAGGGGTCCAACCTCCACCCTCTCCAGTCAGCCAGAGGGGATGGGCCTCGTGCTAAGGATTGCTGACCTGCAAAACAACATAAAAACACAAAGAAACAATCTAGATTAGAAATGAATGGTGTAGTATATGTCAAAATAATGAGGAATGAACGTGACTAAGTGGAAAAGGGGATACCTGGGGGATTCTAAACCCCTAGGGTGTCAAAAACGCAGGTGGATGTGTGCATGGCGATGAGAATGAAGAAGAACGTGGGGAGAAAGTAATGCATGCGATGAAAAAGTGACGAAACCTATCAAACACAAAAGACTCAAAACTCGACTACTCCCGGAACCGGATACTTGCATGGACGTAGAAAGCCTCCCTCCTTGGTGCTAGGTCGCTCAAGAATGCGGCAGGGCTTCGCCGTCGACCAAAAATCCCCCCCCCCCCCTTTTCAAACCCGACCTTTAGGGTCTATTTATAGAGCCTAGAAAGCCTAGCTCGAAATTAGGGTTCCAGTGGATATTAATCCGAGATATCAAAAGATAAAGTGAAGATAATATCCTCAGCTTTCGTTAAAGATCAAATCTCATCCGATTTGGTTGAGAAGCCACGGAGGAAATCAAGGACAAAGTTGAGGGTTTAACCACGGATAAAAGGGATGAAATTTGTTAAAATTCAACAATCGACAGGATGAACGGTCTTATGATACACCGCTCAACTGGATGAGCGGCCATCTACTGGCCGTCCAACCCCGTCGGTGGAAATTCAAAATAAATTATTAATAACCCAAATTATCTGTTGAACTGACCGAAACCTTCGCCATTAGACTCTCAGGGATGAACGGCTCCGATGAGACCGTTCAAATGTAGAGCAACCAAAGACAAACCGTTCTAGTCCTGTCGGTGGAAAATCAAAATAGATAAGATAATTAGATAATTATCTGAGAAAACCATCGAACGCAGGACTCTGAGAGATGAGCGGTCACCATCAGTCCGTCCATCAAGTTGAACGGCTAGGATAGGGCCGCATAAATGCTTGTCGACGGAAATTCAGAAAATTACCCACAATATTCCAAAATATTTGGACGGTCTTCATTCAACCGCACATGGATTGAGCGGCCAGGGATGAACCGTACATGCAAATGGGGCTTTGAGACTTATAGAAAAGCCCAATCAACCAAAACCAAGGCCCGTTAAGCCCTGAATTAACTTGAACCTAACCAAGGAGGGAGGTAGCCCATAAAATTGGCCCAAAACATGCCTGAAAATAGCCCCAACGAGTGATGGACAACTCGAGGCATCAACAAATGGGAGTAAGAGAAACGACTCAACTTATCGGCATAAAACGGGTGTCAACAACGGGGGCTTACGGAGGTCCTCAGTAAGGTCCCCTAGTCGGCTCCAAGGAGTATGGAGACGAGAGGAAACCCTACATCGGTAGGAATGCAACTACTATGAAAAGAATGTATGTCCCTATGCGCACCGGAGTGCATGCAAAGTCTAGCCTAGCAACTAACAGCCAATGATCAACCAGATATGCAAGTAACTAAAGCAAGCATGCAACAATGATATCAGAGCAGGGGGAGATCAAAAAATCAGCACCAAATACAATGGAGATCAACTAACATGGCAATCAAAGTGAATCACGGGTGCACTGTAGCACCACAAGAACGGTCTCTAGAAAGCCGCTCAGAGAGAAGGACGGTCTATCGACAACCGTATAGTTCAGGGAGTAACGACAAGATAACAGTAAAGTTAGAGAATGCTGGAAATGAACATTGATAGAAATGAGACGCGTACCAGGATGAGCGGTCTATGGACAGCCGCTTAATGACTGGAACGGACCTGCATCAACCGCTTAACAGCAACAAAGCCAATAGAGTAAAGGCAGAGGCGTACCTGTGCCAGCAAGATGGACGGTGCACTCTCAGCCGCACAGAAGTTGGACGGCTCTGGAAGAACCGTTCAAATTCCAGAGGACAAAAAATGCAACCAGCAAAGATCAACCTGGTACCACTCGAAGAAAAAGGATTAAAAAAGCAAAAGAGGGGGTCAGCATGCCACTAGCACGATGGGCACTAGGTGTCCCACCGTGATCGCCACAAAAGAAGGGTGTAGATATATTTCTCCTCCCATCCGTTCTTTAATGCTTTCCCATGCCTATCTTACCACATCCAACATGGGAAATGCATGAAGATAGAGGGAAAGGGAGGAATAAAAACCTGTGATCGCCACCAAGGTGCCGAACATGATGGACACGCCGTACCTTGGAAAGAGGGAGAGGTACTCGCCTGGGGTGCAGCGCTGGAACGATATACGGCTCAGGAGGAACCGCCGATAATAATACAAGGTCTCATGACAGACCATCTAAGAACGCTGCAGGGGACGTGGGATGAAGCACTCTTGGTAGTGGAACGGTTCTATCACGACCGCAGGAAGAAGAAGGACGGTCCAGGTCGCACTGCACGTCTCCTTGCACGGATGGGAGAGAACCGCACAAGACCACCACGCCAGAAGTTATAAAAGGGTCCAACCTCCACCCCTTCCGGCCGGCCAGAAATGATGGGGCTCGTGTTAGTGTACTGCTGACCTGCAAAATAAAGTGTAGAACATAAGGAAAAAACCCAAGTTAGAAACGTGGAGTGTAGCAAATGCTCGAATGAAGGGAAATGAACATAAGTATTTGAATGGGGGATACCTGGGGGATTTTTAAACCCCTAGGGTGTCAGAAAGCATGGGAGGGTGTGTGCATGACAGTGCAAACAATGAAAACATGGGAGAATGGAGGTGTAGAAACAAACATGCAATGAGAAGAAATGAGACTATCAAATGCAAAAGGCTCAAGACTAGGACTACTCCTTGAACCGGAGGCCTATATGGACGTAGAAGGCCTCCCTCCTTGGTGCTAGGTCGCTCAAGAATTCAGCAGGGCTTCGCCGTCGACCAAAATCTCCCCCCCCCTTTCAAAGGTAACCTTTAGGGTCTATTTATAGAACACCTAAAGTCCTAGCTCGAAATTAGGGTTTAGAAGCATTTTCAGGTTGAGATTATCAAATAAAAGATGAAGATAATTCAATTATCTTTCATCTGGAAGAAACGGCACTCGAAATGGTTAAGGATTCGCGGAGAAATCATCAGAAAAAGTTTGGGATAAATCCACGAGGAGAGAGAGAAAATCTGTTGAACCTTCAGCAATCGAGCAGATGAACGGTCTAACGATAGACCACACATCGATATGGGAGGCCCATTCTGGGCCGTACAACCTCGTCGGTGGAAATTCAACAATTCACAAAATAATCCAAATTATCCATTGAACCGGCCGAAGAGTTCGCCGTGGGACTCTCATAAATGAATGGCTATGATTAGACCGTTCAAAATTGGAGCGGCCAAAAAACAACCATTCTAGCCTTGTCAGTGAAAAATAGATTAATTGGGTAATTATCTTAGAAAATCACCAAGCGTAGGACTCTGGGAGAAGAACGGCTACTAGAAGTCCGTCCATTATTTTGAACGGCTAAAAGGAGACCGCATGAATGCTTGTCGGTGGAAATTCAAAAAATTAACCAAAATTTCCATGACTGTATGGACTGCCCACAGGCAACCGCACAATAATTGAGCGGCCAGGGATGAACCGTACATGTATATGGGCGCTTGAAACTTATAGAAAAGCCCAATCAACCAAAACCAAGGCCCATTAGGCCCAAAATTGAAGCAAGCTCAGCCAGGGAGGGAGGCTACCCATAAAACTGGCCCAAAACATGCCCGAAAATAGCCCCAATGAGCGATGGACAACTCGAGACATCAACAAATGGGAGTAAGAGGAACGACTCAACTCATCGGCAAAAAATGGGTGTCAACACTTCTTCACTTTACAAAATGGCAATCCTCCTTACATACTTTGTAGTTTACATGGAGGTTTTTGCATGAATATCTTGTGAGTTTTTGCAATGCTAGTTGCAAAACACCAACTGAAGCTTATGAAGCACTAAGATTCTTATTGAATGAGATAGCAATGGAGATATCACATGCTTTCAATATTGGCATAGCATTTTGTCATCATCAAAATTAACATGGGGCACAACAATCTCCCCCTTTTTGATGATGACAAAATCCTAATGCAATTTAAGCACTATGAGATATATCAAGCAGTCAAGGTATGAAACCTCCCCCTCAATCACAGCCACATTTGAAATTACACACTCAGAATATCAGCCACACAAAGCACACAAGCTCACATACATTCAAGGCCACTGGTTCATTCTTTCAACAAAACAACAAGCTCATTCATTAACGAAGCATAACATGTTTAGCAGAAATTAACACCTTGGCAAATAGCTAACACATTGACAAAAACTAATAGCAAAAAATACATTCATTCTCCCCCTTTGTCATTAGCAAAAAGGAGTCTTGCAGTGAAGGAGCACATTGACATGAGACAATGACCTAGTAGAGAGAAGGTAGATGGAACGACATGAACCTTGGACTGACAGACAACTACATGGGGCATACAAGCTTGCACACATGCCGGTGGCTATACTAAGTAAATAAGGCAAGAGCTTTGTTGGAAGGGATAGTCAAGTGGGCAGCTACAAATTAGTGATACAGGGAGAAACATTCCTCTAAAAAGATTAGTCAGATGGTCCCGAAACAAAATCCCAAATCCACTGTAGCATTTGGTTTTGGCCATCAAGAGTCTTGGAAATGTTGTCTAGAAAATGTAGGAACAACTCATGATGCAGCTTCAGGCCACCTACTTCCGCAGCCAGGTGGTCCACCTTATGTTCAATTTGATTGAGGCGGGACTCTATAGGATCTTGTCCAGAACTGCTTCGCCTGACTCGAGAGGAACCTTCACCAGCATTCCTATTTGACTGTGGTGCCTCCGCTTCCGTGTAATCATGTTCCTGTTCATCATCACTGTCTTCATCAGAAATTTTTTCTTAACCTTTCTTCTTCTTTAAAATTCTAATGAGCATTCCATTATCATCCACCTTGTATCCCATGTGATTGCATATACTTTGAGCGGTGTAGACATCTCTGTCTTGGAGTTATTCACACAGTTCAGCATTCAATTTGAGTTTCATGGAAGCAAATACAGCTATTAGCTGAGCAACATATGGAAGACTATGTCTTTTTTCTCTATGACACAATACTATTAAATCCAGCATAAGAGATGGAAGATTCACTTCAAGACCATTGTAGATGCAGTAGAAAAGGAACTTGTGAATCTTATTGACTTTGTTCCTACTGCCTCCTCTTGGATAAATGATAGTTGTGAATAAGTGATGTAGAATCCTTTGTTCAGGGGGGAAAACATTTGCATTGATTTCGCTGGGAATGTCTGATTCATCCAGAATTACTGTATCATCTAAACCCATCATTATCTTATAGACTTCAACTTCATCAAGCGCAATATTGGATAAGGTGGCACCTTTCTTGATCACAGAACGTGAGAAACCAAAGAGATTATGAAAAAGTGTTGAAGAAGGATTTATGGTTTTTTGTTCACAGCAATAAAAACTTGTCCGTTCTTTGTCACCATGTTATGATAAAACTGTTGAACAAGTAAGGGATAGATCTTCCTGTGATTGGACATGAACTGAACCCAATTTTGCTGACTATTTACGAGATCTATCAACCCAAGGACAATCTTATGAACATCATTAAAGTCCACAGCCTGTGGTCGCATAATCTTTCTAGGCAATATATTGGAAGACATGGAAGCACGTAATACCTCATCATGAATGTGTTTTGATCGAGATTCTTTTTGCTCGAGTGGAACCACTTGAGGGATTTCTTCTTCAGATTCAGAGTGTGGGATACCATCTGTAGGAGGTGGCACTCTAGATGAAGCAGAACACCTAGAGGAAGTGGGACGCTTAGCCATCCTCTTCGTCCTGGGAGCCATTTGAAGAGACGGGATGTTGAACCCTAGAGAAGCCGCCTTTCTCTCCTTGAGGAGTAGGTGTGGACTCGGCTTAGGAAGTGGCTTTCCTCCACTAGTCAGAGGTCCTCTAGCACAGTAGAAGAGGCTTGAAAGATTGACCTTGATGCCTGAGAAGGGAGGGTCGGCGGCAGCCGCGTGTTGACACGCCAAAATTGACGCTATGTTGATCAAATCTCATGTCACTATGATGACGCCCCAAAGTGAACTTCAATACATTCATAATATGAAGTTTTTCTATTTTTGTGTGTGTTTGATTTATTCTTGCATTTTTGTGATTCGCGACCTGAAGAGGGGCGTGTTTTTAATCGCGACCGTATCTAGGGCGTGTTCAAAAAAAAGGACGACCAAATGTCAGGGCGTCAATTCCGGGTATTATCCGGTTTCAAAATAAATTCAAATTATTGATTAACGTCCTTCCTCAGGGCGTGTTTTCAAGTAATGCCTTCATCTCAGGCGTTTTCTCATAATTTTTAAATAAAGTAAGTTTTATTGCCATAATTAAATCCAAGAAGTGACGCCCTTGATCATGGTCGTGTTTTGAGTAACATCTTGATGTAGGTCGTCAATTTGGGATTTGACGCCCTTCTGAAGGTCGTGTCTCCCCTTTTCGTGTCCTGCTTAAACTCGTCTTTCCTGGGGAGTTCCTTACCTCCAATGGTCTCCTTGCTCGAATTGAACTAGACTCCTGCCTTCTTTAAACCATTGCTTGTTCTTATCTTCCTAAGTTTGAGCTTTTCTTCGGTTGAAACCTTATAAAAGAACTCCTTGATCGATCTCACGAGAGGTTACGGGAGAAAGAAAAAAAGGAGATCAGACGAGATTTGAGTTACCGAGGTCGAAGGTTGCCTGGTTTACAGAGGCTCTTCATCTTCTTCCTGTGCGATTTTTTTAGAAGAGCTCTGCTTCCTCTTCTTCCTGTCAACAGCATCGACTTTGGTTCCCCCTTTACTGTCGTCAGGGACAGCAGGGGTCTTTGTTTATTTTGTTTATGTTGTTTTGTGTTCATCGATCATCATCACGTCCACTGTGTTCTTTTCTCTTTTTACGTTAGCTTCATCATATCTCCTCCTTCCCTAATTCTTTAGGGGTTTTAAAAAAAACAAAAAAAAGGTGCGCATGTTTTGTTCTTATTTCATCATCATATCATCTTTGGGATTGATACTACATGCACTTGGCTGATCCACTTCTTTTGCTTTTTTGTTTTGTCTCTTTTGCAAGGTAATCAATAAAGGAAAACCCCCTTCATCGGTCGGTCGATTGAAGGAGGAGGAGGAATTCACAATCCAGCCGGCGTTCTATTTTCCACCAGGTATTCGCGATCTTCTTTGTTTCTTCTTGAGGTAACCCCTCTGGCGATCACCCTCTTTAGTAGCACCGCGTGCTTCTTTTCCTTATTATTATATCATCTCCCCTTATTTTTATTATGTTTTCTCATATTTAAAATTCTTCTTCATGTGTGGATTTATCACGATCTACAAATTGGCGATCACGGTGGGACATCCACTGTTTTTCTTTTGATTACCATCTCCTATTGGCACCCACGTGTGCCCTTTCCTATTGGCACCCACGTGTGCCCTTTCCCCTTCGGCACCCACGTGTGCCCTTTCCCCTCGGTACCCACAGTACCCCTCCTTTTGTGCCCCACGGGCACCCTCCACCGTGCACACTGCACACTCCCGGGATCAGCCAGTTTGCGATTGTTTGATTATTTTCCTGAATTAACGCCTCACCCAGAGACACTTTTTTCGTTTAACGCCTTCATCGAGGGTGTCTATTTTCTGTGTCACGTCTTCTGCCAAGGCGTCTTTCATTATTCTACTGCTTTTATCACACTATCTGTGAATTCACGCCCTGCCACAGGGCGCCCTTTTATTGCATAGCGTCTCACATCAAGGCGCTTTTTCAGATTTGACGCCCTCTTGCAGAGGCGTCCTTTGCGACTATAGCGCCTCACCCAGAGGCGTGTTTCATTTTCTCACTGCTGGCTCGTGGGCTTTCGCAGTGATTCACGACAGTGACTCTGTCGTCTCTTTGGTTGATAGCGACCTGCCCCAGGTCGTCTCTTTCCTACGTTTTTACAGAAACCTGCTTCCTGTTGCTGTCTGTGATTGTTGGATTGACTATTACATTGCTCGCCTATATTATTGTGATCTGATCATATTATTTTGCATCTTGTGGCATTTGGTTGAGAGACCTCCTCTCTCTACACTAGGATTCCAAACACCTCTCTTGGAATCGGGACAACCCTCCATTGAGCACTCCATCTCTTTGGACCGGAAATCCCTTTTCCAAGACCTCCGTAAGTCCCCGCACCCGTGGATTCCCTCACGGACGCCGGGCTGGTTGTACCCTTGAAGTACCCGGAGTATAGAGAACCTATCATTGGTAAAGAGAGAGAAAGAATCTAGTTAACCCGGAGATCACACTTGGATAAACTAGGTTTCACTTTGCAAAAGAGGGAATTATTCTACAATTTAATCCACTCTAATCTCAAGCGGAACACTAAAATCTTGCGTTCATCTCAACTTGGTTGCATAAACTTGCTTGGGTTGATTTGGCTTGTTTGGATTGAGTGGGTTTTGTTTGATAGTTCCTTTATAAGGCCGTCTATCCTCTTAAACATGCAACTCCGTTCAGGTAAAATCATCAACATGGCAGGCTATGGATATTCTTATGATGATGAGGATGAGAATGTTTTTGGTCAATATGAAACTCCCCTCCAAGATTCCATCTATCATGAGGGAAATTACCCTCCTCCTCAGTCTCATTATCCTCAAGTCCATGTGGTTGATACCACTCCTCAAGAGGTTGTGCCCTCTTCTCAGACTTTGCCCTCCAACACTTCGGGGAACCCTTCCCCATTCTTCAATGTCACAGATTTAATTAATGCACTATCTCAGTTGGATGATTCCCAGCGGCAGGCAGTTCAGGCCGCCTTGAAAGGAAAGTCTGTTCCTTCTTCGTCCTCCAATCCCCCTCCGGCCGAGAGTGGCCATCACCCCGTTAATGACTAGGCGATCCTGCATAAACCTCCTTCCCATCCACCAACGCCCGGTACTGCCATGCCGGCCCAACAGGCGAGCCACTCTGCGGTTAGGCACCATTTTCTCCAACCTCCCCGAATTCTACGGACGCCTATACCGCATTCTTTTATTCAAAATCCGGCCCCAGTCGAGTCTGACACTAATGTTCTACTGCTTCAGAAGTTGGCAAGCATGGAAGAGCAACTTAAGAAGGTCACTATGGCTAAAAATGCCTCGGAGATCTCGCTCCCTACATTGCCAGTCTTCCACTTACCACCATCTGAGATGCCAAACTTCCGGCGATATAATGGGACTGGTAACCCTTTTATTCATTTGAAGGATTTCATGTACGAGACCTCCTTTTGGCAAGACAACAAGGCCTCTTTGGCTTACTTATTCAGGAGATCTTTGGAGGGGCCAGCCCTTGAATGGTTCTATTCATTGGATCCTGCTGATGCCAGTGACTTTGATATCGTTCAGAAGAAGTTCTTGCAGAAGTACAGAGACCGGGTCGGACCCTCCCTCTCACTCACGGACCTGGTTGCGGAAAAATGAAGCCCGAGGAGGACTCCATAATGTTTGCTGATAGATGGCGGTTGATGGCCGAAAAGCTGAAAGATACACTATCGGAACAAGAACAAGTCAAGATGATAATTTCCAATGCAACTCCTCAGTTCCGGCATATCTTGGCCATGAATAGGTTAACCACCATGGAGGAGCTCTATGAAAGGGCTCATTATATCCAGACGCAGATGAAGGATTCGCCCATTATGGGCATGTTTGAGCCGAAGCCACGGCTATTCAAGAAAACCACAACTATCAACAATAGCGGGCCCACGATGGAGGGCACTATTGCAAATGAGCAGGTTGGCGTAGTTGGCCACCCCCACCAAGCTAACCCACGTCCTAACCTTCCTCCACTACAAAGCCCCCATTTCAACTCCACTCCACAACGCCAATTCGCACCCCAACATTCCTTTGCTTCACAGCCAAGCCAAGCGCCCCGCGCTAACCCTCCAGCTCCGCAACAGTACCAACAAGTACCACCACCTACCAACTATGGCCAACAACAACGGAGACCACCACTCGGCCCCAAAAGGGACCACTACCCTCCACTACCAGAAAGTCTCCCGGATATTTTCAATGCTTTAATGGCCGCCAATTTGCTCATGTTACCAAGGGAAAGAACAGTGTGGCCCGCTAATGTTGACACATCCCGTTACTGCGCTTTCCATCGTGCACCTGGTCATAACCTTGATCGTTGCTTCCACTTCAGAGATTACATTTATGACCTAAATGACCAGGGTGACATCAATTGGGATGAGATGAGACAATTCATCGCCACCATGAAAGAAAGAAGGTCCCCTCGGCAGCAACAGGCTCAGCAGCCACAGCAACCAGCTCAGCAGCAGCAACAACAAGCTCCAGCGTCTCAGCACGATATGGGGATCGTCCACAATCCACTGCCGGAACACCCGCCAAACCAGCACGTAAACCCTGTCACGTCTCTCCATGAGGTGGAGAGAGGGCAAGGATGGCATGAAGAAAACGCCTCTGTCGGGGCACTTTATCATAATCAAAATCAACCTCCGCACCTCTTGCGCACCCCTTCTTCTTCTCTTACCCCTCAAGTGGGCCGATCTCTTCTGCGCCCCGTTAATTCACCTCCTACCACCAACTCTCCAACCTTGCCGTTTCGCCCCCTTCTTACACGCTTACCACCTCCATAGCCTACGCCACAACAAAACCCATCCACCACCAACCCTTCGCCATTGCCATCTAGGCCACTCCTCATCCGCCCATCGCCAACGCCCACTGCACCCGCCACCACTACTCCTTCACCGGCAAGGATCCCCCCACCATCGGTTCCGCCACCTTTTGTACCCATAACTCTTCTCATTCCACCCCCCACCAATTCCCCCCGCATTCGGGTATCCCTTTCTACTCCTACGCCTCCTACCAGGGCACCAACACCCCCTACGGGGATTCCCTCCGCGGGAACTCCCACTCCGCCACTTCTTAACACCAACACACCTTCTTCTTCTTCTAATCCTCCTCCCACACTTGCCCCGACAGAGGCACGTCAAGGCGTGGCGCCGCTCCGCAGTGGACGGATGTTCCACCGTATTTTTCCACAGAGAGAGTTAGAGCCCGTGCAAGGGCCGCAAGAGCAAGAACAAGAACAAGAGTCAGTGCCAGGGACTCAGTATGATTTGCTAAAGCACTTGGACCGAACACCAGCAAGGATTTCAATCCTGGAACTAATTAAAAGGTCCACCACTCATCAGCTAGCTTTGAAAGAATATCTGCAAAAGGTGATGGTCAATGAGGACATTCCAGTTGAGCAGATAGTCACGGTTTTAACGCCCGCTAGGAGTCAGCCGGCGATTACTTTCCATGAACATGAACTGGCGCCACTCCCAGCAAGAAAGTATGCTCTATGCATCACAGTTGACATTAATAAGGTGGTTGTTAAGCAATGTCTGGTGGACACTGGGGCATCCATCAATGTCTTGCCACCTAGCACCTTGAAGTTGTGTGGCATTCCGGAAAGCCAAATTCGACCGTCCACTATCACAGTCACTGCATATGATAACACGAAGAAACCACCTCTAGGCATGATTACGTTAAAAGTAAGTTTGGGTCCTGCCGCCATCACAGTAGATTTTCACGTTCTGGATATGGATCCGACATTTAATGGCATTCTGGGACGCCCCTACATTCAGCAACTCGATGCGGTGCCCTCCACAAATCACCAATGTCTTAAATTCCCACACAAGGGCCGCATTATTAAAGTTACCAGTATGCCGATTTTGCCAGAGGAGGATATTCATGTGGCTTCATCAGTTCCATCCATGTGGCCAGCCAACAAGCCACTATTATCTGTGCTGGACGTCCCTTGTCCACAACCAATGCCAGAAAAGGTCATAACAGTTGCTATGACACCCCTGCCTGCCAAGGGGAAGAAGAAGAAAAGCATGATGAACACCTCTGGCTGGAACATCTTAATGAAAATGGGGTATCAAAATGGCAAAGGTCTGGGTGCCAACTGTCAAGGCAGGATTAGGCCTGTTAAACCTCAAAAGCTGATTACATGAGGTGGCCTAGGTTACAAAGGGCCAGGCAAAAACAAAGATGAACCATGGGCATTTATGACATCCACATTAAAAATAGATCGCCAACCGCTCACTTGGACATTGAAAACACATTTTGTCACGGGTGGCTTTCAAAATAAGGAACAAACTACCATAATTACTTCCATATTAGACTGGCAGGATGTTCATGCTAGACAGTTTGCTCGTCATATTGCACCCTTGGCCACATATAAAGCCTTGGAGTCCTTAAGGCCTGACAAAAGAAGGAAAATGGATGATCCAGAATGTGACTGGTACAGGTAGTTCGATATGCAGGATATTACTATTTCTTTGAGCCGCCTCTTCATGCCGACTGATCTGGAATGGCCGCCACTTATTCATGAATTGATTGAGATGCCAGCTGCAATTACAGATAAGAGGCAGCTGCTGAGTGACTACACTGATACTGGAGAGCCAGATGTTCCGTTTGAAGAAGGATTCACTGTGGACAGGCTGTGGGCCGGCCTCTTTTCTCCCACTTCCATGCATCCATCTGTGCTTGCTTCTCTATATTCTCATCGGTTTGGTCGCGTGCCAAGACCGCCTCCGATTATAATCAATTTATCTCCAGATTCAATCCAAGTTTCTCACCCAATTCCTTCCTCGCTCCTCGAGCGACTTTCTAAACTCTCCATCACGCCCCCGAGCGGGCCATCACTGATTCAATCTTTCTCTGATCTGGCAATTTCCATTCCTCCTGCTATCCTCCTTGCACACTACTTTCTTCTAGAAACAGAAAATAAAAATGAAGAAAAAGACAAAAATGAAAAAAAAATGCCAAATTCCCAACTTTCCAAACCTCCATTTCTGTTGAGGAGACCTCATATTTCTCTTCTGAGTGCATCCCAACCCAGGGGCCGCTCCTTCAAGATTCATTGCTAACTCTTTTCTCCCCCTCTGGTGAGGGGACTTCCTCTGTATTACCTCTTGTATCCACTTTTTCACCTCCTTCCCTTCCCTTTTCTGATCAAGCTAGTTGCTCCTCCTCATCTTCCGCTAACGCTAAAATTCAAGGGGTAGATTCACATAAGAAGTCCAAGGGTAAGCAGATTCCCCATAGGTTTCTGTTGGAGTTAGCTATCAGATGCCAGGCTTGTTTAGCTCTTCCTGAATTTATAGAGAATCCAATCATCCTGCCAGAGTCAGAATATGAGGATGCTGTTGTTTCTTATGAGGGTTTGGGTGTCTATGAAATTATGAATGATGAAGACCCTATTGAAGAGGGGGATGAAAGTTATGAAGAATATGAGGACGAGACTGATGCTTTTGCTAGTGGCATAAGATGATTTGACGAACCATCAGCCTCTGTAGAAGAGCCTACCAAAGAAATTAATTTGGGTACTGAAGAAGACCCTAGGATTGTCCTCATAAGCAAGAATTTACCGCCCTCCGAAGAGGAGGCGCTCATTTTGGTCCTGCAAGAATACAAGGACACGTTCGCATGGAGTTATGAAGATATGCCTGGATTAGACCCTGCGCTCGTTGAACACCGCCTTACACTTAAGCCAGGGTCTGTGCCGGTCAAGCAACGATTGAGGCGTTTCCACCCTAATATGGCTTTAAAGATGAAAGAAGAGGTCGACAAGCTCCATAAGGCTAGATTTGTTAGAGTTGTCCTCTATCCCAATTGGGTGGCTAACATTGTCCCGGTTATGAAGAAAGATGGAAAAGTTCGGATTTGTATAGACTTCCGGGATCTCAACCGCGCGTGTCCTAAGGATGACTTCCCCCTCCCGCATATTGATGTTTTGATCGATAATACGGCAGGATTTGAGACTCTCTCTTTCATGGATGGCTTCGCAGGTTACAATCAAATTCGTCTGGCTGAAGAAGATCATGAGAAGACATCATTCACTACACTATGGGGTACTTATTGTTATGTGGTCATGCCTTTTGGACTTAAGAATGCTGGAGCCACCTATCAGAGGGCTATGATGGCGATTTTTCATGACATGATTCATATTTATATTGAAGTGTATGTGGATGACCTGGTTGTGAAATCAAGGACAAGGATTGAGCATCCTGGGGTTCTAGCCAAGGTCTTGCAAAGATCGCGAGAGTATCAATTGAAGATGAATCCCAAGAAATGTGTATTTGGTGTTTCATCAGGGAAGTTGCTTGGTTTCATTGTTAGCAAGAGGGGAATTGAAGTTGATCCCAACAAGGCAAGGTCCATTAGAGATATGCCTCCTCCCAGGAATTTGAAGGAAGTTCGAGGATTAATCGGGAGGTTGCAATTCATTCGCCGCTTCGTCTCCCAGCATTCACAAAGATGTAGGCCGTTTTACGAGCTTACTAAGTCGGGAGTCAAGTTTAATTGGGATGACAAGTGTCAGGCAGCATTTGACGGATTGAAGGATTATTTGGCCAATCCTCCTGTCCTGAGGCCGCCAATTCCAGGCAAACCACTTATTCTCTATATCTCAGTCCTGGATGACTCTGTAGGTGCTGTCTTAGCTCAGGTAGATGAAGAAGGTAAGGAGAGGGCAGCATACTACTTGTCTAAACTTCATAACCCCTGTGAGCAGAGGTATTCAGCCATGGAGAAAACTTGCGCTGCTTTAGTCTGGGTAGTTCAGAAGTTAAAGCACTATTTCCTAGCTCACGAGGTTCACCTCATTACTCGCATGAATCTGATTAAATTCCTCCTTGAAAAATCTATCCTCACTGATCGATTAGCACGCTGGCAAAGCTTCCTCTCTCAGTTTGATATCACTTACATTCAGCAGAAAGCTATCAAAGGTTACGCCATCGCCGAACATCTTGCTCATCACCCTCTCCCTCGATTTGATCCTGTCAATTCGGAGTTTCCAGATGAAGAACTAATGTCCATTAATCAATCTTGTGATCCTATGTGGACATTACATTTCGATGGAGCTTTAAATTCCCAGGGAAGAGGGATCGGCATGGTTCTTTTAACACCAGAAGGGGTCACCATCCCATTTGCTGCTCGGCTCACTTTCCCCGTCACAAACAATATAGCTGAGTATGAAGCTCTTTTGGCCGGTCTTCAAACTGCCCATCGATATGGTGTCACCCATTTGAGGATTGTGGGTGATAGTCAGCTCATTCTACGCCAGGTGTTGGTCAAATGCCGCACTATCAATCCTAAGCTCAAACCCTACCAGGAACTTGCTTCAGCTTATGCCAAGCTCTTCACCAAATTGATCTTCGTCCATGTTCCTCGTAGCCAGAACATCCTAGCTGATGCTCTTGCTTCTTTGGCCTCTGCTTTAGTCTTCCCTCCTGAGCGTGATTTTCATGTTCCTCTAATTCATCAGCGTGACACGCCAGCTATTAAGGATCGTGCATTCCTCGATATTAGGGATAAGGTGCTTGAGAAGGACAAGCAGAAGGAATCTCTTAAAGGCAAAGAGGTCATGCTTTTAGACTGGGAAGAAGAATTAGCTGACGAAGAGAAGCCTTGGTATTATGAGATTGCCAGATATTGCAATGATCAGTCCTATCCCGAGGAAGCCACTGCAGAAGAAAAGAAAGCAATTAGAAGAGTGGCTCAGCGTTATGTTTTGGTTGGAGGTGTGCTCTATAGGAGAGGGCTCACCGGTGTTTTATTAAGATGCCTCGACGATGATGAATCTTGGAAAGTTGTGGAAGAGGCGCATTCTGGAGTGTGTGGTGGTCATGTGAACAGCCAGATGTTAGCTAAGAAGATTCTTAGGCTAGGTTTCTATTGGCCAACTCCAGAAGAGGATTGTTCCATCTATATTCGAAGGTGTGTTAAGTGCCAACTGCACGCCGACAAGATTCATTCTCCCGCTTCTTCACTCCATCCTACATCCTCCCCATGGCCTTTCTCCATGTGGGCTTTTGATATCATTGGACCTCTTGGTGATTCGAATCTCCTAACCAAGCAAAAATCGTTCATCCTTACGGCAACGGAGTACTTCACCAAGTGGGCAGAAGCGGAAGCTTACGTGGAGATTAAAGCGGCAACCGTCTGCAAGTTTATAATGAAGAACATCATCGCAAGGTTCGGCATCCCGAGCACCATCATCACCGACAATGGACCTCAATTTATCTCTCAAGAAATCAAGGATCTCTGCAACAGGTATAACATTGCATTGCATTATTCTTCTCCCTATTATCCGCAGGGCAATGGCCAAGCAGAGGCAACTAACAAAACTTTGATAAAAATTGTTAAAAAGACGTGTGAGGCTAATAAATTTTTAGATTGGCCAGACAAGCTAGTTGAAGCTCTCTGGGCCTATCGCACTTCCATTCGTACCCCCACTGGGCAAACCCCTTTCGCCCTTACTTATGGAATGGAGGCAGTAGTCCCTTATGAGATTCTCATTCCCTCTCTACGAGTACAATTGGATAAGAAATTTTCTATTGATGAACGTCGTGATTCACTCCTCGCCCAATTGAAACTCCTAGATGAGAAGCGTCTGGTCGCCGCTGAGCATGCGCGCGTTTATCAAAACAGGCTCTCGCGTTTTTATCAAAAGAAAGTGATTGAGAGAAAATTCAAAATCGGTGAGATGGTAATTAAGAGGATTTTCGTAAAGCCGGGTGGCCCCCGCTCACAACTCCAACCCAATTGGGAAGGACCGTTTGTTATAAAAGACGTTTTTCCAAGCAATGCTTATAAACTGATTAATGCTGAAGGAGAAGAGTTAACTCATCCTTGGAATGGTTTGTATCTTAAGAAATACTACCCTTGATTCAAAATCCAAAAAAATTTAAAAATAAATGTTGTTTCAAAAATCTAAAACAAAGTGGAATATTTCCAAAAACCAAAAAAAATAGAAATACCAAAAACAAAAAAATAGAAATTCTTCAAAATCAAAAAGAGTTCAAAATTGGTGCCATGGCACACGAAGGATCAATGTCCGAAAGGTCAAAATTCAGAATTCATTAATCAGTCTTGCTAAACTTAAAAGGGGGTTGACTCCCGCACACACTACACGCTTTATTCTTGAACTCAAGCAGTGCCAAATCCGATGGAAAGTCAAAAACCTGACTAAAAGTGAAAGACAATACCCGTTCTTTTCTTCTTCGGCCCATAAGGGAGGAAGGGAGACCTCAAGGTAGACACGCCAAGCCTATCCGCCGCCCTAGTAGGTGGAAGTCAGGGCCCAAAAGGGAGCAAATGCCACGAAAGCCCAAGTACAATTAGGTTTATTTTCATTAATGCAAATCAATTCCAAAGTAAAAGTCAAGTTGTGAAAAGAAAAGCATGTCAAGAGGGCAAAGTCCCCGCAAGAAAAACCTTGGGCGTATGCGTGCAATATAAAGGGGCAAAAAGGTAACAAATTTCCCTACGCCAAAGACCGAACCCCAACAGGCATAGGGTAGGGGAGGTAACTTTACCTTCAGCATCTCAGAATCCCTTATGGGCTTCCCTTATATTTTCTTCCATCCTTTCTATGTGACAAGTCACGAACTGGCAGGATGGTCAAGATCGACCAGGGAAATTGCACTGTGCGAAATCTCGAATACAAGTCAACTATGACCACGTCAACCCCCTTTTAATTACTCAAGAAAGGTTAATGAATTTTAGATGGTGACCGTGTAGGACCCGTGGTCTTGATAGCCTTGTCAACCCTTTTTTGCAGAATAATTCAATTAACGCCTTTGGCTAAGGCACTTTTTATAGAATTGACGTCCTAGATTAGGTCGTCTCTTTCTGAATAACGTCTCTGAGCAGGTCGTTACTTTTTCAAAAATCAGATTTCCTTTTCAAATTCACGCCGTCTTCTAGGGCGTCTTTATTCGAACCACGACCTACTCTAAGGCGCGTTTTTCAAAAAAAAAATAAAAAAAAATAAATGAGTGAAAAAAATGTATTTCTTCACGATGTATGCTTGCTTTCTTTTGCATGGGCATCTTTTATTTATAGTTTACATATGCATGCTTGCATGATGCATCTCCTCGTTATCAGATATTTTATTTACCTTGTTTGATTAAAGGCTTGGCCCCTTGACCCGCTATTAAGGTCAAAAGTAAAGGCGCCCCTTGCTTATTGGGCAAGAGGCCAAGTCGAACAGATGAATTAACCTGTTTATTCAAGTATGAATCACAGCTACAGAAACAGGGCAAAGCAAAGCAAAAACGAAGAACGTGGAAAGAGGAAAGTACACAAACACAAGGCCACAACCATGCAAAGTGCTCAGGTAACAAAAGATGTCAATCTCATATATATATATACATCATGAATGTCTATCATGTACAAGTGTGAGGGTGGAGGAGTACAAGTAAGTCCCTCAGCTCTTGCCTCCACCCTCCTCTCTCCTACTCTCAACCTCCTCCTCGCCGTCCCGAGCTGGTGCTGGTGGAGGAGGCATGGGCCCCCGAGAAGAAGCTGGAACTCGAGCCTGACCCCCTGCCTCGCTCCTCTCTCGGAGGGAAGAGCCCGCCACGAAGGTGGAGCTGGTGAAGGAGTACCCCGCAGCCCGTGCTCGCTCACGCCCTCGCTGGAGACGCTCCTCAGACACTCGTAGCCGCTCCTGAGAAAGGATCAACTGGGTCCTCGAGTCTGCCAGCTCTCGCTCGCGTACTGCTACCTGCTCCTGGTACAGAGCACGCTCGGCCTGGTACTCCTCCCGCTCACGAGCACGCTCCTCGCGCTCCCGGGCACGCTCCCGTCTCTCCAGCTCAAGAGCCACCCGCAGCTCGGCCACGTCCTGAGGCAGCTCCTCTCGTCACCTCAGGGACCTCTCTAGCTCTGAGATCCGCTGATCGCGGATCGCCAACTCGGTACGTACCGCCTGAAGCTGAGTCGTCTGCAAACAGGTAAACAAATCATCAATTCCACAATTAAATGCAATGATTCAGTAATCTAGCAATACAAGCAATACATGATTGAACCACTCACCTGTGTGCTCGTCGCACGGAAGCCCTCATCAACGCAGGTAAGAGCGGCTCGAAGCTCCTCAGTCTATAAAATGAATTTCATCAGTGCACAATTATATAATCAATATTTGAATGAATTTGTGTTTTGGAATTTACCCGTGAAGCGAGATCGCGCTCTGCTGCCTCGGCTCGTGCGATCGCTCTGGCTAGCTGCTCTGCCAGTGCAGTCACCTCTGCACTGGGCCCTCTCGAGCTGGAGGCCTCCCCTGGGTCTCTCCTCACTGCTCCCTGCTGGGCACGCTGCATTCATTAAGATCGTCAGTGGCTAATCATCAATAATTCAACAAAAATACATTTGCATATAGAAATAATTTAAACACTCACCAGGGTCTCTAGGTCGGCCCGTGTGGCGGCCAGCTGGTCCTCCAGGCTGTGTAGGTGGGCCTGGGCATCCATCGTCGCTATGTCCCGCGCATCCTGCATTCATTACATATTAGTCACATGATAGAAACATAAGCATTTGCATTTAATTTAGAAATAATTACATTCATACATACCCCTAAGACCCTCATCTGGGGTCGGCCGGCGTATACCTCCCAGTAGCGCCGGAGGTACTCAGAGCTGTCAGTCGCCCGGGAGGTGACTCTGGTCCCGCCTCGCTGCCAGTCGGCGTACTGCTCCTCGAACCGCACTCTCCAGTCGGTCACCTTTGTATGACCGCACGTCTTCTTCCCGATGCCGCGTGGCTCGCCGACCTCTACCCACTCCTGGTGGAGGCCCAGCGCCCTCATCACCAACCTAAGCCGTAACGGCTCGATCTCGCTCAAGCAATGGACCCACAGCTCATGCTCAAAGCGAGGACGGCCCGCTACGACCCACGGCTAGCCCTCGTCTGTCATCCCCTCGTAGGGTCTCCATCGCACCTGCATTCATAAACATACATGTCATCATTTCATCATCATCATAACAAATACAAAATAAATGCAAAAGAAAGATGCATAACATTCATGCATACCAGCGAGGGAGGGAAGTCTCGGAACTCTCTCCGCTGCACCCACAACTCGTAGCCCAGTGGGGCCCCAAACACAACCGGCAGCCAGCGCCGCGCTAAGGGAAAAGCTCCCTCACCTCCAGGCCGTGGGTCAACGCGCCCCATCGGCATGTATAGGTGGCTCCAAACCTACATCCATGCATCATATTAGTGAAGCATTCACCAGCATAATAAAAATAAAAATAAAAAGAAAAGAGGAAAAATGCATACCTGAAGAAAAGGTGAGAAGCCACTGACGGTCGTCTCTCGACCTGTCCCCGTGGACAGGTCGGCCATCATATGCGCCAGCAGTGCCACTCCCCAGGCGTAGCTACCAACTGCCTCCAGGTCCTCGAGTATCCCCAGGAATCAGTAGTTGATGACGTCGCCCTTCGTCTCGAGCGATAGCCTCCCGAGTAGCAGCAGCAGGAACCTCCTCAGGTCTCGGTCCGCTCTCTCCCTGTCAGCTGGGTCCTGGCAGTAGACCGCCCTAGCCCCGTCTATCAACCTCTGAGAGAACTGCTCTAAGGTCTCCCCGGACCTATGCCTAGCATTCCCTAAGCCCATCACTGTAGTAAGGTCGGTGCGGAAGATGGTCCTACACTCGCTAGGCGTCTCGTAGACCATCTCTAGCCCTAGCAACCTCTGGGCGAACTCAGTGTAGTCAAGGTAGGTGATCCCGCTCACAGCCTCACCGTCTACCCTCAACCCGGTGATCCTAGCCACATCCTCTAGGGTGGGAACCATATGCCCCCATGGCATCAAGAATGCCCGGCTAGTCCTGTCCCATCTCTCCCGTAGAACCTGGATAAGTGGTAGGTCGGGTCTGACTGGCTCTATGCTAAGGAAGGCCCCGAACCCCATAGCATCTACCCTCGCTCTCTGAAACTCGGGGAGGCCATAGTATGCTGCCCAGACCATGACCCAGGAGATGCGCGTCCTCATCAATCCTTGCATGTAAAGAAAAGAATTTTCACTTAATTATTTTGATTATTCATGCTGAATCTCATTTTGATTGCCTTGGGTTATATTGGTGTTTGATTTTAATTAACGACCATCCTCAGGTCGTGGTTTGTTGAATTAGCGCCCCTGAGGAGGGCGTGGTTCTAAGTGTGCTTTGAATTTGCGACCTATCTTAGGTCGCTGTTATCTAAGAAACGCCTCTGTGTTGGGCGTGGTTCTATGGTTAATATCTGAAATTCCTAAAAAATATTTCAAATCACGCCCTTGGGTGGGACATTTTCCAAAATGAGTCTGTTAATTAATCAGGAATTAATGAATGGACGACCGCTGGTTTGGTCGTCTATTGTTGAATTAACGCCCTGGCAGGTGGGCGTTGTTTTCAAGTTTTTCAGAAAATAAAATAAAAATAACAGCATGCGAATAAATCATGGAAAATAATTAAAAGCATGGGAATTAACAGCGTGATATCAAAAATGATAAATTTAAATGGGCGACATGAGGCAGGGCGTGTTCTCATGGGGTTAATTATTTTTCAGGGAAATAATTTAATTAACGCCCTTGGGTTGGGCGTTTCATTTCTAAAACGTGACGCCCCTGAGGGCGTCTTCTTTCTGGGTTGCAGGGTTTATACCCCGAGAGCTATGGAAATTACAGGAATAATAATAAAAATAAAAATAAAAAAAATGGGAATAGGGTTTGGGGGCCTACCTTCTTGTGCTTTGGCTCTACCGGTTGGGGGCGTGGATGACGTGGCCGCCAGAGTTGGCCGGGGCGTGGGACGATGGCCCTCGGTTGTTCTTCTTCATTTCTTTCTTCTTCTTCCTCGTCTTGTCCTTCTTCATTTCCTTCACCTTCTTCACCGCCTTCTCCGTCTTCTCTGTCTTCACCGTCGCTTTCTTGTTCTTCTTCGGCCTCGTCGCCGGCCGCCACGGCCTGTTCTTCCTCCACCGCCGCGGGAGGGGCTTCCTCCACAGCATCCTCGCCCAGGTCAACAACCTCGGGGGCGGTCACCCTCTGCCGTTTGGGTGCGCCGCCGGCCATAGCTTAGGGCTGGGGAGAGAGAGATAGAGAGAGAGAATGAGAGATTGGGGGAGGGGGTTCTCGGTTAGGGTTGCAGAAGAAAATTGAAAGAGAGGAAGAGAACGGAGGAAGAAGAAGGAAGGAGGGAAAGTTAAGTCGAACGGTCAAAAAGAATTAACGACTTAAGGAAGGCCGCGTCTTGTGGAATCAACGACGGACATCACGGCGTTTCTTAATAATTGACGACATTTCTTAAGGTGTTATTTTTGTTTGCATGGGGAATGATAACCGTCGTCAGACGCATTTAATGGCAATTGATTGATTTGATGAGAATAATCATTACTATTTTTGAGTAACGACTACGATTGAGGCGTTATTTATATGAAACGTGGCTGTCCTGAAGGCGTTACTTTTGGAATCTCAACGAATATATTTTGGAATATGAATCGAATTAACGCCTTGCCCTAGGACGTTTTTCAGTTAACACCCATTGGTGAAGGCGTCAGTTATGAGCGATCAATCATGGAAGACGACCTGTCGTGAAGGCGTCCTTTTATGAATTCACGGCGTTTCTTGAGGCGTTATTTGCAACAGAATCGCAGAACGTTGGAAGAGTTATTCAGAAACACAGTAAGATGGCTCAATAAAGGAAATATCATTTGATTATATGAAAGAAAGATTACAACGCTTAATGAGCCATTTTGGGCCTCAGTTTTCTCAGGGCTATTACATAAGATTTCCATTCATCTCTGTCTTCATTCAAGCTTTCTACAGGTTGATGAGCCTTGTTGATTTTCCATAAAGCTTGAATAGTTGTGCATTCTTCTCCATCTTCATTGCTACCAAGGTCCCGTGTCTTGATTGGAGGAAGGTGAGATGGGTCCTCGAATACTCGCCGTGGAAGCCCGAGTTGAGGAAGGCACCGGTGTGAGTTATACAGGACGAATTCTGAAGCGCCTATGAGTCGAAGGTCCGTGCCGGGAGAGAATCTTGCACGGAGTTCTTGAGTCTTGAGTATTCCTGGGGCGCAAGTGAAGAGATTCTTTGGCATTGCTTTGAGGTGCTCTCTCCATTCCGCTCTCTTCTTGATTTGAGGAAATCGGTTTGTCACTCTATTGCTTATCCCAAGTGAACCGGTCATATAAGAGAGTGAGCTTTTTGAGAAGATTCTTGAGGATTATTTGGTCTCATCACATGGATCGAATTTGAAGTGGAGGTCTACCCAACTAGAGAGTGCTAGCATGCATCCGTAGATGGGCCTTCCCATCGCCGCCGAGGTAAGCCCGCTATAGAGATAGGCTAGAATCGTCGATCCAACTCTATCTCCTTCCCATAAGCTCGCTATAGCGCTTAATTGGGCTTCTTCTAGAAAGTCCTCCGTGGATGGGAATAAGATTGCTCCTGCCAAGCACACCACGAAGGCCTTTGCTACCCGTTCTATCTCTTCATCTTCTTTAGCTTGATCCGCTCTCTTGTACACCCATGAGGCGAGCTTTAGAAGATTGATTCCTTTAGTGGCTTTGATTTGATTCACTAAGTTGGGGCTAGATATCAAGCTTGTTAATAGCTCATGAGAGGCAATTGGTTTTGGCATGATGGCCACCTTTTCCTCATCTCCTTGCTTCGTTCTCTTTAAGCCTAAGATTATCTCCAATTCTTCTAATAGGATCGTGGCTTCAAAAGTAGAGAAGAGAAAGGTATGGGTAGAAGGATGCCATATCTCTACAAGAGCCCCTATAGCTGCCCAGTCAAGATGAACTTGATCATAATGTTTGGCATGGGTAACTAGACCCAGAAGGTGCCATCTTGTTAAGTACACTCTCATATCTGAAGAAAATTTGGAGAGTATGAGAGGCAGCCACTTAATTTTTGTAAATCTCCTTGCTCCTGGGACATTCGGGAAGTCCTGTGGAAGGAAGAAAGGAAGAACAATGCAGAGAAAGAAGGATAAATGAGCATGCAGAAGAGAAGAACATTTAAGACAAAAGTGGAAAAGAACAGAAGGATTTTATCTTTACCTGGTTCATGGAGATTCTACTGCTGATGTGCCCATTAATCTCGGTTAGCCTGGGAGTTGAGGACTTGGACCTCTTAATCGCCCTCTCCATCTTCGATTTGCAGGAAGAAGCTCGGACGGTTGCGGTGCCTGCAGAAGAACAGACAGAAGAAGTAGCAGAAGAAACAGAGCTCCGAAGGTTGCTTTGTTTGATTTGAGGAATTGCCTTTCCTTTATAAGAGTCCGGGGAGTCTTAAGGCTGTTCGGAGTTAGAAAGTTTATGGCTATTAGGACTGGGTTTAGTTTGCGAATCGGAAACGGAAGTTCGTGCTTAATTAACGCCTTCTGTTAGGGCGTCAATTGTTGAGTTGACAACCTGACCGAGGTCGTGTTTTGTTTAACGCCCTTTCCAGGGTCGTTTTCTTCTTGAACTCTTGGTGCATTTAACGCCTCAGTGAAAGGCGTGTTTATCTTTTTGACGCCCTCATTATCAGGCGCGTTTCATGTTTTGACGCCGTTCAGTCCAGGCGTGAATTTGTGAACTTATGAATTTCCTTCCCTACATGCTCTGATGAACTTAAGTGCTATTATTTCGTTGGAATTCTATTTTATTTAGCACTTATGATCATGTTATGCTTTGAATTGAGGATTATTTATATTGAAATTTTGAGAGAACTAATGAACTCTTGAGTGCAGAAGATTGCAGGTTTCGAGATGTCCGAATTAATGTGGAGGTAACATCATGTTGTTCCTGTTGTGAGCATTATTACTATATGGTATTCTATGCTATTATAGCATATCAAGGACCTTGTGGTTCTGATGAACCTAGAATTTGAGTTCCCCTTCATCAAAAACAGTGATAGTTCCATGAGAGTCTTGATCACACGGATAGGCCGTTGAGTCATTAAAGGTCTGGGACGATGGTTCCACTTTTCTGAGTTGATGCGTGGATAAATGGGCTTCGGCCTAGTGTCAGCTTAGAGATCTGGATTCTTGACCAAATCTAGATGGCTTAGCAATATTATCCTTGATTATTTTCTATCTTTTAGTTTATCTTATATTTTCCTTTTAGCCCAGCATGCATCATGTAGGACTTTGAGTTTCATGCTGAAAATCTTCATATTATGGTTGTAATGAAGGTCACTCGCTCTTGATTGAGTTGACATGAGACATTCCATTCCAAATTGAGTACTTTATTCTCTTTGAAGTCGCTTAGGCTGATTTCTTTGAAAATGTCCCTTTGCTGGGTCTCCATCTTAATTCCCTTTTTTTTTTTCGCAAATCCACCTTGGTTGTAGCACGTTCACATTGACTGGTAACCGCTCTCCAATGGTGTCTCCTTATTGTGCCATGCGCACATTTTTACTTGTTTAATCTCCTTTATCCAGCAAATCGATGCTTTCTTGGAATCACTCGGAGTTGTTTCGCACAGAATCTTGGAAAGATTTCCAATGCTTAGTGTTTGAGGCGTGTCACATCACACCTTGGCAGCTACTTATCAGTTCGTTCCACTTCATTTCGTTTGTTGCACTTTCACTCCATTTCGTCTCACTCCCTTGCAAAGCAGACGCCAAGGCGGGGCAGCTGTAGACACGCCAAAATTGACGCTATGTTGATCAAATCTCATGTCACTATGATGACGCCCCAAAGTGAACTTCAATACATTCATAATATGAAGTTTTTCTATTTTTGTGTGTGTTTGATTTATTCTTGCATTTTTGTGATTCGCGACCTGAAGAGGGGCGTGTTTTTAATCGCGACCGTATCTAGGGCGTGTTCAAAAAAAAGGACGACCAAATGTCAGGGCGTCAATTCCTGGTATTATCCGGTTTCAAAATAAATTCAAATTATTGATTAACGTCCTTCCTCAGGGCGTGTTTTCAAGTAACACCTTCATCTCAGGCGTTTTCTCATAATTTTCAAATAAAGTAAGTTTTATTGCCACAATTAAATCCAAGAAGTGACGCCCTTAATCATGGTCGTGTTTTAAGTAACGTCTTGATGTAGGTCGTCAATTTGGGATTTGACGCCCTTCTGAAGGTCGTGTCTCCCCTTTTCGTGTCCTGCTTAAACTCGTCTTTCCTGGGGAGTTCCTTACCTCTAATGGTCTCCTTGCTCGAATTGAACTAGACTCCTGCCTTCTTTAAACCATTGCCTATTCTTATCTTCCTAAGTTTGAGCTTATCTTCGGTTGAAACCTTATAAAAGAACTCCTTGATCGATCTCACGCGAGGTTACAGGAGAAAGAAAAAAAAGGAGATCAGACGAGATTTGAGTTACCGAGGTCGAAGGTTGCCTGGTTTACAGAGGCTCTTCATCTTCTTCCTGTGCGATTTTTTTAGAAGATCTCTGCTTCCTCTTCTTCCTGTCAACAGCATCGACTTTGGTTCCCCCTTTACTGTCGTCAGGGACAGCAGGGGTCTTTGTTTATTTTGTTTATGTTGTTTTGTGTTCATCGATCATCATCACGTCCACTGTGTTCTTTTCTCTTTTTATGTTAGCTTCATCATATCTCCTCCTTCCCTAATTCTTTAGGGGTTTTAAAAAAAAACAAAAAAAAAGGTGCGCATGTTTTGTTCTTATTTCATCATCATATCATCTTTGGGATTGATACTACATTCACTTGGCTGATCCACTTTTTTTGCTTGTTTATTTTGTCTCTTTTGCAAGGTAATCAATAAATGAAAATCCCCTTCATCGGCCGGCCGATTGAAGGAGGAGGAGGAATTCACAATCCAGCCCGCGTTCTATTTTCCACCAGGTATTCGCGATCTTCTTTGTTTCTTCTTGAGGTAACCCCTCTGGCGATCACCCTCCTTAGTAGCACCGCGTGCTTCTTTTCCTTATTATTATATCATCTCCCCTTATTTTTATTATGTTTTCTCATATTTAAAATTCTTCTTCATGTGTGGATTTATCACGATCTACACCGCGGTGATGTCCGCCTGGAGCAAGGGTGTGCGAGCAGAAGAAAAAAACGTGAGGGTGAGAGGGACGAAGGGTTGCGACTGGGGGAAAAGTAGGGAATGCCCCTTTTTTTAAAAAAAAAAATCCAGTCAGAGATAGGTTGTAAGGGGTTTGACCGGCTTTAATGTGGCTTGTATAACACATAAAAAATGGAACTGAGTGGGTCGACCCTTTTCTGAGGGGGGGTCGACCCTTTGGGCATTCCAGCATCACAAGAAATGGCTTGTAAGAGAGGATAAAATGGGCAACTCACTGGACCACTTAAGTGATAGGATGGGTGCAACATTGGGGAATTGATCCCAGTGAGAAAATGGTACAGCTAAATGAGTGATTTGATCAGGACCTTCTGAGTTAATCGAGAAGGAAAAACATTCAAACCTTCATACCAAATAGGAGTTTGCACCTTATTTCATTCAAGGATAAAGAGTCTTTTGAATATACAAGAGGGGGTTTGTGAATACCAATCTCTGGTAGAACATGCAAGGTCAACGTTCAAGCAGTAATTATTATAATGATTTTTTTTTCACACAGGAATGCACAATGTATGAATGACGAGTGTGATATGGACAGTAATGTGCAGAGTACTAGTGTCAAGGAAATGCATGCTCAATGTATTTTTGTGAATGCTCAATTGAGATGTAAGTGGAAGATGCATTGAGGTGAGGACAAATGATGATTATTGAGAAGACTTAGAGCATGACACTTTATAAGTGAATTTTACCTAAGGGAAGAACAAATACTGATCTATGTGCTCTCTACTCTGCAGATGCCTAGTTCTCTTCTGAGGGAATTGAATCTATCTTTGCTGAGAGGTTTTGTAAAAATGTCAGCTATTTGCTTATGTGTCTCAATGAACCTTAATTCAAAATTTTCTTTATTAACACGATCTCGCAAGAAGTGGTGACAGATATCTATATGTTTGGTTATTGAATGATGAACAAGATTTTTTGAAAGATCAATTGCACTTTTATTATCACACATAATGGGAACACATTTTATAAACATGTTAAAATCAACCAGCTGGTGTTTGATCCAAAGAACTTGAGCACCGTAACTATCGACATCCACGTATTCGGCTACGACAGTCAACAATGCCACAAAATTTTATTTCTTGGAGGCCCAGTAAACTAGGCAACCTCCTAGAAACTGGCATGTGCCACTTGTGCTTTTACGATCAATGAGGCATCCAGCATAGTCTGTGTCAGTGAAAGCCACAAGTTTAAAATCACATCCGTGAGGAAACCATAGTCCTAAATCATGAGTATCGGCAAGATAATGAAAAATTCTTTTCACGGCACTTAAATGAGATTCACGAGGACATGATTGATATCATGCACACAAACAAACAACAAAATGTATATCAGGTCGGCTTGCAATCAAATATAAAAGAGAGCCTATCATTCCTCTAAACAATTTTGGGTCAACAGGTTTACCTTTGCAATCACTTTCCAGTTTAATGCTTGTGAACATTGGTGTGGCGTATGGCTTTGTGTTCTCAAAGTCATATTTCTTCAAAAGCTCCAGCATGTATTTCTTTTGATTAATGAAGATTCCGTCCTTCTTTTGTTGAATTATCAGTCCAAGAAAGAAACTTAGCTCTCCCATCAGGCTCATTTCAAATTCTGCCTGCATGATCTCAAAAAATTCTTTGCACAAAGATTCATTAGTTGATCCAAAAATTATATCGTCGACATAAACTTGGACTAAGAGCAAGTTATTTCCAAATTTTTTTTAAAACAGAGTTTGATCTACAATGCCTCATTTAAAACCATGATCAGTGAAAAAGGAGCTAAGACGATCATACCAAGCCCGAGGGGCTTGTTTAAAATCGTACAAAGCTTTATCTAGCTTGAAAACATCAGGATTTTTTGTATATTCAAACCCAGGGGGTTGCTCAACAAACACTTCTTCTTTAATGAAACCATTCAAAAATGCGCTCTTCACATCCGTTTGATACAATTTGAAATTTCTAGAGCATGCAAAAGAAAGCATGATACGCATGGCTTCAAGACAAGCAATGGGAGCGAAAGACTCATCAAAATCGATTCTGAGTTCATGGCTATAACCCTTGGCCATGAGACGGGCCTTGTTCCTAATAACCAAACCTTGATCATTCAACTTGTTCCGGAATACCCATTTGGTTCCGATCACGTTGTGGTTATCAGGACGGGGCACTAGTCTCCACACCTCGTTCCGTTGGAACTGGTGTAGTTCCTCGTGCATAGCCATCACCCAAGAATCATCTTTTAGTGCATCATCAATGCTCTTGGGTTCTACTTGAGAAGTGAGGGCAAAAACATTTAATGCAAGCATGAGCTTTAGGGATGAGCGAGTTTTCATACCTTCATTCAACTCACCTATGATATTTTCTGGTGGATGATCTCTCATGTATTTCCATGGGCGAGGTAGATCTGAGTGCATTGGAGGTTCAGCTTTCAATTGTTCTAAGTCTGGTTGCTCAGTTGGATTGTCTTCCTTATTTGTTGTTCTTGAGGTAGAGGGGTCATCTTCTTTCACCTTCTGTCCATCCACTTGACTTTTACCCTGCAGGAAATTTGATTCATCAGTGACTATAATAGGTACCTTAGAACCACTTTCATCCATAATCACATGCGGACTTTCTTCAATCACTAAAGTTCTTTTATTAAAAATACGATAAGCCCGTGAGTTGTTAGAGTACCCTAAGAATATACCAACATCACTCTTTGCATCAAATTTCTTTAAATCATCCTTACCATTCTTCAAAATGTAACAAGTACTCCCAAAGGTTTTAAAATATGAGATGTTCGATTTCTTACCTTTGTAGAGTTCATAGGGTGTCTTATTTACAAACGGCCTTACCATAGCGCGGTTTATGATGTGACACGCCGTGTTTACCGCTTCAACCCAAAAATATCGAGGAAGATTCCGCTCACTCAGCATTGTTCTCGCCATATCTATTAGTGTGCGGTTCTTCCTTTCAACTACGCCATTTTGCTCTGGTATCCTGGGTGCTGAGAAGTTATGGGTGTATCCTTCACTCCTGCAAAAGTCATTGAAATTACTGTTGTCAAATTCACGTCCATGATCACTTTGCAATCTGGTAATCATATATCCTTTCTCATTTTGGACGCGCTTGCAAAACGCTTGAAATTCCTGCAAAACATCACTCTTATTTCTCAGAAACAAAACCCATGTAAATCTAGAAAAATCATCAACAATAACAAATCCATAGAACTTACCCCCTAAGCTATGTGTCCGGGTAGGACCAAACAGATCAAAATGCAGTAACTCCAAGGGGCGAGTGGTGGAAATGATGTTTTTAGATTTAAAAGATGCTCGAGTTTGTTTTCCTTTTGTGCATGCTTCACAAATCTTATTTACATCTAATTTTATTTTTTGAAGCCCTATGACAAGATTATTTTTGCATAGTTTTGAGATCACACTACAACTAGCATGTCCTAATCTACGATGCCAAACCCACAAACTGCCAGCATCGTTGGCAACTAAACACAAGTTTTTGCATGGAATCTCATTCAAGTCAATTGTATACACATTATTTTTCCTATGACCAAAGAACTTTATTTCATTTGTGTGACTATCTACAATTGTGTAGTAAGATGATTCAAAAATGACGTTGTGTCCCCTATCGCAAAGTTGACTAATGCTCAGAAGATTATGATTAAGACCACTAACTAGCAAAACATTATCGATGGTATTGGTGTTATTTACACTTATCTTTCCAATCCCAATGATCTTACCTTTGTCGTTCCCGCCGAAAATAATAAGACCTCCTTCTTTTTCTTTAAGCTCAGCAAATACCTTCTTGTTTCCGGTCATGTGTCTCGAACTGCAGCTATCTAGAAACCATTGTGAATCTTCGACTTTGAGACATCCCTACAACAAAACAAGAACTCATGGAACATTCTTTGGTACCCAAACTAGGTTGGGTCCAACCTTGTGAGTTTTATTCTTCACAACCACATTTCTTGATTGATAAGCATAAAAGTCATCATCAGAACGTAGAATTTGACAAAAAGGCATGGTATGACTGATTCTAGCACAATAGTGACATATGGTTCTCTTTCTCCCGGTGTTGCTTGGTTTGTTGACAAAGTATTTTTTCTGGTTTTTGCTGGATGATGCTTTTGCATAGTTATTCACAAATGAAGTATCATTTTTGGCATGCATGAATGATGTCATTACTTTAGTTTCAAATGACTTCTTTTTCACCGGTTCATAGCCAATTCCTTCTTTTCGAAAGTTGGTCCTAATTCCTAGAACCATATCAAGGTTTTCCTTTCCTTTCATTAATCTTGACATACCATCCTCTAAGTCCTTAATCTTGTTATTCAATGTGAGGATCTTTTGTTCAGATTGAGTTAGTTTTTCATGACAAAATGAGATTTGGTCCCTTAAGATTTTATTGTCGTTATTGACCTTCTCATTTTCAACTTCAAGAACATGAACTATATCACTTGGACTATCAGAATCATTCCCTTTTTCTGAACCATTCAACAAGTTTTGTTTCAAAATTTCTAACTCTTCCTTGAGCTGCATATTCCTTTCTTCATGAGTTTTGATAGTGTCAAGCATGCTTTCATTTTGAGTTTTCAATTCTTCACAGATTTTCTCTAACTCCTCACATCTCTCACTCGATTTTTCAGCTTCACTTATTGAGTTCATTTTTCTTTTAAGTTGCTTGTTTTCAGATCTCACTTTCTTGAACTTAGCATAAAGAGCAACATATTCTGATTCCCATTGTTCAGTGGTGAGAGTATCTGAGTCAGATGTTACCTCATCTGCTTCTTCCTCGTGTGCCATTAGACATATGCTTTGCATGAGTTCTTCTAGCTCATTAGTGTCCTCGTCATCTTCAACTTCTTCGTCGCTCCAAGTAGCGACCATGGCTTTTGATGTCTTTACTTTTTTCTTCTTGAACTTCTTCAGCTCAGGACATTCGCCACGCATGTGGCCAGGTTTTTTGCACTCATAACAAATAACCTCACTTAGCTTACCAGCTTCTGGCTTGTGCTTGGACTACTTCTTGAATTGCCATTTGAGCTTCCCTTGAAATTTCTTCCTAGCTCTCAGAAATTTTTTGACCTTTCTTGTTAGCATAGCAATGTCCTCCTCATCTTCGCTGTCTGGAATGGAATCTTAATCGCTTGAGTTTGATTGTATTGGGTTTGCCTTCAAGGCCATCAACATCTTCTTTCTACTTTCTTCTTCATTTCTCTTGATATTGATCTCATAGGTCATTAATGACCCTATGAGCTCATCCAATGACAAGACTAATAAATCCTTCGACTCTTCAATCATCGTGGCTTTTGTGTGCCAAGCCGGTGATAAATACCTCAACACTTTCCAAACCAAATCAGCATTGGTGTAGTTTTTCCCTAATGCCTTCAACCCATTTGTGATCTCCATAAATCTAGCAAACATTTTTGATATGTTCTCTTCCGGCTTCATCTGAAATAACTCATAGTCTCTGATCAGCAAATTCACCTTGGTCTCTTTAACTTCTGACGTCCCTTCATATATAAGTTTCAACTTGTCCCACATATCCTTTGCACTGGAACACATAGAGACACGTGCATATTTGTTAGGATGAATCACACATTGAATGACATTCAAGGCATTAAAATTCATTGTGGATTGTTTAATGTGTTCATCAGACCACTTTTCTTCATCTGGTGGCAAAGCATATGGGCCCTTGTTGACAACGGTCCATATCTCATGACTTTGTGCATGGAGAAATACAGTCATTCGATTTTTCCAATAAATGTAGTCCGTTCCGTCAAAGAAAGGCGGTCGATGAATTGAATGCCCTTTGGGCATCATCCCTTTGTTTGCCATTCCAAAAGATCACTCTATGAACTGTGGGGTTCTCAAGAATTAGAGCCGAGACTCTGATACCAATTGTTGACTCTATGGAATCGCAAGCAAGAGGGGGGTGAATTGATTACGGCCACTTTAAAAAAATTACTAAGTGAAGTATGATGAAATGAATGACGTTTTTGAATTCAGCACACCTAAACAAGCAGCATAACCACCAGCATGACAGAATGGAAACACGCGTGATATGAAGAGAATGAAATACTCGTGACAACTCAAGCGAAATCACACAGACAACAGATCGAGCAATCATACAGCAGGGCAAATCATGAGACAATGATTTTTTAGGTGGTTCGGACACAACCGTGTGCGATCCTACGTCCACCCCTCTCAACTTGAGAGGATTCCACTAATACCACGCTGCACAAATGTAATAAAACACATACACGAGGTAGACAGCCTCACAACACAGGCGCCTTCGCAAGAGCGACAAGAAGCGCCCACACTTGGAGACTAAATCTCCGCTACACACACAAATATGTCTTGAGAGTTTGTAAAACCGGATTCAGATGTATACAATAAGTTCAAATGAAATCAAAACAATCATTGATAGAAGTTTCCCCCTTTGGTTCTTCACGAAGTTCCTTGGTTGGAGTAGCCAGAGAAGAAAGCGTTGAAGCTCTAGCCGGAGTAGGAGGTGGATGATGATGTGGATGACTCCAGAATCACGAATCAAGCACAAGAACCTTCAATCCATCATATCCTTGACTGGAGGCGCACTTCTTCTCTCCTCGTTCTTCCCGCAGTGGTGGCTTTTCTCCTTGGCCTTTTTGTTCTTGTTCGATGGATGGGACGCCCTAATCATTAGGCATTTATATGTGGGATGAATATCCTCTGAAATGGGTATAGAATATGATTATTCTCTCCTCTGATTGGTTCTCCATAGCTGACCTGTCATCCAACTCACATTCATAACGAGAAAACAGGTTAAGTCTTAAACTCTGAGTTAGCATGCTAAGATATGATTAAGAATGATTATCATGTTTAAGACAGGTTCCAATTGGCTAAACACTCTAATTCCTATGATAAAAGACTGATTATTTAGCCCAACATTATTTAGAGAAATGTTAGAGTGAAATTCGGAGCGAAATTGAGTGAAACTGAAATGGGACATCCCATCTGGCAAGTGGGTCATCCCTTTGATAGTCTAGACTCTGTTTCCAGAATCTGTGTTTCACAGGGGTCGACCCAGTTCTCAATTGGGACGTCCCATCTCCTTCTGTCCAGGCCAGACAGAGACTGTCGGTTTACAAGGGTCGACCCATTCAGCAGCTGGGTCGCCCCAGTTCAGTTTGAGAGTGATTTCCAATATTCTGCCTGTTCAGAAACAAAGTGATTAGCCTCAAATGAAACATAAATTTTCTGAAATAAAAATCTCACCAAATTAAACAAAGAGATGACCTTACTTCCTCACTTTACAAAATGACAATCCTCCTTACATACCTTGTAGTTCACATGGAGGTTTTTGCATGAATATCTTGTGAGTTTTTGCAATGCTAGCTACAAAACACCAACTGAAGCTTATGAAGTAATAAGATTCTTATTGAATGAAATAACAATGGAGATATCACATGCTTTCATTATTGGCATAGCATTTTGTCATCGTCAAAATTAACATGGGGCACAACAGCTTTTATAAAGGAATATGAAGGGTCAGGGGGGGTTTAGGCGGACCAAGTTGGGGTAGAACTTGGTCTGCGTAAACTATTGAGAATAATATTTTTTTTTGTTTTCAGAGTGGGGGAGGGGGGGTTTAGGCAGACTAGCCTAGGGGCTGGGTCTAGTCCGCCTAAACCCCTCCCCAGGGGGGGTTTACGTGGAGTAAGTTTGGGTTTTTGATTTAAAAAAACTTTTCTTGTTCTTTTTTGTTCTGGCTAGGGTTTAGGCGGACCAACCATGGGGACAGGTCTGGTCTGCCTAAACCCCTAGGGGTGAAGGACGACCGGCTTCTGGGCGGGGGTTTTTTGATAAAAAAAACATTTTTTTGTTATTGTAGGGGTTTAGGCGGACCAACCTGGGGGCAGGGTTTGGTCCGCCTAAACCCCCCCATGGGAGGGTTTATGCGGAGCAAAGTGAGAGAGAGGGTGGTCCCCCCTATAAAATCCCATTTTTACCCCCCTTATGGGCCCACTTAGACTCAGTGTGACCGCAGAAGAGAAAGGATACAAGGCTTGGACTGGTAGACTGGTTGCTTGCCCGCGGAGCTTGAGAAGGTTGACTCACGTGACTTCGTGTGATCCCAGGGTGCCGTCTTCGCGAATCCTTTCACGCACCGGTACGCCAATTAACCTTGCACGAGACTGGGAGACATTGGGACTGGAGGATGGCCGTGGGGCCCTCGGGCTGGGAGGAGGGTGCGACCCCCAAGGGAGTTCGCCCTCCCTGGGGCGCGGCCACGCCCGGGGGGAACTCCCCCCCGGGGGAGCCGTGGCCCTGGGGGAGGGGGGGTGGCCCCGGGGGTCTTCCGATGTCACTTGGAGTTGTCGTTTGAAGGACGGGGTGCTCCAGGATGCTGGGATTGGCCCGTGGGGGCTTGTCGTCATCATGTTGTCGCTGCCGCTCGCAAGGTGTTCAAGGGAATTCCCGACACACCTCGGGTTGTCGATCGGCTTAGGCTGAGGGAAGGGGCTCGCAGGAGCCAAGATAAGATCCTCTGGGCGTGTGGGCCTGACCTTCGTGGCGTATTTCGTGTTGTAAGGTGGGTTGGCGGGTAGCCCCGAGTTGGCTCAGGAGTTGAAGATAAACGGCTCGTCGCCGTATGTCTGAGGGTCGGGGGTGGCCCCGACTTGTTGGAGGGTTGTCAAAGGATATGGCTGGAGTGCTGGAGCTGGGGGTTAGCCCTCAGCACGTTGTAGAATGGCTGAGATATGCGCGCCCTCAAGGTGTTCGGGGAAATTCCTGACACGCGTGTATGGGCCGTATAAGGGTGTTGGGGGTTCCTAAAGCCTATGGTTGACCAAGATGAATCTTCCATTGACTTTAGGGGGCTGGAGGGAGGTGTCTTGAGAGTAGATCCCGGCCTCATTGCTGGGTGCCACATGTCGTGGCTTGTAATCTGGGCGCCCCCGGGTTAGCACGAGTAGCTGTGTTGAAGGTGGGTAAGGCCACAAGCTGGGTGATCGGGGGTGGTCCCAATCGATTGTTGATGTTGCCGTGGGTCACGGCTAGCTGGTTGGGACCCTTGGTTGGGCCCGGTGAGCCGTAGAAAGGGATGGGTAGCCCACGTCTTGAAGGTGTTCGGGGAAATTCCTAAACCCTTATTTCTTAATATTTTGTTGGGAAATTGTCTGGGTACAACAACTATGAATGCGGGAAATCTAATAGAACATAACCATTTTTCATATTTATAAGAAATTTCATATAACAAATCTTATCTGACTTATAAATGACATGGTACATATTTAGCTAAATCAGAGCTTATACAGATGAACTTATTTTCAGATCATATCAGACTCATATATCAAATCTAAACTTCATATTAGGCCATGCCTATTTACAGAATCACATAATGCATTAGTTATTTATCCATATTGGAGAAGCACATATGGGACAGGCATCCCGTCACTATAAGCAGTAGCAAATACATACCTAGGCATTCATACGTCGGCATAAAGAAAAATGGTCTAAACGCTGGAGCGTATCGGCCTTGATCAATTGCGCAGGATCGGGAGTTAATACTCCACCATTCCCCAAATGATTTTCTTATTCTAGGTTCCAGATTTTACAGAAGTCTATTTATCCTCGAAAATGGGCCTAATTCCGTAGCGGACGTTAACTACAGTTTGTCGCCCTACACCTCCTTAAAGTGACACAGTCTACATGCTTAATCAAATTTTTATTCTTATTACATAGTCATCTCAATACATAAAACTTTTCATTAAAATTGCTAAAATAACTGATTATCAACGAGTCATACTTTAATATCATGAATCAAATTTTAATCATAGGGTAGTGGGTCAAATCTATTAACTAAATAAATCACCGTTGTTTAACTATATAAAATTACACTTCCAATTATTAAAATAAAATTAATATAATAGTAACTAAATAAATAACTAATTCTAAACATAAATCATCGGGCTAAATATGTTAAATAAATCACTGATTTAAGCATGAATAATTACACTTCTAATTAAAATAAAATCAAATAAATATAAATACCAAATAACATACAGTCGATTTATCATGTGCCTACCTTTAGAGTGGACTCCCAAAATTAAATTTAATATCTCACTCGAGCTCCTGTAATAATTCTTGCGTAGGAAAAGATAATCTTCCTGCCCCAAAAATAATTTTTATCTCATTACATCTTCCCCACATAATAAAATTTAAACAACCCACAACTTACCCGTAAGGATAGATTCATACGTAAAGGAGGGTGAAACGCTCCAAATAAACTCTCAAATACCCCGTCTAAGCTTCTATCAAATATTCACCTTATTCTGACTCCATCTTCTTTTCTCCGCCTATTTATAAGAGAATGAGAGAGTGGGAAGAGAGATGAGAGAAAGAGAGAAAGATTAGAGCGAGAGATGAAGAAATGAGGGAAAGAGAGAGGGAAAGTTGAGAGAACTAGAGAGTTGGGAGGGAGGTGAGAGAAGGGAGAGTGGCGAGAGAGGTGGGAGGGGGATGGGTATTTAAAGGGGGGGAGAGGAGAGGATATGAAGAAGAAGAAGATAAGGAGGGAAGAAGATAAGGTTGGGGGGGGGAGAAGAGATAATGTGAAGTTTTTTTTTTAATATCTCCGTCGGACAGGGAAGGTGGGGGGAAAGAGATGAGAGTGAATTTTGCACAAAAACTCCATAAAAGTTGATAATAACAAGATCTCAAGGTATTACTTCATTCTATCTTATATTTAACCTACCAAATGCCAAAATTTGAAAATATGTTCAACATGAAACTTGTAGCTCTTTAAATTCTCTTTTCAATGGGTCTAATATTGACCCTATTCTGGCATTCTTATATAGAGTTACACACTAATAAAGTGAGATATCTATTTAATTTATTTAATAAAATTCGTTAAACTCATATTCACTATATAGTGTAAGGTATTGGGCTATGATTAAGAGAATATAAAATTTATATGGGCTCTAAATTTAAAATATTTAATTATTTTTAGGTTTCGGACAGATTGGGGTGTTACAGAAACTCTCTATAATTAAAGTAGGCTAATTCCTACTACTTTAAAAGGGAAAGTAACATAGGCGTAAAAGTCTCTATAACTAAAATATTTGTAATCCTACTACACAACTAGAGATAGGCGATCTTGCGCCTATCCGAAGAAAATGATGAATCCAGTGTGTTCACAGACAGAGAAGAACACTATCTTTTTGATAGGTGATTCTATGCCTATCTTAGCTAAAACGACAAACGTGTTTACTTTTTCGTCTCATCTCTCTTTATTAATCTTGGTTTAATTGAGACACGTGTCCACACATGATTAGAAAATAATAATCAAAAGCACTTATTCCATTATATTCGCCTGTAAAGCATGCACGTGAAATATTTTAAGGTTCACAGTTATGCGCAATAAGACAATTTTCCAATAAGTCTACATATAATTTCAAGGTTGTAGTCTTGTATGGAAAGCACTATTAACCATTTGACTAGCCCTTTATCTACATTTAATACCTCATATTTTTAGAGATACATATGCGACCAAGCGTATGTATATATCTCAAATCTGTATTTATTGCTTAATATCCGTTAAGATATTCGCTTGTTACTGAGACGTATTATATTGTATTCTGCTACATACTGTATCTTGGAACGGAAAGGCATAAAGCATGTATTACCTTTTCACTTATTTATTCACATGCTATTTCAAATTTCTCTACTTTATCTCACGTCGCATTTAAGGGTCTACATGGCAAAAACTTTTTTAATATACCTACAGGCATATGTTCCAGGGAAGAAAAGGCATACAAGCACGCAAAGGGAAAGATATAGACAAGCATCTCTCTACATTAGAAGATTTCCCCTACCTACTACCTGGACAAAGACCAGAGCAACCAAGCTATGGGCTAGATAATGACCCAACAATCCATGTTGGAAAATTCACGGTCCATGTTGCACACAAAATCTTTGTAGATTGAAAGCTAGAATTTCAACTGTTGGAGGATGTTGTATCTAACGGACACAAACTTCTACACTTTATAGATACTTGAAGATTGTAGAAAGAGGGCATTCAAGAGTAGAACACACTATCAAACATATGAAGCAATCACCTGTAATCAAAGTATCCTCAGCACTCTGCTTCCTTGCATTCAAGCCAAGGCAGGACTTCAATGCAGTAAAAGCTTAATCCATGAAGTCCTCAGCCCAAGAAGCATTCAAGAAGAGATCATTCTTCTTCGACACTCCTAATATTTCCTCTGTCTATCTATCGGCTCATTTATTTCTTTGTGCATTTTTGTCCACCATTCACTCATCTGGGAGTAGTTGAGTATAACCTTGATACTGTCCTCCTGACAGTAGGGAGTTAGTATAATTTATGCTCTCGAGATAATTACTTTTTGTGAGCAAGGTTGGTCTGCTGATGCCTTGAAGATCGGCTAGGTATTTGGTTCCTAGAAAACCAATAGGTAGGTTCACTAAGATCTTGGAAGATCAGCTAGGGAGCTGGCCCTAAAGAAACAACAGGTGTAACCTTTGTTGAAAGGTTTAAACCCAGACATGTTACTGGGGACTGAATGTAGAGAAGTCAAGGAGGGTTGACCAACCTAGTATAAAAATCTTGGTGTTTTGCGGTGTGCTTATTCTTCGTGTTTATTTCTCACTATGCAATGAGTTTATTTTTAATACATGATTAATTTTTAAGGCACACCTATTCACCCTCTTTTAAGGTGTGTCTGGCTACTAACCGTTACTAGCGGAAAGGGCTACCAATGGAAAGAGCTACCCGGACTAGCTAGGTATTCTAGAGGGGAGATCCGACGTGGAGCCACCCGTAGGTGCAGTCGTCCAGAGCGTGAAGCCGCCGTTGTATGTTCTTTTTGTGTTTAGCTTATAATCTATGTTTCATGTTTAAGCTTTGATTACTCTGGTTAATATGTTAAAAATGTGGGTGTAAGCTCCATGATATGATTATGTTTATGAATATGATATGCAAGTATGTGCGCGATATATTCTTATATGTGCAAGTATGCTCACCCACATATATCACATGTTAGCTTTCCAGATAAGAGAATATGTAAAGATAAGTTTTCATTCAAGTATAAAAATGATGAGATGCCACCAGTTATGTTATGCTCTTCCATGTGCAAGTTATGTTTATGATGCTCATTTACGTTGGCAAACTTTGTTGCAAGTATCGTTTCTGTCATGTTATCCGTAGTTATCATGTTTAGCTTTCATGTTTTCTTCTTTGGTCTTATTAGTCTTGGACGGTGGTATAAGACACCCCCATTGTTGATCCACCTAAGCTCATTTGTTTAAAATTTTACCCAAGCATTCAAGTTTTACCTTGCTCGAAATAGTTGTACTTAATATTACTTGTATCATGATTATAGATAAGATGGCATGACCTACAGACAGGTTGAACGTAAGTTTTTCTATTGGCGGGTGACCGCCAAGTTGGTGTTAGGAGTTCTACTGAGTATCATACTCAGCCTGTTACGTAATCCATTTTAGGTGTCGAGCCGTGAGAAGGTGCAGTGGTCGTTACTGCTGCTCAAGAATTTGGGAAATGTTGTGCAAGTGGGGAGTTTCTAGGTATGACCTCATGACTGGAGACTAGTTGCACCATAATAGTCTTTGTTTTGATAGCTTTTGTTGCTCGGGTGAGCTTATGTACCAAGACACTTCTACACTTAATTATGGATTGTGCATGAGAAATGCTCCTTATTTATTTTCTCTTCATAATGCATAGTTAATGATGAATGGTTTTATGTTGTGGAATGATCACGATGCTACTACTCTCGGATATATGCATGCATGTGTCACACTAAGTGTTTCTGTTATAGTGGGGACTGAGACACACACACACAGAGACAGAGAGAGACAGAGAGAGAGAGAGATGTGCATAGAGACAATGAGAGAGGGTGTAGTAGCCCTCTCTAGTGTCAACGAGGGAGAAATAGATGGAGAGAGAAAGTAGGGAGAGAGTAAGAGAGGGGGAGAGGCTCCTTATTTATTTTCTCTTCATAATGCGTAGTTAATGATGAATGGTTTTATGTTGTAGAATGATCACGATGCTACTACTCTTAGATATATGCATGCATGTGTCACACTAAGTGTTTCTATTATAGTGGGGTGTGACACACACACACAGATAGAGAGAGAAAGACAGAGACAAAGAGAGAGAGAGAGAGAGAGAGAGAGAGAGAGAGAGAGAGACGTGCATAGAGACTGTTGAGTCTCCAGACGATTTTGATGATAACAAAACCCTGAAATTACAATGGGATTGTTTATTTATTTGAACTTCTCCAAATGAGATTGAAACCCAAATGCATGAGTTGATTGAGGGTCAAACAAGCTCATTTGATATGTATCCATGTGCAAACATAAGTCTTCAGATGTTCGGTTATGCTTCATGGACTGAACAATACTTTTTACAGAATTCCCAGTTGGCGGTCGACCTAAAGGCATAGAGTGGTCGACCTAATTTTCCAGGGATCTCAAAAATTATAGTTTTTTTATAGTGGCGGTCGACTGCGCGGTAAGGATCGGTCGACCGGTTTTCCCAGCAACGAAACCCCCCATTTCTGTAAAATTCCGGTCGACCGCCCCCTACCTCATGTCGACCGCTAGTCTCGAAAAGCCATTTTTGTTTACTTTGTAATCTCAACGTGGGAAGCCCCTCTTCTCTGATTTGTTTAATCCCAAAGCCACCAAACCTTCAATGATTTGTGGATTTGGTTCTTGGCTTGTCTGTTGACCATTCAAGAGTTATAAAAACATCTCTTTGGGACTTGTAACCCTAATCATCCAAGAGAGCTCAAGGAGGCTATCAAGGGGAAAGAAGAGTGCTGGTACTGTAGCCGTGAACAGTGCTCCGTGAAGGAAGTTCTTCATCCACCTTCAAGTGATCCAAGCCACATCTGGAGCAGATCAACCCCAACTCAAGAGGAGATCAAGCTGCATCAAAAATCTTCTTCATCATCTAAGGGGAGCTTGAATCTAAAGTTCATTACTTTGTGTCTTCTATTTGATTTCTATTTCAGATTCAAGTGTGTGTTCTTGTAATATCTGAATACTTGTGTGTGTGTGGATCTACGCAGATCTGTGTGTGTGTGTGTGTATGTGTGTGTGTGTGTATGTGTGTGTGTGTGTGCGTGCGTGCGTGCGTGTCTATTTCTTCACATCTCTTTGTGTTTCGGTGCTTGTGCACCTTCGTGGGAGTTCTGAACTCACACAAGTGTGTGTGTGTGTGCTTTGATCTTGTAACCTTCTACAAGATAGTGTGTGAATCCTCACAGTCGGTGAGGGGTGGACGTAGGTTGCAGTTGTTGCATCCGAACCACCTAAAAATCATGGTCTTCTGTGTGGTTTGCTCCTTATCCTCTACCTCCAATACTATTCTAGCACATTTGCACATTGCATCATCATCTGTTTTCTTTGTTAGATTTAGCTTGATTAACCATTCTACGGGAGATCTCTGGTATATCAAAAGGTGATTTCTGATCGACAAGGTTAGTCTTGTGAGGAGGAAAATACCTTGTGTGAGAGAATCTTCGGATTCCCGAACTCCGCCCCGTACCAAAGAACTGCTGTAGGGGTTGATTTAGCTAGATTCTTTTCTATAATCTATCAGATCTATACGTGGTTGTTGCTTGCTCTTAATACATGTTTAAATCATTTAAAAGTTTTTTAAAATCTATCATCACCCAATTCACCCCCCCTCTTGGGTGTCATTGATCGCGGGACTTCAATTGGTATCAAAGCTAAGGCTCTATTTTTTTCAGATCTAACGATCTAGGGAAAGATCCAGATCAATGGCAAAGAAGGGTATGATGCCTGAGGGGGTCACTCCATTCATCGTCCTCCTAACTTCGATGGCTAAAATTACTCCTATTGGAAAAATAGAATGCATATTTTTTTGAGAGCCCAGGAGTATGAGATCTGGAGAGTTGTGGACAAGGGTTCTTACAAACTCTCTGACGATGAAGAGAAATGGACACCTGAGGAAATTAAGAAATGCACCGTCAATTTTAATGCTATGAATATTATGCAATGTGCCATACATCCTAATGAATTCTCTCGTGTATCCATGTGCAGTTCAGGGAAGGAAATGTGGGACAAATTGTGGCTCGTTTATGAGGGAACCTCCGAGGTCAAGGAGACCAAGGCAAATCTCCTCGTAAGAGTTTATGAGCTGTTCAAATGAAGCCTGAAGAAATAATTTCAGAGATGTTCGCAAGATTAACTAAGATCACAAATGGTCTCAAAAGCCTTGAAAAGTAGTACACAAACTCCGATCTTGTAAGGAAGGTTCTGAGATCACTTCCATCAGCATGGCACACAAAAGCCACAGTGATTGAGGACTCGAAGAACATGTCCACACTCTCTTTGGACGAGCTCATAGGGTCACTCATGACCTATGAGATAAATATGAAGAGAACAGCCGAGGAAGATACTAAGAAGAAGAAAGTGGTTGGGTTGAAAGCTCATCAATCTGATGAAGACTTTCAAGAAGAAGAATCCAGCGAGGGAAGCAATGAAGAAGACAACTTGGCCATGATAACTCACCAAGTAAGGAGATTTTTGAGAAAGAAGAGGAATTTCCAAGGCAACTTCAAAAAGGGGCAAAGGAAGCCCATTCAAACCAAGGGCGAGTCAAGGAAGCCCATTCAAACCAAGGGTGAGTCAAGCAAGCCCAACAATGTCATTTGCTATGAATGCAAGAAGCTCAGACACATGAGAGGAGAGTGTCCAGATCTGAAGAAGAAGTTCAAGAAGGAGAAATTTAGAAAGCCAAAAGTAATGGTCGCTACATGGAGCGATGAAGAGGAAGAGCTGTCCGAAGAAGAGCTCGGGGAGCTCATGGAGAGCATGTGCCTCATGGCACATGAAGATGGTTCGACGAAGGTAAATTCTGACCCTAATTTTATTTCCAATGAACAATGGGAGTCGAAATATGAAAAATTATATACAAAATACAGGAAAATCAGATCTGAAAATAAAACTCTCAAAAAGAAAATTGATGATTTGTCACAAGAAGACATTTTTGTTAAGTTTGAAAAAGTGGAACAAGAATGGTTTGAGCTAACCAAAGAAAAAGAAACTTTCCTTCAAACGATTTCAGATCTTGAAAAAGCCAAAGAGGAGCTATCATGTAAAATGTCTGAAATTGAAAAAGTCTGTGAAAAGCTCAAGAATGAAAAAGAAAGTCTGACCTCATCTGTTTCAGAAATTGAAAATAAAAATGTGAGTTTGAATAAAGAAGTGACTGACTTGCAATTCACTCTCTCCAGGTTCATCAAGGGCAAACAAAATCTAGATAACTTGTTGGGAGTTAGAGTCAATTTTTAGAAAGAAGGATTAGGATACACTCCCCAAAATAAAAAACCCTTTGAGCATAAGATCACTACATCCTATGTTCATGAAAAAGAAAACAACCATGCTTCATGTTCCAACTCTAAGCCAAAATATGTCCAACCCAAACCACAACAATTCCAAAGAAAGTTTGCACCTATTAATTGCTATCATTATGGTAGATTTGGTCATGTTGTTGCAAATTGCTAGTTCAAACAAAGTCCACCAAGAAATCATACTTTCTGGACCAAGAAAAGATATGCACAGAATTGGACTAACTCCTACGGACCCAAACTAGCTTGGGTACCAAAATCAATTGCATGAGAATGTTGTTTCTTGCAGATATGTCTTGAAGCCAGGGGGAGCAAATGGTACTTGGATAGCGACTGTTCAAGGCATATGACAGGGGACAAGAAGGTGTTCTCTACACTGCAAGACAAGGATGGAGGTTCAATTGCATTTGGAGGCAAAGACAATGGTAAAATCATTGGAATCGATAATATAGGTAAGAATTCTAAAATTCTTATTGAGAATGTCCTTTTGGTGAAAGGCTTACATCACAATCTCTTAAGCATAAGCCAATTGTGTGACAAGGGTTTTAAAATTATTTTTGATGAAACCCATTGCCTTGTCATAAATAAAACCTCTAATGAAATCAGATTCATCGGCAAGAGAAGCAACAATGTCTATACTATTGATCTAGATGATGTTTCCCGTGCTGATGTGTGCTTGGTAGTAAACAATCATGACAATGCATGGCTTTGGCACCGAAGACTAGGTCATGCTAGTTTTGGAGTAATCTCCAAGTTGTCTAAACATGACTTAGTAAATGGTTTGCCAAAATTAAAATCTAAAAGTGATAAAATCTATGAGGCTTGCACAAAAGGCAAGCAAACACGCATATCTTTCAAAAATAAGAACATTATTTCTACCTCCAAGCCTTTGAAATTGCTGCATCTTGATTTGTTTGGCCCAACTAGGACATCCAGCTTAGGAGGGAAATCCTATGGTTTTGTGATTATTGATGATTATTCCAAATTTACATGGGTGTTATTTCTATCCAATAAAAATGATGCATTGATGGAGTTTCAAATATTTTACAGAAAAATCTAAAATGATAGAGGCTACCTTATCAACACCATTCAAAGTGATCATGGTGGGAAATTTGAAAATCATGAATTTAGCAATTTCTGTGAAGAGCAGGGGTACACGTACAATTTTTCATCACCAAGGACGCCCCAACAAAATGGAGTGGTGGAGAGAAAAAATAGAATATTGATAGACATGGCACGAACCATGTTAAGTAAAAATTCTCTACCAAAATACTTTTGGGTTGAGGCAGTAAGTACAGTGTGTTACATCATCAACAGGGCAATGGTAAGGCCCATTTTGAAGAAAACTCCCTATGAGCTATACAAGGGTAAGAAATCGAATATTTCCCATCTTAAACCCTTTGGATGTTCATGCTTCATCCTGAACAATGGTAAGTCCAATCTAGGTAAGTTTGATGAGAAAAGTGACAAGGGAACTATCCTAGGCTATGCACTTAACTCTAGAGCTTATCGAGTGTTTAATAAACGAACTTTGATTGTTGAAGAAAGTCCTCATGTGATTTTTGATGAACTTGAACTAAAACTGACTACTCAAATTGTGGATGCAGGAGAAGCCCCCAAAGATTCAACTAATGCTGGAACATCTAAAGCCAATGATGAACCAAAGGAAGGAATACCTAGCAAGAGTGAAGAAGATGAAGATCCTTCAATAGAAACACTGCAAGAGCAGCAAGTGCAGCACCCCGACTTGCCAAGCACCTCCACATTCTTAAAGAATCATCCAGCTGAAAACATAATCGGTAATCCTCAAGATGGGGCAAGAACAAGAGCATCTCTAAGGCAAGTAGAAGAAGAGGATTTGATAGCCTTAATCTCACAAGAAGAGCCTAAGGATATCCATGAAGCTCTTCAAAATGAATCCTGGATCCAGGCTATGCATGAAGAGTTACACCAGTTCGAAAGAAACCAGGTGTGGACTCTAGTGCCACGACCTAAGAATCAATCCATAATTGGAACCTGATCGATTTTCAGAAATAAGTTAAATGATACGGGATTGGTTGTTAGGAACAAGACCCGGCTTGTGGCCAAAGGGTATAGCTAGGAGATGGGTATTGATTTTGATGAGTCATTTGCACCGGTTGCTCGTCTAGAAGTAGTCCAGATTTTGTTGTCTTATGCTTGCTCATCTAACTTCAAATTGTTTCAAATGGATGTTAAATCTACGTTTCTAAATGGGTATATCAAAGAGGATGTCTTTGTAGAACAACCTCTAGGTTTTGAAGACCCCAAACATCCACAACATGTGTATAAGCTCCAGAAGGCCTTGTACAGACTGAAGCAAGCACCAAGGGCATGGTATGAACGGCTCACCTCATTTTTGATTGAAAATGGTTTCAAGATAGGTAAGGTTGATCAAACACTTTTCACAAGGAAATCAGGTAAAGATATATTAGTAGTTCAGATGTATGTGGATGACATAATTTTTGGAGCTACTAATAATACGTTATGTGATGAATTTGCAAAAATAATGCAAGGAGAATTTGAGATGAGCTTAATGGGCGAACTAACATTTTTTCTTGGACTGCAGGTGAAGCAAACATCTGAAGGCATTTTCATAAGTCAAGCCAAGTACACAATGGAGCTGTTGAAGAAATATGGGATGGCTGAAGCAAAACCTTTGTCAACTCCAATGGCCACAACCTCTAAGTTAGATAAAGATGAAAATGGTAAAACCGTAGATCCCACACTGTTTTGAGGTATGATCGGATCACTACTGTATCTCACAGCATGCCGCCCTGATATTCAATTCAGTGTATGTCTATGTGCTCATTTTCAGTCATGCCCTAAAGAATCTCATTTAACTGCTGTTAAACGTATTTTTAGATACTTACTTGGCACAATAGACTTTGGCTCATGGTTTCCCATCGATAGTTCTTTTGATTTGATTGCATATACCGATGGGGATTATGCCGGGTGTATTGTAGATCGTAAAAGTACTAGTGGGTACTGTTAGTTTCTTGGTGGTTGCCTAGTCTCATGGGCCTCCAAGGAACAACATTCAGTAGCTCTCTCAACGGCCGAGGCTGAATATGTAACCGCCGGAAGTTGTGGAGCCCAAGTACTTTGGATCAAAAATCAATTGCTTGATTTAGATATTGAAATGAATTGTGGGCCAATCTTGTGTGATAATACCAGTGCAATCAGCTTGTCAAAAAACCTTGTTCAACATTCTAGGACCAAACATATTGATATTCATCCACATTTTCTGAGAGATCATGTAGGAAAAGGGGTCTTTGAATTAAATTTCATTGACACACACAATCAGCTAGCTGACATCTTCACCAAACCCCTAAACCAGGATCAATTTAACAAGATAAGAAGAGAACTTGGGATGTGCAAGGGTGAGAGCATACATACATAAGTTTGCACTTAGGTTAAGTTTTGCATATGCATCAAGGGTCGGAAATCATGCATATTATCTTTATTTTCTTTCAATACCTTGTGTGTTCACATACACTCCTGCATGCTTGAATGTATTTATATATATAGCCCTCCTTGAAAGATACTTCTAAGGCCAGATATTTCTTGCTGAAATGAATGTGGATTCAGTGATGCCGGATCTAAGGCAACTTCTGAGGGGAAGCTAGAGAAGTCTCCTCACATCTCCATCTTTTCTCTCTCTCTCTCTCTCTCCCCTTCATATTGGTTCAATTCAGCAAGTCGGATGGTTGTCCTCTTATATAGAAAAAGAAACAAAAAAATAAAAAAAAATTGCAAATTGGGAATTTTTTGGGTCTAGCGGTCGACCGCCAGACCCGGTCTGGTCGACCGAACCCGGCGAACCGAGCTGGCCAAACCACCATCCGAACCCCTTTTAAAGGGGTCTTCACTCCTCTTATCTTCATTCCAACTCCTCCACTATCTCTCCTACCCTCTCCCCTAACCCTAAAACACCAAAACCCCATTTCTAAACCTCACAAATCTCCTTCCTCCTTCACCCGCACTAGATCCGGTTGGTTCGTCACGTCTTCGGGACGAAATCTCTATGGCTGATTTGTGCATTCGTGAAGCCACCTCCAGGGATCCAGGTTGTGGAGAAGTTCATTCAAGCCCTAGGTGTGCCCTTTTGGTTCTCCTTCCTCCCCTGGGTTGAGATTGTTTGTTCGAGGGTTTCCCGGTGAGTTCTTCTAGCTCAGGATGCCGCCTCGATGGAATTCTCGGCGTCCTGCCCAAGAGGGACCAAGCGGTCAAAGACGAGAGGCCCCGGCTCATCCACCACAGTGGGCACCAGTGCCTCGTCGAGCACCTCATTTTCTTCCGCGACCCATCTTCAATCCCCGATTGGTCGATTTTGACGAGGTGAATGAGATTTTGCCTGATCTATGTGCCCTATTTGAAATTCAAGAAGGGTGGATTGATTTTGTCACCAGATACATTAGGTATTATCCCAATCTAGTACAAAAATTTTATGGAAATCTGGTTGAGAAAAATAAAGATCTATATACTACTGTTCAAGGAGTAGAATTTCATATCACACCTGATCTCTTTCAGCAAGCCTTAGGTGTCTCAGCCAGGGGTGCTAATATGAATTTTGGGCATGGTGCAGTTGAGGATACCTTTATTGCCATGACAAACTGTGATTTTTTGCGTGGTATCAGTGACTTGATTGAGTTGAATGCCAACTACTTTCCACCACTACAACGGATTCTACACCATATGTTCACGTCACTTATTTATCCAAAAGGTGGGAGTAGAGATGAGGTGACTGAAGTTCACAGGTTTCTATTCTATCATGTTATGAATGGTAGCTTAATTAACATGGGTTGGCTCATGACCAATTTGATACGCACATGTCGAACCCAACTAAGGAGATCACTGCCTTATGCCTCACAGCTAACAGGCGTGTTTGTATACACTGGGGTTCACCTTGGTGATGAAGTATTCATTCGAGTTCGACATGATGATATTTACAATCACCACAAGATTTTCACAGATATGGGATATTATTGGGGTCCGAATGGTGAACTCCGTCGTGATGTGCCTACTTATGAAGAAGAAGCTGAAAATGATGCAGAGCAGGAACAGGGGCAACAGCAGGCTCAAGGGGAAGTTCCTCCTACAGTTCAGGCTGAGGACCAGCCTTCACCACCTTCCCCTCATCACATGGATCAAGAGATGCCTCCCCTACCACAGTTCCATCCTGGGGAGTCTTCTGCTCAGGGGACGAGACATCACCCTTGGGTGGACTACGAGACTTTTGACAGGCGGTTCACTGGGCTGGAAACTCGAGTGGATGCCTTCGGGGAACAACTCTCTACCTTTAAGAAGAATATTGCCACCATGGGCACTATGCTGGAATCTATACCACAACATCCTAACTCTATCTCCATAGCCTTGGATTCCTTTGCCACTCAGATGCAAACGCTCTCCACAAACATGACCACTCTTACCCAAAGCCATGAGGATTCACGTGAGGCCTTTCATGCCATGAACCGAGTTCTCCTAAACATGCAGTGCCGTGACCTTGAAAGGGGTCAACAACTAACCCATATCCAGCACCACCTTCAGCATCACGAACACATTTTTACGGATATTCGGCAATGCCTTGGCTATGTGCCTCCTCCTCCTCCACCAGATGCCCCGCCTCCTGCAGATGACCCATGAGGATATCTTTTAGTTTCCTCCCTCCAGTTGGTGTCCTTTCGTCTTGTGTCTGTTGAGTCCACTCTTCGTTTATCCTATTCCCCTCTTTGATGATGCCAAAGGGGGAGAAGTAGTAGTGCAGAGTTCTATATTTATCTATGTCGGTATGTTGTGTGTTTGCATGTATGATCATGTGAGGATCATTGTGTCTCTGTTCTACATTTTTGCATTTGTTTAGTCTCTTGTGTCTAGAGTCGTGCATTCACTCTTGCATCAATGTACCTTGTAATGAAATGATGAACTGAATGCAACTGGTGTTTGATCTCAAATGGTTGGCTCCTGTATCTCATTTCTTTTCTCTTGGCAAATAAATGTTGAATGGCTGTGTGTTTTGAACGGCTTGTGATGTTTCACCTAAGGAAACGAGTATTTGGTTTATTCCATTGCTTAGCTCCAAAATTTGCTTTACGGCAGGTCAAGGCAATTGTAATTTAGAGTTTTGTCATCATCAAAAAGGGAGAGATTGTTGAGTCTCCAGATGATTTTGATGATAACAAAACCCCAGAATTACAATGGGATTGTTTATTTGTTTGAACTTCTCCAAATGAGATTGAAACCCAAATGCATGAGTTGATTGAGGGTCAAACAAGCTCATTTGATATGTATCCATGTGCAAACATAAGTCTTCAGATGTTCGGTTATGCTTCATGGACCGAACAATACTTTTTGCAAAATTCCCAATTGGCGGTCGACCTAAAGGCACAGAGCGGTCGACCTAATTTTCCAGGGATCTCAAAACTATAGTTTTTTTACAGTGGCGATCGACCGCCCGGCAAGGATCGGTCGACCGGTTTTCCCAGCAACGAAACCCCCCATTTCTGTAAAATTCCGGTCGACCGCCCCCTCCCTCAGGTCGAACGCCAGTCTCGAAAAGCCATTTTTGTTGACTTTGTATTCTCAATGTAGGAAGCCCCTCTTCTTGGATTTGTTTAATCCCAAAGCCACCAAACCTTCCATGATTTGTGGATCTGGTTCCTGACTTGTCTCTTGACCATTCAAGAGTTATAAAAACATCTCTTTGGGACTTGTAACCCAAATCATACAAGAGAGCTCAAGGAGGCTATCAAGGGGAAAGAAGAGTGCTGGTACTGTAGCCATGAACAGTGCTCCGTGAAGGAAGTTCTTCATCCACCTTCAAGTGATCCAAGCCACATCTGGAGCAGATCAACCCCAACTCAAGAGGAGATCAAGCTACATCAAAAATCCTCTTCATCATCTAAGGGGGAGCTTGAATCTGAAGTTCTTTACTTTGTGTCTTCCATTCGATTTCTATTTCAGATTCAAGTGTGTGTTCTTGTAATATCTGAATACTTGTGTGTGTGTGGATCTACGCAGATCCGTGTGTGTGTGTGTGTGTGTGTGTGTGTGTGTGTGTGTGTGTGTGTGTGTGTGTGTGTGTGTGTGTGTGTGTGTGTGTGTGTGTGTGTGTGTCTATTTCTTCACATCTCTTTGTGTTTCGGTGCTTGTGCACCTTCGTGGTAGTTCTAAACTCACACGAGTGTGTGTGTGTACTTTGATCTTGTAACCTTCTACAAGATAGTGTGTGAATCCTCACAGTCGGTGAGGGGTGGACGTAGGTTGCAATTGTTGCATCTGAACCACCTAAAAATTGTTATCTTCTATGTGGTTTGCTCCTTATCCTCTACCTCCAATTATACTCTAGCACATTTGCACATTGCATCATCATCTGTTTTCTTTGTTAGATTTAGCTTGATTAACCATTCTACTGGAGATCTCTGGTATATCAAAAGGTGATTTCTGATCGACAAGGTTAGTCCTGTCGGGAAGAAAATACCTTGTGTGAGAGAATCTTCGGATTCCCAAACTCCGCCCCATACCAAAGAACTGCTATAGGGGTTGATTTAGCTAGATGTTTTTCTGTAATCCATCATATCTATACATGGTTGTTGCTTGCTCTTAATACGTGTTTAAATCATTTGAAAGTTTTTTAAAATCTATCATCACCCAATTCACCCCCCCTCTTGGGTGTCATTGATCGCGAGACTTCAGAGACAATGAGAGAGGGTGTAGCAGCCCTCTCTAGTGTCAGCGAGGGAGAAATAGATGGAGAGAGAAAGAGAAAGAGAGAGTAATAGAGAGGGGGAGAGAGGAGAAGTCCCCTAGCTTGCCACTCATCCTAATGTACACTAGAGGTAGTGGCATAGAGGGGAAGTCCTACAGCCGATAGAGCAATTCTGTATTCAGCTCTTTGTTGTTGTTGAGCTTCACAATAGCCCTTATGCTCATGTCAGTTGTCTGTGCAGCCACCGTCAAGATCCAGGATGACTCGTTGGAGAGCATCATAGTCGAGGGCCCACTACTCCCAACATCGCACCTCACGAAGACTCCTTCTTGATGGCACTATTACCAGTATTAATTAGGAACGCCTTTCATGATTAATTTGGAATGACTCTCAGGGAGTGTAATCTTAGGGGCATGATAACTATGATTAGTAGATTTTAGGAGTATTGGGGTAAATTCTATGAAGGTAGGAGAATAGGGTGATATTTACAAGTAATTTTCCTTTTTTATAATGTTCATTGCTTGTGCGACAATGATACTTTTTCTTCCTTTAATTCTCCAACAATCAATACTTGATGCTTATGAATTAAAAGATTAGGATTTTTACTATAAGTCCCTATACACTTATGTAGGTTTATATGAGCCCCCATAATCTATTTATCTATCAAAAACCGACCAAATATTCACCATTTCATTAAAAGCCCCTACCTTCTCCCATCATGAGTACTAAAAATGTCAATATACTCCTAGGCCCAGCTTGAGCACCTGCTGGACCTCCTCCTCTAGGGAGGGGCCCATGTAGGGGTCGACGCAATCGAGCGCCCCACCGGACTTGAAGCATCACCCGCGCCTGGTCGACCAGGATCACTATATATGTCGTCATCCTCGTACTTCACCGGTTACCACCCTATTACGCCCCGAACAAGGTGGAAATATCAAGACATGAACAGTTAAACGAGTGGGTCGATCAAGATACTCAGATGATGAGTACGAACAACAATTGGATAAAAATCATATTTTTATTTCATAATCTAACATTTCCAACAAATATCCTTCAAGGACTTTTGATACTATTCAAATCCAGTACATTCATTTCTAAGTAGACAGACTGGGAAAAAATCTACTAAAGACTATCAGCACTCTCGTCACTTCAACCCATTCCCGTCATCTTCGGGATTTTCATAAAATTGACAACAATACACAGGGTGAGCTGGAAGCTCAGTAGAACTTATACCTCTTTATCAGTTCACTTTAAGTAATCTTTATCAGTTCACTTTAAGTAATTAGCATTTTGGATCATCTATATGTTACCTATATGCTCTCGAAATAAACCAAGTAATAAAATAAGTGACAAGTGCAGTAGAGAACAAGATCAGGAAGTCAAGAATTTCAAGAATAGATATCATAGAACTCAAGTGTAAGCATGAATATCAATAACAAGTTTAGAATTGTAAATTTGGCAATGTAACAAGAATATTATCACATCCGGTCAAAAATGTCATGTATAAGAAGTCAAGCATGTAACGAGTCAGGCATGTAACAAGTGAATTGTCTAGTTCAATCTTGCATGTCAGTTGGTGTAATCTCACACCTGATCATTCAACTCTCTTAGACACAAGTACTTTCAGACTTTGCTCGCCTAGGACCAGATCAGAGGCCCCATGTTGGCCAGGCATTGAGTGTCAGGTGGACCAAGAGTCCCATGTAATTTTTAGAATAATTCATTTAAAATATGGCTAATCTGAGTTTCAAGAAAAGCCTATGTAGTGTAGTATAGCACACAACTAGATATTTAGTTATGGAGGACTCTGGAGGTGGCCCCTACAGACTCAAGAGGTGACTCCCGCCATGTAGCACTTTACACCATTCCGGCCTCAAGAGGTGGCTCCCATAACGTAGCACTTTGTCCCACATGACACTTAGCTCCTACACTCCCAAATGATAATTTATAGCTAAAGTACAGATCTAGCAAAATTTCCATTTCCAATGACATGTAGTATGAAGTCTAAAAGAAGTTTATAAGAGAAGTTTAAAGATGGTTTAAGACATCATGTTCAACTATATTTAGACAACAACAAAAATGAATTTTCGGCCAAGGCATGATCAATTCTCATGGAAAATCTTGTAACATGGGTTTATATCAAGTTTTTCACAATTAGGTGCTTAGCAGAAACCAAAGAGATCTCGACTAGATAAGAGGTGGGACAGCGAGAGATTCTCCTCGCATTCGTAAGGTCCTAATTAAATAACCACTTATCCACTTAAGATGTTTGCATGTGGACCTCTAGCCTTAGATATAGGTCTTTCTTGGCAAACTTGTTAGCTACATGATTTTTCGGAAACACATAATCATGTAAATCGAATAGAAACTATTCTTGTATATTCTAACATGTTCATGTGTGAAAGAATTTCAATTGAAGGAAGGTAGGTACATTGAAAGAAGATATCAAGCTTTCAGATAGAGCTTAGATCAAATAGGTAGGGTCAATCGTATTCAAGAAGTTTATGGAAATTAGTCTATCGAATAATTAAAGATGGCTTTCTAGATTCATTTACCTAGTCATTTCCTTCTTAATGGTAATTTAAGACAAGAACATGGTTTTGAAATCACAATTTAGATTTTTAAAATACTATGTGTGAAACGAGGTCATTCGGGCTATCAGTATGTGAAACAAGATGGTACGGAGCTTGGTACAGAAAACGAGGCAAGTTGGGGTAGATGACAAGTCCAGGGAAGGTCGCGGCCTGCATGCTGACTGCCTCTTGATTGCGGTCAGGTAGGGAACTGTGTTCAGGATTCTCAGCCCAGTCGATGTTTTACACAAAAATTGAGGTTTTCAGAAGGCTGGATAGGTCACGGTCAGAGGGGGAACCACCCTCTGGTCGCAGTCTAGGGGATGGCCGCGTTCAGGCCAAGTGGGCCATCTTGCTCCAGGTGTGTCTAGGTCAGATCGCGGTCGATCGGGGTGCCACGTTCTGAACGCGGTCTCTTGTAGGGGCGCGTTCATAAACATAACCAAAAACTACGAAAACTTGATACCTCGACTTTAAAATCCAAATTGGGATTCAAATACAAGGTTATAATGCACAAAACTTGCATAGAATCAAAGTAGACATGTGAATGAACATATATGAACCTCAAAATTAAGTTTTTCATGAGATAAAACCTACCTAGTTGAAGTTCAAAGAGGAAGAAGTCTAAGAACAAAGAACACTTCGAACACTCCTCCAAACTTCAAGCTTTCCTCCTCTCTACGACCAGCGATTTCCCTAGAGTTTGTGTGCTCCAAGTAGGGCAAATTCCATCCCTATTTATAGGCTCAAGCCTCCCATTAAACTATCAACCATTTAATTTCTAAGCTAATTTCTACCAAATTTTCATATTTCAGCAACCCATGTTACTATTACACTAACCTATGTTGAAAATAAATTCTAACATGTGAATGTTGAAATAAATCTCCCCTCCATGACATAACCAATGACCTTATCTATTTAATATTGTAAGCAATGACATCATCCACTAATTAGGATTAGATTAGAGCTAATTATCCTCTCTTAAATCAGATGCTACAGTACCGCTACAGTACCGCCAACTTTACCTTCTCAAAATCGCGCCGCAAATTTCATCATTCGCGTTAACACGTGGGATAAGGTTTGTATTTTTGTATTCTATACTTTAAATACATAAAGGAAAACATTCATAATTTGTTTTGTTTTCATCTTTCATTGTTTTTTTTCACATATAAATGTATATATAGAATTCTGAGTTGCTACATCCTCCCCCACTTAAAAAGAATTTGGTCCTCCAAATTCACATGATCCATTACAAAATAAGAGGAGTAATACTAACCTGAAAATAATTCTAGATACTTCTTCTTAATCGTATCCTCCAATTCCCAAGTGACTTCTTCTTGTCCACGACGGCTCAATTGGATTTTAACCATTGGTATTGCTCTATTCCTTAGTTGATGCAATTTCTGGTCTAGTATCTTGACGGGTTTCTCTTCATAAGTCAAATCCTTTTGCAGTACCAGATCATCATGTTGGATCACATGCGAAGGATCATAGACATACCTCCTCAGCATTGACACATGAAAAACATCATGCACTCCTGCCAGTTTCGGGGGTAATGCCAGCCTATATGCTACTTCCACAACTCTATCAAGGATCTCAAAGGGACCAATAAATCTCAGACTTAACTTTCCTTTGACTCTGAATCTTTGGATTCCTTGGGTAGGTGATACCTTGAAGAAGACATAGTCAATGATTTGAAATTTCAGATCTCTTCTTCTATTGTTAGCATAACTCTTCTGTCGGGATTGAGCAACTTTCAGTCGATCCCTAATCATCTAGATATTCCGAGTAGTATCTTGAATCATATCAGGATCTACTAACTGCTTCTCCCCAACCTCATTCCAGTAGATGGGTGATCTACAACTTCTACCATACAAAGCTTCAAAAGGTGTCATTTGAATAATTGATTATTAGCTATTATTATAGGTGAACTCAATCAATGGTAAATGTTCATGTTGAAGTCCCACGATCAATGACACCCAAGAGGGGGGTGAATTGGGTGTTTTCCAATTTTATGAAAACTTTTGGCCTTTTTGAAATATGTGATATAATGCTAGTTAAGAGATACAAAACTATATGATCACAAATCGGATTTATCAAACTTAATCAGATGATGATGTAGATTATGCAAGATATACGTGGATAAATCCAGAATAACAATTATACTAATCACTCACGTAGAATGGAGGTAGAAGAAAAGGATCAAACCACACAATCCAAAACACAATGCACAGCAGTTTTTAAGGTGGTTCGGATGCAACGACGGCAATCCTACGTCCACCCCTCACCAAACCCGGTAAGGCTTCACTCGGGGATAAATCCCCAAACGCAGACAACGCTCCAACCACACACGCAGGACGACACCTGCCCACATACACGGGGACGCACCCCAACACACAACACACACACATGGAGATGAAGTCTTCAACACGATCTGACAACCGGATCACCAACACAAACACCCGCTGCCACAAGTGCAGCAAACCACACACACGAATGATAGTTTGATAATCCCTTCAATGGTCCTAGATAAGCTCCAGACCAGATCCACAAATCATGGTGTAATTGGGGTCATTTGGATTAAACAAATGGGTGGAAAGACCTCTCCTCGAGCTTGAAACAAAAGTCAACAAAAGGGGGCCTCGGGACTGGCGGTCGACCGGAAGGCATGGGGCGGTCGACCGGAATTTTACAGTCGGTTGATTTTTCATCTCTGGTAAAACCGATCGACCAGACGCCTAGGGGCGGTCGACCGAAACCTGTAAAAATGCCATCTTTTCGGTTCTGGCAATTCTAGTCGACCGGCCCTATGGTCTTGGTCGACCGGAATAACCCATACCTGCAAAAATGAAGTGTTAGGCCACAGAAACATATCCATAAGTCAAGATATTCATGTCCTAATCTATTCCAAGCATTTTGGATTGGATTCAACTTGGTTTATGCATTAGACTATTTGAGCATTTCTAAATTTTGTTCCGGGGGCTCCGCCCCCGGAAACCTCCGCAAGCGGCGCTACCCCCTTCACCCCTACGACCTGACCGGGCATGTCGATCCCCGCGACTTGACCGCGCAGGTCGATCCGCGGGCGAGGGCGCACGATGGCCAGAAGGGTTTCATGTTTTAATGTGCATGAATGAGGTGTATGAAGGAGAGGTATATGAGATACACATGGTGAGATCAATGCTAAGACAAGGTAAGAGTCTCACCAATGGTTCTTGATAGTAAATGACATATACCACCTATTTTGGATTGTAGAGGAGCAGGGTGCTTATCCACACGTTTGGTTCACCATGTGACTGCCATGTGTTTGATCATGTTTGCAAGATAGTCAAGGTTAATACCATGCTTGTTCCCATTGAGGAGGTTATGAAACCTCTTGCCTCCTGTAAAACCAACATATGCAAACCAAGGATTAAGACCATGTAACCGTTCTCATTTGCCATCTCAACCATACATAGATAACAAGAGCATGAGTAATCAACCACAAGTTTAGTTATCATCACTTAATCACACATTAAGTTTAGTTATCATCAAAACCATAACTTAATAATCATAACAATCATCAAAACCATAACTCAACAATCTCCCCCTTTTTGATGATGACAAACTTATTGATGATGATAAACTTAATGATAAACTTATTAATGATGATATAACAGAATGGCACAGATATTCATCTCCCCCTGTCACATACAATCATCAATTTTTCTCCCCATTTGACATAATCAAAAGGCGGGATAATGCAACTCTATCTCTCACAACAACAGGAGCAAGCGAGCTGGAAGAAGCCAAATAAGGAAGAACAAGCTTAACTCCTTTTGAAATAGCAATAGTCCATCATATCAAATCAGAAGAAGCAACGGCAATATCATGGATGAACAAAGCAATATGATTCCAATCAGAGGAAACCAATAGGTGATTATTCTCACAAATCAATATGATACCATCCAAAACAAATACTGTCAAGCATGTATTGATACCAATTGAATGTAATGATTGGCCTCAAGGATATGAACCAGAAGAGGAAGATGTTCATAAGATGAGGTCTTCAGCATGATAGCATTCGAAATCTAGATCCCATGTCAGATTTTCACAACAAGCAAGAGCAGGAGGACATATCAAAAGGATTTTCTTGATTTTCAATTTTTTTTTGATTTTTATATTTTGGTTTGAAATGCATGAAATGCAACACATGCAAGTGATGCCATATGAGATGTACAATCAAACAAATACGTATATGTACATGCAACACATCTCCCCCGTACGTATATGAGAGGGTATAGGTATAGGAAGGGTGCATGAGGGTCATGACAATCGGAATGCACAAGTGTAGCACATGGGAGGTTGTGCAATCTTATAGGAGAATCATGTAATTGCTACTACAGTCAATCAACTTTCTGAATACATATTAAATCAAATTTCCAGATGTGTAAGTGAGTAACATGAAAAATGATAGTTACAATATGGATATTCAAATTTTCAGATTAACACAAGGAGAGATTTTACAGACTGCACTTCAATTTTAAGAACAGCGTATTGGAGGCTTCGCTCTACCACTGTGAGTTTTCACCATCATTTTTTAACTCAACCAATAACACAAGATAGTAAGAATTTTTCAAGAGTGATCAGGTTCAAATAATTCATTTTTACACGAGTAGACGCATGGAGCTCATGCCAGAATCCCCGGTTACTCAGAATACTGAACCATTTCACCTCATTTTGAACAGAGATACTAGTCAACACTTTTCAGATATGAACCACATCACGTCTCAGATGACATGTGCCCAGTTTACTCAGTGAGACCGAGCATTGCTCTATCTTTCATTTTCATCCCAAATTTTTAAACAGGATAGGTAGGCAACTTTTTCCTCAACTGTCTCTTCAACATACATACAGCAAGTTTAACATCTCGAGAGTGTTGAAAAGAAATTTATATATCCTTATCTTTGACACTCATTTTCACATTTTGTGCATGAAGTGTGTGAATTTGATTCAGTATGTATATCGAAAATATCATGAATACACAACAGTACAACTCCCCCTAAATAGATACACTTATAAAATATAAACTCCCCCGGAGTGTACGACATGATACACTCCAATAATGACTCAAATGTAGCATTATTTATCAAGAAGATACAAGGTCATAGAAGTGCCAAAGGATGGGGGTGAATAGTATATAATATCAAGCAAGCACACAGAGGGAATGTATGCAACATGCAATGTAAATATGTAACTGATACCAATCAAATGGATACCAATTGAATGAACTGAATGCAGGTAATGCATGAGTTCTAATGCAATGCAACCTTTGATCATATAATAATGAAATGCAACATGCCAAAACAGAATGCAATGTGGTGCAAAACTTCTGATACCAAACGAGTGAACTAACTTCAGGTAATGCATGAATTGTAATGCATGCAACCTATGCCTAGATGAGCATGTGATGCAAGATGCAAATGCAGCATAGGAGGGCTTAATCTTCAAACCATGAGATAAATTTCACATTGGAGCATTCACATTATATTAATGTGTCAACAAACATTTTCATGACATGACCTTTATGAAAAAGGGTACATAAATGATCAAAATTAAGCAATGCAACCCAATTTTCAGAATTGTTCAAAAACAGATTTTCAAAGGCTTTTCACAAGTTTTGAAATGAGAATTCATCCACAAGCCAAATGTTTGAAACATTTTAATCAAAAACATATTTTCAATTTAAATAACTCAGCTCAAGGATTTATTCACAAATCAACCAATCACAAGTCAGTCACAATTGTCAAGATCTGGTACGAGGCAGCGATTTTAGTTCGAAGACCCAACTCACGCATAGGGAATGCTTCCAAGTGGACATGATCCACTCTTCCACAGATGCCATTTAATATACCAGATATGTAATTCAATTCAAGTGTGATCATGTAATTCAAATTGAGAATATTCAATATGCAACCACTTCATATGCATCTTTCAAGATTTTCAATTTGATTCAATCAATTAGGCACATTCATCACAACATGCTAGTTAATGATAATTCATATTTTTAGAATCAATACCTGTGACTTGAGAGTATCACCAACTGACAAAGACGGTCATTGGATGAATTGACAATGTTGAATTACCTTAGTTCAGGAGACAAGATCAAAAGCCTCCATGCACTGAGATCACTAACCCCATGAATGTTAGTACTTCAGATTTTGGTTTCTTACCTTTGTCTTGGGAATCCATTTTCTTCTAAGCCTTTCTCCTGCAATTCAAAGAAGAATGAAATTCAATTTACTTATGAGAGTATTTTAAAATCTTCTTGCACAATCCCTGCAAAATCTTAACAAAAGACATTATTAGTAGCTCAGAAATGATATCATCCACATGTACTTGAACCACTAAGAAGTCTTTTACCTAATTTGCCTTGTGAGAGGTGGTTGATCAAGGTTACCTATTGAACCCATTCTTGGTTAAAATAGATGCGCGCTTTTCATACCATGTCTTGGGTACTTACTTCAACACGTACAAGACTTTCACCACCTTGTACTTGAGTCGATCCTAGAAGTTGTTCTACAAAAAGTAGCCCATCTTCTTGTAGCAACTTGAGAGGGTTCTCATCATTTTCATCCTTGCAAGGTATTTCTTTCATTTACTCAGGCTTGGCCATGACTAGGCCATCATCATTTGGATTTTGGGAGTATAATCTGCATCCAAAGATGAAATGATTTGGTTTATCAATTTCGATTCAAGTCAAGACTTTTATTTAGCACCTAAAGTCTACTTAAACACTTCTAGACTTAAATGCATGACAAATTATTTTAACAACCAACATCCCCTAGACAGCTCTAGATGCAATGCATGACTCATGTGTGAACCTGAACATTAAGCCCATACGATGAATGTGGTTGCTCCCCCTTAGTGTGTGCATGAATGCAAGATGTTCAGTAACAATCCAGTGCCATATGCAGCCTTTTAAGTAAATGACTCATAGTACCAGGCGGAGAACTTAGATCCGAAGATCACCACACGCGTAGTGATAGTTTTCAGACAGGCTTAACCTGCCCTTCCACATGTCACAATTTGATATACTATGTAATCATGGATGACGAAGGCAGGGGGATTGTAATGCATTATCGCATGAATACACAATGTTCAACTTATGCATGACAATACGTGAAAGTGTATGCAATCTCAGTGTATGCAATGAAATTGATTTGACGATTTCAAAAATCCACTTCAACACGATGCTATATGAAGATGATATGCACAGGGGTATGTAGACGACTATGGATGGAATGCATGTACATACATACGCATTATCACATGACTACATGACACAAGGTCAGTTAAAATATGACACAATTACTACAGAAAGTAGGAGGGATATCACCTGATCTTCAAGTTCAGTTTTTGATTTTTCTTCCAACCTGACTTATGCCACTTGGCCCGTGTGCCTTACCTTCTTGATGAAAATAGATTTCATGCTTTACACTCCATGGCACACCTGCAAAATAAATTTCTCAATTTGCATCCTTAGGTACCCAAATCATCTTGGGTCCTTGTGGGTTAGTAGCAACATAGGCATGTGGTTTCTAATTTTTGATAACATTCAAATCATCATTTTTCTTTAGAAAATAATCATGCTTGACATTCCTAGATTTGCCAAAGTGATAGAGAGAAGCACCTGGCATCACATTTTTCTTTCTTATTGGTTCTACTAGTTTGTGTGGATGAGCATGATGTGTTGAATGTGAGTTCTTTCTCTTCAACAATAACCAGGAATGTGAAGTTGTATGACCCCTTTTTTCACAGTGGTTGCAATGCATGGAAGATTTTATGGTGAAAGCTCTCTTTGCATTTTTCAAAATAGCTTGGTTTCTACATGCTCTCAAATCATCATTCTTCATAATGAAATAATCATGCATGGCATGTCCAGATTTACCATAGTAAAAACATGAGAGTTTCTTTCTAGGTGGTTGTGTGTGTGTGGCAGAAATATGTTTAACATGCATGGGTGTGCTAGCAGCATTTTTGGGTTTTTGATACAAGTTGATTTTCTTTGTGGATGCATGTGTGTGTGCAACATGATTTTTCTTTTTCAAATTTTCATTTGATCTTTTTATTATCTGTGAAGAAGATTGATTTGGAGACCCATTTGATGTGCTGGCAATGTTTGAATTATGCACAAAAGATGTATAAACTTTATTTTCAAACTTCTTTTTGTTCACAGGATTAAACCCCGGCCCTTCTCTTTGAAAGTTCACTTTCACCCCCAACAATTTGCCTAAATTTTTTTGACCATTCATAAATCTAGACAGTGAAGCATTCAAATCAAGGATTTCAGATTCAAGAGATGCAACATGCAATTCACAGAAAACCATCTTCTTTTCACACGAATTGACTTGTTCATGTAAAGTAGCATTGTTGTTTTTATGACTTTCTATTTCTTGCAACAAAGCATGCACTTTTTCAGATTCATCAATATTCACAGATTTTCCTTTTTCAAAAACAAGCAATCTTTTAGAAATGGCTTTATTCAATTCCTTCAGTTTCTCATTTTCTTTTTCAAGTTTTTTATCATTGATAAATTCAGTCTGACCATTGTCCATTGAACTTATTCTCTCTCTCAGCTCTTTATTTTCATTTCTCAAGGAATAAATTTGATCTTTATGAATTTCAATGTCAAACACATGACCATCAATTAATTCCATTAAGTGTGAGCATTCTTTGCATGAGGAATTACAGTTATTTTGTTCAACATCCTTTTTCAATTTTTTATTTTTCAATCTTAACTTCTTGTATTTTTCAGCAAGCTCATCATATGTATTCAATAAATCTTTATAGCTAAATTCATCTTCATTATCAGAATCAGAATTTACCTTTGAGCTTGATCCACTTGGCTGTTCACTCCCTTGTTCACTCGTGCCTGCCACAAGACAGCTGTCTTCATGCTCTTCCTTGAAGTCTGTTAATCCATCCAATATTTCCTTTGCGGAGTTGCAACGAGAAACAAAAGGGAAATGATTAGAATCAACTACAGCAATAAGTAATTTTAGAGTCAAACAATTTTGATCATGTTTAAGTTTTTGATTTACAGTCCAGATATTTTTGTCTTTAGGCAATTCATAAGGATCATGTGAAATAAGCTTCCATAGCTTAGGGTCGTATGAATTGACTAGACTACACATCCTTCCTAACCATAAATTGAAATTGCAACCATCAAACACGGGTGGAGAATTTAAGGTGTATATCATAGTATTCATTGATCTGGATCACTCTAGATCGTTAGATTTATGCAATTTGAGCCTTAGCTCTGATACCAATTGAAGTCCCGCGATCAATGACACCCAAGAGGGGGGTGAATTGGGTGTTTTCCAATTTTACGAAAACTTTTGGCCTTTTTGAAATATGTAATATAATGCTAGTTAAGAGATACAAAACTATATGATCACAAATCAGATTTATCAAACTTAATCAGATGATGATGTAGATTATGCAAGATATACGTGGATAAATCCGGAATCACAATTATACTAATCACTCAGGTAGAATGGAGGTAGAAGAAAAGGATCAAACCACACAATCCAAAACACAATGCACAGCGGTTTTTAAGGTGGTTCGGATGCAACAACGGCAATCCTACGTCCACCCCTCACCAAACTCGGTGAGACTTCACTCGGGGATAAATCCCCAAACGGAGACAACGCTCCAACCACACACGTAGGACGACGCATGCCCGCACACATGGGGACGCACCCCAACACACAACACACACACACGGAGATGAAGTCTCCAACACGATCCGACAACCGGATCACCAACACAAACACCCACTGTCACAAGTGCAGCAAACAACACACACGAGACAGAACGGATCTAAAAAGACCCCCACACACACAGACGCAGATCTAGGAAGATCCACTCACACACATGAATCAAATATGACACACACACAAATGACCATGGATCCAACAATGATCCACACACACACGAGTTTGCAGTTTATAAGAAACACAAATCTGAAACTTAAAACACAATAAGGCACAGTTGAGAAAAACTCCTGATTTGGCTCCCCCTGAATGTATGCTGATTGATCTTTGAATGATGCTTGCTTCTTCAGTTCATTGGAAGTTGATGGCTTCAGATGGACCTTGAATCTTCAACTCCTGGATGAAGAGTTGATTCACTGATCACTATTCACGGCTACAGTAACCGTTCCTTCTTCCTTGGACAACTTCCTTGATCACCTTGATCCTTGCTTGCTTCTTCTCTTTCTTTGAGATTGTTGACTTCAGAAGGAGCTTGAATACCTTCAGATGGATGAAGAGGTTGCTGGACGAAGTACTGTTCACGGAGGGTTGTAGCAGCCTTCTTCTTCCTTTGATAGCCTTCCCCTTTGATCTCCCTTGAAGCCCTCTTGGATGGTTAGGGTTTATGACTCCAAAATGATAGTTTTATAACCCCTTCAATGGTCCTAGATAAGCTCCAGACCAGATCCACAAATCATGGTGTAATTGGGGTCATTTGGATTAAACAAATGGGTGGAAAGACCTCTCCTTGAGCTTGAAATAAAAGTCAACAAAAGGGGGCCTCGGGGCTGGCGGTCGACCGGAAGGCATGGGGCGGTCGACCAAAATTTTACAGTCGGTTGATTTTTCATCTCTGGCAAAACCGATCGACCGGACGCCTAGGGGCGGTCGATCGAAACCTGTAAAAATGCCATCTTTTCAGTTCTGGCAATTCTGGTCGACCGGCCCTATAGTCTTGGTCGACCGGAATAACCCATACCTGTAAAAATGAAGTGTTAGGCCACATAAATATATCCATAAGTCAAGATATTCATGTCCTCATCTATTCCAAGCATTTTGGATTGGATTCAACTTGGTTTATGCATTAGACCATTTGAGCATTTCTAAATTTTGTTCCAGGGGCTCCGCCCCCGGAAACCCCCGCAAGGGGTGTTGTGCCCCTTTGGTCAATTGAGTCATCTCGTGGTCACTTGGATCATTTGACATCATCCTGTGGTCATTTGAGTTATTTGATATTCTTGGTTTTGATAATGGCTAAACACTATAAGTCATTGATGTTTTACCACTCTTATATGACTAAACTACTTAATGTTCTTTCATGACAGATATGCCAAGTAATGGAGTGGAGATGGCAAAAGTGAAATCTCAATGATTGCGCCCTCGCACGCTTCAGGTTTACATATAATGGCTTGCTCTCAACTCCGTTCAGCTCTGGTCTCACAGACATCTGTCTCCTTCTCTATCTTATCCCTCCTTTTTGCTGCTGTCAAAGGGGGAGAAAATGTCTTGTTGTGAGTCCTTTATGAACTAATACCTTTGTCCGTCCTTTGTGCGGCCTTTGTGAGTTGTCAAAGAGGGAGAGTGAATTGTGGACGGGAGAGAACTCACGGGGGAGAGAACCTTGTGAGCTTTGAGTCTTCCTATGTGATGGGGGTTTGTGCATAGCATTCACATGCTTTGATCATCCATGCATACATATCCGCATTCACATGCTTTCACTATCATGGATCATGAGCTGCACATGTCGCATATGTCATAAACTTTGCCATCTTGGATATTACTGCCACATAATGACTCACAGTGTTGCCATCATCAAAAAGGGGGAGAATATTGTACCCCTGTGGTCAATTGAGTCATCTTGTGGTCACTTGGGTCATTTGACATCATCCTGTGGTCATTTAAGTTATTTGATATTCTTAGTTTTGATAATGGCTAAACACTATAAGTCATTGATGTTTTACCACTCTTATATGACTAAACTACTTGATGTTCTTTCATGACATATATGCCAAGGAATGGAGTGGAGATGGCAAAAGTGAAAGCTCAATGACCGCGCAGGTCGATCCGCGGGCGAGGGCGCACGATGGCCAGAAGGGTTTCATGTTTTAATGTGCATGAATGAGGTGTATGAAGGAGAGGTATATGAGATACACATGGTGAGATCGATGCTAAGATAAGGTAAGAGTCTCACCAATGGTTCTTGACAGTAAATGACATATACGACCTATTTTGGATTGTAGAGGAGCAGGGTGCTTATCCACACGTTTGGTTCACCAGGTGACTGCCATGTGTTTGATCCTGTTTGTAAGATAGTCAAGGTTAATACCATGCTTGTTCCCGTTGAAGAGGTTATGAAACCTCTTGCCTCTTGTAAAACCAACATATGCAAACCAAGGATCAAGACCATGTAACCATTCCCATTTGCCATCTCAACCATACATAGATAACAAGAGCATGAGCAATCAACCTCAAGTTTAGTTATCATCACTTAATCACACATTAAGTTTAGTTATCATCAAAACCATAACTTAACAATCATAACAATCATCAAAACCATAACTCAACACATGTCAAGTACCACCAAAATCTATCATGCAAGCTCTAAGCATATCCTCTATGATTTGATTACTTCTTTTTGTCTAACCATTTGTCTGAGGGTGAAAAGTTGTACTAAAATTTAATCTAGTTCCCAGAAAAGATTGCAATCCCTTTCAAAAGTGAGAAGTAAATCTATGATCTCTATCAAAAATTATAGATGAAGGAATTCCATGCAATCTTACCACTTCCTTGATGTATAGAGCTGCCAGTATATCCACTGTTCACTTACTTTTGATGGGTAAGAAGTGAGCAAACTTGCTTAAGCGATCCACTATTACCCAGATTGCATCAAGTCCTCTAATTTTGGGCAATCCCATATTGAAATCTATACCAATACTTTCTCACTTCTATTCTAGTATCTCCAAAGGTTTCAATTTACCAGCAAGTTTGAGATGTTTTACATTTACATGTTGACATGTCATACAACGGCTCACAAACTCAACCACTTCTCTTTTCATATTTGGCCACCAAAAATTTCTTTTCAAATCATGGTACATTTTAGTGGCTCCCGGATGAATGGTATACCTGGATTGGTGTACTTCTTTCATTATCTTCTTCTTGATTTTATCATTATTAGGCACACAAGTTCTTCCTTGAAATAATAATCTCCCATCATTAGTTAGTTGAAAATCAGGTCTTTGACTTAAATTTCTCATAATTCCAACTAATAAAGGATCATTACCTTGTTGCTCTTTTATTTCAGAGAATATCTCAAGTTGTACCCTTATACTAGCAATCAAGGCTCATTCCTCCTTTTGTTCCACATTTAAATTTAATCTCATAAATTACTCCAGCAATCGCAACTCACTAATCATCAAACTTGATAATAGAGCCCTCGACATTCTACTAAGAGCATCAGCTATGGCATTGCCTTTTCCATGATGCTATTGAATAGAAAAGTCAAAATCTTTCAAATATTCTAACCATATTCTTTGTCTCATATTGAGCTCCTTCTGAGAAAAAAAGTATTTTAAACTCTTATGGGCATAATAGATAATGAACTGCTCACCATATAGACAATGTCTCCATATCTTGAGAGCCAAGACTACTACCACCAATTATAGATCATGCACAGGACAATTAACTTCGTGGGTCTTCAGTTGCCTAGATACATAGGCTATCACCTTGTCTTGTTATATTAATACACAACCTAGGCCAATTCTCAAAGCATCAGCATATACCTCGAATCCTCCTCCCACAATAGGCAAAGTAAGAACAGGTGCAGTTGTCAAGCGCTCCTTCAGAGTTTGAAAATTATTCTCACATTCTTCAGCCCACATATAAGAATTTTCTTCCTTATTAATCTTGTCAATGGCACGGCAATTTTAGAGAAGTCTTTGATGAATCTCTTATAGTAACCGGCCAATCCTAGAAAACTTCAGATTTTGATCACATTTGTAGGCCTTTTCCAATTATTGATAGCTTCTACCTTAGAAGGATCAACAAAAATACCTTCCTTAGGTATCACATGACCGAGAAATGAAACTTCCTCTAACCAGAACTCACATTTGCTCAATTTGGCATATAATTGATTCTCCTTTAAAATTTGTAAGGCAATCCTCAAATGTGCTTCATGTTCTTCCTTAGTTTTGGAGTAGATCAATATATCGTCAATAAATACCACCACAAATTGATCTAAAGAGGGTCGGAACACACTATTCATGAGTTGCATAAATACTGTAGGTGCATTAGTCAGCCTAAAAAATATTACAACAAATTCATAATGCCCAAATCTACTCCTGAATGCTGTCTTATAAATATCTTCTTCCTTGATTATCAGTTGATGATAACCAAACCTGAGGTCAATCTTGGAGAAATAATGAGCTCTAGAGATTTGATCAAACAATTCATCAATTCTTGGCAGAGGGTACTTATTCTTAATAGTCAACTGGTTCAACTGCCTATAATCAATACACAACCTCATAGATCCATCTATCTTCTTCACAAAGAGAACAGGTGCTCCCTAAGGTGATGTACTAAGTCTGATGAATCCTTTCTCTAACAATTCCATCAATTGCTCTTTTAGTTCCTTCAACTCAGTAGGTGATATTCTATAAGGAGTTTTGGATACAAGGGCTACTCCTGGTATCAAATCGATTGAGAATGAAACTTTTCTCTTGGGTGATATGCCAGGTAACTCCTTGAAAAATACATCAGGATATTATCTAACAACAAAGATTTCTTCCAGAATGGGTTTCTTGGGTTCGGATATAAGGATAGAAGCCAAGAATGCAATACATCCTTTCTTCATCATTTTTTGAGCTTTAAGGGCAGAGATGAGAAGAGGGTGTCTAGGATGACTATTTCGAGAGAAAGAGAGTTCGGGATATCTCGGTTCACCAAAGGTTACACTTTCTCGCCTGCAATCCACCTTAGCATTATATTTGGCCAACCAGTCAGCACCTAAGATTACATCATAACCCTCCATATTCATGCATATCAAATCAACGGCTAAGTTACGACCATTAATCATGTAACGCCCCCCGAATTTTTAGATCTACCTTTCTTGGAGAATAGATTTACTTTTGTGAACAAATTAATATTTTTAAATGTCAGGATTTGGATCCCATTCAAATTGTGGCTTTTCAAAATATTTTCGCGGGTGTTTAGCCCTATATGCAAGAAGATAAGGCGTATTTATAATTTTGAATTTTCTGGAGTTTTGGAGAAATCTCAAAAGTTTTTTTTTCTCGTTAAACGTGACCCCAGCTCCTCTCCCTCCTTATTTTTTCCCTTCTGCTTCCAATCGCGAGATCGCTCACCCTCCTCTCCGGCTGCAAATGGCGAGCACGTAGGGGAGTTTGATCGACGACGGCGGCGAGCTGGGTGGAATGTGAGGGGAGACTATTCATGTGCGCACATGCGGGATCGTGTTTTCATGCGTGGGTTCAAGATTCGACGAGATCAGGCAAGGATCGGGGCCCCATTCGAGGTTTGAAGCTTTGCCGAGGTAGGGGGATGGATCCTGAACTCCCCTCTCACATTTCCTTTCCGGTCGGTAGCGATTTGGGTGAGAGAGTGAGGTGCATTATGTTTTTGGAGAAAATACCATGTTTGGGGATGTGAGCGCGATTCGATCTAGTTTCTTCGCAATTTCTAGTCTAGATCAAGTTTTTGGGATGCCATCCTCGTCGGGGACGAGTTCCCCATGTTTCTCGAGGGTTCCCACTCGCAATGGGGGCTACACGGGCTTGGGATGGCCTTCCGAATGAGTTATAGGAGGGTGCCTGCTCCAGAGGCGGCCAAGATGGCTGCCACCTCTGCCCAGCAGGGCGTCCAGAGGGCTGGCCGCCTGAGAGGGCTGGGTGGCCACTGGGTTGGTGGCCCAGGAGTTCCTCTTCTAGGCAACCAGAGCCATGGCAGCCTAGTCCTCTGGGCGGCCAGAGTGTTGGCCGCCCAGCCCTTGTGAGGGGCGGCCACTAGGGTGGCCGCCCAAAGGGGTAGCCCTATAATTGGGCGGCTAGTCCGCAGGCCACCTTGTCCTATCTCTGGGCGGCCATTGGGCTAGGTGCCCAGACCTTTCTCTACTGGGCGGCCAGAGCCTTGGCCGCCCAGGCTCATGGGTGACCAGAGGTTGGCTGCCCAGGCCAGAGGATGAGCGGCCAATATGTTGGCCGCCCAGACCTCAAATGGCCCGTTCTTTAGATTTTCAGCATTTTACGATATCAATGGTTTTGACTCGCGCCCTATGCACTGACAGTCGATGGATTAGCTATCCAGTCAGGGATCCTTAGTTTTCGTGACATTAGCTACCTCGTGGTGCATTCTACATGTACAATTGGGTTAGTATGGATCGGTGGTACCTCGGTGGTTTTCGCTTCTCAGCGAGTTCACACCTACAGTGACCTTTCCCACTAGTCGTAGCTTTCCTGCACACATGGGTGCAGACGCACATGGGAGTGGTGGAGAGCTTGTCCCAGTGAGATGATTTTTTGGTTGGTTATCGTAGGGCCCCTCATCTTTGCAGTCTGAGTCCAGGCTAAGGGGTAAACTAGCTAGGGGACCCGACTTAGAGCGCATAGTCTGTGTGTGCACACATGGTTGGGGGCGTCAGATCCTCGCTGACAAGTACGACCCCAACTAGTCCTTGTTCTTTGGTTCGAGGTTAGTGTGTCTAAGTTTTTGCCTGGGGTGAGTAGGGAGACACCTGGGGCATGGACTAAGACATCAACAGAAGCATCCAGCCTTGCTTCTACTGGGTAGTACTCATGTCTCCTGTGAGGTAGCGACTCTAGTTCCTTTCGTCACGAGGTTATTGTTCTGGCAGCTCCATGCACTTAGTTCTGCATAACACGTGGTTTACGAGGCTAGCACTGTGGCACTTGTGTAGTTCTCTTTTATTGTTATTTACTGCCTCCTTCTGCTATATATATTTTATTTGTTGACCTTGCTTATTGTTCATCGTATTGTTGTGTTTCTTGTTGTGAGGTATGGATTTGCGGGACCCCTACTGAGCCAATGAGATGAGCCTCACCCCTTTATTTTTCAGGTGAGGCGAGACTTACGTGGAGTACTTGGGAGGCTCTTCGTGGTGCTGGTGGTCCGGTCTAGCAGCCAGTTTGCTAGAGACAGGGTATGCCCCGTGTTCTTGTACTTTTCTTTCTGTTGATTATACTTTTTATGAACTTAGATATTCTGGGCTATATAATTGTTTAATTATGTTAATTTTTTATTTCTTGTATTAATATATTATGTTTTATAGTTCTGTAATTATTTTAGATTCTTGTACCTCTCCAGACCATCCTAATAACCCTTCCAAGCTTCCCAGCTCATGGATGGCAAGCCAGGATTCAGGTCTTACCGGTTCCTTTCCGGTACTCGGATCTTGGGTCGTTACAGTTGGTATCAGAGCGTGATTGTGGAGATGTATAGGAACCTAAAATAGTTGCATCGGTCCAGAAAGTCCATAGTGTTTAGTACACGTGGCAACTGGTATATGGTATCGTGTGTTTTATTACTCTCACCATTTTGTCTTTTTCTGTGCTAGAAGAGTATGACGCCGAGGAGGAGGACCCGCTCCCAGCAGGGTCAATCGGCGGAGGATCAGGAGGAACAAAGTACAGCGTCAGCTACGGTAGGAGTGGCAGCAGCAGCTAGAGTTCAGGGACGAGAGGAGTTTATTGAGGGCATGTACCAGTTTTACCTTCGACAGCATGGTGGAGAAGCCGGTGAGGGTTTGTCGTCTCAAGGAGGCCATGGGCGTGCACTGAATGAGTTCTTGCAATTCCACCCACCTCAGTTTGACGGGCAGCCAGATCCAGATGCAGCGAGGGCATGGACAGATGCCATGGAGAGGGTGTTCCGTTCCATGGAGTGTGCAGAGGATGAGAGAGTGTCGCTGGCCACTTATCAGTTGTAGGGTTCAGCCTTCGCTTGGTGGACAGCGGAGTGGGAGTCAGCGTTCCAGTCCCGTCCCCTCCAATAGATTTTGTTGTAGGAGTTCATTGTGGTCTTCAAGTGTGCTTTCAGTCTGGCTCATGTCAGATCAAAGAAGATGTATCAGTTCATGGAGCTGACCCAGGGGGACATGACAATGATGTTGTACTGGTCTAGATTTATTGAGTTGGGCCAATATGCACCTCATATCATGTCAGATGAAGGTTTGAAGACTCGTTAGTTTGTCAGGGGCATGAGGCCAGAGCTTAGGTATCTTGTGATTGCGACCCGCGTGGTAGATATGGAGGCAGCATATCAGATAGCAGTAGCATTGGAGGAGGACTTGTTGACAACTGGGGAGTAGATCAGTGTTGGGTAGACACAGTCAGAAACTGTGGTCAATAGTCGTTTGTGCAGCAACAGAGTGCATTCCAACATTCCCCAGGCAACACAAGAGCATCTCCATCAACATCATCGGGCGCCGGCTCTACATCCTTTGGATCGAGGCTCAATAAGATGTTTAGGAGGGTTGGTTTTGGTAGGAGGCGCCAGGAGCGTAGGGAGCAGAGACAAGCATCAGTGGGCAGTGTCCAGCAACCTTCACCACTTCAGTGCCAGAGTTCAGTTGGTGGTCAGCAGGGGGCGTGTCCCCGGTGTGGTGACTTTCACCCTGGCAGACCATGCTCAGTGCTCGTGACGTGTTTCCAATGTGACCAAGTGGGGCACATGGCACCTGACTGTCCTTAGCGGCTATGCCAGCCACACCAGTTTCAGCAGCAGCAATTCCAGCCCCAGCAGCCACCGCCGCAGCAGCAGCGACCTCAGCGGGAGGGTCAATTTCCGCCACTGCCATGGTCAGCCAGTGTAAGGAGGTAGAGGTCCCAAGGGTGAGTGATGCACATGACCAGTGCAGAGGTAGAGGCATCGCAGTTAGTGGAAGGTACAAACGTGATTTTGGGTTGTGTGGATTGAGTTTTGTTTGATTTTAGTGCTTCACATTCATTTATATCTGAGGATTTTGTTTACTGTGTCAAGGAGTCAGCCACCGAGATGTTCTGTGATCTGGTAGTAGAGTTGCCCATCGATGATTTTATATTCACCCTTTATTACCTTGAGAAGGTTCCTGTGTGGATTGAGGGGCAGAATTTGCCGGCTAGGCTTTATATATACTTTGTAGCTTAGAGACTTTGATGTGATTTTGGGAATGGATTTACTCAAGGCCCATAGAGTTGTGGTGGATTGCAGTTTGAAGAGGGTCTATTTTCAGCATCCCCATAGACCCGCATTTTATTTCCAAGGTATTCAGTCTTCTTCCCCTCACTTTCTTATTTCAGCTATTAAAGCTTGTAGATTGCTTAATGCTGGATGTCAGGGGTTTCTTTCTTCTGTGGTGATGGTTGATCAGTAGTGGCAGAGTGTAGAGGGCATTCCCATTGTATGTGAGTTTCCAGATGTTTTCCCTGATGAGTTACCAGGTTTGCCTCCGCAGAGGGAGATTGATTTTATCATTAAGATTATGCCGGGCACCATGCCTTTGTCAAAGGCATGGCACCGGCAGAGTTGAAGGAGTTGCTTGCTAAGGGCTATATTCGCCCAAGCTTTTCTCCATGGGGTGTGCATGTGCTATTCGTGAAGAAGGATGGCAGTTTGAGGCTATGCATTGATTACCGACAGCTGAACCAGATGACTATCAAAAACAAGTATCCACTACCCTGGATTGATGACTTGTTCTACCAGCTTCAGTCAGCTCTGGTGTTCTCACGGATTGATCTAATGTCTGGTTATTATTAGCTGCGGATCATGGACACAGATGTTGAGAAGACTACTTTTAGCACTGGATATGGGCACTACAAATGTTGGCCCAGAGATAGCACGCGGACAAGAAGGGAGGGTTGAATTGTCCCCAAATCGTAATGACAAATTTTAAGATAGTTGCAGAAATAGCAAGATTATAAAAACTAAACTAAACTAAGATGAATTAAACTCTCTCGAGCTCATCGAACTCACACGTTTCTGAAAGAGAGAATAAGCGATCAAACACAGAGCCACAATGCACAAGGAATTTTTAGGTGGTTCGGTTGGACACCCAGTCCGCCTACACCCACCGCTCACCAAATCGGTGTGGCTTCACTCGCTTCACAACGAAGCACACAGAGATGAACTCCAACCACACATGGAGACTTCATTTCCAATACGATCCAACTACACAGACCGTAGCCCAGGATCAACACACACGCGCTGCAACAATTGCAACACCACACACACACGATTGTACGCAGACAGTCACTTCACACAACATTCTCAAGTTCAGAAAGAAAATAAACAATGGACACTCATATTGAAAAATAGATCATGGAAAACTATCTTGAATGATCAAGGAATGAGTATCAAAAATATCTCCTATATGGTTGAAGGCCATAGAAGATGTTTCCTCAAGGTCCAGGCTAGAGGGAGACAAAACTTGAGCAGGAAGGAGCCGCCGGTGCTTCTCCTTGAAGATCCAGCCACGAATCAAACTTTACTCGCTTTAGATTTGATGAAGACCTTGAATCCTTGCTCCGATCAGACTTGCAAGAGAAGAAAAAGGGTTACGATGTGAAGAACTCTCTCCTCTCCACCACACGGCCACTCTTCTTCCACTTCTCTTCTATCTCACAAATATTTCTTTCAACGCTCAAAGCTTCTCACTGCAGCGGCCTCTTCTTCCGAGCGAAAGATACTATTTATAACATGAAATTGTGGATAGTTTTCCATTTCCAGGAAAATTCTGATTGGTCCACATCAAAAGGTGGAATATTCTTCCACCTTATCTTTTTGGATGCCCTAATCATTGTATGTGTACTCCCAAGGAATAGTCCACACGTGTGGGAGAAGGACAACCTCAGACCCAATCATCATAGGGCAAAGGGACTGAACATATTGGGTCTCGAGCCTAGTTCGTGGGACCCGCTACATTGGTCTGAACGGAAGGGGTCGACCCCTGGGGTTGACACCCTCTGCCTGGAAAACCCAGAAACAGAATCATGTCTCAAAGGGGTCGACCCTGGGGGTCGACACTCTCACGATATCTACCTGAAACATTCTGCAAACGTGCAGAACAGAAACATCACTAAAGAGGGTCGACCATTGGGGTCGACACCTTCAATGCAGAACATGAAGAAGTTGATTTGATCTCACCAATTGTCCTTTGAGATGTGAAATATAAAACCTCCTTTAGGATCTGCAAAAGCATCCAAAACAAAGTCAATTTCATTCTTAATTAACATGAATTAAGACTTACTAAAAGAATTCTTTGCTTTGTAGACTGAAATATAAAGTAGCTCGACTCAATTCACAAGTGTGTCGACGCTCACAGGTCAAATAACTTTGCCAGACATGAAGAAGATAGCATTAGCCTAATCCATGACCATGAAAGCCAGTCGGTCGACCGAGCTACCAAGGACGGTCGATCGAAACCTGTTACAATTTTAGTCAAAGCACTCTGAGAAATTTGGTCGACTGGTTCCTATCAGTCGGTCGACCGGCTAGCTAAAATAGTCAAGTTGAGTGCCCATATCAGTCGACTGGATTCATATCAGTCGATAGATATCAGTCGACTGAATCTGATATCAGTCGACTGAATTTGATATCAGTCAACTGAATTTTCCTGAACCTTAGAAAAAATATACTAAAGATGGTAAACTCTTATGACCTCATTTAAGATTATTTGATTCAACCCTAACTAGTCTTAATTAAAGTGAGATCAGACATTCAAATTTTCATTAGCCACAACACATAACAATATTTTTGAAGTAAACCAAACTCTTCAAACAAGCACACACACGGTTTGTTATCATTAAAATTCAATACCAAAATCAACCAGGGGATCCAACAATCTCCCCCTTTTTGATGATGATAGAATGATATGTGTGTGAATTTCATGAGATAGTATAAAAGTAGTTCACTCATTGAAAACCATTATGAACATAATGAAACCGTGTGGACAAGAGACTCTATATACACTTCAATCCTTCATTCAAAAAAGAACTTTTGACTACTATGAACAAATACTACTCAAAAGAAGTCAGATCAAATCATTTTAGAGATGATCTATCACATTGAGCCCAAATCTGGTATGAGGCAGAGGTTTTGGCCCGAAGACCAGCTCACACAAAGTGATGCTTTCCTGATAGGCCTAACCTACCATTCCAACAACACCTTTTGATATACCAGTATTTAGTTACAAACGTAACAGATCAAGGCCGAAACTGATTCATCTCAAAATTTCATAGCAAAAACATCGCAAAACATCACTGAGACTATGTACAGATTTGGCATTGAACAACATCTTGACCTGAGCAGTATGGATTGTGAAGGCAAAGTGGTGAATGGAAAGAACTTTTGAAATGAAACTGTGGAAACTATGCAAACTATGCAGTATAAGAATGAACACCTTAACACCTGGAAACTATGCAAAATATGCAGTATAAGAATGAACACCTTTTCCGCACACCATATTATTCTCCTCCTTTTTGTCATCAATCAAAAATTGATTGACAAGAGGTTATTTAGAATACCATTTTGGAGAATGATATCAAGCAGGCATTCAAGCACAATTTTCAAGCAAGCAGTAATAGGTTTAGCTATTCACAACTCCTTCTAAGTGGGACATAGGATAAGAAGTGGGCATGTGATTCATAATCAAAATGTATGACATAAAGCATAACTAAAAGAGTTGTGCATTCATAAACTAGAAGTACTGCATAAACTATGGATGTAAACAGATTCATAGTATGCATCCAAGACAATGATACCCACATGTGAATAGTGAATCAATGAATAATGAACTTCAAAATATATGGATATCTAGATTTTCTTAGGAACACTAGAAGGTTATTTTCTCCCTACACTTCCATTTTAGATCCTCGACTATCGGTAGCTTCGCACATGCCTAATTTTATTCTTTTGAACTTGATTGCACTGTTTGACTCAAGTTTCTCCATTTGTTTTAGTGGAGATTCCCGGTTACTAGGATTCATCACTTATTGCATTTCTTGTGGATTTTTGCTTCACCATTTCACGCAAGCCTCCTCATTTGTTTCAGTGGAGATTCCTAGTTACTAGGATCGGCATTTCACTTATTCATTAATTTACGGGGTAGGTAACTTTTTCCTCATGATTACTCCAAATGTCCATGTAGAGATTTAAGTTCCCTTTAGAGTGTCTAGAAGAATATCCAAAATCCTTATCAATCAAAGCCATTAATATCATCATGTGTAGAGTGTGGGGGTAATTGCATTGCATGTAGAAAACAAATTTGTCAAAACAAATCTATGACTCCCCCTGAATGTATGCACGATTGAAAATTAATTCTCCCCCTTAGTATATGTCATGTTCCACATATGATCAAAATCACTGTATTTTTATTTATGAAGGAATATAAGGCCTCAGAACAATTTAAGAAAATGGCTATGTAAGCTATGTACAAGCAAGCATGCAAGGGTGTAACAAGATATTCATGCAAGTTGATTTCTGGTACGAGGTGTAGAACTTGATTCGAAGATCATCTCACACATGGTGAAAGTTTTCAGCTGGACCTAATCCAACCATCCACAAATCACCATTTTATATACCAGATAATCTTATGAATGCAGATTCAAATATGTAAATGTTCACACATCAAGACTCTTCTAACCTGCAAATTCCTAATTCTCTCCTTCTCCTTGTGAATTTTTCTTCACTTAATGGTTTGGTGAAAATACCTACAACCTGATTATCAGTATTCACAAAAGATAGCTCAAAATGACCTTTATTTATGTGATCTCTCAAAAAGTGATGACGGATTTCTATATGTTTGGTTCGAGAATGCAAAACAGGATTTTTTGAAATGTCAATTGTAGACGTGTTATCACATAAAATGGTTGTGTTATTCAAGAAAATGCCAAAATCAACTACTTGTTGTTGGATCCACAGCACTTGGGTTGTACAACTGCCTGCAGCCATGTATTCGACTTTAGCAGTTGACAATGCCACAATGTTTTATTTCCTAGAGGCCCATGAAACCATGCAACCTCCAAGATATTGACAGTACTCACTCGTGCTTTTACGATCCGCAACACATCTAGCAAAATTAGAATATGTATAAGCAATTAAATCAAAACTGCAACCACGGGGAAACCATAGACCAAGATAACTTGTGTCAATTAGATATCTGAAAATTCTTTTGACTGCTAACATGTGTGATACTTTTGGATTAGATTGGAACCTCGCACACATGCAAACACTAAATTGAATATCCGGCCTACTAGCATTCAAATATAACAGAGAGCCAATCATTCCTCTAAAAAGTTTTTGATCAATAGACTTATCTTGTTCATTTTTGCCCAATTTGAGAGAAGTTGACATGGGTGTTCGGTGTGGCTTTGCACTGTCGAACTTGAACTTCTTGATGAGCTCCAACGTATATTTCTCCTGGTTGATAAAGATTCCATCCTTTAACTACCTTACTTGTAAACCCAAGAAAAATGTGAGTTCTCCCATGAGACTCATCTCAAATTTCCCCTGCTTTAATTTAGTAAATTCCTCATTCAATAAGTCAATGGTGGCTCCAAATATGATATCATCAACATACACCTAAACGACCAAAATATGTTCATTTGAATTCTTGATAAATAGAGTTTGATCGATGTTACCTCGTTTGTAGCCATGTTCTATGAGAAATGTACTCAAACCTTCATACCAGGCACGGGGGCCTTGTTTCAGACCATAGAGAGCTTTATCTAACTTGTACATTATTGACACCCATTTCATGACCAATGAGTTGGGTTATCTTCTTACTTATCTTTATGATGCTCCGAATTATACGCCATTTTTTGGGCCATCTTAGTCAGTTTTTGGGGCTTATTTCATGGGTCATTCTCCTTGATTGGGTCTCGCTCCTTATTTATTTTCCGTGGGTTGAAGCTTAGTGGGCTTTCAATGGTTTTGTTGCAATCTGGCACCTAGCGGTCTATAACACGGCCGTTAGGCGTTGTTGGCGGTCTATTCTTTGACAGTTTTTCTACACATGTGCACCGACCTGATCCACTGTTGCACCGACCTGGTTTCGCTCTTGCATCGACCCGATCTTTTCTCTGGCGGTCTATTGAATGGGCGTTTGATGACATTTGGCAGTCTATCTATGAACCACTAGATGGCGTCAGAGTCCAGAGCCAACGTCTTTCCTTCTGTCTTTCCTTCCGTCTTATCCGTTGAGCTCTGGAGGTTTATCGTATGGCCGTTAGAGGCATTGTGGCGCTCCTCCCTTCGACTGCTAGATGATGCCAGAGTCCAAAAGCCAATGTCTTTCCTTTCGTCTTTCCTTCCGTCTTATCCGTTGTGATGTAGCAGTTTATCGTGGGACCGTCAGAGCCTTCTGGCGCATGAACCTTGGATCGCCACCTTCTTGCAGAGTCCTTATTTCGAAAACTTCGCCCGTTGGCCTTATCTTTTGTTGGATAACGTTGGGTGGCGGTCCATTCTTTGGCCGTCAAATGGCTCTTGCGGTTTATCGTAAGGCCGTCAATTCAGGCAGAGAGTTCTAGCAGGACAGCTCTTTCTCTACTACGACGTGGCCGAATTAAGAGTTTGATCTGATGATTTCTCCTTCGATACTCATCCTTAGAAGCTCCCGTTTGTTTCTGTGGACTCTTGGGAGTATTATCTTCAAAGATTATCTGATTTTGGCCTAATTTCGAGTCATTATCTCTCTAACTCGGACTTAGAGTTTGAGGGTCTATAAATAGAACCCTTGACTTCATGGCTTGAAGAGGAGATTTCTGGAGTTCGCATCGAAGTGCTGCCACATCCTAGAGCTAGAACCAATCAAAGAGAACTACTTCCCACGTTCATATGCTTCTTAAGCCCAGGGAGTATCAAGTTCCAAGGGTTTTTAGTGTTAATTTCTTCTTTAGTCATTCTTTTTCCCTCATAGCATTCAAGGCATCTTCCCTCTTCTTCTCCCACGTTCTTCCATCTTCTGCATCATTTTAAAACCTCCTCCCATCTTTTATAACGCCCCACAGGGGTTAAAAAACCAACCTCCTAGGTATTCTCTTTCCAATTGCATGTTTTCAAGTTTTCTTCCATTATAGTTACTACACTCCTCAAAGGGCTAATCTGGGTGTTTTTCTGTGTCTCTACGCATTTTTGCAGGTTTTACAGGTCCATAGCACGAGGCCCAAGTCTTCTGGCCGGCTGGAAGAAGTGGAGATCAAAGTCCTAAAGTTACTTTTTTGCAGTTCTCTGGCAGTTGTGTATTGGAGCGCTAACGTCCTCTAGCGGTTTATCGTAAGACCGTCATCTCCATCTGGCACGCCTGTCTTCGACCGTCATTATTCGTAGAAATGCAGTCTTCTTTCTCCCATGGGCGGGTGTTGCATCCACCTATTTCCAAGGTATTTATCCTAGTTTTGGCTAGTTTAATACTTTGGTGGTGATCACATCTTTATAGTTTGGGCAGTAGTCTCTCTCTTTTCCCTTATACCTCTTCTTTGTTTGCTTTATTTCGCTTGTTCCACACCCACAGTGTGTGCTTTCTTTATTCCTTTTGCTCCACGCCCCGGCGTGTGTTTTTCTTTTCCTTGCTTATTTCTGGTAGAGATGGCATGCCCATGCCTAGATTTCATGCTGATTGCCTCGGTTCATGCTGCACATGTTCAAAAGTTGAGTGATTGCATGTTACCTTGTTCATATCTTTATTGTTGACATCATATTCATTTGAGAAGGAACCAATTAAAACCAAAAGAATTTTTTTGGCGATCACGGTGGGACATCTAGTGCTAGTGGTGCTTTGAATCTCTGTTAAACCTGCTATTCATCTTTTACCTCAGTTGCTCGTGTTTTCCCCAGATTTTCCCTTTATTTCCTGCTGTTTCTAGTTCTCTGGGTATTCTGGCGGTAGGACCTTCGACCGTTACAAACTTCAGAGCGGTCTATTATTAGATCGTCTCATCTCTCTGGCGCTCTTACATTAGACTGCCACTCCAGTGATAGGTACGCATCCCGAGGTATAGTTTATTTTCATAATTTCTACTGTGATTTTTACGTTTGGGTGTTATCTGGTCTCCTCCTTAGTTGTCTGGCATATTCATATCATTGTGTGCATATTGGATTTCTAAATTTAGGCTAGAAATATTTGCATGCACTCCGGTACACATAGGGTCATATATTGCATATCATAGTTGCATTTCCTACCTTGGTAAGTGATCCTCTCGCCTCCATATTCCTTGGGGGTGACTAGGTGATCTTATCCGGGACCTCAGTAAGTCCTCGCGAGCCGTGGATTCTCACACGGACGCTGGGCCGGTTGTACCTTTTCCACTCTTTAGGCTTGCATTTACGTGTGAGGGAGTTAACCTTAGTCAACCCAAAGTTTGGACCTTATTCCCATAGGATTCCTATCTTGAGGGAATTGTTATTAACTCAAATCATTAAAAGGTCTATTAAAACCCCTAAAATATTTCGTATCATATCAACTTGTTTGACTTGGGTGAAAACTCTCACATTGCATTGTTTGTGTTGTTTGGGCTTATCCAAACCCATTAATGGTGTTTTGTGTTGCATTCACATATTCTTTGTTGTTAGGCCCATTTAGGATAGCCCATTTCGTGTGTTCATTGTCTAGTCCATTGTCCTGTGGTCCGTTGTCCATTCGTCTTTGCATTAGTGGGTCAGTCCCCTCTTGTCCTTAAAGCCCATTAAGCCATTGCTTCCCCACTTGTATTCTCCTTGATATTCTTATATTAAATCTCCATTTGCCCTCATGGAGTATCATTCCAATCCCTTGTATCATTCGTTTCCCCAATCTTCCTCCTATTCCCTCGTGGAATCCTCTTCCCACGCGGGCCCATCTTCCCGTGGTCCGTCTGACCTGTCTGAGGAACAAGCTAATCTCATGGCCCACTTATCAAGCCTTGTTCGTCAAATGGGCCCGGCCCATTGCATCTCATCTTCATGGGCCTCCTTCTCTTAATGGGCCTTCTTCTCTCATTAATGGGCCTCATCATCTTAACGGGCCCCATTCTCCTAATGGGCCTTGTTTTTCTAATGGGCCGCATTCTTCTTCTCCTTATGCTGTCGGCCCAATGGGTCCTTATGCTCATGCTCCTTCCAGGCCCACACATCCTTCCATTCTCGGAATGGGACCTTCTTCTTCTCAGCCCGGATCCTCTTATCCGGCCCATTACCATCATCCTAGTCCGAATTCACATCCTCTTGCTCAAGCTGGCCCATATTCTTCTCAATCTCTCCCTACTCAGGAGATGATAGCTCAAGCCCAACACCAGCTTGATGAACTCCAACGTCAAATCGATCCCAAATCCGCCTTAAGTATTCCATTCGCATTTCAAGGTCTTCGGCTTCCGCCATCTTCACAAATTCTCGCATATCGCCATTATGGTGGAGTCGGTGACCCGTATGTGCACTTGAAGGAGTTCGTTTATGAGTCGGCCCAGTTTCGACATGACCAACACTTGATGGCCTATCTATTTGGCCTATCATTGGATGGCCCGGCTCAAGATTGGTTCTTCTCTCTTCCGCAAGAGCAAGTTGTGAGTTTTCAAGATGTTCAAGAAAAGTTTATTCAGCAGTATCAAGACTAGATTGGGCCCAAGTTCTCTGTTGTAGATCTGGCCCATGAGAAGATGAAGCTCGATGAAGAATTTTGCACCTTTACCGATCGCTGGCGTCGCCTTGCCGCGCAAGTCCCGGGGCACATTCCGGAGCCGGAGCAAATCAAGATGCTTATTTCCAATGCAACACCCGAATATCGATTTATCTTAGCCCTTAATGACATCACCTCCTGGCAGCAGCTTTATAGCCGAGCCCGCTTCATTCGCCAACAACTTCAAGGTTCCTTTGACCCCGAGTCTCCACTATTCGCCTCCACTTACACCTCACCCTCCACAAGCCAACCCTACGCTCCCATGCGTCAGCCCACCATGAGTCAACCTTCCACTTACATCGCACCCGCCATGAGTCAGCTTTCCGCCACATCTACCTCTACATATCCGTATACTCCCACATATCAACCTTCCATGAGTCAGCCTCCTGCGTCCACATACCCATATCCGCCGCCACTTCTGGTCAAGGGAACACAACACCCCGAGCAAGTAGATGCCGCCTATATACCCCCTCATCTCGCTCCACATATGCCATCACCGAAGCCCTCGACCACTATCCACGCACTCTTGCCTATGCAACCTCCACTTCCATCTCCACCACCTCATACCCCTTGGCATCCGCCTTGCCCGAAGCGGGCTCCTTGTCCTCCGTTGCCGGAGTGCTTTACCGACATTTTTGGGGCTTTCATGGCCACTCACGTATTGCCGCTCTCTCCAGTTGTGCCTTGCCGACCCGCGGTCGGGGATATGCTTCGATTATGTGAATTTCACTGCCAACAGGGGCATATGGTCGAGGATTGCCCCGAGTTCTGAGATTATGTTTATGATCTGGAAGCTAAGAAGATGATCAATTGGGTCATCATGCATGAAGCTATTTTAAATCTCCGCAATAAGCAGCAGCAGCAGTTGCCGCCCAGGCAGCCGTCTCCACTACAAGACTAGAGGCACCCCTGTGATTCTTTATCTGGTATTACACCCGCTCCGTCACCTACCCCATCACATGTTCCCTCACCTATGCTTTTGCCTACCTCGTTGCCTACCTCACCACCCTCTTCATCTCCACCTACCCCCTCACCTTCACCATCTCCTACTCAACCTCCACAACCTCCACCAATCCAAGCCTCTGCTCAGGCAAGTGCCACCCTTTCCTCCTCCATTTCCATTACCACCATTTGCACTCCTAAAGTTTCTCGACGTGTCGTGTCGATACATCGACGGCGGGCGCCGTGACCCTCCTCTTCACCCTCTCCATCTCCACCATCCTCACCATTGCCTAACCCATCACCATCGTCTTCACCGCTTCCTCTCCCAGTGACCCCTCTGCCATCACTTCCACCATCTCCACCGCCTTCACCCTCCCCTTCGCCATCATTGCCTGAGCCTGAGCAGGCTATATACCTATACCCACACCTCCACCTTCGCCTTTACCCCCGCTTAAGCCTCCACCTTTGCCTTTACCCCCACTTATGCCTTCCAAGCCTACCACCTCCACCTCTCCATCCACTTACACCCCACGGAGTGGGTGTGCATTATCTCCGATGCCTCTTGGGTCTGGTCCCCATGGGGACGATGAGCCGAATCAAAATGATGCATTACCGGTTTTGCATTTCAAGATTCAGGATTTTATCTGTCGGATGCTGATCTGCATCCTGGGCCCTGGCCATTTTGGGGATGATGTGCCTGCACTCCTGATGACGGTTGCTAAAAAGAGTTCCCTTGCACTGATGCCAATGTCTTCAAGAGCGAGACCGGTGGCAATCTCATTCCTCGCTGGAAAGTTCACTATTGATACTGATGTTACTTCTCACTCCATTGCTGTTCAGTTCACTGGCCAGGAAGGGTTCTCTACTCGTATTATGCTAACTCATATGGCTGCTAAAGGATTGCTGAATTCCATGTTCAAGGGGCAATTGGCCGTATTGTTTACGCTTTCGAAGGACATTTTGCACATTATATGCAACCTCTCTCAGTTTGTCAGTACGCCGGCCACGTCAACGCCGTGTATTGCTCTCCCTCAGTTTCATCCTTCTCTACTAACAAGGGAGTTATGCTTCAAGTCTGATTGCCATGTGGAGTTGCCAAATCTCATGCTACTTGTGCCAAGTAACAAAACTCCATGGTTTTATGATATTCAGCATTATGAGGAGTTAGTTGTTCAAGAATGTCCGTCTACTGTTGTTAGCGCCGGGTGTCTAGGGGCAACCGTCCCGATGAAGCTGCATATTCATAGCCGGGTCAGGTCCTCTGCCAGATGGGCCCATTATTTAAGAGACACTACAAATCAAGTAGTCTAAAGGTCCGGGTTCACGTCAGGCAGGCCCGTGTTCAAGAGATTTCGGCTAAGAAGAGACGGTGGCACAAGTACAGGGGCTGCAAGTTGTGCACTCCAGGGTCCACTCCTTCTTCTTCTTCCTCTCGTTCATCATTTCTCCTGCTCAGCTCCCACCCTTGGGTGGTGTGTCTTCCCACTTTAGATCCTGTTTCAAACATTTTCTCCTCTCTTCCCCAGTCTGTAAATCCACATTCCTCTTCTTACCATCCAGAGTCTCTGGATTTTCCTTCCTCTCACAACCCTAGGCCTCGGCCAATGCCCTCTCATTATCCCGATCTCGGTACATCTCCCGATTCTTCTCCCTCGGTATGTCCGAATTCTGCTTCTGATTCACCTTCGACCTTGTCGGGTGATTACCATCCTCGTTCCCCGACCATGTCGGGTGATTACCCTTCCCTTTCCCCGACCCTGTCGGGTGTCTATGTCTTTTCTTCCCCGACCCTACCGGGTGTCTCTCATTCTCCTTCTCTGACCCTTATCTTTGCCACAATCTTCTCATGATTTGTCTATTCCCTCCTCTTCACCCTTTCGGGGTCATCACCCTTTTTCTTGCTATTTTTGAGACTTTAGCCCACCTTGTTCTCAGTTAATCTCCGCTTCTTCTGTATCTGGTTCCTTGTTATCAAGGTCTCCACGCCTTAATGAGGGAGTTCTAGCCCTCGTCTCTCTTCCTTTTTATCCTTCTTCGTCCAGTTTGGTGTCTGCTGCTCCTCCATGTAGAGGAATCTTTAATCCTTGTTATCCTCCCCATCTTTGTCTTGTCAAGCAAGGAATATAACGCTCGTGCTGTACGAATCTCAATGATCAAGATCACTTCAGGATGTAGTTTTCACGCTATGGATTTGCAAGGTACCTTTTATTTTGTGCAAGAATATGCTATCATTACCATTATTTCCATTATTAATGCACACGCATATAATGCTATTCCTCAACATGGTTTGAGTGGCTTTAGAAAGTTTGCTTAGTTTTGTCAAAAGAGTCAAGTTCGCTTATGCAGCATCCTTAAGCTGGTGATAGCTCCACACTGAGAGTCTAGTTTCTTTCCCCGATCGTTATGGGTGACCTTTGAGTATGGGTTTCCACACACTACACGGTGAGCCATAGCCGATCTCTCTGAGGTACACCGTTGCTGCTTTGGCCATACTTTGGGTATGCACAAAGGCCTTTTTCTTTTCTCTACTCGGCCAAAGTGCAGGGGCAAGAGATTGATTGATGAGATGACCGACTTAGGCGCTCCCCAATACGAGAGAGGTCTCAAATAGGGGCAGTCTTGACCCTCGTGAAAGTGAGTTTTCATGCTAAATCTAGCCAATAAGGGCTATCAAAAATAAATTAATGATCTGATCAAAGTAAAATTATGAAAATCATAGGCATGACAAGAGTGACAGTACAGTTCCCCATGGGACGTCATGAGCCCGGTCGCATGTATGCCTGAAAAATATGGGTCTGAAAATCAAAGACACAAAGCCCCGGCGCAACAGACTATATCTTTGAGGGGTAGTGCCCTAGAAGAAATTCAAGTCCTGATGTCTCCCGTCCTGCACAAAGCTTGTCTCCTAATTTTTCTTCTACTTCTCCCTCTTAGGCTGGGTTGTATCCTGGGTATGGCCTTAGTAGGGGCACCGTTGTTTAGAGGCGGTTAGTTATGGCGAGCCACCCTCACATGCACACCCTACTTAAGGAAAATCTTTTATAAGAGGGGTGGGAACGATGATCCCTGGCCAATAGTTTAAGCCCGTCTCTAGGTGCTGCAGATAGCTTTGTAAAAATCTAAATAAAATGAAATACTTCAAAATTCAAAAAAAAATAAAAAAATGAAATACTTCAAAAATTCTAGAAAAATGAAATATTTCAAAATCCAAAGAAATCAAATACTTCAAAAATAAAAAAATCAAATATTTTTAAAAATCCAAAAAAATCAAGAAAATTGAAAAATCAAAAAATATTTATCTTTTTATTCCTTTCTATCTATTTATTTTGAGGACGGATATGATCTGTTTGTTAAGTGTGCAGGTTGCAAGTGTTCAAGCTTCTTTGCTATATCTTTTGCTCTGCCTCATGTTCACATCTTTCGGATATGTCCTCTCCTTCTTCAATCTTATCTTTCGATCTGTTCTGAAGCTCATGTCCTTCTCAGCTTATGAAAACATGATCATATCTTTATGAGAGGGCTTTGCCTCATGATTATGAACCTGGCGGTTCTGCTTTATTCTGATCTTGGGTTTTGATTGAAGGGCGTATTTGTAATGTCTTTTATCCCACCGTGTTCTTGTCACGTGTTTATGTCCCTCAGTGTCATCCCACACATGTTGTTTTGTCCCTCACCGCATGTTGTTAGTTGTCTTGCATATGTTGTTAGTTGTCCCTCTATGTCCCGTATGTTGTCCCAACCGTATGGTCATCCTGCATATTCTTGTCACGACCGTGTGTTGTCTCACCGCGTTGTTATCTTGTCCCACCACGTTCATCGTGCATACATGTGGTTTGTTCATGCCATTGCATATGTGTGCTTGTTGTTATGTTTTGTTGCATTATTTTCCATTCGTTTGATTGTTATGTTATGTGGTGTTGTCTGTCGTTCAGTTGGTTGTTATGTTATCTTTGTTAAGTTATGCTTACTTATTTGTCGTGTTTGTCTTGTGTGGCAATCCATAAAAAGTAGAAAATCAAAATCTAAAAAATGCAGTGTCGGTTGGCAGGTAAGTCAGGTATGGCTCTCTATCCATGCTCACTGTTGCATTACTATATGGTATCTACATTATTATAGCCTCGAGAACCGGCTGGTCATTCATGTGTTCTGGGATCTGATGTTCCCCTTTAACAAAAATGATGATGATCTAAGTTCACATGTTTTATCGTTGGATAGGCCGTTAGGTTGGCAGAGTTGGGGACGATGGTTTTATCTTACACACCGTGGTTGCAGATAAAGTCTTGACCCTGGTTTATCCGGTCTAGCAATACTATTCTCGAGTATCTTGTTATTTTATCCTTTCTTTGCATTCGTTTTGGTGACTTCTTTATTTTAGCCCAGCATGCATAATACGCATCTTTGAGCATTCACGTGCCCTCATCTGTCTGAGTAATCTCGGTAATGGTGGAAAAATGTGTTCATGATCTCGAGTAAGAAGAATTATTCCACTCTGAGTTGGAAAGTTTCCTTCGGTCTGTTTGCTTGGTATGGTTAGCTAAGGATTCCTGTCTTGAGTTTAGTTAATCATCTATTTACTTTTCCGTTGCTCCGGTCGCTGGTCGTGTTTTCTTTTCCTTAGTTGTTAGTTTCTACAGACATGTGTCATTCGGTTTTGCCATTCCTTGTGATTAGTTTTAAGTTTTCCGGAAAATTCCTATTGCTCGTTGGTTAACGACGGGTGTCGTTTACCTTAACGCCCGCTTTTCATTCCAATCCGCTTCATTTACGTTTCACCTCCATGTTCCATGTTGCTTTCACTTCACCTCCACTCGTTCCCCTGCAAAGAGGACGTTAAGGAGGGGCATCTGTTGACACCCGTTTCATGACCAATGAGTTGGGTTATCTTCTTACTTATCTTTATGATGCTCCGAATTATACGCCATTTTTTGGGCCATCTTAGTCAGTTTTTGGGGCTTATTTCATGGGTCATTCTCCTTGATTGGGTCTCGCTCCTTATTTGTTTTCCGTGGGTTGAAGCTCAGTGGGCTTTCAATGGTTTTGTTACAATCTGGCACCTAGCGGTCTATAACACGGCCGTTAGCGTTATTGGCGGTCTATTCTTTGACCATTTTTTTGCACATGTGCACCGACCTGATCCACTGTTGCACCGACCTGGTTTCGCTCTTGCATCGACCTGATCTTTTCTCTGGCGGTCTATTGAATGGGCATTTGATGACGTTTGGCGATCTATCTATGAACCGCTAGATGGCGTCAGAGTCCAGAGCCAACGTCTTTCCTTCCGTCTTTCCTTCCGTCTTATCTGTTGAGCTCTGGCGGTTTATCGTATGGCCGTTAGAGGCATTCTGGCGCTCCTCCCTTTGACCGCTAGATGATGCCAGAGTCCAAAAGCCAATGTATTTCCTTCCGTCTTATCCGTTGTGATGTAGCGATTTATCGTGGGACCGTTAGAGCTTTCTGGCGCATGAACCTTGGACCGTCACCTTCTTGTAGAGTCCTTATTTTGAAAACTTCGCCCGTTGGCCTTATCTTTTGTTGAATAACGCTGGGTGGCAGTCCATTCTTTGGCCGTCAAATGGCTCTGGCGGTTTATCGTAAGGCCGTCAATTCAGGCAGAGAGTTCTAGCAGGACTGCCCTTTCTCTGCTACGACGTGGCCGAATTAAGAGTTTGATCTGATGATTTCTCCTTCGATACTCATCCTTAGAAGCTCACGTTTGTTTCTGTGGACTCTTGGGAGTATTATCTTCAAAGATTATCTGGTTTTGGCCTAATTTCAAGTCATTATCTCTCTAACTCGGACTTAGAGTTTGAGGGTCTATAAATAGAACCCTTGACTTCATGGCTTGAAGAGGAGATTTCTGGAGTTCACATCGAAGTGTTGCCACATCCTGGAGCTAGAACTAATCAAGGAGAACTACTTCCCATGTCCATCTGCTTCCTAAGTCCAGGGAGTATCAAATTCCAAGGGTTTTTAGTGTTAATTTCTTCTTTAGTCCTTCTTTTCCCCTCATAGCATTCAAGGCATCTTCCCTCTTATTCTCCCATGTTCTTCCATCTTCTGCATCATTTTAAAACCTCCTCCCATCTTTTAAAACGCCCCACAGGGGTTAAAAAACCAACCTCCCAGGTATTCCCTTTCTAATTGCATGTTTTAAAATTTTCTTCCATTATAGTTACTACACTCCTCAAAGGGCTAATCTGGGTGTTTTTTTGTCTCTACACATTTTTGCTGGTTTTACAGGTCCATAGCACGAGGCCCAAGTCTTCTGGCCGGCTGGAAGAAGTGGAGATCAAAGTCCCAAAGTTCCTTTTCTGCGGTTCTCTGGCGGTTGTGTATCGGAGCGCTAACGTCCTCTAGCGGTTTATCGTAAGATAGTCATCTCCATCTGGCGCGCCTGTCTTCGACCGTCATTATTCGTAGAAGTGCAGTCTTCTTTCTCCCGTGGGCGGGTGTTGCATCCACCTATTTCCAAGGTATTTATCCTAGTTTTGGCTAGTTTAATACTTTGGTGGCGATCACATCTTTCTAGTTTGGGCAGTAGTCCTCTCTCTCATCATATTTCTTCTTTACTTACTTTTTCTTGCTTGTCCCACACCTACGGTGTGTGTTTTCTTTTACTCCTTTGCTCCACGCCTGGCGTGTGTTTTTCTTTTCCTTTGCTTAGTTCTGAAAGGGATGGCATGCTCATACTTAGAATCCATGCTGATTGCCTAGGTTCATGTTACACATGTTCATAGGTTGATTGCATATTACACATTTTTTATTCATATTTCTATTGTTTACATCACATTCATTTGCAAAGGAACCAATTAAAATCAACATACATGTGGTCTGGATGTTTTTCATCTTCAAAACTCGGTGGCTGTTCAACATACATGTCCTCCTTTACAAAACCATTCAAAAAAGAACATTTAACATCCATTTGAAAAGGTTTAATGTTGGGAGAACATGTAAAAGCAAGTAATATTCTTACAACTTCTAGTCTAGCCACGGGTGAAAATGATTCATCAAAATCAATTCCTAATTCTTGACTATTGTCTTTGGCTACAAGCGAGGCTTTATTCCTAATTACTACCCCTTAATCACTAAGCTTGTTTCTAAAAACCCACTTGTGCCAATTACTAGGTGATTCTTAGGTTTCGGCACAAGAAACCACACCTTATTCCTTTGGAATTTGTGTAATTCCTTCTGCATAGCCAAGATCCAAAAACTGTCATTTAAAGATTCTTCTATTGACTTGGTTCAAATTGAGAGAATAGGGCAATATAATCAGTTTCGAGAACTTCCCTGAGTGATGCCCTTGTTCTTATTCCTTATTCCACATTTTCTAAAATGTTCTCTTGAGGATGATCTCTGGGAAACGTCCATTGTCTTGGGCAATCCTGATTTTGATTTTCTTGTGCGGCTTCTTCTTGGGCTGGAGCTTCATCATTTCTTTGGCTTGACTCTGCTTGTTCCACATTGACTAGATTTTCACCATCTCTCTTCTCCTCTTTTTCTTCGTGCCCTACATCCAAGAAATGAGTATCTTTATTAGACATTCTTGAAGTATATTCATCAATGATAACATGGGGGCTCTCCTCTACCACAAGAGTACGCATGTTATAAACTCGGTATGCTCTAGATGTAAGTGAATAACCGAGAAAAATATCTATGTCACTCTTTGCAGCAAACTTCTCCAAATTGTCTTTAGAATTATTCAGATTATAACACACATACCCAAAAGGTTTAAGATGTGCAATATTAGATTTCATACCTTTATAGAGTTCATATGGAGTTTTCTTGAGTATGGGTCTTACCATGGCACGATTGATGATGTAACAGGCCGCATTGATTGTTTCGGCCCAGAAATACCTTGGTAAGTCATTTTCTGCAAGCATCGTCCTTGTTGTAGACACTCTAAAATTGACACTAAGTTGAGTAAATTTTATGTCACAATGCAATGCCCCAAAGTGGATTTCATCTTGAGTTGAATAAAAAGGTTTTTTGTTTTTTCAGAATTTTTCTTGAATTTGCGTCAGCTTTCCTCGACGCTAATTTTTATGGGCGACTTCCAGCCCAGACGCTCATTCTTCAGCTATTTATCGATTATTTTCTAATTTTCGGGAAATGGCGACTTCTATAGCAGACGCTAATTCATTTATTGATAATTATTGCTAAATTTTGATCAAGAATGAGCGACCACTTATGTGGACGCCAATTAATTAACGACTGCTATGGGAGACGCTAATTCTTATGGAAAGTCTGGAATTACTAAAATTAAATCTCAAGAATGAGCATCCTTCATGGTGGACGCACATTTAATTAGCGACGATGATGGTCAACGCCCATTCTTCTTGCATTTCTGATTTGATCTGGGCTCCTTCCCTTGGTTGTTTATTGCCCATTTTGATCCTTCCGTTTCTTGGGGAAGTCTATCCCCTTCCTCGCTTGGAATCCTTTCTGAGCTAGGACTCCTCTCTTATAAATTTGGAATCCTTTGTGCCAGCGCGAAGAAAGGGAGAAAAAAAGCACAAGAGCAAAAAGAAAAAAGGAGAGAAAAACACAGAAGTACAGCAACACGCACATGGGCTAGCTCTGTGGATTATTCCAGCGAGAGGACTCCTCTTCTACCGCAGTGTCATCCAAGTGGAGGACATCCCACCATTTTCTTCTTCTGATCTCCATTCTTTCATTTATTTCATTTGCATACTGCATCATTTCATCCATTGGTCACACACCTACATCTGGCATTCACTAGATCTCTCTTGGCACATCACTGCATCACATTCATTCTCCCACCCTTATGCTAAGGGGTTTAAAAATACACAATGTGTGTTAGTCTCCCATTTGCATATGTTCATTTTCATTAAGAATTGATACTGCACAAACTTGTTCCTAATTCGGTGCTATCTTCCTTTTGTTTGTGCTTGTTTCAGGGTAATCAAATCAAGAGACCCCCTTAGTCGGCCGACCGGTTGAAGGAGGAAGCAAAACTCACACACCCCGCTTCATCAGGTATTGCCTGTGATCATTCTTTTATCACTGTTGAGGATATTTCCTCTGGCGATCACATTCATTTGAGCACCACGTGCTCCCCTTTTATTTTCTCTGTCAACATTATATTTTACTATCTTTCACATTTGCACACTAAGTGACGCGTTCACAGATTGACGATCACGGTGGGATCTTATTATCTTTTTATTTGATTGTCCTTCCTATTGGTACCCACGTGTGCCCCTCCTTGGTGCTCCACGTAGCACATTATTTCCTTTCTTATCTCCTTTTTACACCACGTGCACATCCCCGCTTGGTTGTCTAATTAGTGAACTAGTGCTTATGTGCTTGTGTTGAAAGTAGTAAAGGATTGTTCAATTTCTGAGTTTTTGAGAATTGGCGTCCAACCTTCTGGACGTAGATACTTGATCAGCGTCTCTCCGTAGAGTAACCCATTTTATTTATCTGCTATTTTTATAAGAATTTGTTGTTATCTGCGTCGTCCCACAGGGATGCCATTTCTTTATTTATAATTATTATTCTCTGGAATCAGCGTCTCTCCATAGGGGCGCCATTTTCTGTTTATTTATTATTCGAGATTCTGTGTCTGCTTAGGCAAACGCCCATTTCCTGTTGTGCGTCCAACCTTCTGGACACTATTTCTTTGTGCGTCCATCCTACTGGACGCTATTTCTTGCTAATTGATTTTTGCCTGTCGCAGCATCATACGAGCATTTTGGCCGAGGGACCTCCTCCCTCTCCACTTCTAGGATCCACTACCCCTTCTTGGACTTAGAAAGACCCTCCAATTGAGCATTCTGTCTCATTGGATTGTAATTTCTTTATCCAAGACCTCCATAAGCCCTCACACCCGTGGATTCCCTCACGGAAGCTAGGCAGGTTGTATCTTGAAGTACCCAGGAGGTTATTTGACCTAATCATGGTTGAGAGAGTGAAAACATAGGCTACCCGATGGCATATTCAAACTGAAACTTAGCTTAACTCACTGAGAGTTAAACCCACTGATATGCTAATATGTCATCTATAATTTCAACAGAGAACCTGTGGAAAATTGGTCGTAAGGCATTTCAACTTGTTTGTAGCTTGCTTGATGAGTGGTGTTTGTTTCTTTCAATTGCGCTTGTTGGATATTGTGATTGCTTTAGTCAGTCATTAGAAACATGATGCTCAGGTCGGGTAAAGTTGTTAAGATGGCTAATCTGGAGCACTTTCAAGAGGAGGGTGAGGCCGGTCAATTTGATCAGGCCGGTGAGTTTTCCCAACATCAATTCCAATCGGAGGGAGATTATGTCTCCGCTCAATACCATCCTTCTCAATATCAAGCTTTTCAACAAGAGGGAGACCATGCTCCTATTTATCAGTTCAACCCCTAACATCAACCCTCTCAAGTTTATATGGTTGACACTACTCAAGGGGGGGATCCTTCATCTCAAGTGCAACCTGCAACCCGATCTACATCTGGGGAAGCTTCCCATTCACTTAATGTTGATGATCTCATCAACGTTCTCTCTCAATTGGATGAGGCCCAACGCCAAAAGATCTAGGCTGCTCTTATGGGAAAAATCTATCCCTCTTTCCTCTTCGAACCCTCCCCAGACTGCGGGTGGCTTTCAAGCCCATTCTTCTAATGACCAGGCGGTCCACTAAGGGAATCCATCCGGTGTTCCTTCCCGTCTGATAACCCCTATCCCTGCTGCGGCAGGTCATTCTTTTGTCGAGCCACAAAACTCGTCTCCTCCTTTATTTTTGAGAAGGCCCATGCCTAATCAGTTTCCCCCCAATCCGGCCCCGGCTGAGTTTACTACCAACACTCTCCTTCAGAAGATTGCTAGTATGGAGGAGCAGCTCAAGAAGATGTCTATTACTAAAGATGCTCCGGAGGTCACTGTCCCCACTCTGCCAGTTTTTCACCTCCTGCCGTCAGAAATGCCAAACTTTCGGCACTATAATGGAACGGGCAATCCGTTCATTCATTTGAAAGACTTCATGTATGAAACATCCTTTTGGCTGAACAACAAAACATCTTTGTCCTATCTCTTCATAAGGTCCCTTGACGGCTCGGCCCTTGAATGGTTTTCCTCTTTGGAGCCGGCTGAAGCCGGTGATTTTGATATTGTTCAGAGGAAGTTCTTGCAGAAGTATAGAGATCGTGTGGGTCCCTCTTTGTCGGTTACTGATTTAGTTGCTGAGAAGATGAAGCCTGAGGAAGACTTCATTCAGTTCGTTGACAGATGGAGGTCAATGGCCGAGAAGTTGAAAGATACGTTGTCAGAAGCTGAGCAAGTTAAGATGATAGTTTCCAATGCTACTCCTCAGTTCCGTCACATCCTGGCTATGAACAAGTTAAATACCATGGAGGAGCTTTATGAGAGGGCAAGATACATTCAGACTCAGATGAAGGACTTTCCCATCATATCTATGTTCGAACAGAAACCAAGAGTACCAAGGAAAGCAAATGCCACGAGTAACAATGGTGCCACTACTGAGGGTGTGGTTGTGAATGAGCAGGTGGGCGCGGTTGACAATCCCATACAAACCCGTAATCCTCCTAACCAAAGGCCACCACAACAATTTCAACAACCCTCCTTCTTTAACCAAGCTCCACACCAACAAAATAACCCTCCTCAGCCCTTTCGACCTCCCCCTCCACAGAATCAAGCTATACTACAAAATCCTTCACCTCCTCAGCAATACCACCAGGTGCCCCCACCAGCAAATTATGACCCCCGGCAGTCGAGAAGACACGCAGGCCCCAAGAGATCCCAGTATCCTCCATTACCCGAGAGCCTTCCTGATATTTGTAATGCTCTTATGGCCGCCAACGATCTCACCTTACCAAAAGAAAGGCCGGCCTGGCCCCAAAATGTGGATACCTCTCGGTATTGTGTTTACCACCGACAGGCCGGGCACAATGTCGATCATTGTTTTCATTTTAAGGATTATATATATGATCTGAATGATCAGGGCGGCATTGACTGGGATGAGATGAGAAGATTCATCGCAACACTGAAAGCAAGAAGGCCTCCTTGGCAACAGGCTCAACAGCAGTTCAGCAAGTTCAAGTACCACAGCCGGACTTGTGGATTGTCCAAAATCCGCTACCGGAGCACCCCGCCCAGAATCAACAAGTAAACCCTGTCACTACCTTCCCCGAGGTGGAGAGAGGATATGGATGGCATGTTGAGAGCGCCTCCATCGCCTCCTTAAACCAAAATCCTAATCAGTTTCTCCGTTTACTGAGAACACCTCAGCCTTCTCCGTTTCTACAACCTTCCCGACCCCTTAGGCGCGTCATCAATCAACCTCACTTTTTTACCAACCCCCCACTGTAAAGGCCCCTTCTCATTCGCCCTTCCCCCTCTTTGCCTACACCAAAACCCCTCCTACCTCCACGAATCCTTTGCCACCCAGGCCACTCCTTATCCGCCCCTCGCTGGCGTTTCCACCCACCTCCGTCAACACTAATCCTGGACCTGCTAGGCCTTTGCTGCTTCGTCCTTCCCCAAACCCCCACATGCCTACCACCACTAACCCTTCACCTCCAGGGCCCATTTTTGTCCACCCTTCACCTGCCCCTTCAACCACAATTCCTTCCAACCCTCTTGCCGTTGCGCCTTCATTACCAACCACACCAGTCCCCACCAACCTTCAGCCGACAAGGCCCCTTATCAGGGTTCCCCAACCGGTTGTTCCTGTTCAACCCGTTAACCCTGATATTCGTTCTTCTTCCACTAACCCTCCATCCACCAACAACCCAACGGAGGCGCAGAGTTCTCAAACCATGGTGCTTCGCAGTGGACGGATTTTCTGATGGGGACATGAAAGTAAGACCACCAACTTTTTTTATTTACATTTATATCCTTGAGTCAATTGTATGGCAATTATAAGCCAATGTGTTAGTCCTTAGAAATTAGTGGTTTTCTTTGCAAAAAGGCCATGTTGGCCCAGTGGGACCCCCGCTCTCTCTCCCATTAGGCCACCTAGACTCTAGGGCCCATGTGGGGCTGGTCGAAGGTCCAAGGTGGGCTTGACCATTCAAGACCATTCTTCCCCTTGACTTCTAAGGAGGGCATCCCCCCCCATTTATCCTTTTTTTATGTTGTTTTGACCACATGGGAGAAGGGAGAAGGAATTAAATATTCTCATCCCCTAATTGCCCCTCCCTAACCCTAGATCTGAGGGTAGTAATGGTCATTTAGTTAGGGTTATAAAACTCATGTGCTTTCATTATTTTGAGGAATTAATGAAGAAAAATTTGCATTGTGCACAAGAATGCCCAAGGGCGCCCCTCTCCTCTCTCTCCCCCCTTGCAGCTGGATTGCTGTGAATTCCTAGGGTGGATGCCCTAAACCATGGTGGATTCCAAGGTTTATCTCTTCTCTTGGGTGTGAAGCTCAGCCACAGCCGTCGCCGCCTCCGTTCGTGCCACCGTCGAGCCACCAAAACCCAGCTTCCACCCTGCTGTCCTGAATTTCAAGATTCCTATACAGAAGCTCAGTAAAAAGGTTGGTACCGAAGATCCGACCGTCAGATGGAGTTGAGCTTTTGAGGGTTAGTTCCCCCTGCCGTCCCCCATGTCCAGTTAAATTTTCAGGCCAATCAGCCCCCGTTTGCCTCCCTTCCCGGTCAAATCTTTCCACCCCTTGCAATCTGCCATTTTACAGTTCTCCGGGATAGCACCCTGTTCTTTTATTTTTCTTCCCACTCAAAACACGTCAGAAAAATCCCAAAATATTTGTGTGTCATCCTCACATTCCCCCCTTCCACCCATAAAATTCCCAGAGTCTAGATCCACCATTTTCATTTTGGTCAAAGTTCATTTTTGGGCAGATCTCATTCTGTCCTGTGTGATCTGGATTCCGAGCCAAAAAAGTTTATGGAGCACAGAGTTTTGTATTTTAAATTGGACTGTTGGATGGATATAAAAATCACGTATGTTGTAGATCTTTGAGTCTACTTTCCAACGGCATTGATCTCGCCTCAATCCGACACCGGATCTGAGCGTGGCGATTGTTTTCATGGAGGCGCGCAAACCATTTTCGTGAACAGGCCAGTAAGAGCAGTCCAAGGTTATTTCTCCCATAAATCCTCGTCTCCGAACCAGCGACCTCCGCTCCCGGGGATCGACCAGCAACCCCCCAGCAGTGTCCCAGCTAGCCGCCACAGCAAGGAGACATCCGGATGCCGCCGTCCAAGCAGCCGGACCCGCCTGCTGTCCCGTGGGCCCAGCAGCCCGTCTCCGGCCCAAAAGCCCTTCCGGGTTGCTGCCTGTCAACCCGAGCTCGCTACTCCCGGGTCCCACTGTAGCCCTTTACCTCCCTGTGTGGAGTGGGCATAAAAATCACTGCTGTAACTATTGTTTAATTACTGTACCGGGAGTACGAGTCTTGGCCGGGGTCGTCTTCCCCACGCCCGGAGAGTGGAGGTATCATGTCCGCTCCCCAGTTTGGCATTTGCTTTTCTCGTATGTATTCATATGCCGCTGCTAGAGTGATAGAAAATTAGCTCGTTCAATTTTAATCACCGCTGCGAGAGTGAGTGCGAGACGCGTCCCGTGACTCGATCCGAGCACGAGAGTGAGTTGACCACCCTGACTCATTGCCGGTTTCTCAACCGCGCATATCCGCATGCTTCCCTCGCTAAGGACGAGTCGCGAGTTTTCCTAGAGTCTCAGGATCGCTTCCAATTTGACATCGAGTCGCATATCATCCCGCATCAAATTGGTATCAGAGCATGTTTAAGTCTAGGGTAGTCAGTCCAAAGCGTCGCATTGTCTTCCCATACCCGGTATATTAAAAGGTGCCCCCGGAACGATAGGTTACGCCTATTGGGAAGGTAGCACACTTACGTGAGTGCGATCTTCGGATCAAACCTCTGCCACGTACCGGATACTGGTTGAGTCTAGGTTTATAGTCGAGTTTGCATTCCAACTTTGCATTGTTCTATAGGGTCGTGTCTAGTCCATTAGAGTGTCACTCAGTTGTCTGCATGTCCAACTACCCACCAGCCCATGGCCGTTCCCCGAGACCATGAATCCAAGTGGTCATCCCTGGTGGCCCAATTCGGGGCTCTCATGGCCTGACCCCCGGGGCTCGCCCCTATCATTCAACCACCGGATGACCCGACCCCAAAGTCGACAATCGAGTCGTTCCAGCGCCCTATAGTGTCCACTGCCATCCTACCTAATGGGTTGCATACGGAGATCGACTTAATCAGTCGGGTGTCATCTAATTGTGTCTCTCAAGACATTGTCGAGTCACTCTCTAAGACAGGGGAGATTATTCTCAATGGTGGCTTAGCGTTCGTAGAGTTCCAATGGAGGTTCGGCCCCATCCTATATGACGATGGAGCATGGTGCAAGGTCGACACACTTGCTGGTCCATGCATCATTTTAGGACAAACTTGGTTGGAAGAGAGGAGAGCGATCTTTGACCGGGACAGGAGGACCTGCACCTTACACCCACCTCACCTACCCGGCGAGTTCATCTTACACGATGGCATTCAGCCGACCACCTCTGTGTCGCCAGCCACCCACCCCCAGCAGCCCGCTCTACCCCCGGAGTCACGCCCGCCACCACTCCCGAAGCCCGCCCATGTTAGCCATATCTTCGACTAGTGTCCTTCACGTACACCTATCTTAGAGGACACACATTTGGAAGATGCCCCACCTGGGGTTATTCTAGTGAGTTATGAGGCTGACCAAGAGTTGGCCGAGAAATACCTCGCTGAGGTTGAGGGGTTAGAGATCAATCCAATAGATCACCTAGAGGGCTAGGGTCTGTCAGTCACCCCATCACCACCGGATGACCCCGTGCTGTCACCCATCCTAGGTTCCCTTGACGGCCCTGACCAGTCTGTCACCTCTCTTTTGCTAGTCACTCTCGAGCAGCAGTCAGCCATCCCACTTTTACCCGTTTCTCCTATGGTAGCGCAGCCACTAGTGACTACCGTACCACTGCCGACACCCTATGTTGACGCGGTATGGTTTGATTTTTGCCACGCGTACGAGAGACAATGTCCGGACTTCCCATTTTCCATGCTCCACACCAAACGTCCGGATTATCATCCCGTCACCCGCCTCCTGATCCTCTTACACTTCCGTACCCGAGGACGAGTCTTCTCAAATCAGAAGCGGTTGACGAGGGCTGAGACTCACGGCATCAAGTTGTGGGTCAATCTATCTTTACACCTAGTGTATGCAGACGGTGTCCAACATTCCCACAAAGTCTTCCTTAGTAAGTCCCTTGCGTGTGTCATCAGTCATAGGAAGTCATTAGTTGCTGTCTCTCCGTCTGTCCTCATCCCATAGTCTATGAGTCTGTTTTGCTTATTTATACAGTTTATTTGTCGAGCATATAGGGGTCTGCATGCGTCAAGTTGAGTCGGTCTAATGCAAGCTCGTAATGTCAGTCCCTTTCGAGTCTGAGGCAAGTCGGATCTCATGCCTACGTTGTGGACTTGCCTGACGAATATGGGAACAACTCTACCTTCAATGTCTCGGATCTAGTCACCTACAGGGACCCAGCGGTGATTCCCAGTGAGTCTTTTGAGCCGTCTCCTCCTTTAAGAGTGACCCCACCCCGGAGTGTCCACCACTAGCGGCATTCCCATAGCAGCGTGAGCATATAGAACATATACAGGATGAGAAGGTGACGATTACTAGGAGTGGAGTGTACCCGCGCTACCTGGTACGGTGGAGAGTACGGCCCACATCTGTTGACACGTGGATCACCCGAGTAGAGATATAGATCCGCAGGAGCGACACATGAGCATCCGCACCCCTTACTCGGCGGGGTCGAGTTTCTCCCACCCGGGGAGAATTGATGGAGACATGAAAGCATGACCACTAAATTTTTTTATTACATTTATATCCTTGAGTCAATTGTATCACAATTATAAGCCAATGTGTTAGTCCTTAGGAATTAGTGGGTTTCTTTGCAAAAAAAAATGTTGGCCCGGCGGGACCCCTGTCCTCTATCCCATTAGGCAACCTAGGATCTAGGGCCCGTGTGGGACTAGTCCAAGGTCCAAGGTGGGCTTGACCATTCAAACTTGGACCATTCTTCCCCTTGACTTCTAAGGAGGGCACCCCCCCATTTATCCTTTTTTTACGTTGTTTTGACCACATGGGAGAAGGGAGAAGGAATTAAATATTATCATCCCCTACTTGCCCCTCCCTAACCCTAGATCTGAGGGTAGTAATGGTCATTTAGTTAGGGCTATAAAACTCATGTATTTTCATTATTTTGAGGAATTAATGAAGAAAAAATTGCATTGTGCACAAGAATGCCCAAGGGCGCCCCTCTCCTCTCTCTCCCCCCTTGCAGTTGGGTTGCTGTGAATTCCAAGGGTGGATGCCCTAAAACTTGGTGGATTCCAAGGTGTATCTCCACCCCTGAGTGTGAAGCTCAGCCACAGCCACCGTCGCCTCTGTTCGTGCAGCCGTCGAGCCACCACAACTCGGCTTCCACCCTGCTGTCCTGAATTTCGGGATTCCTAGATAGAAGCTCAGTAAAAAGGTTGGTACCGAAGATCCGACCGTCAGATAGAGCTGCGATTTTGAGGGTTCGTTTCCCCTGTCGTCCCCCATGTCCAGTTAAATTTTTAAGCCAATCAGCCCCCGTTTGCCTCCCTTTCCAGTCAAATCTTTCCACCCCTAGCAATCTACCAATTTGCAGATCTGCGGGATAGCACCCTATTCTTTTATTTTTCTCTCCACCCAAACCACGTCATAAAAATCCCAAAATATTTGTATGTCATCCTCGCATTCCCCCCTTCCACCCATAAAATTCCCAGAATCTAGATTCACCATTTTCATTTTGGTCAAAGTTCATTTTTAGGCATGTCTCATTCTGTCCTGTGAGATCTGGATTCTGAGCCAAAAAATTTTATGGAGCACAGAGTTTTGTATTTATAAATCAGACCGTTGGATGGATATAAAAATCACTTATATTGTAGATCTTTGAGTCTACCTTCCAACGGCGTCAATCTCGCCTCGATCCAACATCGGATCTGAGTGTGGCGATCGTTTTTGTGGAGGCGCGCAAACCTATTCCGTGAATAGGCCAGCAAGAGCAGTCCAAGGTTAATTCTCCCAAAAATCCTCGGCTCCGAACCAGCGACCCGCTCCTGGGAATCGACCAGCAACCCCCCAACAGCATCTCAGCTAGCCGCCGCAGCAAGGAGATGTCCGGACGCCGCCATCCCAGTAGCCGGACCCGCCTGCTGTCCCATGGGCCCAACAGAACCGAACCGGACCAGCAGCCCGTCTCCACCCCGAAAGCCCTTCCGGCTTGCTACCCGTCAACCCGAGTTCGCTACTCCCGGGTCCCACTGTAGCCCTTTACCTCCCTGCGTGGAGTGGGTATAAAATTCACTACTGTAACTATTGTTTAATTACTGTACTGGGAGTACGAGTCCTGGCCGGGGTTGTCTTCCCCATGCCCGGAGCGGGGAGGTATCATGTCCGCTCCCTAGTTTAGCATTTGCTTTCCTCGTATATATTCATATGCCGCTGCTAGAGTGATAGGAAATTAGCTCATTCAATTTTAATCACGGCTGCGAGAGTGAGTGCTGTTGTGACCCCTCTATGTTGATGATGTTGACACTTGCTCTATTCTTTGGCAACACCATTGTTTTGATTGATTGGCAACTGAGTTTGATTTGATGAAATTGCTCCATCACATTGACTATGTGTTCTTTGCTTTTAATACACTGTTGTTTGCAATTCTTACCGTCATAAGTCCACACACTGCATCTCAATTAAATTGATTAAGTGTGCACAGCATCAACGCATCATGTTACAGCGTCAACGCATAAGTCCACACACTGCATCTCAATTAAATTGATTATGTGTGCACAGCGTCAACGCATCATGTTACAGCGTCAACGCACCGTTGGCTTTGAACCTCAGAGTCTGTACATCCGAATTGCCCTTGATCTGCTGAAATGTATACACTCATTCACTGTAGCCTTCACACATTAAAGTCCATACATTCATCAATTACTTTTCACTCAATGCAAAGTCTATACACTGGGGTCTTTTCCCTACGTGTCTTAGGCGAAGTCTGAACATTTGATTCTGAAGCCTGAAGTCTATACAGTCCAGCCTAGTCCTACGATCAAGGCTTTAGCTACACTCAATTTTGTACATTGGCTTCGCTTCATCAAGTCTGTACATTGACTTGCCAACTTCCTTGAAGTCTGTACATCGCTTCATGTCCCCAAAGTTTGCACATCAACAGTGATCTTTGAAGTCTGTACACTGCTTCAGGAGCTTCAAGTCCACACATCGCTCAAAGTCTGTACAGAGTCCAGCGTCTCAGTTAGCGTCTCATGTACTTGAGCAAAGTCTGTACATCCACAGTGTTAGTCAAAGTCTATACATTAATCTTCTAATCCAAAGTCTGCACATTGGTCTTCGAATCCAAAGTCTACACTATGGTCGGTGACAAGTCTGTACACTGGCCTTAGCCTTTCAAGTCTACACACTGACGGCTGAACTAAGAACTCTATACATCGTCTGTCTGCACTAGAGTCTCATGGAGTCTATACATTGCACTCGTCTTCTAAAGTCTATATACTGAAGTCTTCGCATTCGTTTGCATTACATGAAGTCCATACAGTGGGTAAAAGTCTGTACACTGTCCATGCTTCATGCAGCGTCAACTCAGTGCTTTATGCAGCGTCAACTCCTCAAGTATATACAATGCAATGTACATACTTAAATCTTATGTCTTTATTCTTGTTGCTGAAGGGAACAGGGTCGACGCCTGGAGCTTAAAGCGTCCACGCATCAGTAGACGAAGCATGAGATATCTTCCACTGCGTCAACGCCACAAGCAAGCAGCGTCGATGCAGCAGTTGAAGAAGCATTCATCTTCACAGGCTATTCCACTGCGTCAACGCCACAAGCAAGCAGCATCGACGCAGCAGCTAAAGAAACGAGGCTAATGGCTACTAGAATGCCTCACTGCGTTAACTCCATTGAGTGAAAGCGTCGACGCAGCAAGTCAGATTGATGACTTTGAGCACGTGAACGGAGAACTCTATACATCGGACTGAAGAAGCTAATGAGAGGCACGTGATCCCAGGTACCTGACTCATGATCCGAAAAGGACAAGGTATCCAGATGAGGATACGTGTACTGACACTCCATTGCATGCTGCCACGTGGTCCAAATTGCTGGGCGGGAAACGTGGAGAGCACACGCCTGCTGCTGTTGCTGCTATATATACGAGCCTTCTTCCACAGAAGAAAGCTGATCGAAGGAGAAGAAGAAAAAGTATATACACTCAGCAGCAGTGAGCCTTCGATCCACAGAGAGAAAAGAGAGAAGAAGAAGATACAGAGAAGAAGAAGAAGAAATAGAGAAGAAGGAGAAAAGAGAGAGAGTGAGGTGAGAGAGAGCTGATCGAGAGTGAGAGTGAGAGTGTTGGTATCTCAGTCTCGTGGTTCAAAACCAGAGCTGAGCTTTGCTCTTTAAGAGCTACATTGCTTTTGGGTTTTTATTTTTCATTTTGATTCTGTCTTTCATTTTCGAATGCTGTTTCTTCAAGCTGTGTGTCAGCGTTCTTGCAGTGGTGGTCTCCACTGGACGGGTTAAGCTGTATTTCCCCAGCGGTTGCAGAGGATCAGATCCTCTGGTCGGCAAGCTGTAGTGCCCAGCGAAGCTGTGTATCAGCGGGTTGTTTGGCCAAGCTGTAAAGCCCAGCGGACGCAAGCTGTGCGGCGCAGCAGGAAGCCATACTCGGTTGAGTGTGGGGTGGACGTAGGTCGTTGACCGAACCACCTAAAAATTGTGTGTGCAGTGTGTTTGTGTTTTTGTGTGATCTGTGTGCGATGGGAATTTCTTGCTTAGCTTGTTTGATTGCATCGCTTATGCTCATGTCTAGCTTTCTACCTTTTGCTTAGCACTTTTCATTTAGCTTTATTGATGCTTGCCTAAATTCCGCTCTAGAACTTACAATAGTTTTAAATTAGGCAAGTTGATCTATTCACCCCCCTTTAGATCCACACTTAGTGGAGATAGACTGCGTCCATCTAACCCAACACTTGGTATCAGAGCCTAACTCTTCTACAGGGACTCATCGCCCGAAGAGAATCGGCAGAGATGGATGCTCGAGGGATGACTGCCGAAGGTCACTCAACAATGAAGCCCCCATTCTTTGATGGATCAAACTACGCATACTGGAAGAACCGTATGCAAGTGTTCCTCAGGGCTAAGGATTACGAGATTTGAAAGATTGTCAGCAAGGGACCTTATGAGCTGTCCTCGAATGAAGATGTATGGACCAAGGAGGAGATCAGAAGGTCCACGCTGAATTGGAGTGCTATTAATGCTATCCAGTGCGCTCTGCATCCTACAGAATTCTCCCGTGTGTCTGCTTGCAAATCAGCTAAGGAAATGTGGGATGCGCTGGAAGTAATTCATGAAGGTACATCTCAAGTAAGAGAGCAGAAGGCCAATCTTCTTGTATCTGAGTATGAAGCCTTCAAGATGAAGCAGAACGAGTCCATTAGCGAAATGTACGCTCGGTTGACTGTAATAACCAATGGCCTCAGAGGTTTTGGGAAACCTCAGGCAGAGTATGATGTAGTGAGGAAAATTCTGCGCTCCCTGACTCCCAATTGGCACACCAAAGCAACAGTGATGGAGGAGTCAAGGGACTTGCGTAATACTAAAGCTGATGAGCTGATTGGCTCACTAATGGCATATGAGATAAACATGTCAAGGACAGATGAAGCCGAGAGAAAGAAGAAGCCGATAGCGCTGAAGGCTAGTTCCAGCAAATCAACAAGATCCAGCTCCAGCAGCTCTTCATCATCAGAAGAGAACCTAAATGAAGAGGAAGATGTGACTCGATCTGAGATAGCCATGATGACTAGAGAGTTCAGGCGATTTCTCAGAAAGGGAGTAGGACGGTTCGGTCAGAAGAAATACAGTGGTGGCCGAAAGGATAAAAGGTATAAATCTAAACCTGCAAAGAAAAATGAAGCTAATGTTTGTTATCAATGCAGGAAACCAGGGCATTTGAAAATTGACTGTCCAGACAATCTGAAACATAAGGACAGGTCAAAGAAGAAAACCAAGAAGGGAAGAGCTATGATCACCACATGGAGTGATGAAGATGAAGGCTCTTTCAGCAGCAGCTGAGATAGTGAAGCCGAATCTGAACAACCCATTTGCCTTATGGCAACAAGCTTCAAAGATAGAGAGGAGGATACAGATGAGGTAATCACTAGATTTGAAAACTTCACAATTGCTGATTGGGTAGATGCTTATCATGACATAGCTGATAGAGCTGATGATATTAGAAAAGAGAATAGGCATCTTAGAAGAAAAATCAATTCCATGCAAAATGATAAAACACTAACTGATAAAATTGCATGTTTGGAATCTGAGATTGATGAATTGAAACTCACATGCTCTGAAGAAGATGAAATCAAAAATGAGTTAAAAACTTCTAAGGAAGAGAATCTAAGGCTTGAAAATGAAATTGATGAATGGAAGCTGAAGATTCAGAAATGTGAAAGTGAAGTCAAAATTATCTCTGAAAAATATGAAGCTGTCCTCAATGTCAACAATGAGCTGAAAAGGGCTATTGATGAACTTCAGAAAGACAATGAAGATAAAATGAAAACCATTGAGAAAATGACCCAAGGAACAGATAACTTAAATGCTTTGTTAGGGTCAAAGGTTAATTTCAGAAAAGAGGGCCTAGGTTTTAATTCTAGTGCAACAAAAATATTTGGAATGAAAACAATTTCATTTGTTGCTCAAAAGGAAAAGGGACCTCTAATTAGCATGAACTCAACAAATTTGATGAACAAAACTGCTAATCTGAAAAAACCCAGTGCTGAGGAGAAGGGCAAACGAAAGGTTAATGAGCCTAGTAGAGCTAGCACATCTAAGCAGAATCCTAGGGCTCAGACTCAGGTTAGGGGTCAACCTACACAGTCTGGTAAACCCCAGGTCAAGGTAACCAAGTCTCCACCAACACCTCCACCTCTGAAGAAGACCCAATACAAACCTGTGTATAGGTCAGCAGGGTCCAAAGTACAGGGGAGACAAAGTGCTGCTAGGAGTCAACCCAATTATTTTTATCAACCCAGAGCTCAGACCCACTACAATGCACAGCCAACCTACTTCAATAGGTCGAATTGGTCTAGAACTCAGGATAGGTTTACAGGTCTTGCACACCAGGGTGCTAAATATCAAAGACCTCACAGTAGAAATTGGGTCAATGGGTATGGTTACTGGACATCTAGAAATCAATATTTTCATAGCCAGCCCAGGAACTACTATGGCCAAAATTTTGTGAACACACCCTGGCCAAGGCACTGGCACAGAAATAACAATACTGTCAATAATCATGCTGCTGCCAATAAGAAAAAGAACAACAGAAGAAAATATGTAGGATCCACTGAACAAAACATATTTAAACAAATGTGGATTCCGAAACATTTGCTTTCCTGTTTTGCTTCTAGTTCATTTACATTGGAGCCCAATCAGTCTTGGGTTCTAAACTTCTCTACCTAATTGTGTATGCAGGTATGCCTGGCAGCCAAGAACAACTTGTGGTACATGGATAGCGGCTGCTCCAGGCATATGACAGGAGATAAGGCCAAATTTTACATACTGACTGAGAAAGTAGAAGGCCTTGTCACCTTTGGAAGCAACACAAAGGGTAGGATTATCGGATCAGGTAAGGTAGGTAAGTGTTCTACCTACTGCATTGATGATGTTATGCTGGTTGAAGGGTTAGCCTATAATCTACTTAGCATTAGACAGTTATGTGATAAAGGTTACAATGTTTTATTCAATTCTTAATGCTGCAAGGTTTTTGAACCTGATTCTGATATTGTCAAATTTTCTGGAAAAAGAATAAATAATACTTACATGATAAATTTAGATGAAATTCAACACACTAACCTTTGCCTTACTGCCAGTAGAGAAGACATAGCATTTTTATGGCATCGTAGGTTAGGTCATGCTAGCTACACTATTTTGCACAAATTAAATAAGCATGGCATGGTTAGAGGACTTCCTGAAGTCTCATTCAAGAAAGAAAACAAAATCTGTGATGCATGCACTCAATCAAAGATAACTAGACAGTCATTTAAGTCTAGAACTAAAAATCTATCTTCCAAACCCTATGAGCTGATACATATGGACCTTTTTGGGCCAACTAGATCTGTCAGCCTATCAGGGAGGAGGTATGGGTTTGTCATGGTAGATGACTTTTCTAGGTATACTTGGGTTTATTTCTTATCTAATAAGAGTGATGCTTTCTCAGAATTTCAGGAGTTCTATGTTAAAACAAATCAGAAAATTGAAAACATTTTATCTGATCATGGAGGTGAGTTTGAAAACTCACAATTTGATGAATTCTGCAGGTCAAATGGAATTAACCACAGGTACTCCTCTCCAAGGACACCTGAGCAGAATGGAGTTGTGAAGAGAAGGAACAGAACCCTAGTGGAAATGGGTCGTACACTTCTTGTCGAAGGTGGTCTACCAAGGAAGTTTTGGGCTGAAGCAGTGAACACTGCCTGTTATGTAATTAACAGAGCCATGGTAAGACCTTCTACCCAGCAAACACCATATGAGATATTAAAAGGTAAGAAACCTTCTATTGCTCACTTCAAGGTTTTTGGTTGTGAATGTTTCATTCACATAAATGATAAAAAGGACCTTGATAAATTTGAACCTAAAGGAGAACCAGGAATTTTTCTTGGTTATTCTGAAAACACCCGAGCATACAGAGTGTACAATCTGAACTCTAAAACTATTGAAGAATCTCCACACATAATTTTTGATGAATCTTTGGCAAATTCTAATGCTGGTAAATGCAGGAATGAAACCAATGGTAAAATCCTGAAGGAAGGAGATCATGCAGACAAATCTGAGGATGAAGAAGAACATAAAGAGCTTAATGAAGAGGAGCCTACAGTTCAGGGGGAGGTAAATCAAGTTCATGATACTCCAATTGCAAATATTAGATATCTCAAGGATCATCCTGTAGATAATGTTATTGGAAATCTGCATGACCCCCCTAGGACTAGAGGCCACTTAAGAATTCAACATGAACTGAATGCGTATGCTTTTGTATCAAACATAGAACCCAAGTCCATTGACTGTGCTCTCCAAGATGTGCATTGGATTAATGCCATGTATGAGGAGCTCAATCAGTTTGACAAGAATAAGGTGTGGCATTTGGTTCCACCTCCTGATCATGAAACAGTCATAGGGACTAAATGGGTATTTAGAAACAAAACTGATGAAGCAGGGAAAGTTATTAAAAATAAAGCCAGACTTGTAGCTCAGGGGTACAATCAGGAATTTAGAATAGACTTTGAAGAGTCTTTTGCCCCTGTAGCTAGGTTAGAAGCAATAAGAATTTTATTGGCTTATGCATGTTCCCTAGGAATAAACCCTCAGCAGATGGATGTGAAATCTACTTTTCTAAATGGGGAAATTAATGAGGATGTCTATGTGAGACAGCCTCCTAGGTTTGAATGTTTAGATTTCCCTAATCATGTTTACAAGCTCAATAAAGCTCTCTATGGGTTAAAGCAAGCTCCTAGAGCTTGGTATGACAGGTTGAGCAAATTTCTCACCGACAAGAACTTCACAAGAGGTATAGTGGATCAAACATTGTTTACCAAGGTAAGCCATCCAGATATTCTTATCATTCAGATTTATGTGGATGACATTGTGTTTGGGTCAACTAACCCCAAATTGTGTGAGGAATTCTCTCAAATAATGACTGATGAATTTGAAATGAGCTCAATGGGTGAGCTCAAACTATTTCTTGGACTGCAGGTTACTCAAATAGAAGATGGCATCTTCATCTATCAGTCCAAGTATGTAAAGAACTTATTGAAGAAGTACAAAATGGACAACCTCAAGGAAATAGCTACTCCAATGGGTACATCAACCAGTTTGGATGAAGACTCTAAAGGTAAACCTGTGGACCAAAGGCTATACAGAGGTATGATCGGATCTCTTCTCTATCTTACAGCATCTAGGCCTGATATACAATTTGCTGTGTGTTTATGCTCTAGATTTCAGGCCAGTCCTAAAGAAAATCACTTTAAAGCTGTGAAAAGAATTTTTAGGTATTTACTAGGCACCCAAGAACTAGGTCTCTGGTATCCTGTTAAGTGTGAGTTAGAGCTTCTAGCCTACACTGATGCAGACTATGATGGGTGTCGAGTAGATAGAAAAAGCACTAGTGGCTACTGTCAATTCCTTGGTGGCTGTCTAGTGTCTTGGGCATCTAAGAAGTAACACACTGTAGCATTATCCACAGCTGAAGCTGAGTATGTTGCAGCATGTAATTGTGCAGCCCAAGTACTTTGGATTAAGCACCAACTGGCTGATTATCAGATAAATCTGGGATGCATTCCACTTTTATGTGATAATACTAGTGGTATATGCCTTGCTAAAAATCCTGTTCACCATTCTAGGACTAAGCATATAGAGATAAAACATCATTTTCTTAGAGATGCTGTAAATAAAAAGGAGATTGAAATGAACTTCATAGAAACTGAAAAATAAATTGCCGATATTTTTACTAAGCCTCTTGGGAATGAAAATTTTAAGTTTCTTAGAAGAGAACTTGGCTTATGTAAATTTCAGCATGATGAATGATTGTTTAATTGCTGTGAATAAAATCTCTGATGTGGACTTGTTTTTGATTGCTTGGATAAATCAAGTGGATGTAGAACTGTCCTGCATTGCATATATTCAGGGGGAGCTTGTTGTGTCTTTGCATGTCTTTGCATATCATTCATTCATGACCTATGCATAAGCTCTCTCTCAATTAATTCTTGCCATGCTGCATGCATATAGACAGGGGGAGTATCGCTAAGAAAATCAGAGTGGTTTCAACTTTCTTGAAGTCATTCAACCTTTAACTCTGAATACTTGTCTCTGACATTATGGCAATCTGTTGGTCAGTTCTGATTTCTAAGCAGTAGAAAATGGACTTCTTCATTTATAAGAATTTGAATTGTTCAAAGACTGATGTGATGGTTTAAATCTTATAATGGTTGGAGTTTAAAGATTACAATCAGTATATAAGTAAGTTGAAAATTGATAAAACTCTCAACCTCTTTCTTATTTCATGTCAGACAAAGCTAATCATATCTGAAATCTAAAAACTCATCTGAAATCATGTCGGAGAGATTAAGTATGTGTATTGTTCTTAATCAAGTCATTCTGAAACATAAAAAGGACAGCTAAGAAAGATACTAAAAAACATTGAGAATCATTGAAAATATATATGTTGGCAGAGCAATGACTGGTAATCACTGAGAAACTGTGTGATCCATCAAAGAAGTGGACAACACTCATGTCATGAAGTGTATCAGCTATCTCTGTTTAAAATGTTTAAAACAGTAGGCTGGTTTCACTGAGTACCTGGGGGTAACTGGCGTCTGATAAACGTGTACCCTCACACAAAAAGGTGTAACTCAGCTCTGTTGAATTTGATCATAGGCAGAATGGTCCATCTTGTTGAGTATCTAGGGGTATTGGCATCTTATAAACGTATACCCTTACGCAGAAAGACTTGTGGTACCTGAATGCTCAAAATGATCTAATATCGATAATGCTGCTCCCTCAAAAGAAAAGTTCATGAGTGTCAATTTATTTAGTTTCAATACATGACTTGATTTCTCTAAATATTTTTATGAGACTATGAAAGTAAGATATTACGAAACTGAATCTTTCATGCAAATATGATTCTGGTTTTTGTTTTATCATGCACAGTGAACTTATCTATTGTTTGTAGTGCATGAACTCCAAATTTTATCATCTTTAAACCAGACCTCTTTCTGATAGCAGTTTCTAACTTCATATAACTGAAGACTCTATACTTTATAATGCTTATTCATGAACTACCTGTTCAGAATGCCAGTCAGTTCTTCTCTTGATTCCTCCACTGTATTTAATTTTTCCCTCCTCTTTGTTGATGGCAAAGGGGGAGAATATTGTCTAGGGGATGTCTAGTGGGAGAATACATATCTATCTGAATTCTGAAGTCATTTCTGAATTAATTCCAAGGGAGAGTTTGAGGCAGTGAGTTGCATGCATTCATAGCATCTGCATGTCAATCTGCATAACACATCATGTCTTTCATCAAACATATATATCTACGACAGGTTGTTGCTACTCTACTTCATATGGGGTTGCCATCATCAAAAAGGGGGAGATTGTTGTGACCCCTCTATGTTGATGATGTTGACACTTGCTCTATTCTTTGGCAACACCATTGTTTTGATTGATTGGTAACTGAGTTTGATTTGATGAAATTGCTCCATCACATTGACTATGTGTTCTTTGCTTTTAATACACTGCTGTCTGCAATTCTTACTGTCATAAGTCCACACACTGCATCTCAATTAAATTGATTAAGTGTGCACAGCGTCAACGCATCATGTTACAACGTCAACGCATAAGTCCACACACTGCATCTCAATTAAATTGATTATGTGTGCACAGCGTCAACGCACCATGTTACAGCGTCAACGCATCGTTGGCTTTGAACCTCAGAGTCTGTACATCCGAATTGCCCTTGATCTGCTAAAATGTATACACTCATTCACTGTAGCCTTCACACATTAAAGTCCATACATTCATCAATTACTTTTCACTCAAGGCAAAGTCTATACACTGGGGTCTTTTCCCTACGTGTCTTAGGCGAAGTCTGAACATTCGATTCTGAAGCCTGAAGTCTATACAGTCCAGCCTAGTCCTACGATCAAGGCTTTAGCTACACTCAATTCTGTACATTGGCTTCGCTTCATCAAGTCTGTACATTGACTTGCCAACTTCCTTGAAGTCTGTACATCGCTTCATGTCCCCAAAGTTTGCACATCAACAGTGATCTTTGAAGTCTGTACACTACTTCAGGAGCTTCAAGTCCACACATCGCTCAAAGTCTGTACAGAGTCCAGCGTCTCAGTTAGCGTCTCATGCACTTGAGCAAAGTCTGTACATCCACAGTGTTAGTCAAAGTCTATACATTAATCTTCTAATCCAAAGTCTGCACATTGGTCTTCGAATCCAAAGTCTACACTATGGTCGGTGACAAGTCTGTACACTGGCCTCAGCCTTTCAAGTCTACACACTGACGGCTGAACTAAGAACTCTATACATCGTCTGTCTGCACTAGAGTCTCATGGAGTCTATACATTGCACTCGTCTTCTAAAGTCTATACACTGAAGTCTTCGCATCAGTAGACGAAGCATGAGATATCTTCCACTGCGTCAACGCCACAAGCAAGCAGCGTCGACGCAGCAGTTGAAGAAGCATTCATCTTCACAGGCTATTCCACTGCGTCAACGCCACAAGCAAGCAACGTCGACGCAGCAGCTAAAGAAACGAGGCTAATGGCTACTGGAATGCCTCACTGCGTTAACGCCATTGAGTGAAAGCGTCGACGCAGCAAGTCAGATTGATGACTTTGAGCACGTGAACGGAGAACTCTATACATCGAACTGAAGAAGCTAATGAGGGGCACGTGATCCCAGGTACCTAGCTCGTGATCCGAAAAGGACAAGGTATCCAGATGAGGACACGTGTACTGACACTCCATTGCATGCTGCCACGTGGTCCAAATTGCTGGGCGGGAAACGTGGAGAGCACACGCCTGCTGCTGTTGCTGCTATATATACGAGCCTTCTTCCACAGAAGAAAGCTGATCGAAGGAGAAGAAGAAAAAGTATATACACTCAGCAGCAGTGAGCCTTCGATCCACAGAGAGAAAAGAGAGAAGAAGAAGATACAGAGAAGAAGAAGAAGAAATAGAGAAGAAGGAGAAAAGAGAGAGAGTGAGGTGAGAGAGAGCTGATCGAGAGTGAGAGTGAGAGTGTTGGTATCTCAGTCTCGTGGTTCAAAACCAGAGCTGAGCTTTGCTCTTTAAGAGCTACATTGCTTTTGGGTTTTTATTTTTCGTTTTGATTCTATCTTTCATTTTCGAATGCTGTTTCTTCAAGCTGTGTGTCAGCGGTCTTGCAGTGGTGGTCTCCACTGGACGGGTTAAGCTGTATTTCCCCAGCGGTTGCAGAGGATCAGATCCTCTGGTTGGCAAGCTGTAGTGCCCAGCGAAGCTGTGTATCAGCGGGTTGTTTGGCCAAGCTGTAAAGCCCAGCGGACGCAAGCTGTGCTGCGCAGCAGGAAGCCATACTCGGTTGAGTGTGGGGTGGACGTAGGTCGTTGACCGAACCACCTAAAAATTGTGTGTGCAGTGTGTTTGTGTTTTTGTGTGATCTGTGTGCGATGGGAATTTCTTGCTTAGCTTGTTTGATTGCATCGCTTATGCTCATGTCTAGCTTTCTACCTTTTGCTTAGCACTTTTCATTTAGCTTTATTGATGCTTGCCTAAATTTCGCTCTAGAACTTACAATAGTTTTAAATTAGGCAAGTTGATCTATTCACCCCCCTCTAGATCCACACTTAGTGGAGATAGACTGCGTCCATCTAACCCAACAAGTGCGAGACCCGTCCTGTGACTCATTCCGAGCACGAGAGTGAGTTGACCACCCTGATTCATTGCCGGTTTCTCAACCGCGCACATCCGCACGCTGCCCTCACTAGGGACGAGTCGTGAGTTTGGCTAGAGTCCAAGGTTTGCTTCCGAATTGGCATCGAGTTGCATCTTGTCCCGCATTAATTTCCACTGTGTATTTCCACAGCGACAAGAGCAGGAGCCCGTGCAGGGGCAAGAAGAGTAGTCACAAGAGCCGAAGTCCATATCGGGGACCCAATATGATCTGTTAAAATACTTAGATAAATCTACGGTGAGGATTTCCATTTTGGAACTGATAAGAAGGTCACCGACACATCAAGAAGCACTCAAACAATATTTGCAGAAGTGATGGTCAATGAAGACATCCTAATGTGAGACGATATTCGACTCGATGCCAAATTGGAAGCGATCCTGAGACTCTAGGCAAACTCGCTACTCATCCCTAGTGAGAGAAGCGTGCGGATGTGCGCGGTTGAGAAACCGGCAATGAGTCAGGGTGGTCTACTCACTCTCATGCTCGGATCGAGTCACGGGACGGGTCTCGCTCTCTCTCGCAGCGGTGATTGAAATAATATAAGAGCTAATTATCCTATTATGCAAGCAACGACATACGAATATATATACGAGAAAAGCAAATCCTGAGAGAGTTAGAGGTGATACCTCCACGCTCTGGGCGTGGGGAAGGTGATCCCGGCCAAGACCCGTACTCCCGGTATAGTAGAATTATCAAAAATTATAGAAATGTATTTTACTGCCCACTCCACGTAGGGAGATAAAGGGCTACACGTGGGACCCAGGAGTACCAATCTCGGGTGACGGGCAGCAATCGGAAGGGCTTTCGGGCCGGAGGGGGGCTACTGGTCCGACTCGGCATTGTTTAGACTCGCTGGATAGAATGCGAACTCAGCACCTGGGATGGCAGCTTCCGGTCGACTTCTAGTCAAGGCGGTTGGCTGGGACGCCAGTGGAATGTTCCTTTTCGATCCCTGAAGTCGGCGGCGGCTGAATCTGGGCCGGCGTATTTCTGGAAGATTTAACCGGCAGACTGCTTCTACTTGCCTGTCACGGGACAGATTTGCGCCCCTCCACGAAAATGATCACCACGCCCAGATCTGGTGTCGGATCGAGGCGAGATCGGCTTCGTTGGAAAGTAGACTCAAAGATCTACAACATATGTGAATTTAAGATGCATCCAACGGTCTAGATCGAAATGAAAAACTCTATGCTCCGAAGCTGTTTCTGGCTCAGATTTCAAAACAGTCAAGATAGGTTGAGATCTGCCTGAGAATGAATTTTGACCGAAGGGGAAACGGTGGATCTGGACTTTGGGAATTTTATGGGTGAAAGGGGGAAATGTAAGGATCACGCAAAATATTTTTGTAATTTTTTGAAATGTCTAAGGGGTGGGAAAAATAAAAGAACAGGATACTATCCCATAGATCTAATGATGGGCAGACTGTCAGGGGTGGAAAGAAATTACTGGGAAGGGACTCAAATGGTGGCTGATTGACATGAAAATTAATCCGGAGATGGGGGACGACGGGGGGAACAAACCCGCAAAATTGGAGGTCGATCGGACGGTTGGATTGGGAGAACCAACCTAATCCTTGAGCTTCTATCTTGGATCTCGAAATCCTGGACAGCAGGTTGAAGACTGGGTTATGGCGGCTCGATGGCGGCATGAACAGAGGCGGCGGCGGCGGTGGCTGGAAGTCGCATCTAGTGGAGATGAAAATCTTTGGAATCACACCAAGGAGGAGGGAGTCACATCCTGAATTGGGCAGCCATCACAGCTGCAAGGGGAGGAGAGAGGGGCGCCCAAGGCACAATGAGAGAAATTCTAATTTTTTCTTCAATTTTCTCTATGAAAATAATGAAATACAAGGATTTTATATGAAATGGAAATGTCCTTAACTATCCTCAGATCTAGGGTTAGGGAGAGGCAATTATGGGATAGGGAATTCTTCTCCTATGTGGTCAAATTAATACAAACATAAAAAAATGCTAAAGGGGGGGGGCGCCCTCTTCAAGTGGGCAAGTGGAGAAAGTGGAATTTTCTACCTTGGTCCATATTCTCCTATGGACCAAAGACCAGTCCATGTGGGCCCTAGAACCTAGGTGGCCCAATGGGAAAGAAGGTGGGGGTCCCGCCGGGCCTACGTGGCCTTTTGTAAAGAAACCTACTAATTTCTAATGACTAACACATTGGCTTATCAATGCCTTACAATTAAAACCCAATTGACTCAAGGATATAAATGCAAACAAAAATGTTAGTGGCCTTGCTTTCATGTCCCCATCAATTCTCCTCGAGTGGGAGAAACTCGACCCCGTCGAGTAAGGGGTGCGGCTACTCATGTGTCACTCCTGCGGATCTGTAGCGCTGCTCGGGTGATCCACGTGTCGTCGGATGTGGGCCGTACTCTCCACCGTACCAGGTAGCGTGGGTACACTCCACTCCTAGTAATCCGCATCTGCTCATCCTATATATGCTCTATATGCTCACGCTGTTGTGGGGATGAGGCTAGTGGTGGACATTCCGGGGTGGGGTCACTCTCAAAGGGGAGGAGACGGCTCGAAGACTCATTGGGAATCATCGCTGGGTCCCTGTAGGTGACCAGATCCGAGACATTGAAACGTGGAGCTGATCTTATATTCCTCGGACAAGTCCACAACGTACGCATGAGATCTGACTTACCTCACACTCGAAAGGGACTGACACTGCAAGCTTGCATTAGACCGACCCGACTCGATGTATGCAGACTCCAAACAGACTGTTACGAAACAAAGAAAAACACAGACTCACACAAGACCCTAAATAAACCTAATGCTATGCAGGCCCATACTTATGCAATGGTGGTCCAGCACACCCATATGTGTGTCTTGCAAACACATGACGCAACCTAATATTGGTGGAATCTTGGAATCCTAGACATCCCACTATGCACCATTCATGCTTTGACGGCCTTTTGGATTTGGGAGGTTTGGGTGGTTTGGGTGGGCCAGGAGAGCCGAATTCACCTCCTTCTTTACCCCAATGAACGGGCTCCTTGCCACGTGTAGGATGACTGGCCTGTGGAGTAGAGGTGTGATAGTGTACTTCTTTGAAGAAGTGGAGTTGATGAGGTGGGTCAAGATGTTCACTAGGGAAGGGGTCGAAGGGATCAAAGAATGTGTGACCCCTTGAGATGGGTTCCCTCATGACACGGTCCCATTTTTGAAATGCTTGAAGGTGTAAATGATCACCTTCATTCATTGTGGTAGATGGGACAGTGGTCATATGTAGAAAATATGGTTTCTCCCTCGGGATAAGTGGAATGGAGTTAGGCTCGGCCAGCATGGGAAGGAATAAAAGAACCTCCGTGGTGGCATGACCCACGGTGCACACAGAGGTAACTGATCCCAATGTGGGATGCGTGAAGCCACGACCTTTGGGTTGGTCGAAGCCTGGGGCTAACATGTGCGTCAACTTCAACTGCCAGTCTAATCCCTTGATAAGGCCTTCCAACGTATCAACATGGTGACAAGACCGGAAAGTTGTATAGAATGAGTTGACGGGCACTATTTGTAGTGCGGGGTCTATGGATGGGTAGCAAGGTGCTTTAGAGACCAAGCCTTTCTTAAGCCAGCTAAGTAGTGGCTCGTCAATGATTAGCTTCCCGTTAGAAATACAGGTGACTCTGGCTGAGGTGGCTCCGAATAAAGATTGGAGGGTGAAGGCTGTGGTGAAAGATCTCCCTCGGATGGGGAGAGGACGTCCTCCATGATGGGGAGAGGACCTGGGGACTCTGAGATGGCGCCGGGTTAAGACTACTGGCTACGACCTCCTTAGGCTTGGGTAGGAGTCCGTCAATATGAGCACACGTCCTATCCAACCGGTCCGAAAACATTTTCAAGAGTTTGACAAAGGTGCGGGTTGGAGTAGGGGCATCGTGGTGGACTCGCTCATCGTCTCTCGGCCTAGTCTTGGGTCTAGGCTCATCGACGTGCTGGACCGTTGGCCTCCGACTGTGGCCTTACTGGTGGGAGGTGATTGGGTGGGGCTGGTTGGAGGCGACAGGGCGGGACAGGTAGATCTTTCTAAACTCGTCCTTCATTTGGCACCATGACTCGATGGGCCATTGCCTCCTAATCACCCTCAAGCATTCAATGTGGTGCAGACACACGTCGCAGTACACGACGGTGGACGAGGACACGCCGGAGTCCCTTTTGCTCGAGGAGGACGTGGATGCATCAACCTTCATTCCACATTTTTTTAGCCTTGTTTGGGCTCTATTTAGTCCATGTACTATTGTAATAGATAAATGGGCTAGGTTAGAGTTAATGGGCTAGAATAGTATTGGGCTTCAAATTGGGCTTTTTGAATGGGTCAAATGGGCCAAGAGGGATCAAGTGTGAAAAGGGCATAATGTGAAAGGGTTACTAGTGTGAATGGGTCTAAGGTTTGAATGGTCCTTGGGGCTTGAAAGGGACACATGGAGGGGGGAGCCCCCTTCCATGGTCAAATGGGGAGGCTGCCCCCCGCCTTGACTTCCCTCCTCCCCTCCCATTCAAACTAGGAAGCTTCCCCCCCCCCCCCTTTTCTTGGTCCAAGGTGGTGGCTGCCCCCCTTCCTTGACCTCATCCTTGATTCAAGGAGGAGGAAGGCTCCCCCTCCCATACATGTTCGACCTCCCCTCCCCTCTAGCCTATATAATGGTATTTAATGAGAGCTTTGAAGGCTAATGAAGAAATATTTTGAGAGAAAATTGTGTAAGAGAGTGATTCTCTTTCCCCCTCTTGGGTGTGATGCCCTAGACCCCAATCCTGTGACGGGATTTTCTTGGCATGTGAGTCACCCCCCTTATCATCCTCTTCCTGCTCGTATCTAGTTCTAAAAATTTTATCAGTGAAGCTTCTACAAGCCAGGAAGAAGTTGGCACTGGTTTTACCTCGATCTGAGCTCTAGATCACCGGCAACAATTCAGCTCGTGAAGTCGCACAAGTCTGTCCGAGCCTGCTATCCAGATCCTCAACTTCCTGATACGAAATTTCTACGGATCTTCTCCCAAGCCCTGTGGATGTGAGATTCTGAGTGGTCGTAGGATTTTCTATCATCTTTGCGTTGCTGCTGAGCTCGTGTCGTTCTGAGGTCTGTGCTGGTCGTGGTGAGGATTTTTGTGGGGCTGCACCGGCCACCCTGTGCAGATCTAACCCAACATCATAGGCAACTTACAAGAGCTGCCCCGACTCCCTCCTCTCAGATCGGCTCGAACCCTTTGGCATAAGCCTTCCTCTGGACATCACCGACGGTCTCCAACAAGCAGCAGTCCATTCCGACGTCAAAGCTAATTTTCCCATAATTTTTAGCTTACCTGTACAGTTCTGTGCGAGCAGAATCTGAGGTTGAGTACAGTTGCTGCCACACCCAATCTGGTCAGATCTGATCGCACCATTTGGACCAGGCATTCTTCATCATGTCGCCAACATTCTTCAATAAACGGCACCCCGATCGGATGTCGGATCTTGGTGTATCGGCCTCTGCAAGTCTGCTGCGCCGGGTGACCTGCGCGGGCAAAACCCAGTCGGCTTCCAATCGACTCACCCGATCGGCCCCGACTTGCCTCCCTCGCCTCCTGCGAGTGCGGCCTGTCAACCCGAGTCCCAGCAACCCCAAATTTGTGTTTGTAGCCCTTTACCTCCCTGCGTGGAGTGGGCATCATGTTCTGAAATTGTACGGTTAATAATTGTGTGTATCGGGGTTGTCGGATTCGGTCGGGATTTCTTCCCCACGCGCTAGTCGTTGAGGTACGCACTTCGTTCCTACACTCACATTGCTTATTTAGTATACTTTCTATCATGCTACGTTTGTGAGAATAGGGTCGATAGCTAGCTCCAAATCGCCGTGGTTGTGAGTTGTGAGCACCCGTTCCATAGGCCCAGTCGAGCACCGAGCCTGAACTGAAAACCCCTAGGCGACAGTGGTTCCTTAACCGCTGCGATCCCATGTTTCCCTCACAAGGGACGATCGTCGGGCTATTTAGAGTTCATGTTGCGAGACGTCTCCACCCGGAGAACGCCACAGTAGTCAGCCGCTCGGCTTACCTTAGTGTGCTAGTGCTGGCCGCACTTTGAGTCGGTCGTACGTCTTAGCCCGGTCGCGTCACCCATCCCGCATCAAATTGGTATCAGAGCGAAGTTTAAGTCTAGGGTGATCTTTGTCTAGGTCGTCTTGTCCTAGGTTGCATTTCATCCCAATACCCGGTATATCAAAACGTGTTCCCGGATGATAGGTTATGCCTATTGGGAAGGTAACACACTTGCGTGAGTGCGATCTTCGGATCAAACCTCTGCCTAGTACCGTATATTGGTTGAGTCTAGGTTCCTCAGTTTGCATTAGTTAGTGCATTCCAACCTTTGTGTCTTTGCATGCCCACCCGACGAGGTACCCAATACCATCGCCCCATGTCTATGGCAAACCCACGGGATGCTGCCTCAGGAGACTTTCACTCCTTGCATGAGGCGATGATGGCCATCATGGCTCGGTTGGACCAGTCCGAGACTACCTTTCGGAGCTTCTCCGACAATATGGATGGTCGCCTTAGAGCCATGGAGGAGTGTATGGAGTCATCCGAAAGATCTATCCAAGGTCTGGTCGGACGGTTGGATAGGATGTCACATGGAGATCCTCCCGGAGCGGCCCAGGGCCCACCCTCACCTGCTCCTGCGACAGCCCAATCCGATCCCATGGCCCAGGTCCAGCCTGCTCCCGCGGCCCAGGACCAGCCCGCACCCGCTCCTCAGCCCGCCCCTCACCGAGCCATAGAACCACAACATCGTGACCTTGGTCTAGAGGACTATGGGTCCAATAATGCTTATGAGGGATATGGCCGACGCCGTCGTGGCTTTCATCAGCCGAGAGATGAAGAGGACGATAGAGTCTTGAGGACCGTGCTAGCAGACCGACCAACATTTGACGGGTCCTTGGACCCGAAAGTCTATCTTGATTGGGAAGCCGACATGGACCGATACTTCGAGTGGTTCGAGATGACGGACCATCGGAGAGTCAAGTTCGCTAAAATGAAGCTGTTAGGGCAAGCGCAAACTTATTGGCGCAATGTGCAGAGCTTGCTATTTCAGCATTGGGAGCCCCAGGTTGAGTCTTGGGATGAGATGAAGGATAGACTTAGAACTAAGTATCATCCTGCTACGTACCGTTAGAGGCTCATTGATAGGTGGCAGAATCTCAACCAAGGGGACCGGTCCGTGTCCGAGTACATCGTAGAGTTTGATGAATATTTTTTGCGATGTGACGTCTCAGAAGAGAGCACGATGCTTGTTTCCCTCTTCCATCGTGGTCTGCGACTCCACTTTCAGTATGAACTCTTTCGCCGCAATGTGACCACCTTGGAGGCCGCATATCAGGTTGCTCTCGAGTTAGAGCAGTTTGAGTCAGAGTTCGCTCCTGTCCAGTGACCGGGGACCATCCATCAGTGTGGGTCCGACTCTCGTACCACACCCAGTTCCTATAGTCGATTTCCAGTGGTTCATCCTCTGGAACCCCCTCGCCAGGACCCCACTGCTCTCGGACCTCGCTTTCTCCCTCCAAGGGACCCTCCCCCTCGCCAACAAGCATCATTCCACACTACCCGCCCTCAACAGCCCACATTGCCTGCCCGACCTCAGCTCCCACCACCCCCGGCCCGTCGAGAAGACAAAGGAAAAGGGCCGATGACCGGTGGAGCATCTTCTAGCACAGGGCCGCGTGACCAGTGCTATAGGTGTGGTGGGATTGGCCACTTTGATGCCAAGTGTCCCACTCGGGAATCGTTGGTTATTTCGGACACTCCAGCCCGCGACCCCACACCGGAGCTAGTGCCGGTCAGCTATGAGCCGGATCCAAAACTTGCGGAGGAGTTCTTTGATGAGCTTTTAGAAGAGCACGCTGCCGTCCCGGGTACTCAGTCCCAAGACAATGTGTAATTGGGTGCGATCCTCCCAAACCTCTAAACCCCCATTAAGAAGTTAGTAGGTACATGTTAGATGTCTAGGAGTCCCAAACTTTGGGTTGCGTCGTTTGTATGCGAGTATTACTATGGGTGTCTAGGTTTGTCTAGGGTCATGTATGAGTCAGTTTTGCTTATACAGTTTGTTTTTCATGCATATGGAGTTTGCATAAAGTCGTCCCAACAAAAGGCCAGCAATGCACGTATAAGGAGTTAGCTGATGCACGCCGACATACCCGTGAGTTCCAAAAGGGAAAGTACATCATGATCAGGGTCATACCTGAACGGTTTCTCCTTGGGGACCGTAAAGAAACTCCAAGGCCCGCGATGCCAGCCCTTTCCGAGTCGTGAAACAAGTGGGTTCGAATGCGTACGTTATTGAACTACCAGATGACTATGGTGTCAGGTCGACGTTTAATGTTTCAGATCTGGTAGCATATCGGAACCTCGCAGTGATCCCTACTAAGTTTTTGGGCTTTTTCTTCCTGTTGTGAGTGACACACCACCCGAGAGTCCACCTCTTCCAACCTCAATGTAAGCATATAGATTGTATACTGGATGAGCAGGTGATCACCACCAGGAACGGAGCCTACCAACACTTCTTTGTACGTTGGAGAGGACGCCCCGCGCCAGATGATGCCTTGGTCACACGCGGAGAGCTCAAGCATCGGGACCCTTACTCTACGGGGTCGAGTTCCTCCCACCCGGGCAGAATTGGTGCGGACACACGCCGCAGTACACGACGGTGGACGAGGACACACCGGAGTCCCTTTTGCTCGAGGAGGACGTGGATGCATCGACCTTCATTCCACATTTTTTTTAGCCTTGTTTGGGCTCTATTTAGTCCATGTACTATTGTAATAGCTAAATGGGCTAGGTTAGAGTTAATGGGCTAGAATAGTATTGGGCTTCAAATTGGGCTTTTTGAATGGGTCAAATGGGCCAAGAGGGATCAAGTGTGAAAAGGGCATAGTGTGAATGGGTCTAAGGTGTGAATGGGCCTTGGGGCTTGAAAGGGACACATGGAGGGGGGATCCCCCTTCCATGGTCAAATGGGGAGGCTGCCCCCTTCCTTGACTTCCCTCCTCCCCTCCCATTCAAACTAGGAAGCTTCTCCCCCCCCCCCTTTTCTTGGTCCAAGGTGGTGGCTGCCCCCCTTCCTTGACCTCATCCCTTATTCAAGGAGGAGGAAGGCTCCCCCTCCCATACATGTTCGACCTCCCCTCCCCTCTAGCCTATATAATGGTATGTAATGAGAACTTTGAAGGCTAATGAAAAAATATTTTGAGAGAAAATTGTGTAAGAGAGTTATTCTCTTTCCCCCTCTTGGGTGTGATGCCCTAGACCCCAATCTTGTGATGGGATTTTCTTGGCATATGACTCACCCCCCTTAAATCCCTATCCTGCTCGTATCTGGTTCTAAAAATTTTATCAGTGAAGCTTCTACAAGTCAAGAAGAAGTTGGCGCTAGTTTCGCCTCGATCGGAGCTTTGGATCGCCGGCAACAATTCAGCTCGTGAAGTAGCGCAAGTCTGTCCGAGCCTGCTATCCAGATCCTCAACTTCCTGATATGAAATTTCTACGGATCTACTCCCAAGCCATGTGGATCTGATATTCTGAGTGGTCGTAGGATTTTCTGTCCTATTTACGTTGCCGCAAAGCTCGTGTCGTTCTGAGATCTGTGCTGGTCGTGGCAAGGATTTTTGTGGGGATGTGCGTACCACCCTGTTCAGATCCGACCCAGCATCAAAGGCAACTTACAGAAGCTGCCTCGTCTCCCTCCTCTCATATCTGCTCAAATCCTTTGGCCCGAGTCTTCCTCTGGACGTCACCGACGGTCTCCAACAAGCAGCAGTCCATTCCGACGTCAGAGCTATTTTTCCCGTAATTTTTAGCTTACCTGTGTAGTTCTGTGCGAGTAGAACCTGAGGCTGAGTACAGTTGCTGCCACGCCCAGATCTGATCAGATCTGATCACGCCGTTCGGACCAGGCATTCTTCATCCTATCGCCAATATTCTTCAACAAACGGCACCCCGATTGGACGTCGGATCTTGGCGTACCGGCCTCCGTAAGTCCGCTGCGCCAGGTGACCTGCGCGGGCAAAATCCAGTCGACTTCCAATCGGCTCACCCGATCGGCCCCTACTTGCCTCCCTCGCCTCCTGCGAGTGCAGCCCATCAACCCGAGTCCTAGCAACTCCAAATTGTGTTTGTAGCCCTTTACCTCCCTGTGTGGAGTGGGCATCATGTTCTGAAATTGTACATTTAATAATAGTGTGTATCGGGGTTGTCGGATTCGGCCGGGATTTCTTCCCCACGCGCTAGTCATGGAGGTATGCGCTTCGTTCCTACACTCACATTGCTTATTTAGTATATTTTCAATCATGCTGCATTTGTGAGAATAGGGTCAATAGCTAGCTTCAAATCACCGTGGTTGTGAGTTATGAGCGCCCGTTCCATAGGCCCAGTCGAGCACCGAGCCCGAACTGGAAACCCCTAGGCGACAGTGGTTCCTTAACCGCTGCGATCCCACGTTTCCCTCGCAAGGGACGATCGCCGGGCTAGTTAGAGTTCCTGTTGAGTGACGTCTCCACCCGGAGAACGCCACGGTAGTCAGCCGCTTGGCTTACCTTAGTGTGCTAGTGCTGGCCGCACTTTGAGTTGGTCGTACGTCTGAGCCCGGTCGCGTCACCCGTCCCGCATCACAATGCATCTCCATTTTTCGGCGGCTTCGTGAAAAAGCCATTTTTGGCTAAAAGGACTTGCATGGCATCGGACATAGTGTAACACTCAAAGTATTTGTCCATAGCGGCTTCCCACTTTAGGTAGTCGCTCGGGACTTTGGAGCCATAAAAGTCTATGGCGTCGGGCCTACGGATGTGGAGGGATTGGATTCCCCATCCTTGGGTGCTACGCCACCATTCATATGATTTGGGCGATTGGGGAACCATGGGACACGGGGGAGCTACAAGATGGACATGCAGACACTCGGTGACAAGACAAAACAATGCAAAGTTGGAATGCAGACTCGACTACAAACCTAGACTCAACCAGTATCCGGTACGTGGCAGAGGTTTAATCCGAAGATCGAACTCACGCAAGTGTGCGACCTTCCCAATAGGCGTAACCTATCATTCCGGGGGCACCTTTTAATATACCGGGTATGGGAAGACAATGTGACGCTTTGGACTGACTACCCTAGACTCAAACATGCTCTGATACCAATTTGATGCGGGATGATATGCGACTCGATGTCAAATTGGAAGCGATCCTGAGACTCTAGGCAAACTCGCGACTCGTCCTTAGCGAGGGAAGCGTGCAGATGTGCGCGGTTGAGAAACCGGCAATGAGTCAGGGTGGTCAACTCACTCTCGTGCTCGGATCGAGTCACGGGACGCGTCTCGCTCTCTCTTGCAGCGGTGATTGAAATAATATAAGAGCTAATTATCCTATCACTCAAGCAGCGGCATTCGAATATATATACGAAAAAAGCAAATGCCGAGAGAGTTAGAGGCGATACCTCCACGCTCCGGGAGTGGGGAAGGCGATCCCGGCCAAGACACGTACTCCCAGTACAGTAGAATTATCAAAAATTACAGAAATGCATTTTACTGCCCACTCCATGCGAGGAGGTAAAAGGCTACATGTGGGACCCGGGAGTACCGATCTCAGGTTGACGGGCAGCAAGCCGGAAGGGCTTTCGGGCCGGAGGCGTGCTACTAGTTCGACTCGGCACTGTTCATAGTCGCTGGATAGCATGCGAACTCGGCACCTGGGACAGCGGCTTCCGATTGACTTCTGGTCGAGGCGATTGGCTGGGACGCCGGTGGAATGTTCCTCTTCGATCCCTGAAGTCGGCGGTGGCTAAATCTAGACCGGCGTATTTCTGGAAGATTTAACCGGCGGACTGCTTCTGCTAGCCTGTCACGAGACAGGTCTGCGCGCCTCCACGAAAATGATCACCACGCCCAGACCCGATGTCGGATCGAGGCGAGATCAGTGCCGTTGAAAAGTAGACTCAAACATATAGAACATATGTGAATTTAAGGTCCATCCAACGGTCTGGATAGAAATGAAAAATTTTGTGCTCCGAAGTTGTTTCTAGCTCGGATTTTAGAACAGTCAGGACAGGTTAGGATCTTCCTGAGAATGAATTTTGACCGAAGGGAAAACGGTGGATCTGGACTTTGGGAATTTTATGAGTGAAAGGGGGAAATGTTAGGATCACGTAAAAATATTGTTGTAATTTTTTGAAATGTCTAAGGGGGTGGGAAAAATAAAAGAACTGGGTACTATCCCGCAGATCTGCTGATGGGCAGACTGTCAGGGGTGGAAAGAAATTACTGGGAAGGGACTCAAATGGAGGCTGATTGACATGCAAATTAAACTGGAGATTGGGGACGACGGGGGAAACAAACCCTCAAAATTTTAGGTCGATCAGACAGCTGGATTGAGAGAACCAACATAATCTTTGAGCTTATGTCCTGGATCTCGAAATCCTGGACAGCAGGTTGAAGACCGGGTTGTGGCGGCTCGATGGCGGCACGAACGGAGGCGGTAGCAGCGGTGGCTGGAAGTCGCATCCAGCGGAGGTGAAAATCCTTAGAATCACACCAAGGAGGAGGGAGTCACATCCTAAATTGGGCAGCCATCACAGCTGCAAGGGGAGGAGAGAGGGGCGCCCAAGGCATAATGAGAGAAATTCTGATTTTTCTTCAATTTTCTCTTTGAAAATAATGAAATACAAGGGTTTTATATGAAATGGAAATGTCCTTAACTACCCTCAGATCTAGGGTTAGGGAGGGGCAATTTGGGGATAGGGAATTCTTCTCACATGTGGTTAAACTAATACAAACATAAAAAAATGCTAAAGCGGGGGGCGCCCTCTTCAAGTGGGCAAGTGGAGAAAGTGGAATTTTTTACGTTGGTCCATATTCTCCCATGGACCAAAGACCAGCCCATGTGGGCCCTAGAACCTAGGTGGCCCAATGAGAAAGAAGGTGGGGGTCCCGCCGGGCCTACGTGGCCTTTTGCAAAGAAACCCACTAATTTCTAATGACTAACACATTGGCTTATCAATGCCTTACAATTAAAACCCAATTGACTCAAGGATATAAATGCAAACAAAAATATTAGTGGCCTTGCTTTCATGTCCCCATCACATCCCAGTTGAGCAGATTACATCAATCCTGACACCGGCAGGGGATCAGCCCGCAATTATCTTCCATGAACATGAGTTAGCTCCGAAGCCGGCAAGAAAATTTGCTTTATGCATCATTGTTGATATCAATAAGGTAGCTGTTAGCCAGTGCTTGGTGGACACTGGCGCATCCATTAATGTTCTGCCACCTACCACCTTGAAGAGGTGCAGCATTCTGGAGAGCACGGTGACAGCTTATGATAACACAAAGAAGCCGCCTATGGGGGCTGTTACCTTGAAAGTGGGACTGGGTCCCTCATCTGTCACAGTTAATTTTCATGTTTTGGATATGGACCCCACGTTTAATGCCATCTTGGGGCATCCATACATTCAGGCACTCGACGATGTCCCTTCCACGAACCATCAATGCATAAAATTTCCACACAAGGGATGCGCTATCAAGGTGATTAGTGTGCCCATTCTACCGACCGTTGATATCCATTCAGCAACATCAGTGCCCTCCATCTGGCCGTCTAATATGCCTCTATTATCTGTGTTAAACCTTGCCGACCCGCGGCATGATATATTAAGACCACAAGCTACAGTTTTCGCCCTGGCACTGATTCCATCCCCACCTCAAAAGGGGAGGAAAAAGAAAAATATGATGAATACCCCAGGCTAGAACATCATGATGAAAATGGGGTATACGTCTGGCAAGGGCCTCGGGGCGAACCGTCAAGGCAAAGTAAAGCCTGTCAAGACTCAGAAGCTCATTCCCCGAGGTGGCCTAGGGTACAAAGGGCCAAGTAAAACAGAAATTGTTGAAGATGAAGAAAAGCTGTGGGCCACCATGACCTCCACTCTCAGGACAAATAGATGGCCACTTACATGGTCTCTTTATACACATTTTGTGAAGGGGCCCACTAAATAGATTGGGAAGCAGACCACTATAGTTACTTCATTTCTGGACAATCAAGATGTGCATGCACGTCAGTTTGCTTGCCATATAGCCCCACTGGTCACTTATAAAGCTTTGGAGTCTTTGAGGCCGAATAAGAGAAGAAAGATGGATGACCCTGAATGTGATTGGTACAGATGGTTTGATATGAATGACATCACCATTGCTCTGAGCCGACTATTCATGCCAACTAATCCAGAATGGCCACCACTTGTTCATGATATGATAGAGAAGCCACTGATTATCACTGGTAAGAGGCAGATGCTGAGAAACTACACCGACACCAGGGAGCCAGATGTGCCGTTTGAAGAAGGCTTCACCATAGACAAGCTGTGGGCCGGCCTCTTTTTCCTCAATTCCGTCCATCCATCATTCATTGCTTTCATGTGTTCAAAATTCTTCAATAACATTCCCAGACCACCCGCGGTCATGATTTCATTATCTCCAGATTTTCTACAAACTCCATCAATTCCTCCTTTGCTCATTGAGCAGTTTTCTCAACTTTCTATTATGCCCCCCTCGTGGGCAATCACTCAACCACTCTCTTGTTCAGGAATTCTCGAATCCTTCTATTTTCGCATCATCATTTTCTACTCCTCCCTCTCACTATTTCGCAATTCTTGAAAATGAAAAAAATGCCAATTTTCAAATTCCCCAATCCACCTCTCTCATCTCTATTGAAGAAACCACATATCTTGTTCCTGAGTGTGCCCCGACCCAAGCGCCGCTCATCCAGGGTCCGCTAGCAGGCTTTCTTTACCCCTCCGACGAGGGGTCCTCTGTTGTACCACCTCATGTACCCGCTTCTTCTTCTTCCTCTCCTTGTCCCCTTAGGGTCTAGTAGTCTGGTTAGTTGATCTTCTTCCACTAGCAATAAGAGTCTAGGGGTAGTTGCTACTAAGAAGGTCAAGGGTAAGCAGATTCCCTGTAGGTTCTTAAGGGAACTATCTCAGAGGTGCCAAACATGTTTGGCCATCCCCCAGTTTGTAGAGGATCCGATCCGTTTGTCGAACTTGGAATGTGAGGATGTGAGTATTTTCGACGAAGGGTTCGGCATTTATGAAATTATGAATGGTGAAGACTCTGTCGAAGAGGGGGATGAAGAGTATGAAGAATATGAGACTGATGGTTTTGCTAGTGCCATGAGGAGATTCGATGAACCGTCAGCCTTAGTAGAAGAGCCCACCAAAGAAGTTAATTTGGGTACCAAGGAAAACCCTAGGCTTGTCCTCATAAGCAAAAATTTGCCACCCTCTGAAGAAGAGTCGCTCATTTTGGTTCTTCAAGAATATAAGGACATGTTTGCGTGGAGTTATAAGGATATGTTGGGTCTGGACCTTGCGCTTGTTGAGCACCGTCTAACACTGAAGCCAGGGTCTGTCCCGGTCAAATAGTGGTTGAGGCGTTTCCACCCGCATATGGCATTGAAAATGAAAGAAGAGGTCGATAAACTTCACAAGGCTAGATTTATCAGAGTCGTTCTCTATCCTAATTGGGTGGCTAACATTATCCTGGAGATGAAGAAGGACGGAAGAGTCAGAATTTGCATAGACTTCCAGGACCTCAACCCCGCGTGTCCTAAGGATGATTTCCCCCTCCCTCACATTGATGTTTTAATTGATAACATGGCAAGGTTCGAGACCCTCTCTTTCATGGATGGCTTCTTCGGATATAATCAGATTCGCTTGGCTGAAGAGGATAAAGAGAAGACTTCATTCACTACACCTTGGGGTACTTATTGTTATGTGGTCATGCCATTCGGACTTAAGAACGCCGGAGCCACCTACCAAAGGGCCATGATGGCTATTTTTCATGATATGGTCCACATTTATATTGAGGTGTATGTTGATGACCTGGTAGTGAAGTCAAGGATGAGGATTGAGCATTTGAGGTTCTGGCCAAGGTCTTGCAAAGAGCCCGTGAATATCAATTGAAAATGAACCCCAAGAAGTGCGTGTTCGGTGTTTCGTCAGGAAAGTTGCTTGGATCCATTGTTAGCAAGAGGGGTATCGAGATTGATCCTAATAAGGCGCAGGCAATAAGAGATATGCCTCCTCCCAAGAATTTGAAGCAAGTTCGAGGATTGATCGGGAGGTTACAATTTATTCGCCGATTTATCTCCCAGCACTCACAAAGATGTAGGCCATTCTACGAGCTTACCAAGTCGGGAGTCAAATTTTATTGGGATGACAAGTGTCAGGTGGCTTTTGATGGATTGAAGGATTATCTATCAAGTCCTCTTGTCCTGAGGCCACCAGTTCCAGGAAAACCACTTGTTCTTTATGTTTCAGTCCTGGATGACTCGGTAAGTGCTGTCTTGGCGCAAGTTAATGAAGAAGGTAAGGAGAGGGCAGCCTACTACTTATCTAAGTTTCTCAACCCATGTGAGCAGAAATAAACGGCTATGGAGAAGACCTACGTAGCTTTAGTCTAGGTGGTTCAGAAGTTGAAACATTATTTCCTAGCTCATGAGGTTCATCTCATTGCTCGCATGAATGCCATTAAGTTCTTTCTTGAGAAATATATTCTTACTAATCGACTGGCACGATGGCAAAGCTTCCTCTCTCAGTTCGACATCATCTACATTCAATAAAAGGCAATTAAAGGCTATGCCATCGTAGAACATCTTGCTCATCATCCCCTTCCAAGATTCGATCTCGTTCACTCAGAGTTTCCAGATGAGGAACTGGTGTCCATTAATCAACCTTCAGATCCCACGTGGACATTACATTTTGATGGGGCTCTGAATTCTCATGGTAGGGGGATCGGCATGGTTCTTTTAACACCCGAGGGTATTACCATTCCACTTACCTCTCAGCTTGCCTTCCATGTTACAAATAATATAGCTGAGTATGAGGCTCTTCTGGCCAAACTTAAGGCCGCTCACCAATTTGGTGTCACCCAGTTGCGAATCGTCGGTGATAGTCAGCTTATTCTGCGCCAAGTGCTCACCAAATGCCGCACACTCAATCCCAAGCTTAAACCATACCAGGAACTCGCTTCTGCTTATGCCAAGCTCTTTACTAAGATGATCTTTGTCCATGTTCCTCACAGCCAGAACATCTTAGCTGACGCTCTTGCTTCACTTGCCTCCTCCCTGATTTTTCTCCCCGAACGCCCTTTCACTGTTATCATTCAAAAGCGTCTCACTCTTGCCATCAAGGATCTTGCATTTCTTAGTGTTAAGGAGGAGGTGCTTAAGAGGGAAGGAGAAGTTATTGAGAATAGAGAAGTCATGCTATTGGATTTGGAAGAAGAAATGGACGACGAGGAAAAATTGTGGTATTATGAGATTACCAAATTTTGCCAAGATTAGTCTTATCCTGAAGAAGCCACGGCAGAAGAAAAGAAGGCTATCAGGAGAGTTGCCCAAAGGTACACTTTGGTTGGGGGAGTACTCTATAGAAGAGGTCTTACTTGGTGTTCTTCTCAGGTGCCTTGATGACGACGAGGCATGGAAGGTTGTGGAAGAAGCACATTCTGGAGTCTGTTGTGGTCATGTCAATAGCCAGATGTTAGCTAAGAAAATTCTTAGGCTAGGGTTCTATTGGCCCACTCTAGAAGAAGATTGCTCTATCTTTGTTTGAAGGTGTGTTAAGTGCCAACTACATGCCAATAAAATTCATTCCCCTGCTTCTTCACTCCATCCTATGTCCTCCCCATGGCCTTTCTCCATGTGGGCTTTCGATATCATTGGACCTCTTGGTGATGCGAACCTCCTCACAAAATCCAAATCCTTCATACTCACGGCCACGGAGTACTTCACCAAGTGGGCAGAAGCGGAAGCTTACGTGGAGATTAAAGCGTCAACCATCTGCAAGTTCATTATGAAGAACATCATTGCAAGATTCGGCATCCCAAGCTCCATCGTCACCGACAATGGACCTTAATTTATCTCTCAAGAACTTCAAGACCTCTGCAACAGATACCACATTGCATTGCATCATTCATCCTCTTATTATCTACAGGGTAATGGGCAAGCGGAGGCTACAAATAAAACTCTGATCAAAATTATCAAGAAAACATGTGAGGCTAACAAATTTGTGGATTGGCCAGAAAAGCTCGTTGAAGCTTTATGGGCCTACCGTACTTCTATTCGCACTCCTACTGGGCAAACTCCTTTCGGCCTCACTTATGGAATGGAGGCGATAGTCCCTTATGAGATCCTTATTCCTTCTCTTAGATTATAATTGGACAAGGAACTGTCTATCGATGAATGTCACGAATCTCTCCTTACACAATTGGAACTCTTAGATGAGAAACGTCTGGCCGCCGCTGAACATGCGCGAATTTATCAAAATAGGCTCTCACGTTTTTATCAAAAGAAAGTAATTGAGAGAAAGTTTAAGGGTCGGTGAAATGGTGATTAAAAGAATCTTTGTAAAACCTGGTGGGCCTCGCTCAAAACTCCAACCAAATTGGGAAGGGCCTTTTGTCATAAAAGAAACTTATCCTGGCAATTCATATAAATTGGTTAATGCTGATGGTGAAGAATTAGCTCATCCTTGGAATGGTTTATATCTCAAGAAATACTACCCCTAACTCTCAAAAAAAAGAAAGAAAAAGAAAGGAAAAGGCTGGTATAGGACGCGTGCCAAGAGGAGCGTGAAAGATTAGAATCTCCAATTAATTCTTTATTCTTTGCAATTTAGCCTCGGGTTAATACCAATACACACTTCACGCTTAACTCTTAAACCCAAATGGAACTAAATCCAAAGCAAGTCAAAGCCAAACCAACAGCGAAAGGTGTCACCCGTTCTCTTCTCTTCGGTTTACGAGGGGGGAAGTAAGGACTCGGCCAGACCACCAAACCTACCCACTGCCCTAGTAGGTGGAAGTCAAGGCCCAAAAGAGAATAAATCTGCCAAAAGCCTTAGTAAAGTCCATTCTGATTAACAAAAGGGCATGTCAAGAGGGAAAAGTCCCCGCAGGGAAAACCTTGGGCGTAAGTATGCACGAAATAAAATCTATTCCAATCGAAAGGCATGTCAAGAGGGCAAAGTCTCCGCAGGGAAAACCCTGGGCGTAAGCATGTACTGATAAAGGCAAGGGCAACTAAAATCTCCCTAAGCCACAGACCGAACCCCAACAGGCAATAGGGTAGGAGAGGCACGTCCCCAGCCTTTTGGATCCCCTCGTAAACTTCCCTCAATTGTTGTCTTCCTTCTCCCCCCAAGGTGCGCTATAAGCTCAAGGGGCGATAAACACACGCTCAGGAAGAGGTGCCATGGGAGGTGCCGAGTAAAAAGCAAAATCCATGCACGTTAACCCTTTGTTAGGCTATTTAAGAATATTGAATGAATTTAAGGTGGTGAACGAGTAACATTCCTTAGGGTATGCGCATTCTACCATGCCTCAAAAAAACACAACAACAAAAATAAAAAAAAAGAAAAAAAAAGATGTCCAAATCAAAAAAAATGAAAAATCATTTCCAAAAAAAATGTCATTTGCTTGATTGCATAGTGCTTGATCATCTTTCATTTTTAGTTCGCATCTGCCTGCTTGCATATTGCATTTCTCTATATCTTTTCATCATTTGCCTTAGTTGATTAAAGGCTTGGCCCCTTGACCCTTTATCAAGGTCAAAAAGAACATCCCCTTGCTTATTGAGCAAGGGGCTAAGCCGAACAGATTAACTAACCTGTTTGTTTCAGTGAACGCAGGGGTGAGGGGATACAAGTATACAAGTGAAAAAGGACAAACTCAGGTAACAAAACATTTTTTCATTTCATAATCATCATAAGTATATGTGTACAAAAGTGCAAGAGAGGTGTACAACGGTAATCTCTCTAGCTCTCTCCACCTCCCTCCTCTCTCCTCTCGCTGCTCTCTGCCTCACCTCTATCCCTAGGAGGAATCCGTGGGGGCCTCATCGACCCCTGACTGGCAGCATATCTTTTAGCTCGCGTGCGCTCATCCTCCTCTCTCCGCTGGTGTGTAGAGGAACCCACTAAGTAAGTAGTGTCGGAATAAGCGCTGGGTCATCCCTCAGCTGGCACCCGCTGCCAGCCCCTCCGGTAGCGGTCCTCTGCCGCCCCCGCTCACTGCTCAGCACCACCTAGTCGAAGCCTCAGCTCGACTAACTCCGCACCCAAGCGAAGCCTCACTTCAGCTAGCTCCGCCCTCTCTCGGTCGCACTCCCTCCTCTCTATCCTGAGAAGCAGCTGCAGCTCTACTGTCTCTCGAGGTAGCTCCTCCCGCTCCTCGGCAGCTCACCGTCTCTCCTCCACCCACTCCTCGGAAGCTCACCATCTCTCCTCCTCCAGCTCCTCGATAGCTCGACACATCTCCTCCTCAACCTCCGTAACCTGCTGGTCACGAATCGCGAGCTCGGTACCTACTAAGGTAGCCCGGGTCAGCGCATCCTGTAGCTCCCGCACCTGCATTATCACACCACATGTCATGAGCTTTTTCTAAAGGAAGTCATTTATAGCTGTATGGCTTAAGCGATTTTTCTCACCTGTGCTATCATATCACGCTAGACTGCCTCAGCCCGTACCACTGTCCTCGCCAGTCTCTCCTCTAAGGAAGTGATCTGGGCACTCTGATCCATCGGGCTCGAGCTGGAGGCTCCTCCTGCTCCTCTCGCTGCTACCCTCTGCTGGGCACGCTGCATCATTTTAAGATTGTCAGTCGCCAATCACTTAACTTCAGGATTCATATCATAGCATTTAGAAAGCATACTCACCAGCGTCTCTAGCTCCAATCGAGTGACCGCTAGCCGGGCCTCCAGGGTGTGGAGCTGTACTTGCATGTCCGCTGCCACCGCATCCCGTGCATCCTGCATTTATTGCATATTAGTCGCATATTCATCATATAGCAATTAAAAGCATATAGAAAAGCATGCATTCATACGTACCCCTCGTGGCCTCATCTGAGGCCGGCCGGTGTAGGTCCTCTAGTAGGCCTAGAAGTACGTTGTGCTGTCCACCGCCTGGGAGACAATCGGGGTGCCACCTCTGTGCCAATCGGTGTACTGCTCTGGGAAGCGCAGTCGCCAGTCAGTCGTCACCGCGCACCCTCGGGTCTTCCGCCCGACACCGCACGACTCTGCCACCTCGACCCACTCCTGATGTAGGCCGAGAGTCCTCATCACCAGTCTGAGGCGCAGACGCTCGATCTCGTTCAGGCAATGGAGCCAAATCTCCCTCCTGAACAAGTGTCGGCCAGCTGCAACCCAGGGTTGGTCCTCGTCTGCCATGCCCAGGTAGGGCCTCCACACAACCTGCATTTCATTACATATCATACATCACATAATCATCAATAGAAAATAGGGCAAATGCATAAACATAGCATATGTACCAAGGATGCCGGGTAGTCGCGGAACTCTAGCCTCACGACCTGTAGCTCATAGGCATGCGAGGCACCCGTCATGTATGGGAGCCAACGCTTGGCAAGGGGAACCACCTCAGGGCGGAAGACTGCAGCCCGCTCCATCGGTATGTATAGGTGGCTCCAGAATTGCATCCATATATCATTAGTCATTAATCACATAAGCATAAATAGAAGCATGAACATAAGCATAAGGAAATTTGCATACCTGAAGGAAGGGTGCGAAGCTGCTGACAGTCGTCTCTCGACCCGTCCCTGTGGACAGGTCAGCCAGTAGGTGGGATAGCATGGCGGCACCCCAGGCGTACCGCCCCACCTGGTCCAGATCCTCCAAAAGTCTTAGGAAATGACAGTTCATGTCGTCCCCTTTCATCCCCAATAGTAGCCTACCCAGCATCAGGAACAGGAACCTCCTCAAGTCTAGGTCTACTCTCTCTCTCTGGGTGGGGTCCGCACATAAAGTAGCCCTGGCTCTCCCAGCCATGCGGATCGTGAACTCCTCTAGGGTTTCCCTTATCCTCGGGCTCCCCTCCTCCAACCCAAGAGACTCCATCAACTCCGCCCTATCCATCATCCTGCCATGCCACTGTCGCCAGGTCTAGAAGCCTACGGGCTCGGTCTTGTAATCTGGGTAGGTGACACCGCTCACCGCCTCTCCAGTCCACCCTCAGCCTAGTAATCCTCACCACATCCTCTAGGGTGGGGACCATGTGTCATCAGGGCATCAGGAATGCTCGGCTGACCATATCCCACCTCTCTCTCAATACCTGGATGAGGACGAGGTCCAGGCGGACCGGCTCGATGCTCAGAAAGGGGTGAACCCCATCTCTCTCAAATGCTCTCTCTGGAACTCAGGGCAGACCGTGGTACGCCGCGTGAACTAGCGCCCAGGAGATGCGCGTCCTCATCACCCCCTGCCAAAAGAAAAGAAAAGAACAACAAAAATGTCAGTGCCAACAACCATAATTGAACATCTTCCTCATATCTAAAAAGAAAAAAAAGAAAAAAAGAAAAAAATTGCATCCATCATGATGGGCGTTATTTCTCTATTCTCTCATTTAAAAAAAAAGAAAAAAATTTATGTCCATCATGATGGGCGTTATTTCTTTATTTCTCTCATTTTTTTTAAAAATTGTGTCCATCATGGTGGGCGTTATTTCTTTATCTCTCTCATTTTCAAAAAAAAGGGAAAAAATTTTTGCATCCAGCATGGGGGCGTTGTTTCTTTATTTCCCTATTTTTCTTTATAAAAAAAATTCTGCGCCTGTGATGACAAACATTATTTCTTCTTACCTCATTTCTCGTTAATAAGATATATAATAATAAAACAAACTGCGTACGTCATGACGGACATTGTTTCTTTTTATCCTTTTTTCAAAAAAAAAAATGTTTTAGCGCCCACCGTGGTGGACGCTATTTCTCTGCAACACTCCACCTCCCTTCCCCTCCCCGTAGAGCATGCTTTGTTTTTTTAAAAAAAAATTACGAACTCACCTTCCCAGGCTCCGCTTGATCCATTGCCCCTCTTAGTGGACGGCGAGGAGGGGGCGGCCGCCGTCATCGTGGATGTGGTGCCGCAGTCGGTTGCTCTTATGGTTACGCTTCGGCGGGCTGGGCGTCATCACCGCCCTCCTCTTCCTCTTCCTCTTCCTCGCCCACTTCTTCCTCTTCATCGCCTTCTTCATCTTCTGCTTCTGCTTCTCCTTCCGCTCGCCCCTCCGCCTCTGCCGCTGTGGGTTGCACCGCCACCGGTTGCGCTTCTACGGCCGCCGCTCCCTCCTCGTCGCCGTCCAAATCCACCATCTCCGACGCCGTGACCCGCCGCCGCTTGCTGGCGTGGAACCGCTGGTGTACATCGCCGTAGTGAGAATGTGAGAGAGAGAGAGAAGAAGAGGGCTGGAAGGTGATCGCTGCTGGGTTTGGGGAAGAAAGACAGTGAGAATGAGAGAGAGAAGAAGGCTGGGAAAGGCGGTTCATGTTTTAAATAAAAAATTTTTGAAAAGAATCTGCGTCCAGTTGGTAAGACGTGAATTGTCGGGTTTTAAATAAATAAAAGAATCATCGTCTTTTATGATTGACGTTCATTTAAGAATGGGCGACCACTATTGGCGACGCTATTTTTGGAATTGAATTTTTAATATAAAGTCCGATGTGATGTATTAAGAATGGGCGACTACATTGGAGGACAGCCAATTCTTGGAAATTAATTTTTAATTTGGATTTGATAAATAATTGGTGACATGAATATTGGACGCAGTTTAAATGTACGACTTCTGTGTTGGACGCCATTTCTGAGAAGTTCATTTTTTTTGTAACAGCCACTAACTTTGGAAGAACAATCATTTATTACATGAGTTTGGCTCAATTAGGGAAATAACACTTCATTTTATTGAAAAGAAATATCAATTACATCAATGAGCCCTTTTGGGTCTCAATTTTCTGAGTGCTGTTACATAAACTTTCTATTGTTCTCTGTCTTCTTCAATTTGCTCCAGAGGCTTATGAAGCTTGCTCACTCCCCAGAGTGCTTTGATGGTATGGATTTCCTCTTTATCTGCGGTAGCTGACAAGTCCCTTTTCTTGATAGGAGGGAGATGTGAGGCATCCTCCATGAGATGGCGAGGTAGGCCAAGTTGAGGTAGGCACCTGTGTGAATTGTAAAGGACAAACTTTGTGGCGCCGATAAGCTGCAATTCCACGCCAAGGGACAGCCGGGTGTGAAGATCCTAAGTTTTGAGGATTCTCGGTGCATATGTGAACATGGTCTGAGGCATGGTTTTGAAATGTTCCATCCAATCCACTCTCTTCTTAAGCTTGGGCACTCTGTTTGCCACTTTCTCACTCAACCCAAGCACACCTGTCATGTAGTAGAGTGGGCTTTTATGGAATATCCTAGATGTCCCTTGGGCATCCTCACATGGGTCAAATTTTAAGTGGAGATCCACCCAACTAGTAAGAAGAAGCATCGACCCGTATAGAGGCCTTCCCATGGATGCCGAGGTGAGCCCACTATATAGGTAGGCTAGGACCGTCGGCCCGATTCTCTTTCCCTCCCAAATCTCACATATTGCGCTCAACTGTCTTCTTCTAAGAAATCATCGCCGTAGGGAAGAGTAAGGCTCCCGCAAGCAGATCACAAAACCTTTCATGATGTTTCCATATCCTCCTCCTTAGCTTGGTCCATTTGTTTGTACACCCATGCTGCCAACTTCATCAAGTTGATCCCTTTGCTCACCCGAATCTGATCACAATCTTAGAACTTGGGATTAGGCCAGCTAGTATTTCTATTGGCTTATTGGTTGGGCATGGTTGCCATCTTCTCTTCTTCACCTTGCTTCAATCTCTTAATCCAAGCAACATCTCCGCTTCTTCTAATAGTATTGTGGCTTCAAAGGTGGGAATAGGAAGGTGTGTGTGCTGGGTGCCAGATTTCTAGGAGGGCACCTGTGACAGCCCAATCTAGATGTATGTCTTTGTAATGTTTGGCATGAGTAATCAAACCCAGGAGATGCCACAGAGATAAGAAGGATCTCATGTCCAAAGTGATCTTGGAGATGAGAAGAAGTAGCCACTTATTCTGGGTATATCGTCTGGCGCTTGGGATACTAGGATAATCTTGTAAACAGACAGAAGGGTCAGGCAAAAGCGTAACAACAGAAAAGAAAATTTGGAAAAGAACATGAAGAAGAGTTTGCAGAAGAATAAGCAGAGAAGAAGGCTCGGAAAAGAAACTTGCAGAATAATAGAAAATAGGGATGAGGTTTTTAAAGTTCAGGTTCTAAATCAATCTTTTCCTATAACTCACCTGATTCAGCATTATTCTTCTGCTAATATGGCCGGTAATCTCTGTGATCCTTGCTAAAGCCATCTTCAGTTTCTTCCCCGGACGTTGCACTAGGTAATCCATCATGTACTGCAGAGAATTCTTCACCTAACTATGAGTTACAGAAGGGTCGCCTGAACCTTTGTTAACCTTTTGTTTGGAGCCTCTTTGCGATGATGATTATATAGGGAAACTCTTGGGAAGTTTGAGTTTGAGTGTGATTGGGCTCTTGGGAGCCGTTTTCAATAAGGTTTCAAACTCCAGATGTGAAAGAGAATTGACGTCCACTATAGTGGACGTACATTAAATGGGCGCCCGTCCCAGGGGTCACTATTTTTTTATTTTTTGCAAAATTTCAGAGAATGAGCGTCTATCCCAACAGACGCCATTAATTATTTTTTAGAAATTAAGCAGAATGAGCGTCCATCCCAGAAGACGCTATTACTTGTTTTTTAATGTGAAAATATGGAAAATTAACGTCCCCCATGGAGGACCCCCATAAAATAGGCGACCAGTATAACCGACGCCATTTTCTGATATATTTTTTGGTTGCCATTACAATGTTATGCAGGATATTCTTCATTCTTTATTACAATGCCTGTATATTTATTGCACTAATGAATTGTGAGCGCATGAAGATTAATATTTGGTGCAGATTTTGAGATGCTCTGAGCTGCTCTCTTGGTAACATCATTTCATCCCTGTATTTTATCTCTATATGCATTTTTACTATATGTTATCTACGCTATTATAGCATATCAAAGACCTTGTGGTCTAGATGAACCTGGAATTTGAGTTCCCCTTCATCAAAATAATGATAGTTCCAGGGGAGTTTTAATCGCACGGATAGGCCGTTAGGTCATCTAAGTCTTGGGACGATGATTCCAATTTCTAAGTTGATGCGTGGATAAACGAGCCGCGGCTTAGTGTCAACTTAGAGATTTGGGTTCTTGACCAGGTCTGGATGGTTTAGCAATATTATCCTTGATTAGTTTCTATTTTTAGTTTTTTTTAATTTTTTCTTTTAGCCCAACATGCATCATGTAGGACTTTGAGCTTTATCGCTGAAAGATTTTCTTATTCGGGCGATAGTGAAATCCACTAACTCTTAATTACAGTTGACATGAGATATTCCATTCCAAATCAATTACTACGTTCTCCTTGAAGCCGTTGAGACTGATTCTTTGAAAGCACCTTTGATTGGATTCTTATCCTAATTTCTTCTCTTCCACCTTGATTGTAGCGCGTCCACATTGGCTGATAATCGCTCTCCAATGGTGTCCTTTGTGCTCGCGCGCACGTTTTCCTTTACCTTAGTTATCATCCGATCAATTGTTGTTTTCTTGAAATCATCCAAGATTGTTTCATTCTGAATTATGGAAAGATTTCCAACGGTTAGTGTCAAAAGCGTGTCACATCGCACCTTGGCATCTACTTTTCAGTCCATTCTCACTTCATTCCACTTCGTTCTATTACGCTTCATTCCGTTTCACTCTCTTGCAAAGCAAACGCCAAGGCGGGGTAACTGTAGACACGCTAAAATTGACACTAAGTTGAGTAAATCTCATGTCGCAATGCAATGCCCCAAACTAGATTTCATCTTGAGTTGAATAAGAAGGTTTTTTTGATTTTTTGAAACTTTTCTTGAATTTGCGTCAGCTTTCCTCGACGCTAATTTTTATGGGCGACTGTCGGCCAAGACGCTCATTCTTCAACTATTTATCGATTATTTTTCGATTTCTAGGAAATGGCGACTTCTATAGCAGACGCTAATTCTTTTATTGATAATAACTGCTAAATTTTGATCAAGAATGAGCGACCACTTATGTGGACGCCAATTAATTAACGACTTCTATAGGAGACGCCAATTCTTATGGAAAGTCTGGAATTATTAAAATTAAGCCCAAGAATAAGCGTCCTTCATGGTGGACGCACATTTAATTAGCGACGGTAATGGTCGACGCCAATTCTTCTTGCATCTCCGATTTGATCTGGGCTCCTTTCCCTGGTTGTTTATTGCCCGTTTTGATCCTTTCGCTTCTTGGGGAAGTCTACCCCCTTCCTCGTTTGGAATCATTCCTGAGCTAGGACTCCTCTCCTATAAATTGGGAATCTTTGTGCCCGCGCCACAGAACACAGAACACAGAGAGCACGAAAAGAAGAGAAAAAAGGGGAGAAAAACATAGGAGCACAGAAACACGCACAGGGGCTTGCTCTGTTGATTATTCCGACGAGGAGGATTCTCTGTTCCCTACTGCAGTGTCATTCGAGTGGAGGACATCCCTCCATTTCTTCTCCTGATCTCCTTCTTTCATTACTTCATTTTCATACTGCATCATCCATTGTTCACACACCTGCATCTAGCATTCGCTAGATCTCTTTGCACATCACTACATCACATTCATATACCCACCCTTACACTAAGGGGTCTAAAAACACACAAGGTGTGTTAGTCTCCCGTCTGCATATGTTTACTTTCATTAAGAACTATACTGCACAAACCTGTTCCTAATTCGGTGCTGTCTTCCTTTTGTTTGTGCTTGTTTTAGGGTAATCAAATCAAGAGACCCCCTTAGCCGGCCGACCGGTTGAAGGAGGAAGCAGAACTCACACACCCCGCTTCAGCAAGTATTGCCCACGATCATTCTTTTATCATTGTTGAGGATATTTCCTCTGACGATCACATTCATTTGAGCACCATGTGCTCCCCTTTTTTTTTCTCCGTCAACATTACATTTTACTATCTTTCACATTTGCACACTAAGTGACGCGTTCACACTTGACATCTCCACTAGCATCCTATTCTTCCTTTCCACGACTCTGTTTTGTTGTGGGATTCGAAGTGCTGAAAAATTATGCTTAATTCCCTATTTTATGCAAAACTCATCGAAGTCATGGTTATCAAACTCTCTTCTGTGATCACTCTGAATTGCTTTAATCAAGTACTCCTTTTCATTCTGAATTTTCTTGCATAAGTCTTCAAATTCATGCAATGCATCATTCTTATGAGTTAGAAATAATACCCATGTGTATCTCAAATAATCATCGACTATAACAAACCCATAAAGCTTCTCTCCAAGACTGTGTGTCCTGGTGGGACCAAATAAGTCTAAATGAAGGAGTTCAAGTAGTCTAGAAGTGGAAATAAAATTTTTAGATTTGAATGAAACCCTGGTCTATTTTCTCAAAGCGCATGCATCACAAATCTTATTATTATCAAAATCCAACTTTGGTAAGCCTCTGACTAAGTTTTTTCTGTACAGTTTTGAAAGAACACTAAAATTGACATGTGCTAAGAGGCGATGCCACAACCATGCATCATCCAATTTATTGGCAACTAAACATAGATTTTCTTTAGACGGATCCTCAAAATCAATTGTGTATGTATTGTTGTCTCTAAAACCTATAAATTTTATTTCATTTGTATTTTTATCTACAATAGAACAATGTGATGATTCAAAGATTACTTTGTGACCTTTGTCACACAGCTGACTAATGCTCAGCAAACTATGGTTCAACCCATTTACAAGCAACACATCATCAATGAAATGATTAGAACTCTTACCTGTCCGACTAATGCCTACAATTTTACCTTTGTCACTCCCACCAAATGTGATGCGTCCTCCATCCTTCTCTTCTAGGTCTGCAAAGAGGTCCTTATTACTTGTCATATGCCTGGAACATCCATTGTCCAGGTACCATTTGTTCCATCTGGCAATTAAGCAGGCCTGCACAAACAAGATAACTCTCAAGTTGATTTAGGTACCCAAGTAAGCTTGGGTCCCAAAATATTATTCTTACTTTGAGCATAAAAATTTTTGAACTTACTTTCATGCCACTCATCATCGGCCTTCATCACATCACAAACATACATTGAATGAACAATCATGCCACAATAAAAACAAGTGACTCGATTCCTCCTATATACATTCCTCATATACACATTCCGAGTATCAGCAACAGAATTGAAGCATGAATCAAAAGATTTTTAAATTTTATTGTGTTCAGTCATGTTTTTATTATTGGGCTTGTAGCCCACACCTTTCTCTTCAATTTTGAAATTTTTCTTAATTGGCTGTTTCAGTTCTTGTTTTTGTTTGTTTTCTTTTTCAACAACATTTTTCAAATTCTGTAATTCTGCATGCATGATCTCACAATTACTCTCAACTTCCTTCTTTTTCCTTTCGCATTCATTCACTTTCATGGTTAGTTCTTCCAGCTCCTTTACCAATTTTTTCTTTTTTCGCTTTCAAGTTTTCTACAGCATTATAAGCATTTTGTTTTTCTACTTCTAAGCATGCAAGTTGATCCTTATACAAAGTTATTTTGGATTGCAAAATTTCATTCTCACCTTTAATTTTCTCAAGTTCTATTTCAAAGGAACTACGCTTATTGCATGATGATCTAGAGTGAACAAAATCATGAAACTTTTTTTTCAGATTTTTATTTTCAATTTTGAACTTTTTATATGTCTAATAAAGATCAACATATGCCAATTTCCACTGTTCAGAAGTGGGATTCTCAGTGTCAGAATTTACCTCATTGTTGTCAGCCATCAAGCATAAGTTTTGGACTAGCTCGTCCAGCTCATCCTCCTCTTCCTCGCTCTTGGAGTCTTCATCATCCTCGTCGCTCCAAGTTGCTTTCATAGCCTTTGGCTTCTTTTCTTTCACCTTTTTGAACTTTTTCTGAAGCTCTAGGCACTCACCCCACATGTGTCCAGCTTTCTTACATTTATAGCAGATAACTTCCTCTTTCTTTCCGGTCTCTCCTCTCTTGGTCAAATTTTTCTTCAGAAACTTCTTTGGAAAATTTCCTTCCCTTCGTGTTTTTCTGAAGTATTTTCTTGCTCATCTGGTAATGAGAGCCATCAGCTCTTCTTCATCATTGCATGCGCTGGATTGACCATCACTCTCATCAGCAGATTGTGGGTATGCCTTCAAAGCAATTGTCTTGTTCCTCTTGCTCTCTTCTTTTGTTCTCTTGATATTGATTTCGTAGGTCATTAACGACCCAATCAGCCCATCCACAGTAAGTGTCATGAGGTCCTTCAAATCCTCGATGACGGTTGCTTTTGTATGCCACTATGGTAACAAGGACCACAGAATCTTCCTCCCAACTCTTGGTTCGTGTAATCCTTTCCCAAAGCTTCCAACCCATTGGTGATTTCGCTCAACCTGGCGAACATCTGTGAATTCGACTCATCGGGATTCATTGTGAACAGCTCGTAATCACGGATTAAGAGATTCGCTTTCATTTCCTTTACTTCCGACGTGCCTTCATAAATGAGCCTTAGCTTCTCCCAAATTTCCTGCGTAGATGAACACATGGAGATGCTTGAGTATTCATTTGGGTGTATAGCACACTGGATGATATTCATACCTTTAAAGTTATAATAAGACTTTCTAATGTGCTCTTCAGTCCAGTTGTCCTCATCAACAGGTAATTGATAAGGACCCTTACTAACAACTCTCCAAACATCATATTCCCATGCTCGCAAGAACACAGTCATCCTGTTCTTCCAGTATGGGTAGTTGGACCCATGAAAGAAAGGGGGTCTATGAATAGAATGTCCCTCCGGGAGCATTCCCTTACTAGCCATTTCCTAAGGATCTTTTCTCTACAACCGTTAGGTTGATGCAACAATAGAGACCTGCTCTAATACCAGATTGTTGGCCCAGAGATAGTGCGTGCACAAGAAGGGAGGGTTGAATTATCCCTAAATCATAATGACAAATTTTAAGATAGTTACAGAAATAGCAAGATTATAAAAACTGAACTAAACTAAGATGAATTAAACTCGCTCGACCTCACCGAACACGTTTCTGAAAGACAGAATAAGTGATCAAACACACAGCCACAATGCATGAGGAAGTTTTAGGTGGTTCGGCCGGACACCCAGTCCTCCAACATCCACCCCTCACCAAATTGGTGAGGCTTCACTCGCTTTGTAGTGCCCAGAATTTTATATAAATAATTTTCTAGAATTTATAAAGGCCTAAATATATTAATAAATGAATTCTGAGACTAATAAGTCATCATAGGCCCAATTAGGTTGAATAATTAACCAAGCCTATTTACACATCATCTAAAAGGGTTTAAGGCCCAAAACCATTACGTTTGGCCCATATTCTAGAAGGTTACTTAGCTTATTTAAGGATAAAAATGAATTATATAAATAATAATATGGAAAAAATGAATAAAAGAGTTTTATTTATTTGAAACTCTATATACGTTGAATGTAACGGTCTATTGTGCGATCATCACATGCTTGTAACGCATGGGTCTACGACCGTTACACTCTGTGAATTCCGTAAGCTGAAGAGTTTGATTCATGTTGAACTCTGGGAACAATAAATGTAACGGTCTATCGTGAGACCATTACATGCCTCTAACGCACCTGCATTAGACCGTTACATCCTGTTAGTTCCGTGAAGGAAAGAACAAGTACAAAGATCATAACTTTGGACTCTTATCCACTAGAGATCAACATAGGAAGAGTTAGAACATTACTAAGGACTCTTAGAGATCAGGTTTTAGCAAATTAAGGACTCTAGAATCGATCTAATCTTCAAACCCTAGCCAAAACCCTATAAATAGGACCTAGTTCTGAACTGTGCGACCCTTACTTTTGGCTCGCAAGGAATCAAGATAATAGGAGTAATCTTTGGTAAGTTCTTTAGAAGTATTTGTTTACAATACTTTAGACTAACTCCTCTCCAAATTTCACGTCTTTAGGTCAAGTGGTCGTGGAGTTAGAGCCCAAGGAAGTTGCTGAAAAATCACAGGAAGAAGGAACTAGGGTTCGGTGTTCAAACCATAATTGGAAGTTTGAATCCTAGACAAGAGGTAGGATATCTCATGAACGGCAAAAATAACTTGATAGAAATATAAGCCCTCTGGTTTGATTGAATTTCATGCATAGTAGAGCATCAATTTCATGTTTTACTAAGTTCTATACATTACATGCATCTCTTAGCCTAATTGGAAAATTAAAAAGATGTATCTTGTCTATTTCAGGGGTACCCACGCATATAGATAGCCTATACTTCGTTATCATGCCTAGAATAGACATGATATTTGATTTACAGACATGATGTGAGTTGATACCTTAGGTTTTATATCGCTTTCTGTTAGCAGACCCTCTGACGCATCAGCGTAGGACCGTCACACTCATGTAACGGCCATACGATGGACCGTCACAGTCCCTGATTGCCTATTGATTTCTCTGTTGACTCTGACGCATCTATGCAGGGGCGTTACGTTACTGTAACGGCTGTTTGATAGACCGTCACACTACTGTGACGCACCACTTATAGACCGTCAGAAGCCCTGTGTTCTGTCAACCCTAGACAGAATAAGATTCGTCAATCTTACTTATTATTAAGCCTAGTTGATTAGAGTTTTCACCTGATTATGTGAATTTAAGGTTATTTTAATTATTCATAATAGGGGTTGCATGATTTCAGGAACTTAATGGTATTTTAAGTTATGTTAGTTTCATAAGCCAAAAATTCTATAGTCTTGTATTCTAAATCATGATTCTTTTAACTATTGTATTGTCGGAGTTTTCATCATGATTTTCACGTTGATACTTGTATCTCTCTATCAATAGAGTCATTTCTATAAGTACATGGCACATACTCCGGTATGTTGACCATTAGTTCACACTTTGCACTATAGGAACACAATCTTGGACTTGAGGACCTCTCTATTGGATATTCCTTCCAATGGACTAGGAAATCTTGTTTCAAGGCCTCCGTAATTCTCCGCGAGCCTGGGATTCCCACTAGGACGCCGAGTTGGTTGTACCATTAAAACCCATTAACTAGAATACACTATCGTTGTTTTCTGATTCTAGTAATGTAACGGCCTTGTATTGGACCGTCAGGCTCATGTAACGGCCCAATATACGACCGTCACATTCATCTGAGGTTGAATTCTTGATTCTGGATTCAGACAAATGTAACGGTCCTATACTAGACCGTCACACAATGTAACGGCCCAGTGAATGACCGTCACATGACTTGAATATCTCAACCCAAGGTTTGACCAAGGGTTGACATTTCAATGTTTCTAGATAAACCTTGATGATCTAGAACCTATCATATTGCTTAATAGACTTAATATAATGAATGAAAGTTAAGAGAATATACTGTTATGCTGCCGATTTATTTCCATAAGCATAGCATAGTCTAAGTCATTCTTGATCTCATATATTCAAATTGAAGCGTTCATTCATTGATTTTCATTATTTGGAATTGTTATATTCTTGGCCATACTTTACTGTTACATGCGTGGAAGTAGCTTAATTTATACCTGAAGATGCGATCGAGCACTGATTGTGTTCAAGGGCTCTATGCTAGTCCCCTCGGCTGATTGCCGAGAACATACTATTTTATAAACCATGGGGTATGATGCTACTGGCGTCGCATTGCGCTGGGAGTACTATTTCTATAAATAAGTGAAGATCCACGACACGACATGACATTCTTGCTTGATATTCCACAGAAATTCACGAAGTACTTGCTCATAAGCATAAGATGCTAAAGTGTTGATTATGTGGCTTGCTAGTACATTCTCGATATATTCTTGTTCATGAAAGGCCAATATCATGTTCTTGTTCTATTCTTGCTAGTTCATTCTTGTTCTCATTCCATCTTATATGATTGTCTTGTTACTTTGATTTAATCGCGTGATCATCGCATTGCATGATTTTACCTTATTTCTTTAGAGCAAAAATATTAATCACTTTAATAGTGCCTTCATGTTGATGCGAAGATACCTACTGGGCAAGTGTGCTCATTACCTATTTCCAATCTTTTTCAGGAAATGAAAGTGAGTCGGGTTCGGATTCGGATTATTCAAGTAGCGGATCCGAGAGTGATTAAAGATGAGCGAAGACTTAGGAAGTCTATAATGTCTAGATTGAGTCAATGTAATTTTCCTATTTCTTGAGTCTAGTAGAATGAAAGATGATGGAAAGTGGTTGTATTTCGAGTATTGATCATTTATGAAATAAAGTTGGAGTTTGATTAAATTCTGTGCAATTGCATTTATGTGTGTGATTGTATTGCGCTCTGGTCGTTCTTGCTTGCAAGAGGCTTACCATGCCGGCTGTTCGCGCTCCCCGAGCGAGTCTTCCGCTGTAATAAAGGCTCGGGGCGTGACAGTTAAGTTGGTATCAGAGCCTAAGTCTCAGGACTTAGGGAAAGGAATCATGTCATAGGATAAGTCCAAGGTTTAAGGACCCCTACCTATGAACTAAGGAAGAAATTCCATACCCATGTGAGGATTGGGTAGAGCCCGGGATAAGATAATTAATTAGCTTTAAGGTTGATTTTCATGAGAAATAACAAGTTGTTATTTTTCTCTCTCAGGTACCCTATTTTACAAATGGCTCATCGCGTAGATTGGGACGGTATGCAACAAACAGTTGCCGGCCTCACTCAGGCATTGCAAACTATAGCACAAGGTGGTGCAGGGGCAAGGGCTGGTGACCTACATCGCAACTTCGGAGTCTAAATCCTCCGCGATTCTATGGATCTTCAAATCCCGATGAGGCAGAAAATTGGATCGATGAGATGAATAGGATATTTGACGTTATTCAATGCACTGATCAGGAGAAGGTGCGTCTAGCAACATTTCAACTAAATAAAGATGCCCGTACATGGTGGAAGTCGGTTCCGGCACCTCCGGCCGATGCACCTCATACATGGGACGGGTTTCTTACTTTATTCCGTACCAAGTATTTTTCCGAACATGTAAAGGAAAGGAAGGCCATGGAGTTTGCCTCCCTTCGTCAAGGGATGATGTCGGTGGCAGAATATGAGCTGCAGTTTTCAAGACTAGCACCATATGCACCACACCTTATTAGCACGGAATTATTAAAAGTAAATCGATTTATGGACGGGTTACAACCCGGTTTCATTCAGCAACTTGGGACACAGAATATCCGCACTTTTGCGGAGATGGTTCAGAGGGCATATCTATGCGAGAGGACCTTAGAGAAGGTCGAAAAGTTGAAAGGAAAAGGAGAAGAATCTAGCCGACGATCTGATCGGCATTATAAGAAGGAGAAATTTAGCATCACTGAACCATACAAAAGCCGTGACAGCAAGAAAATATCAAGGAGCGGGAATGGTGGAAGTTCCCAGAAGAATAATAAAAAGGTTAAGGAAGAGAAGGAGCAAGTTGCCTCGGCATGCATTTTTTGCGAGAAATTCGGGCACTCGGCTGAAGAATGCTGGAAGTGCCTCGATGCTTGTTTGCGTTGTGGAAGTAGGGAGCATCGTGTGCCAGATTGCCCCCTTATGAAAGATCAATCAGCTAATGGAGGACGTAGGAGGCAGGCTCACCTCAATGCCATTCTAGACAAAGAGGAAGCGCCCAAGGATGATGGGCTTATGGAAGGTACTCTTCAGATTGGTTCTCGTCCTGCATTTGTGCTATTTGATACTGGTGCCTCCCATTCTTTTATTTCCACTACCTTTGCAAAAACGTTGTCAATTGCATCAGTCCCCTTACCTTCAGATCTTGCTATTACTACACCTTTAGGATCTAGAACCAAGCTCACCGAGCATTATCCTAATAGCGAAGTGATAGTAGAAGGTTACAATCTCCCCGCAAACCTCGTGTGCCTTGACATGAAATGTTATGATGCCATTTTAGGGGTTGATTGGCTTGTAGACCACGATGCTTATATCAATTGCCGAAATAGGATAATATCTTTTCAAAAGCCCGGTCTTCCAATATTTTATTTTCTTGGCATCAAATACAAGAAACATCCTACCATTATATCTTCTTTTCACGCTTGCAAGCTTATCTCGCAAGGATGTGAAGCTTTTCTTGCTTCAGTCATTATCACCGAATCTAAGGAAATTGTCCTAGCAAACATTCCCATTGCGAATGAGTTCCCAGACGTGTTCCCATCTGAACTACCTAGTTTACCGCCTGAGAGGGAAGTAAACTTTACCATTGAACTCATTCCAGGAGCAGCACCTATTTCTATAGCCCCTTACAGGATGTCCCCCACAGAACTCAAGGAACTAAAAAGGTAGTTACAGGAACTACTAGAAAAGGGTTTCATCAGACCTAGCACATCCCCTTGGGGTGCGCCGATTTTATTTGTCAAGAAGAAGGATGGTTCTCTCAGGCTATGCATCGATTACCGGTGACTGAATCAGCTGACAATTAAAAACAAGTATCCTTTGCCGCGTATTGATGAGCTCTTCGATCAGCTTTCGGGAGCAGAATATTTTTCTAAGATTGACCTCAGATCAGGTTATCATCAGCTTAGAATCAAAGAGGAAGATATTTATAAATCGACTTTTCGAAGTCGTTATGGCCACTATGAATTCGTGGTAATGCCATTTGGGTTAACTAATGCCCCAGCAGCATTTATGCAACTTATGAACAGTGTCTTCCAGCCATACCTGGATCGATTCATTGTCATCTTCATCGATGATATCCTGATATACTCCAAGACAAAAGAAGAACATGAAGAACATTTGAAAATAGCTTTGCAAACACTTAGAGAACACAAGCTTTATGCCAAACTCAATAAGTGTGAATTCTGGCTCGAGGAAGTCTCATTCCTAGGCCACATTATTTCAAAAGAAGGTATTGCTGTGGATCCTTCTAAGGTAGAAGCTGTCAAGAATTGGAGTCGGCCTACGACTGTGTCTGAAGTAAGGAGCTTTCTGGGTCTAGCTGGTTATTATAGAAGATTCATTAAGGACTTCTCAAAGATAGCAGTTCCTTTAACTAGACTCACCAGAAAAGAAAATCCTTTTGTCTGGTCAGAGGAATGTGAGAAGAATTTCCAAACTCTTAAGAATCATCTTACAACAGCCCCTGTTTTGTCACTACCAATGGAGGGTGGTGGATTTGAGGTATATACGGATGCGTCTGGAATTGGCTTAGGATGTGTCCTTATGCAAAATGGAAAGGTGATTTGCTATTCTTCAAGACAATTGAAACGTCACGAAGAAAATTATCCTGTACATGATTTAGAATTGGCAGCGGTTATTTTCGCCTTGAAAATTTGGCGTCATTATCTTTATGGAGAAAAGTTTACGATCTACTCAGACCACAAGAGCTTGAAATATTTATTCTCTCAAAAAGAGCTTAACATGAGGCAAAGGAGGTGGTTAGAACATCTCAAGGACTTTGATTTTGCTATTCAATATCATCCTGGCAAGGCAAATGCTGTAGCAGATGCACTCAGCAGAAAACCAATGGGTATGTTATCAAGTCTCATGATTAGTGTAACTAACCTTATTCCTCAATTTGCTCAGTTGAATTTAGATGTTGACATTAAGGAAGAAGATTGCTTCATAGCTAATATCCGAGCTCAACCTACATTAATAGAGGATTTGGCCAAGTTACAAGAGGATGATCCAGTTTTACTGGAAATTAAGGCCAATATTGAACAAAGGCCGGATTTTTCTACTTCTAATGATGGAAGATTGCTATTCAAGGGCCGAATGTGTATACCGGATCATGAGGATACAAAGAAATTGATCCTAGAAGAAGCACATAAATCAAAGTACACCATTCATCCAGGAGGTACAAAAATGTATCAGGATCTCAAAAGAAACTTTTGGTGGCCCAATATGAAGAGGGAAATAGCTGACTTCGTGTCTCGTTGTCTAACCTGCCAACAAGTTAAAGCTGAACATTTTAGACCCGCAGGTAAATTACATCCCTTAAATATTCCGAATGGAAATGGGAGAGCATAGGGATGGACTTCATTATGGGTTTACCTAAGACAAGAGGTGGACATGATGGCATATGGGTAATCATAGATCGATTGACTAAATCTGCACACTTCATACCAATAAAGAGTCGATGGTCTGTGGATATTCTAGCAGCATTGTACATAAAGGAAATTGTCAAATTACATGGTGTCCCCGTCACTATTGTATCAGATAGAGATCCTCGATTCACATCACAGTTCTGGAAAGGTCTACAACATTCACTAGGGACCAGATTAAATTTTAGCACAGCCTTTCATCCACAAACTGATGGTCAGACGGAAAGAACAAATCAGGTGGTAGAAGACATGCTCAGGGCTTGTGTCATTGATTTTGGAGGAAGTTGGCATGATCACTTGCCTCTGGTGGAATTTGCATATAATAACAGCTATCAAGCAAGCATACAAATGGCACCTTTTGAAGCTCTATATGGGAAAAGTTGTCGATCTCCAATATGTTGGAATGAAATAGGGGAAAAGTAATTTTTAGGCCCCGACCTTGTCAGGGATTCTACGGAGAAAATCAAGCTCATTCAAGAGAGAATGAAAATGGCACAAGATAGGCAAAAGTCTTATGCCGACAATCGAAGACGTGACTTGGAGTTTCAGGTAGGAGATCATGTATATTTAAAAGTTTCTCCAGGTCGTGGTATTCGAAGATTTGGCATTAAAGGAAAGCTAACTCCAAGGTTCATTGGCCCATTTGAAATTCTTGAAAGGGTCGGTGAAGTGGCTTATAGATTGGCTTTACCTCCACAATTAGCAGGAGTTCATGACGTATTTCACGTCTCCATGCTGAAGAAATATGTATACGATCCTGACCATATTATCACTTATGACAATCTGGAGATTCAGAAGGATATGACATATGAGCAAACGCCAATAAAGATTCTGGATCGGGAAGTGCGTCAACTAAGAAATAAGGTTATCCCTATGGTCAAAATTCAATGGAAGAAAACATGGCCATACGAAGCAACATGGGAAACCGAAGCAGCCATGAGAAAAAGATTTCCAGAATTATTTAACTGTAAGTACACTCTCCACAATCCATGTCTTGAATTTGGGGACCAAATTCTTCTAAGTGGGGGAGGGTGTAGTGCCCCAGAATTTTATATAAATAATTTTCTAGAATTTATAAAGGCCTAAATATATTAATAAATGAATTCTGAGACTAATAAGTCATCATAGGCCCAATTAGGTTGAATAATTAACCAAGCCTATTTACACATCATCTAAAAGGGTTTAAGGCCCAAAACCATTAAGTTTGGCCCATATTCTAGAAGGTTACTTAGCTTATTTAAGGATAAAAATGAATTATATAAATAATAATATGGAAAAATGAATAAAAGAGTTTTATTTATTTGAAACTCTATATACGTTGAATGTAACGGTCTATCGTGCGACCGTCACATGCTTGTAACGCATGGGTCTACGACCGTTACACTCTGTGAATTCCGTAAGCTGAAGAGTTTGATTCATGTTGAACTCTGGGAACAATAAATGTAACGGTCTATCGTGAGACCGTTACATGCCTCTAACGCACCTGCATTAGACCGTTACATCCTGTTAGTTCCGTGAAGGAAAGAACAAGTACAAAGATCAAAACTTTGGACTCTTATCCACTAGAGATCAACGTAGGAAGAGTTATAACATTACTAAGGACTCTTAGAGATCAGGTTTTAGCAAATTAAGGACTCTAGAATCGATCTAATCTTCAAACCCTAGCCAAAACCCTATAAATAGGACCTAGTTCTGAACTGTGCGACCCTTACTTTTGGCTCGCAAGGAATCAAGGTAAGGAGGTGTAATCTTTGGTAAGTTCTTTAGAAGTATTTGTTTACAATACTTTAGACTAACTCCTCTCCAAATTTCACGTCTTTAGGTCAAGAGGTCGTGGAGTTAGAGCTCAAGGAAGTTGCTGAAAAATCACAGGAAGAAGGGAACTAGGGTTCGGTGTTCAGACCATAATTGGAAGTTTGAAGCCTAGACAAGAGGTAGGTTATCTCATAAACGGCAAAAATAACTTGATAGGACTATAAGCCCTCTGGTTTGATTGAATTTCATGCATAGTAGAGCATCAATTTCATGTTTTACTAAGTTCTATACATTACATGCATCTCTTAGCCTAATTAGAAAATTAAAAAGATGTATCTTGTCTATTTCACGGGTACCCACGCATATAGATAGCCTATACTTCGTTATCATGCCTAGAATAGACATGGTATTTGATTGATTTACAGACATGATGTGAGTTGATACCTTAGGTTTTATATCACTTTCTGTTAGCAGACCCTCTGACGCATCAGCGTAGGACCGTCACACTCATGTAACGGCCATACAATGGACCGTCACAGTCCCTGATTGCCTATTGATTTCTCTGTTGACTCTGACGCATCTATGCAGGGGCGTTACGTTACTGTAACGGCTGTTTGATAGACCGTCACACTACTGTGACGCACCACTTATAGACCGTCAGAAGCCCTGTGTTCTGTCAACCCTAGACAGAATAAGATTCGTCAATCTTACTTATTATTAAGCCTAGTTGATTAGAGTTTTCACCTGATTATGTGAATTTAAGGTTATTTTAATTATTCATAATAGGGGTTGCATGATTTCAGGAACTTAATGGTATTTTAAGTTATGTTAGTTTCATAAGCCAAAAATTCTATAGTCTTGTATTCTAAATCATGATTCTTTTAACTATTGTATTGTCGGAGTTTTCATCATGATTTTCACGTTGATACTTGTATCTCTCTATCAATAGAGTCATTTCTATAAGTACATGGCACATACTCCGGTATGTTGACCATTAGTTCACACTTTGCACTATAGGAACACAATCTTGGACTTGAGGACCTCTCTATTGGATATTCCTTCCAATGGACTAGGAAATCTTGTTTCAAGGCCTCCGTAATTCTCCGCGAGCCTGGGATTCCCACTAGGACGCCGAGTTGGTTGTACCATTAAAACCCATTAACTAGAATACACTATCGTTGTTTTCTGATTCTAGTAATGTAACGGCCTTGTATTGGACCGTCAGGCTCATGTAACGGCCCAATATACGACCGTCACATTCATCTGAGGTTGAATTCTTGATTCTGGATTCAGACAAATGTAACGGTCCTATACTAGACCGTCACACAATGTAACGGCCCAGTGAATGACCGTCACATGACTTGAATATCTCAACCCAAGGTTTGACCAAGGGTTGACATTTCAATGTTTCTAGATAAACCTTGATGATCTAGAACCTATCATATTGCTTAATAGACTTAATATAATGAAAGTTAAGAGAATATACTGTTATGCTGCCGATTTATTTCCATAAGCATAGCATAGTCTAAGTCATTCTTGATCTCTTATATTCAAATTGAAGCGTTCATTCATTGATTTTCATTATTTGGAATTGTTATATTCTTGGCCATACTTTACTGTTACATGCGTGGAAGTAGCTTAATTTATACCTGAAGATGCGATCGAGCACTGATTATGTTCAAGGGCTCTATGCTAGTCCCCTCGGCTGATTGCCGAAACATACTATTTTATAAACCATGGGGTATGATGCTACTGGCGTCGCATTGCGCTGGGAGTACTATTTCTATAAATAAGTGAAGATCCACGACACGACATGACATTCTTGCTTGATATTCCACAGAAATTCACGAAGTACTTGCTCATAAGCATAAGATGCTAAAGTGTTGATTATGTGGCTTGCTAGTACATTCTCGATATATTCTTGTTCATGAAAGGCCAATATCATGTTCTTGTTCTATTCTTGCTAGTTCATTATTGTTCTCATTCCATCTTATATGATTGTCTTGTTACTTTGATTTAATCGCGTGATCATCGCATTGCATGATTTTACCTTATTTCTTTAGAGCAAAAATATTAATAACTTTAATAGTGCCTTCATGTTGATGCGAAGATACCTACTAGGCAAGTGTGCTCATTACCTATTTCTAATCTTTTTCAGGAAATGAAAGTGAGTCGGGTTTGGATTCGGATTATTCAAGTAGTGGATCCGAGAGTGATTAAAGATGAGCGAAGACTTAGGAAGTCTATAATGTCTAGATTGAGTCAATGTAATTTTCCTATTTCTTGAGTCTAGTAGAATGAAAGATGATGGAAAGTGTTTGTATTTCGAGTATTGATCATTTATGAAATAAAGTTGGAGTTTGATTAAATTCTGTGCAATTGCATTTATGTGTGTGATTGTATTGCGCCCTGGTCGTTCTTGCTTGCAAGAGGCTTACCATGCTGGCTGTTCGCGCTCCCCGAGCGAGTCTTCCGCTGTAATAAAGGCTCGGGACGTGACACGCTTCACAATGAAGCACACAGAGATGAACTCCAACCACACATGGAGACTTCATCTCCAACACAATCTGACTGCATAGACTGCAGCCTAGGAACAACACACACACGCTACAACAATTACAGCACCACACACACACGACTGTACGCAGACAATCACTTCACGCAACATTCTCAAGTTCAAAAAGAAAATAAACAATGGATCCTCAGATTGAAAAATAGATCATGGAAAACAATCTTGAATGATCAAGGAATGAGTATTAGAAATATCTCCTATATGGTTGAAGGCCGATAGAAGATGTTTCCTCAAGGTCCAGGCTGGAGGGAGATAGAACTCGAGCAGGACGGAGCCGTCGGTGCTTCTGCTTGAAGTTTCGGCCATGAATCAGACTTTGCTTGCTTGAGATTTGATGAAGACCTTGAATGCTTGCTCCGATCGGACCTGCAAGAGAAGAAAAAGGGTTACGAAGTGAAGAACTCTCTCCTCTCCACCACACGGACACTCTTCTTCCACTTCTCTTCTATCTCACAGATATTTCTTTCAATGCTCAAAGCTTCTCACTATGGCGGCCTCTTCTTCCGGGTGAAAGATACTATTTATAGTAGAAAATTGTGGATAATTTTCCATTTCCAAGAAAATTCTGATTGGTCTACATCAAAAGGTGGAATATTCTTCCACCTTATCTTTTGGACGCCTAAATCATTGTATGTGTACTCCTAAGGAATAGTCCACACGTATGGGAGAAGGACAACCTCAGACCCAATCATCATAGGGTAAAGGGACTGAACATATTGGGTCTCAAGCCTAGTTCGTGAGACCCGCTACATGGGTCCGAACGACAGGGGTCGACACTCTCTATCTGGAAAACCTAGAAACAGAATCATGTCTCAAAGGAGTCGACTCTCTCATGATATCTCCCTGAAACATTCTGCAAACGTGCATAACAGAAACATTACTAAAGAGGGTCGACCCTTGGGGTCGACACCTTCAACGCAGAAGATGACGAAGGTGATTTGATCTCACCAATTGTTCTTTGAGATGTGAAATATAAAACTTCCTTTAGGATCTGCAAAAGCATCCAAAACAGAGTCAATTTTCATTCTTAATTAACATGAATTAAGACTTACTAAAAGAATTATTTGCTTTGTAGACTGAAATATAAAGTAGGTAGACTCAATTCGCAAGTTGTCGACGCACACAGATCAAATAACTCTGCCAAAGATGAAGAAGATAGCATTAGCCTAAGTCATGACCATGAAAGCCAATCGGTTGACCGAGCTACCAAGGACGGTCGACCGAAACCTGTTACAGTTTTAGTCAAACCACTCTGAGAAATTCGATCGACCGGTTCCTATCAGTTGGTCAACCGGCCAGCTAAAATAGTCAAGTTGAGTGCCCATATCAGTCGACTGGATTCATATCAGTCAACTGAATCTGATATCAGTTGACTGAATTTGATATCAGTCGACAGATATTGATATCAGTCGACTGAATTTTCCTGAACCTTAGAAAAAATAGACTGAAGATGGTAAACTCTTATGACCTCATTTAAGATGATTTGATTCAACCCTAACTTGTTTTAATTAAAGTGAGATCAGACATTCAAATTTTCATTAGCCATAACACATAACAATATTTTTAAAGTAAACCAAACTCTTCAAACAAGCACACACACAGTTTGTTATCATTAAAACTCAATACCAAAATCAACCCGGGGATCCAACAATAAATTCTTGGTGATGCCGTTTGGGCTCACCAATGTCCCCGCGGCGTTCATGGATTTGATGCATAGAGTGTTTCATCCATACCTAGATTTGTTCATGGTGGTATTTGTAGATGACATTCTTGTTTATTCGCAGTCCAAGGAGGAGCTTGTCTATCATCTGAGAATTGTGTTGCAGACATTGTGGGACCACCAACTATACGCCAAGCTCAGCAAATGTGAGTTTTTGCTACAGAAGGTGCATTTCCTTAGGCACTTGATCTCTCGTGATGGTATTTCTGTTGATCTGGCCAAGGTAGAAGCAGTTGTGCAATGGCTGAGGCCGAGGACAGTGACAGAGATTAGGAGCTTCTTGGGTTTGGTAGGCTACTATAGGAGGTTCATTCAACATTTTGCTCACATTACAGTCTTGCAGACTAGACACACACAGAAGGATGTGCCTATTGTCTGGACTGATGAGTGGTAGCAGAGCTTCATGGAGCTAAAGAGATTGCTCACTACCGCTCCAGTGCTCGTGTTACCTTCTGGATTAGGAGGTTTTGTGGTGTGTAAAGATGCTTCCAGGGTAGGATTGGGTGCAGTGCTGATGCAGAACGGTAGAGTTGTGACATATGCATCTTGCTAGTTGAAGCCACATGAAGAGAATTACCCTACTCATGATCTCGAGCTGGCAGCTATGATTTTCACCTTAAAGATCTGGAGGCACTATCTGTATGGGGCGAAATTCAAGATTTTCACTAACCGTCAGAGTTTGAGATATGTGTTCACTCAGAAGGATCTTAACCTCAGGCAGAGGAGGTGGATGGAATACATGAAGGACTACGATTTCACCTTGTCTTATCAACTAGGCAGGATGAACATAGTGGCAGATGCTTTGAGCAGGAAAGTGGTGGCCAGTCAGATGATGTTGAGGAAATGGAGGTTATGGGAGTAGGTGCCAACTGTAACCTTTAGGCTCAAGGTCCCACGGGACCTAGGGTCGGACATTCTTATGAGTTTGACCGTCACGCCAGCTATTCATCGCCAGGTGATGGATGGTCAGCGTGTGGACCTTGAGCTACCTCGTGTTCTATCGATGGCCGAGGTGGAGTTTGGTGAGGATGAGGTAGTGAGGTTTAGAGGCAGACTATATGTCCCTGCTGAGGAGTAGGTGAGGAGAGCAGTCTTACAGGAGGCTCAAGGCTCTCGGTACACCGTACATCCAGGAGTGACAAAGATGTATCAGAATCTGAAGAGGCAGTTTTGGTGGCCTAGCATGAAGAGGGATTTTGCAGAATTTATGGCCAGGTGTTTGACGTGCCCGCAAGTAAAGGCGAAACATCAACGACCAGGTGGTACACTTCAGCCTTTGGAGGTTCCTGCGTGGAAATGGGACCACGTGACTACAGATTTTGTAGTTGGGTTATCGAGGACTCCTAATGGGCATGATAGTATTTAGTTGCTGATGGATAGACTGACGAAGACAGCTCGGTTGCTACCGATCAAAGTCAGTTTGAGTGTGCACAAATTGGCCCGATTATATGTGGAGCAGATTGTTCCCTTACATGAGATCCCTATTTCCATTGTATCAGATCGAGATCCTCGCTTCACTTCTAATTTTTGAAGGAGCTTTCAGAGAGCTCTAGGTACAGAATTAGCATTCAACTCAAAGAGGACTATCTAGACTCTGGGGGATATATTGAGATCTTGTTGCCTAGAGTGGCAAGGCACCTGGATTCATCATTTGCCATTAGTGGAGTTCACCTATAACAATAGCTACCATTCCAGCATCGACATGGCTCCTTATGAGGTGTTGTATGGGCGACCGTGCCAGACTCCACTTGATTGATTTGAGGTCGGCGAGCGAGTCTTGACAGGGCCTGAGTTGGAGCAACAGTGTATTGAGGTGGTGCAGTTGGTTAGGCAGAAGTTGCTAGCAGCGTAGAGTCGGCAAAAAAGTTATGCAGATCGGAGGAGACAACCTCTTAGCTTTGCACTGGGAGACCAGGTGTTCTTGAGAGTCTCTCCCATGAAGGGGGTGATGCGCTTCGGCCGGCATGGGAAGCTGAGTCCCCGCTATTGGCCCTTTTCCCATTGTTGAGCGCATCGGCAAGGTGGCATACAGATTGTAGCTACCCCCGGAGTTGGCGGCTATGCATGATGTGTTCCATGTTTCGATGCTTCGGAGGTACATGACGGATGGTTCTCAAGTTCTAAAGGATTTCGTGTGTCCTGAGGTGACGCCAGACTTATCTCTTCCGGAGTATCCCGTCCGCATTGAGGATCGATGTGAGCAGTGGCTGCGGAAAAAGGTTATTCTCTTGGTTAAGGTGGCTTGGCAGCATAACTTAGGGGGTGAGGGAACGAGAAGATGAGATGTGGCAGGAGTTCCCCTACCTATTTGAGTAAGTTCCTTCCCTTGTTGGCCATGTTCTAGCTTAATTTTGAGGATGAAAATTTGATAACGAGGGAGGACTGTAACCCCAGATTTTAAAATCTTCTTTTACTAGAGATCGGATTTATTTTCATGAATACATTAATATTTTTAAATGTCAGGATTCAGATCCTGTTCAAATTGGGACTTTTCATAATTTTTCTGTGGGTGTTTAGCCCTATATGTAAGAGGATAAGGCGTATTTATAATTTTGATTTTTCTAGGGTTTTGGGGAAATCTCAAAAGTTTTTCTTTTTCTGGTTACGCTCTTCTCTCTCCTCATTTCTTCCCTTTCGCTTTCGATCATGAGATTGCTCGCCCTCCTCTCCAGCTACAGATAGTGAGCCTATGGGGGAGTCCGATCGACGACGACGGCGGGCTGGGTGGAAGGTGAGGGGAGGGGGTTCGTGCGTGCACATGCGAGATCATGTTTTCGTGTGTGGGTTTGAGATTCAGTGAAATTTGGCATGGATCGGGGCCCCATTTGAGGTTTGAAGCTTCGCCGAGGTAGGGGGATGGATCCTGAATTCCCCTCTCATGTTTCCTTTCCGATCGGTAGTGATTTGGGCGAGAGAGTGGGGTGCATTGTGTTTTTGGATAAAATACCATGTTTGGGGATGTAAGCACGAATCGGTCTAGTTTCTTCGTGATTTCTAGTCAAGATCAAGTTTTTGGGACACCATCATCACTGGGGATGAGTTCCCCATGTTTCTCGGGGCTCCCCGCTCACAATGAGGGCAAGGCAGGCTCAGGATGACCTTCCGGATGAGTTCTGGGAGGGTCCCTGCACCAGAGGTGGCCAAGACGGTTGCTGCCTCTACCCAGTTGGCCGGCCAAAAGGCTGGCTGCCAGAAAGGGTTGGACGGCCACTGGGTTGGCCGCCCAGGAGTTCCTCTTCTAGGTAGCAAGAGCCCTGGCCGCCCATGTCACGCCCCGAGATATAAGCATAGCGGAAGATAATCAGGAACGTGAACAGCCGGCTAGTACGCTACAAGCGAGCAATAAAATCAGAGTGCAAACACATTCACACATAAAAGGGAATACATAAGATAATATACTCAAAACTTTACTTTATTAAATAATACTCAAGTATAATGACACTTTTGACATAGTGGCTAGCTAGACTCAAATAAAGAGAAAATTACATAGACTCGACTTGACTCTTGACTCTACTAGGTCTTCTCTCGATCTTTAATCACTCTCAGAATCGTCACTTAAGTAGTCTGAATTCCCGCTAGAATTTTTTGAAAAGATTGAAAAAAATAGGGAATGAGCACACTTGCCCAGTAGGTATCTTCGTATCAACTTGAAGGTAATGTTTAAGTAATTAGCACTTTAGCTCTAGAGAACAAGATAAAAAGAAATGTGGTAAAACATGCGTATAAAACCAAGGTATACCACAAGTAGCAAGACATGACTATGAAGAATTGAGATTTTATATAGAGTTTGAGAGGATAATCAATTAAGAATGTATAGTGGCCTTTCATGTAACAAGAATGTACTAGCATGTATCAAGAATGTACTATTCATAACCATGAAGGTCATGCACTAGAAAGTCATGGAATCAAGAATGTATATTTCATGTAGAGCCTCGTGATTTTCACTCATCTATAAAAAAAGTACTCCCAGCGCAATGCGACGCCAGTGTTCATCATACCCCATGGTTTATAGCATGTTTTCGGCAATCAGTTGTGGGGCAAGTGTCGAGCCCTTTGTAGTGCCTCAAAATTTATATAAATAGGTTTAAATTTTAAATAATTTTCCAAAATTTTTAAAGGCCTAAATATATTACGGAATGGATTATTAGATTAATAAGTCATTACAAGGCCCAATTAGGTTAAATAATTAACCAAGCCTATTTACACAAAAATCTAAAATGTTTAAGGACCAAGCCCATTAAATTTGGCCCATATTATAGAAGGTTATTTAGCCTATTCACGTATTTTAAGGATAAATACTAATTATATAGATAATTATATAGGATAAACGAATAAAAGAGTTTTATTAAATTGAAACTCTATACACGTTGAAAGTAACGGTCCATCGTGCGACCGTCACATGCTTGTAACGCACCAGGCTAGACGCGTTACACCATGTTAGTTCCGTGAAAGAAAGAACGAGTAAAAAGATTAAAACTTTGGGATCTTATCCACTAGAGATCGACTTGGAAGAGTTATAACATTACTAAGGACTCTTGGGGATTAGATTATGGCAAATTAAGGACTCTAGAATCGATCTAATCTTCAAACCCTAGCCAAAACCCTATAAATAGGACCTAATTCTGAACTGAGCGACCCTTACTTTTGGCCCGTGAAGAATCAAGGTAAGGAGTCATAATTTCGGGTAAGTTCTTTAGAAGATTTTGTCTAGTATATTATAGACTAATAGTTCTCCAAATTTCATGCTAGGAGATCAAGCAACCAAGAAGATAGAAGCTTCCAAAGTTGCGGATTTAACCTTAGCAACCCAGGAATCTGAACGCAAGACCCCTGAAGATCCAGAGATTAGGATGTCTAAATGAGGTAATTAGAATTCGATCCTTTAGAACTTTTTGTACCCAATAGTTTCATCTTCTTACCCTCAAAATTCCACGTCCTTAGGTCAAGAGACTGAGGAAATAGAGCAGATTGAAGTTACTGATTTATCACAAGAAGTACAAGGGTCTAAGGGTAACATCTAGCATCAATTTCGAAGTTTAAAGGTTTTAGAAGAGGTAGGTTATCTCATGAACGGCAAAAACAACATGTTAGGGATAAAATTCCTTTGATTTTGCTTGAATTACATGCACTTTAGCTCATGAATTTCATGTTTTAGTGGAGACATGCATATATCTATATTCTTAGCCCTAACTAAATTAAAAAGAAACTTCCTTGTGAAATTCACAGAGAACCCATGCATGATATTCGTTTAGCCTTCATTCTATCATGTGGGAAGTTATATGTATGATTTTCAGACATGATGCAAGTTGAAACTTAGGTCATTGTTATTTATTACTGTCAGCAGAGGCTCTAACGAATCAGGGTAAGACCGTCACATGATATAACGGCCTTACGACCGACCCTCGTACACTCTGTTATGTTTTCATTTCACTGTTGTCTCTAACACACCAGGACAGGAGTGTTACATTACTGTAACGGCCCCTCGATAGACCGTCACAAGCACTGTGATGCTCTCCTGTTAGACCGTTAGACTCTGTGTTTTGTCAGCCCATGATAGAATAGTAACCAGTTAAGTTAACTTATAAATAAGCCTAGTTAGCTGAGTTTTGACCTGTTATTATGATTTTAAGTTTACTTACTAATTCATATTGGAATCTGCATGATCTAGGCATCTTGAACTATTTTAAGTTATGTTAATTTCATTGGCCAAAACTTTATAGTTTTGTATTCTAAATCATGATTTTCCAAATATTGTAATGACGGAGTTTCCTCATGGTTTCACAATGTTACACATTCTTCCTCTATCTATAGAGTCATTTTCTTTAAGTACATGGCACATACTCCGGTATGTTGTCCATTAGTTCACTTTGCACTATAGGAACATTATTCTTGGACATGAGGACCGCTCTATTAGATATTCCTTCCAATGGACTAGGAAATCTTGTTTCAAAGCCTCCGTAATTCTCCGCGAGCCTGGGATTCCCACTAGGACGCCGAGTTGGTTGTACCATCAAAGCCCATTAATTAGATTACACTATCGATGTTTTTGGTTATCAGTAATGTAACGACTCTATATTGGACCGTCAGGCACAAGTAACGGCCCAATATACGACCGTCACATTCCACTGAGTCCGATTTCTAAATTCTGGATTCAGACTAATGTAACGGCCCAATACTGGAGCGTCACATCATGTAACGGCCCAGTACACGACCGTCACACTGCTTGAGTATTTTAACCCAAGGTGGACCAAGGGTTGATATTCCAAGGGTTCTAGATGGACTATTAATGATCTAGAATTTATCATATTGATCAAGAAACCTAATATAATGAATGGAAGATAAAGAACGTATCGTTATGCTGCCGATTTATTTCCATAAGCATAACCTTGCTTAAGTCATTCTTGATTTCTCATAATTCTTATTGAAGCATTCATTCATTGAATTATTGTTATCATGAGCTTATTGAACTTATTACATTCTTGGCCATATTTTATTGTTAACATGCGTGGAAGTAACTTGATTTATACTTGAAGATGCGATCGAGCACTGATTGTGTACAAGGGCTCTATGCTACTCCCCTCGGCTGATTGTCGGAAACATACTATTTTATAAACCATGGGGTATGATGCTACTGGCGTCGCATTGCGCTGGGAGTACTTTCTTTATAAATAAGTGAAAATCCATGGCACGACATGACATTCTTGTACATAACTTTCTTGCTTGATATTCCATAAAAATTCACGAAGTACTTGCTCATAAGCAAAAGATACTGGAGTGATGATTATGTGACTTGCTAATATATTCTCGATACATTCTTGTTCATGAAAGGCCAATATCATGTTCTTGTTACATTCTTACTAGTTCGTACTTGCTCTCATTCTAACTTACTTGATCATCTTTTTACTTTGGTTTAATCGCATGATTGATCGCATTCGCATGATTTTTACCTCATTCTTTAGAGCTAAATTATTAATTACTTTAATAGTGCCTTCATGTTGATGCGAAGATACCTACTGGGCAAGTGTGCTCATTACCTATTTCCAATCTTTTCAGGAGATGGAAGTGATTCGAATTCGGATTCGGGTTATACAAGTAGCGGGTCCGAGAGCGAATGAAAGTATTGTCAAGATGAGAGTGCTGACTTAGGAAAGTCTATATTGTATAGATTGAGTCTATGTAATTTTCCTATTTCTTGAGTATAGTGCATAATGGAAATTGAATGAGTGGATGTATTTGAATATTTGATTATCAATGAAATAAAGTGGGAGTTTGAATATATATATTGTGCAATTATATTTATGTGTGTGATTGTCTTGCGCTCTGATTGTTCTTGCTCGCAAGAGGCTTACCATGCCGGCTGTTTGCGCTCCCCGAGTTAGTCTTCCGTTGTAATAAAGGCTCGGGGCGTGACAGTTAAGTTGGTATCAGAGCCTAAGTCTCAGGACTTAAGAAGAAGAGTCATGTCATAGGATAAGTCCAAGGTTTTAGGACCCCTACCTATGAACTAAGGAAGAAGTTCCATACCCATGTGAGAATTGGGTAGAGCCGGGATAAGATAGTTAATTAGCTTTAAGATTTATTTTGTTCATTCCAATTTCATGAGAAATAACAAGTTGTTAATTTCTCTCAGGTACCTTATCTTACGAATGGCTCATCGTGTAGATTGGGATGGTATGCAACAAACAGTTGCCGTCCTTACTCAGGCATTGTAAACTATATCGCAAGGTGGCGCAGGGGCAAGGGCTGGTGACCTACATCGTAATTTCCGGAGTTTAAATCCTCCGCAATTCTATGGTTCGTCTAATCCCGACGAGGCGGAGAACTGGATAGACGAAATGAATCGTATATTTGATGTCATCCAATGCACCGATCAGGAGAAGGTGCGTCTCGCAACCTTTCAACTCAACAAAGATGCTCGCACATGGTGGAAGTCAGTTCCGGCACCTCCAGCCAATGCACCTCATACATGGGACGGTTTTCTTACCCTATTCGTGCCAAGTACCTTTCTGAGCACGTAAAGGAACGAAAGGCTATGGAGTTCGCCGCTCTTCGGCAAGGAATGATGACGGTTGCCGAATATGAACTACAATTCTCAAGGCTTGCACCTTACGCACCACATCTTATCAGCACCGATTTATTGAAGGCAAATCGGTTTATGGACGGGTTACGACTCGGTTTCATCCAGCAGCTCGGGACCCAAAACATCCGTACTTATGTGGAGATGGTTCAGCGGGCATACCTATGCGAAAGGACCTTAGAGAAGGTCAAAAATTGAAAGGGAAAGGAGAAGAATCAAGCCGACACTCAGATCGGCGGTATAAGAAAGAAAAGTTCAGCTTCACGGAGCCTTACAAAAGCCATGATAGTAAGAAGAGATCTAGGAATGGGAATGGTGGAAGTTCCCATAAGCAAAAGAAAGTCAAGGAGGAGAAGAAGCAGGTCGCCATGGCTTGCACATTTTGTGAAAAATTCGGCCATTCGACTGAGGAGTGTTGAAAGCGTCTCGACGCTTGTTTACGTTGTGGAAGCAGGGAGCATCGCATGCCGGAATGCCCCCTTATGAAGGACCAGTCATTTGGTGGAGGACGCAGGAGGCAGGCTCGCCTCAATGCTGTTCAAGAAGAAGAGGAAGCGCCTAGGGATGATGGGCTTATGGAAGGTACTCTTCAAATTTGTTCTCATCCTGCATTTGTGCTATTTGACACGGGTGTCTCTCATTCTTTTATCACCACTACTTTTGCTAAAACATTACCAATCGCATCGGTTCCCTTACCTTCAGATCTCGCTATTTCCACACCCTTAGGATCTGTAACAAAGCTTACCGACTATTATCCTGATAGCGAAGTGATAGTAGAAGGTCATAATCTTCCCGCAAATCTAGTATGCCTTGACATGAAAGGTTATGATGCCATTCTAGGGGTAGATTGGCTTGTAGATCATGATGCTTATATTAATTGCCGAAATAGGATTATATCCTTTCGAAAGCCCGATTTTCCAAGATTCTCTTTTCTTGGCATCAAGTACAAGAAACACCCCACTATCATATCCTCACTTCACGCTTGCAAACTTATCTCGCAAGGATGTGAAGTTTTTCTTGCTTCTGTCATTATCACCGAATCCAAAGAAATTAGCATAGCAGACATCCCTATTGTAAATGAGTTCCTATACGTGTTTCCATCGGAACTACCCAGTTTACCACCCGAGAGGGAAGTAAACTTCACCATTGAACTCATTCCAGGAGCAGCACCTGTTTCTATAGCCCCTTACAGGATGTCCCCCACGGAGTTTAAGGAATTGAAAAGGTAGTTACAGAAACTACTAGACAAGGGCTTCATCAGACCTAGCACATCCCCTTGGGGTGCGCCGATTCTATATGTCAAGAAGAAGGATGGTTCTCTCAGGCTATGCATCGATTACCGGCGACTGAATCAGCTTACAATTAAAAATAAGTATCCGTTGCCGCGTATTGATGAGCTCTTCGATCAGCTTTCAGGAGCATACTATTTCTCTAAGATTGACCTCATATCAGGTTATCATCAGCTTATAATTAAAGAAGAGGACATTTATAAATTGACTTTTCGAAGTCGTTATGGCCACTATAAATTCGTGGTAATGCCGTTTGGATTAACTAATGCCCCAGCAGCATTCATGCAACTTATGAACAATGTCTTCCAGCCATATCTGGACCGGTTCATTGTCATCTTCATTGACGATATCTTGATATATTCCAAGACAAAAGAGGAACATGAACAACATTTGAAAATAGCTTTACAAACACTTAGAGAGCACAAGTTTTATGCCAAACTCAATATGTGTGAATTCTGGCTCGAGGAAGTCTCATTCCTAGGCCACATTATTTCAAAGGAAGGTATTGATATGGATCCTTCTAAGGTAGAAGCTGTCAAGAATTGGAGTCGGTCTACGACTGTGTCTGAAGTAAGGAGCTTTCTGGGTCTAGCTGGTTATTATAGAAGATTCATTAAGGACTTCTCAAAGATAGCAGTTCTTTTAACTAGACTCACAAGAAAAGAAAATCCTTTTGTCTGGTCAGAGGAATGTGAGAAGAGTTTCCAAACTCTTAAGAATCATCTTACCACAGCCCCTGTTTTGTCACTACCAATGGAGGGTGGTGGATTCGAAGTGTATACGGATGCGTCTGGCATTGACTTAGGATGCGTTCTCATGCAGAATGGAAAAGTAATCTGTTATTCTTCAAGACAATTCAAACGTCATGAGAAAAACTATCCCGTACATGATCTGGAATTAGCAGCGGTTATTTTCGCCTTGAAAATTTGGCGTCATTATCTTTATGGAGAAAAGTTCACGGTCTACTCGGACCACAAAAGCCTGAAATATTTATTCTCTCAAAAGGAGCTTAACATGAGGCAGAGGAGGTGGTTAGAATATCTCAAAGACTTTGATTTTGCTATTCAATATCATCCTGGCAAGGCTAATGCTGTAGCAGATGCACTCAGCAGAAAACCAATAGAAAGTCTTATGATTAGCGTAACTAACTTTGTTCCTCAATTTGCTCAGTTGAACTTAGATATTGACATAAAGGAAGAAGATTGTTTCATAGCTAATATCCGAGCTCAACCTACATTGATAGAAGATCTGGTCAAGCTGCAAAATGATGATCCTATATTACTGAAATTAAAGCCAATATGGAACAAAGGCCGGATTTTTCTATTTCAATGACGGAAGATTGTTATTTAAGGGCCGAATATGTGTACCAGATCATGAGGCTACGAAGAAACTAATCCTAGATGAAGCGCATAATTCCAAATACACAATTCATCCAGGAGGAACAAAGATGTATCAAGATCTCAAAAGAAATTTCTGGTGGCCCAATATGAAGAGAGAAATAGCTGATTTCGTGTCTCGCTGTCTCACTTGCCAACAAGTAAAGGCAGAGCATTTTAGACTCGCAGGTAAACTACACCCCTTGAATATTCCCGAATGGAAGTGGGAGAGTATAGGGATGGACTTTATTATGGGTTTACCCAAGACCAGAGGAGGACACGATGGAATATGGGTAATCATAGACCGATTGACTAAATCCGCACACTTCATACCAATAAAGAGTCGATGGTCTGTGGATATCCTGGCAGCATTGTACATAAAGGAGATTGTCAAACTACATGGTGTTCCAGTCACTATTATATCTGATAGAGATCCTCGATTCACATCACAATTCTGGAAGGGTCTACAACATTCACTAGGGACTAGATTGAATTTCAGCACAGCTTTTCATCCACAAACAGATGGTCAAACGGAAAGAACGAATCAGGTAGTAGAAGATATGCTCAGGGCTTGTGCTATCGACTTTGGAGGTAGTTGGCATGATCACTTGCCTCTAGTAGAGTTTGCATATAACAATAGCTATCAGGCTAGCATACGAATGACACCTTTTGAAGCCTTATATGGAAAAAGTTGTCGATCACCAATATGCTGGAATGAAATAGGGGAAAAGCAATTTCTAGGCCCCGATCTTATTAGGGATTCTACAGAAAAGATCAAGCTTATCCAAGAAAGAATGAAAATGGCACAAGATAGGCACAAGTCTTATGCTGACAATCGAAGACGTGACTTGGAGTTTCAGGTAGGAGATCATGTATATTTAAAGGTTTCTCCAGGTCGAGGAATTTGAAGATTTGGCATTAAAGGAAAGCTAACTCCAAGATTCATTGGCCCGTTTGAAATTCTTGAACGGATTGGTGAAGTGGCTTACAAACTGGCTTTACCTCTACAATTAGCAGGAGTTCATGACGTATTTCACGCCTCTATGCTGAAGAAATATGTATATGATCCTGACCATATCATTACTTATGACAATCTAGAGATTCAGAAGGATATGACGTTTGAGCAAACGCCAATAACGATTCTAGAACGAGAAGTGCGTCAACTACAAAATAAAGTTATTCCTATGGTCAAGATTCAATAGAAGAAAATATGGCCATATGAAGCAACATGGGAAACCGAAGCAGCCATGCGGAAAAGATTTCCATAATTATTTAACTGTAAGTACACTCTCCACAATCCATATATTGAATTTTGGGACTAAATTCTTCCAAGTGGGGGAGGGTGTAGTGCCCCAGAATTTATATAAATAATTTTTAAATTTTAAATAATTTTCTGGAATTTTTAAAGGCCTAAATATATTACGGAATGGATTATTAGATTAATAAGTCATTACAAGGCCCAATTAGGTTAAATAATTAACCAAGCCTATTTACACAAAATCTAAAAGGTTTAAGGACCAAGCCCATTAAGTTTGGCCCATATTCTAGAAGGTTATTTAGCCTATTCACGTATTTTAAGGATAAATACTAATTATATAGATAATTATATAGGATAAACGAATAAAAGAGTTTTATTAAATTGAAACTCTATACACGTTGAATGTAACGGTCCATCGTGCGACCGTCACATGCTTGTAACGCACCAGGCTAGACGCGTTACACCCTGTTAGTTCCGTGAAAGAAAGAACGAGTAAAAAGATTAAAACTTTGGGATCTTATCCACTAGAGATCGACTTGGGAAGAGTTATAACATTACTAAGGACTCTTGGGGATTAGATTATGGCAAATTAAGGACTCTAGAATCGATCTAATCTTCAAACCCTAGCCAAAACCCTATAAATAGGACCTAATTCTGAACTGAGCGACCCTTACTTTTGGCCCGTGAAGAATCAAGGTAAGGAGTCATAATTTCGGGTAAGTTCTTTAGAAGATTTTGTCTAGTATATTATAGACTAATAGTTCTCCAAATTTCATGCTAGGAGATCAAGCAACCAAGAAGATAGAAGCTTCCAAAGTTGCTGATTTAACCTTAGCAACCAGGAATCTGAACGCAAGACCCCTGAAGATCCAGAGATTAGGACGTCTAAACGAGGTAATTAGAATTCGATCCTTTAGAACTTTTTGTACCCAATAGTTTCATCTTCTTACCCTCAAAATTCACGTCCTTAGGTCAAGAGGCTGAGGAAATAGAGCAGATTGAAGTTCTGATTTATCACAAGAAGTACAAGGGTCTAAGGGTAACATCTAGCATCAATTTCGAAGTTTAAAGGTTTTAGAAGAGGTAGGTTATCTCATGAATGGCAAAAACAACATGTTAGGGATAAAAGTCCTTTGATTTTGCTTGAATTACATGCACTTTAGCTCATGAATTTCATGTTTTAGTGGAGACTTGCATATATCTATATTCTTAGCCCTAACTAAATTAAAAAGAAACTTCCTTGTGAAATTCACAGAGAACCCATGCATGATATTCGTTTAGCCTTCATTCTATCATGTGGGAAGTTATATGTATGATTTTTAGACATGATGCGAGTTGAAACTTAGGTCATTGTTATTTATTGCTGTCAGCAGAGGCTCTAACGGATCAGGGTAAGACCGTCACATGATATAACGGCCTTACGACCGACCGTCACACACTCTGTTATGTTTTCATTTCACTGTTGTCTCTAACGCACCAGGACAGGAGCGTTACATTACTGTAACGGCCCCTCGATAGACCGTCACAAGCACTGTGACGCTCTCCTGTTAGACCGTTAGACTCTGTGTTCTGTCAGCCCATGACAGAATAGTAACCAGTTAAGTTAACTTATAAATAAGCCTAGTTAGCTGAGTTTTGACCTGTTATTATGATTTTAAGTTTACTTACTAATTCATATTGGAATCTGCATGATCTAGGCATCTTGAACTATTTTAAGTTATGTTAATTTCATTGGCCAAAACTCTATAGTTTTGTATTCTAAATCATGATTTTCCAAATATTGTAATGACGGAGTTTCCTCATGGTTTCACAATGTTACACATTCTTCCTCTATCTATAGAGTCATTTTCTTTAAGTACATGGCACATACTCCGGTATGTTGTCCATTAGTTCACTTTGCACTATAGGAACATTATTCTTGGACATGAGGACCTCTCTATTGGATATTCCTTCCAATGGACTAGGAAATCTTGTTTCAAGGCCTCCGTAATTCTCCGCGAGCCTGGATTCCCACTAGGACGCCGAGTTGGTTGTACCATCAAAGCCCATTGATTAGATTACACTATCGATATTTTTGGTTATCAGTAATGTAACGGCTCTATATTGGACCGTCAGGCACAAGTAACGGCCCAATATACGACCGTCACATTCCACTGAGTCCGATTTCTAAATTCTGGATTCAGACTAATGTAACGGCCCAATACTGGAGCGTCACATCATGTAACGGCCCAGTACACGACCGTCACACTGCTTGAGTATTTTAACCCAAGGTGGACCAAGGGTTGATATTCCAAGGGTTCTAGATGGACTATTAATGATCTAGAATTTATCATATTGATCAAGAAACCTAATATAATGAATGGAAGATAAAGAACGTATCGTTATGCTGCCGATTTATTTCCATAAGCATAACCTTGCTTAAGTCATTCTTGATTTCTCATAATTCTTATTGAAGCATTCATTCATTGAATTATTGTTATCATGAGCTTATTGAACTTATTACATTCTTGGCCATATTTTATTGTTAACATGCGTGGAAGTAACTTGATTTATACTTGAAGATGCGATCGAGCACTGATTGTGTTCAAGGGCTCTATGCTAGTCCCCTCGGTTGATTGTCGGAAACATACTATTTTATAAACCATGGGGTATGATGCTACTGGCGTCGCATTGCGCTGGAGTACTTTCTTTATAAATAAGTGAAAATCCACGGCACGACATGACATTCTTGTACATGACTTTCTTGCTTGATATTCCACAGAAATTCATGAAGTACTTGCTCATAAGCAAAAGATACTGGAGTGATGATTATGTGGCTTGCTAGTACATTCTCGATACATTCTTGTTCATGAAAGGCCAATATCATGTTCTTGTTACATTCTTACTAGTTCGTACTTGCTCTCATTCTAACTTACTTGATCATCTTGTTACTTTGGTTTAATCGCATGATTGATCGCATTCGCATGATTTTTACCTCATTCTTTAGAGCTAAATTATTAATTACTTTAATAGTGCCATCATGTTGATGCGAAGATACCTACTGGGCAAGTGTGCTCATTACCTATTTCCAATCTTTTCAGGAGATGGAAGTGATTCGAATTCGGATTCGGGTTATACAAGTAGCTGGTCCGAGAGCGAATGAAAGTATTGTCAAGATGAGTGTGCAGACTTAGGAAAGTCTATATTGGTTAGATTGAGTCTATGTAATTTTCCTATTTCTTGAGTCTAGTGCATAATGGAAATTGAATTAGTGGATGTATTTGAATATTTGATTATCAATGAAATAAAGTGGGAGTTTGAATATATATATTGTGCAATTATATTTAAGTGTGTGATTGTCTTGCGCTCTGATTGTTCTTGCTCGCAAGAGGCTTACCATGCCGGTTGTTTACGCTCCCCGAGTTAGTCTTCCGCTGTAATAAAGGCTTGGGACGTGACACCCTTGGACACAATGAGTGCCCGATCTGGATCTTCAAGTTATAAATCAAGCTACTTCCACGAGAAATATCAATAATGTAGGCCAATAATGTATCAATTCAAATAATAATAAGCTTGGAATAACAATGTCAAGGTAAGAATGCTTCAATTAAGAACATGAGAGTTCAAAGATGATTTAAAACAAGGTCATTCTATGAAAAGAATTCAGTAGCATAACGGCATATTCTTTAACTTCCATAATTCATTAAATAGCTTTTGGATAAGATGTTAGGTTCTAGAGAATCAATGGATCATCTAAGAACATAGGAAAATCAACCCTTGGGTCAAACCTCGGGTCAAGAACACTGAAGACAATAGCGGTCATGACTAGACCGTTTATTGGAAATAGCGGTTGTTTACTGGACTGTTTCTATACAGTAGCGGTCAGTATAGGACCGTTTATTGACAGAGTCGACGAATGAAAAAAGAAAGTGTCGATGCAGTGAAATCTCTGGAACCTTGCGGTCATGGCAGGGCCGCTAGGCGTCTTTGGCGATCAAGTAAATGGCCACTACTAGACTCTTGCGGTCTCCAGAGAGCCGCTAGTGACCAGAACATAAGAAATATAGGTAAAAGTGCTTTCTAGACAATTGAGTTTTGAGGGTACAACCAGCTCGGTGTCCTAGTGGGAATCCCAGGCTCGTGGAGACTTATGGAGTTCTTGAAACTAGATCACCTAGTCCGGTGGAAGGAATATCCAACGAAGAGGATCACAAGTCCAAGATTATGTGCTTATATGTATAAAGTGTATCTAATAGCCACACACCAGAGTACACACCATGTACTTAAGAAAAGACTCTAGATGAGAAAGGATCATGGCAAAACAGCGATCAAAACATCACAAGTTTCATGAAAAATATGATCATTAATGCAAAGTACATGTTTCGGCATGAAATTAACATAAGCTTAAAATAAGTATATAAAACATGTAAGGCATGCAACCTATCAAGGATAGTGCACAATATAACCAATAATACGAATATGAAGCCAAAACTAGGAATAAAACCTCATTAACTAGGCTGAACATATAGTTAATAGGGTCAATCTGCCATCTGTTTAGAGTTAACAAAGTGCAGATTACAGAAATCGACTAGCGATCATAGGATGGCCGCCTACCAGGGTTTAGCGGTCTATCGCAAGGCCGCTAAAGACCTCTGGCGGTCACAGAAAGACCGTTTCTCCCTGTATGTAGCAAACAGCAGTAAAACCCGAAGTACACACTAATTGAGGAAAAGAAATCATATAGAACGTGCTAAACAGAGAGAGAAAATGTTTATACAATGAAGATAACTCATGGAGATGCGTAGGTTGACATGAATTAAGCTAAGATCATCATTTTTGTCTTTAAGGGTAGGGATTATGCATGTAGAAGCAACCTATATGCATAGTTATGATAGAACATGAAATACTATCAGTAGAAAGTATGAAACGGAATGCAACCATAGGGCTTTTATTCTTAACATGTTGATTTAGCTTTTCATGAGATAACCTACCTTTGATTTAATCCCTAGACTTCGGATTTCCGACTGGAAGTAGACACTAGTTCCTGCACGTCCTATGCCAAACCAGCAACTTCCCGCCCCTCTATCTTCTGATTCTCTTGACCTAAATACGTGAAAATTGGAGGGTATGTAGAAGATAGAAACGGGAACAAAAAGTTCTAAATCCATAACGTAAACTAACCTCGTTTAGGGCTTCTACTCTCATGTTCTTCACTGGACCGGTACAATGGTTCCTGCACAGCTTGCAACGAAATAGCAACTTTGGGGGCTTCTATCTCCTCAAAAAGTTGACCTCCAAGCATGAAAATTTGAGTAAAGTTAGACCATAGTAAGAGGAACAAAATCCTGAAAAGGTCTAACCTGAGTCCGAGTCTCCTTACTTTTGAAAAATGCGATCTAACATTAGGGTTCACATGGGTCGAAGTTAGGGTCTATTTATAGGGTTTTGAGTTAGGGCTGAGGATTTGATCGAACTTAGAGTCCTAATTATAGGTAGGATCGATCCCCAAGAGTCCTAGGCATGTTTTCATGTCCACATACTTCGATCCATGAGGATTTGGATGCCAAAGATCCAAGCTTTTTCACATTTCTCCCATTCACGGAATCAGAAGGGTTTAACAGTCATGACAAGACCGCTAGGAGGGTTTAGTGGTCTCGTGTTAGACCGCCAATTGGCCATTATCTCAAAATTTTTGGGTTTTCCTATTATTTCTTATTTATCCCTAATTGGTGTATATATGCTATTTTAAATTCATAAAATACTCAATTTACGTTTCTATTAATGGGACTGGGTCTAAAGGTCTTGGAATTGGGTCTTTGGGCCTATTTGAGTTGGGCTTAACCCTTTGATGAATATAGGGCCTTAAAATGGATTAAAATAAATCCCTAATTCCTTCTTAATAGCCCAATAAGCCTTTTTAATTGGTTAGTAGTTATATTTAATCCCATAAAATTCCTAGAAAATTCTCAGGCGTTACACCTTCCCCCACTTAAAAGAATTTGGTCCCCAAATTCAATACGTATGGTTGTTAAGGAGAGTGTACTTACAATTGAATAGTTCTGGGAATCGTTTGCGCATTACTTCTTCCGTTTTCCATGTCGCCTCGTATGGCCAAGATTTGTTCCATTGGACTTTGACCATAGGAATGGTTTTATTCCGAAGTAGACATATTTCTTGCTCAATTATTTTGATTGGCTTTTGTTCGTACGTCAAATGCTTATGTATCACCAGATCTTCGTGACTTATAGTATGAAAAGGGTCGTAAACGTACCTCTTGAGCATGGATATATGAAATACGTCATGGACGCCAGACAATTGTGGAGGCAATGCTAGTCGACAAGCGACCTCGCCCCTTTCAAGAATTTTGAAGGGGCCGATAAATCTTGGAGTGAGCTTGCCTTTAATGTCGAACCTTCGAATACCTCGACCCTTACATGGAACTCCAGATCTTACCTTCGATTATCAGCATATGATTTCTATCTATCTTGTGTCACATGGACTCTTTCTCGAATGACCTTTATCTTTTCGGTAGTATCTCGAATGATTTCTGGGCCTAGAAGTTACCTTTCTCAAACTTCATTCCAGCATATTGGTGAGCGGCAGCTTCTTCCATATAGTGCCTCGAATGGCGCCATTTGAATGCTAGCTTGGTAGCTATTGTTGTAGGCAAATTTCACTAGAGGTAGATGATCGTGTCAACTCCCACCGAAATCGATAACACATGCCCTGAGCATATCTTCCACTACCTGATTTGTCCTTTCCCAAGGCCTGCTAGAGTTTCCATTGGTCTTCTGCTAAGAGCGTCAGCTACGGCATTTGCTTTGCCCGGATGATACTGAATAGAGAAGTCGAAGTCCTTAAGGTATTCCTGCCATCTTCTTTGTCTCATGTTAAGTTCCTTCTGGGTGAAAAGGTATTTCAGACTTTTATGGTCCAAAAATATAGTGAACTTCTCCCCATACAGGTAGTGTCGCCAGATCTTTAGGGTGAAAATAACAGCAGCCAATTCCAGATCATGGACAGGGTAGTTTTCTTCATGACGTTTCAATTGTCCCGAAGCATAACAGACACCTTGCCATGTTGCATAAGGACGCACCCAAGGCCAATGCCAAATGCATCTGTATAGACTTCAAATCCACCACCTTCGATAGGTAGTGCCAAGACATGAGCAGTGGTGAGATGTTCTCTAACAGTTAAGAAACTCTCCTCGCAGTCGTTCGACCATATGAAGGGATTTTCCTTTCTTGTGAGCCTAGTCAAGGGAACGATGATTTTGGAGAAATCCTTAATGAATCGCCGATAGTAACCCGCCAACCTGATAAAGTTTCTAATTTTGGATATGGTCATTGGTCAGCGCCAATTCCTAACAACTTCTACCTTTGAAGGATCAACATCGATACCTTCCTTTGAGATAATATGGCCAAGGAAAGAGACCTCCTTTAGCCAGAACTCGCACTTGCTGAGCTTTGCGTAGAGTTGATGCTCCCTTAGAGTTTACAGAGCTATTTTTAAATGTTCTTCATGTTCTTCCTTTGTTTTGGAATAGATAAGAATATCATCAATAAATACGGCCACAAATCAGTCAAGATACGGCCTGAAAATATTGTTCATGAGTTGCATAAATGTTGCAGGGGCATTTGTTAACCCGAACGGCATTACCACGAACTCATAATACCCATATTTGCTTCAGAAAGCAGACTTGTAGATGTCTTCATCTTTGATCCTTAGCTGATGGTAGCCCGACCGGAGGTCGATCTTGGAAAAATATTCTGCCCCAGAAATTTGATCAAATAGCTCATCGATGCACGGCAACAGATATTTGTTATTGATAGTGAGTTGATTAAGTCACCGGTAGTCGATACATAGCCTGAGAGATCCGTCTTTCTTCTTGACAAATAGAACCGGTGCACCCCAAGGGGATGTGCTGGGTCGAATGAAGCCCTTATCTAGTAACTCCTGAAGTTGCCTCTTCAATTCCTTGAGTTCTGTGGGGGACATCCTGTAGGGAGCTATTGAAACAGGCGCTGCTCCTAGAATGAGTTCAATGGAGAAGTTTACTTCCCTTTCGGGTGGTAAACAAGGTATGTCCGATGGGAAGACATCGGGAAATTCTTTGACAATAGGGATTTCTTCTATGTGAACTTCCTTGGACTCGGTGACCACCACGGAAGCAAAAAAAACTTCACATCCGTGGGAAATTAGTTTGCAAGCATACAGAGAAGAAATAATGGTAGGGAGCTTCTTGTACTTGATGCTAAGGAAAGAGAAACGCGGAAGTCCTGGTTTTTGAAAAGAAATTCTCATATTATGACAATTTATGTAAGCATCATGGTCAACGAGCCAGTCTACACCTAGAATGGCATCGTAACCTTCCATATCAAGGCATACAAGGTTTGCCGGAAGATTATGACCTTCTACAATTACCTCACTATCGGGGTAGTGGGTTGTAAGTTTTGTTCCGAGACCTAAAGGTGTTGTGATTGCTAGGTCCGATGGTAGAGGAACATGTGAAATTGGTAAAGTTCTTGCAAAAGCTATAGATATAAAAGAATGAGAGGCAACAGTATCGAATAGTACAAATGCAGGATGTGAATAAATTTGAACGGTACCTTCCATCAGCCCATCATCCTTGGGCACTTCATCATCGTCTAGAACTGCATTAAGATGCACTTGCCGCTTGAGTCCACCATTAGAGGGTTGTTCCTTCATAAGAGGGCAATCGGGCATACGATGCTCCCGACTTCCACAACGTAAACAAGCGCCAAGGCGCTTCCAGCATTCCTCGATCGAGTGGCCAAATTTTTCACAGAATGACCAAGCCGTTGCGACTTGCATTTCCTCCTCCTTTACCTTCTTGTTCTTGTGGTTATTCCTTCCGTTCCCATTGTGAGACCTCTTCTTGTTATCCCGAGAGTAGTAAGTGATGCTGAACTTTTCTTCCTTTTGTCCTCGCTTCTCGAACTTCCGGCTAGACTCCTCGCTCTTGCCTTTGTACCTTTTGACCTTTTCCAAGGTCCTTTCACATAAATGAGCTCATTGGACCATCTCTGTATAAGTGCGGATATTCTGGGGTCTCAGTTGTTGAATGAAACCCTGCCTTAAACCGTCTATAAAATGATTTACCTTTAAGAGATCCGTGCCCAACAGATGTGGGGCATAAGGAGCTAGACGAGAGAATTGAAGTTCATACTCTACCACGGACATCATGCCTTGGCGAAGTGCGGTAAATTCCACGGCCTTTCTCCCCTTAACGTGCTCGGAGAAATACTTTGCTCGAAAGAGTGTAAGAAATCCCTCCCAAGTATGTAGTGCGTTTGGAGGCGGTGCCGGAATAGCTTTCTACCAAGTACGCACATCCTTGTTCAATTGGAAGGTGGCGAGACGGACCTTTTCTGATCAGTGCATTGCATAACATCGAATATTCTATTCATTTCGTCAATCCAATTTTTCACCTCATCGGGGTTGGAGGATCCAGAGAATCTTGGAGGGTTCATGCTCCAGAAATTCCCATGTAGATTTCCCGCGCCAGCCCGTGCGCCAGCTTGGGCCACAGTCTGTAGGGCCTAGGTAAGACCTGCAACTGTTTGCTGCATTGCTTCCCAGTTAGCACGATTTGCGGTACATTCAGAGGCCTTTGAAAAAGTGAAGTGCCTGAGAAAGAAAATAAGTAATTAATTGTGATGGGACCGATAGAAATTAACCTAAAGATAATTTCGAAATGAACTATCTCATCCCGGGTTCTACCCAATCTCGCGTGGGTTGGGATTTTTTTTCCTTAGTTCATAGGTGTGGGTCCTTAATCCTTGGACTTAGCCTATGACATGACATTTTCCTAGGAATAAGTATGTCCTTAGACCTAGGCTCTGATACAACTTTAACTGTCATGCCCCGAGATATAAGTACAACGGAAGATAATCGGGAACGTGAACAGCCGGTTAGTAGGTCACAAGCAAGCAATAAAATCAGAGTGCTAACACATTCACACATAAAAGGGAATGCACAAGATAATATACTCAAAACTTCACTTTATTGAATAATACTCAAGCACATTGACACTTTTGACATAGTGGCTAGCTAGACTCAAATAAAGAGAAAATTACATAGACTCGACTTGACTCTGGACTCTACTAGGTCTTCTCTCGATCTTTAATCACTCTCGAACTCGTCACTTGAGTAGTTCGAATCCCCGCTAGAATTTCCTGAAAAGATTGAAAAAAATAGGAAATGAGCACACTTGCCCAGTAGGTATCTTCGTATCAACATGAAGATAATGTTTAAGTAATTAGCACTTTAGCTCTAGAGAACAAGATAAAAATGAATGTGGTGAAACATGCGTATAAAACCAAGGTATACCACAAGTAGCAAGACATGACTATGAAGAATTGAGATTTTATATAGAGTTTGAGAGGATAATCAATGAAGAATGTATAGTGGCCTTTCTTGTAACAAGAATGTACTAGCATGTATCGAGAATGTACTATTCATAACCATGAAGGTCATGCACTAGAAAGTCATGGAATCAAGAATGTATATTTCATGTAGAGCCTCGTGGTTTTCACTCGTCTATAAAAAACGTACTCCCAGCGCAATGCGACACCGGTGTTCATCATATACCATGATTTATAGCATGTTTTTGGCAATCAGCCGTGGGGGCTAGTGTCAAGCCTTTGGACACAATCAATGTCCGATCTGCATCTTCAAGTTATAAATCAAGCTACTTCCACGAGAAATATCAATAATGTAGGCCAATAATGTATCAATTCAAATAATAATAAGCTTGGAATAACAATGTCAAGGTAAGAATACTTCAATTAAGAACATGAGAGTTCAAAGATGATTTAAAACAAGGTCTTGCTATGAAAAGAATTCGGTAACATAACGGCATATTTTTTAACTTCCATAATTCATTAAATAGCTTTGGGATAAGATGTTAGGTTCTAGAGAATCAATAGATCATCTAAGAATATAACAAAATCAACCCTTGGGTCAAACCTCGGGTCAAGAACATTGAAGACAATAGCAGTCATGACTGGACCATTTATTGGAAATAGCGGCCGTTTACTGGACCGTTTCTATACAGTAGGGGTCAGTACAAGACCGTTTATTGACAGAGTCGACGCATGAAGAAAGAAAGTGTTGACACAGTAAAATCTCTGGAACCGTGTGGTCATGGTAGGGCCGCTAGGCATCTTTGGCGGTCAAGTAAATGGCCGCTACTAGACTCTTGCGGTCTCCAGAGGGCCGCTAGTGACCAGAACACAAGAAACACAAGTAAAAGTGATTTCTAAACAATTGGGTTTTGAGGGTACAACCAGCCCGGCACCCTAGTGGGAATCCCAGGCTCGCGCAGACTTATGGAGGCCTTGAAATTAGATCACCTAGTCCGGTGGAAGGAATATCCAACGGAGAGGATCACAAGTCCAAGATTGTGTGCTTATATGTGTAAAGTATATCTAATGGCCCCGCACCGGAGTACGCACCATGTACTTAAGGAAAGACTCTAGATGAGAAAGGATCATGGCAAAACAGTGATCAAAACATCACAAGTTCTATGAAAAATATGATCATTAGTACAAAGTACATGTTTTGGCATGAAATGAACATAAGCTTAAAATAAGCATATAAAACATGTAAGGCATGCAAGCTATTAGGGATAGTGCACAATATAACCAATAATACGAATATGAAGCCAAAACTAGGAATAAAACCTCATTAACTAGGCTTAACATATAGTTAATAGGGTCAATCTACTATCTGTTTAGAGTTAACAAAGTGCATATTACAGAAATCGATTAGTGGTCATAGAATGGCCGCCTACTAGGGTTTAGCAGTCTATCGCAAGGCCGCTAAAGACCACTGGCGATCACAGGAAGACCGTTTCTCCCAATTTGTAGCAAACAACAGTAAAACCCGAAGTACACACTAATCGAGGAAAGGAAATCATATAGAACGTGCTAAACAGAGAGAGAAAAAATTTCTACATGAAGATAACTCATGGAAATGCATAGGTTGTCATGAATTAAGCTGAGATCATCATTTTTGTCTTTAAGGGTAGGGATTATGCATGTAGAAGCAACCTAGATGCACAGTTATGATAGAACATGAAATACTATCAGTAGAAAGCATGAAACAGAATGAAACCGTAGGACTTTTATTCCAAACATGTTGATTTAGCCTTTTCATGAGATAACCTACCTTTGATTTAATCCCTAGACTTCAGATTTCTGACTGGAAGTAGACCCTAGTTCCTGCACGTCCTGTGCCAAACCAGCAACTTCTCGCCCATCTATCTTCTGATTCTCTTGAGCTAAATACGTGAAAATTGGAGGGTATATAGAAGGTAGAAAGGATAACAAAAAGTTCTAAAGTCATAATGTAAACTAACCTCGCTTAGGGCTTCTACTCTCCTATTCTCCACTGGACCGGTACACTAGTTCCTGCACAGCTTGCAGTGAAACAATAACTTTGGGGGCTTCTATCTCCTCAAAGACTCGACCTCCAAGCACGAAAATTTGAGGAAAGTTAGACCATAGTAAGAGGAACAAAATCCTTAAAAGGTCTAACCTGAGTCAGAGCCTCCTTACCTTTGAAAAATGCGATCCAACATTAGGGTTTGCATGAATCGAAGTTAGGGTCTATTTATAGGGTTTTGGGTTAGGGCTGAGGATTTGATCGAACTTAGAGTCCTAATTATGGGTAGGATCGATACTCAAGAATCTTAGGCATGTTTTCATGTCCACATACTTCGATCCATGGGGATTTGGATGCCAAAGATCCAAGCTTTTTCACATTTCTCTCATTCAGGGAATCAGAAGGGTTTAGCGGTCATGACATGATCGCTAGGAGGGTTTAGCGGTCTCGCGATAGACCGCCAATTGGTCATTATCTCAAAATTTTTGGGTTTTCCTATTATTTCCTATTTATCTCCTAATTGGTGTATATATCTCATTTTAAATCCGTAAATTACTCAATTTACGTTTATATTAATGGGCTTGGGTCTAAAGGTCTTGGAATTGGGTCTTTGGGCCTATTTGAGTTGGACTTAACCCTTTGATGAATATAGGGCCTTAAAATAGATTAAAATAAATCCCCAATTCCTTATTAATATCCCAATAAGCCTTTTAATTGCTTAGTAGTTATATTTAATCCCATAAAATTCCTAAAAAATTCTCGGGCGTTACAGCCCAAGCCTCTGGGCGGCCAGAGTGTTGGCCGCCCAGCCCCTATAAGGGGTGGCCACTGGGGTGGCTACCCGGAGAGGTAGCCCTGTGACTAGGCAGCCAGTCCGCTGGCCACCCTATCCTGTCTCTGGGTGGCCATTAGGTTGGTCGCCCAAACCTTTCTCTGCTGGGTAGCCAGAGCCTTGGCCACCTAGGCTTCTGGGAGGCCAGGGGGCCCCCTGGGCCATAGGATGAGCGGCCAGTCTGTTGACTGCCCAGACCTCAACTAGCTCATTCTTTGGATTTCTGAGGTTTTGCGTGATCAATGGTTTCAACTCGCGCCCTATGCACCGACAATCGATGGATTAGCTATCTAGTCAGAGATCCTTGATTTTTGTGACATGAGCCACCTCGTGGTGCATTCTATGTGTACAATTGGGTTAGTACGAACTGGTGGTACTCCGGTAGTTTTTGCTTTTTAGCGAGTTCACACCTCCAGTGACCATTCCCAATAGTCGTAGCTTTCCTACGCATGAGGGTGCAGATCCACTTGGGAGTGGTGGAGAGCTTGTCTCGGTGAGGTGAGTTTTAGGCTGGTTACCGTAGGGACTCTTGTCTTTGCAGTCTAAGTCCGGGCTGGGGGGAAAATAGCTAGAGGACCCGACTTAGAGCGCATAGTCTGTGTGTGAACATGTTGTTGGGGCATTGGACCCACGCTGATGAGTGGGACAAAAGTTGATCGTGCACCTGCCGTGTGACCCATTGGTCCTAAGATAAACAATGTCTTTCGCGAAGTGACCCACCTAGAAACAACTCTTCTTTATGTTAGGGAGGCACGCCAATGGAACTTCGATCGGATAAGGGTATCCAATCCCGCTACAGAATCTAGGGCCTTGATGAATGGTCCCATTGTTGTTATAAGAGCAAAAGGCCTGGGACATAGCAGGATGAACCAATGTGAAGGAGTCACCTTTCTTTCTCAGATGTCTGTCTTAATAAGTGTTGTTGATGGAGATCCATGTGGTTGTCAATTCTCTACTACACTCACTCTCCACTCTCCACCTTAACATAATTCTTCTAGTAGAGCCTTAGAAAAAAAATCAAAGATGAGCAGAAATGTAGTTTTGTTCCCAATAGGTGGTTCCCTTAGTATCTAAAGCGAGTTCACTCGTCAGTAGCCATAAAAGTTTGAAATTTCGACAGCTCCAGTAGTATAGGAATGACGTCATAAGAAAGGAAGAAACCACGATGCGGAAAGATACCGTTGTGGGAAGTTGCTCCGGCGGGTTTTAACGGAAAGGAAATATGCGTAATTACGCAATAAGAGACCGCTGCGGGAAGTTACTCTCCGCGGGTGTAAACGGGAATGGAAATAAAGGAAATGGAATCGCTGCAGGAAGCTACTCTCTGCGGGTTTAAATAGGAATGGAAATAAAGAAAATGGAATTGCTGCGAGAAGTTACTCTCTGCGGGTTTAAATAGGAATGGAAATAATGGAAATGGAAATCACGCGTGAGTTCATATGTGTTGATAAAGTATGAGCGCTAGAGGTCAAGGACCCCAAAATGAAAGGGAAGTGATCACGAGTATACCTCAGAAGCGAGAGATTGCGTGGATTCCTTCTTCCTCTTCCCTCGGCCGGCCGATGAAGAGGGCTTTCTTTTGTATTACCCTTGCAAGAAATGAAACGAACACCAAATGGATCAGAACAAAAGCAGCGTAGTATCAATCCCTTGTGATGAAATCAATGAAATCGTGAACAACGACACACCTAGTTGGTGTTGTTTTAAACCCTTTTTGGATGCAAAGGGTAGGAAGATGATGTGATGAATGAAGATTTATGCAGAAATGCACAAATGTGGAGCTCCCTTAAGAAGAGAGATACGGCAACACGAGATGATTCATGCGACTAACAACAATAAAACGAAAAGAGAATGGAGTGAAGAAAAGCTTATTGGGAGCGCCGATGGCGGGCTTCGAAGAGAGCTTCGGCAGCGTGAGGACGGCGTGGACGTGTAGTGGGACGAAACAGCCTTCTCTTTCGAGCGTACGGGCACTCGAAAATCCGGAAGAACCTCATCTTAAAAACTCACGAGCTCGGAAGCGAATTGGACAGTGTATCCCCTCCTCTTTGAAGATTTTGAAGCCCCTTGATTTCGTGGGAGGGGGTCCTCTATTTATAGGGGAAAACTAATAAGAACACGTCCATGATAGGGACGCGTTAATGTGAACGCGTCCCGCTTACCAGGCACGTTCAACAACTTAAAATTATTTTCTTTGAGGAATTCACGTCCACTACCTCAGACACATTCTTTATACACGTTCGGGTGGTGGATGCGTCTTTTTTTTCCACAAATACGGTGCCAAAAGGCACCGAAAGTGCGTCGAAAATGATTGATTTCGGTGCCTAACCTTGACTTTGGAGACACGTCTTGTCAGAAGACGTCCTCTTTATAAATTGTCGGATAAAACGGTGGAGTTGGCGCCATATGTTGACTGAAGAACACGTCTTAGGAGGATGACACGTTTTAAAGAACGCATCCATGAGGCAGACGCGCCAAATGAAGGCTTGATTTTTATTTAGCTGAAGACGCGTCTCGTGAAGCTGCCATGATTTGTAGAAGGCGTCTGCCTGGCCTGCCGCGTTTAAGATTTTTCTCAAAAATTTTTCTAAAAATTATAAATTATCAAAAAAAAATAGGAAAATTACTCAAATAACTCAAATGTGAGAGCTAGTTTGGGGCATCATGGTGTAATATGAGATTTACCCAATGTAATGTCAAAAATGACGTGTCTATAACTTCCCCGCCTTGGCATCCGCTTTGCAGGGGAATGACACGGAGTGAAATAGAATGGAAGAAAAGTGAAGTGTGATGGAATGGAGTGAGAATGGACTGAAAAGTAGATGCCAAGGTGTGATGAGACACGCTCCTAACATTACACGGTTGGAACCTTTCGAGAGTTTCAACGAAGCAACATTGAAGAAGGTTTTCTGAAATTAACGATTGTTTGGATGATGAACAAACAAGGAAGGGAATAATGTGCACTCAGGCACGACTAGGAAAAGGGGCCAACTTCCGTGCATGGAAGTACCTAAGATCGTGAACCTTTAAATTTCACTATTAGGGAGCGGTTACCAGCCAATGTGGAAGTGCTACGGCCAAGGTGGGTCCAGTTGAGTAAAAGAAAAGGAATAGTTGATGATAAATCCAAACAATGGTGTGTTCCAGAGAAATAGCTCAAGGTGGCATCAAGGAAACTGGGTACTCGATTCGGAATGGAATATCTCATATCATTAAAATTTGAGCATGGTGGCTCTCACATTTAGAATTAAGTGAATGATCTTCCCTAATGATATCAAGGTCCTATATGAATTCTTGTTGGGTTTAAAGAAAAATTAAAATAAACTAAAATAAAAAATAGCCAAGGATAATATTGTTGAGTTGTTAAGAATGGGTCAGGATACCGATTCCATGAGCCGATACTGAGCCAGAGCCCATTTATTCACGCACCAACCCACCAAATGGAACCATCGTCCCCAAGCTATCACAACTCAACGGCCTATCCGTATGACCAAAATTCCTCTAAAATTATCACTATTTTTGTTAGAGGGGAACTCAAACTTCATATTCATTAAGCCGCAAGGTCCATGGCATGCTCTAGTAGTGTAAGTAACATATAGTAAAATGCATGACATGGTGGGGGTTCACTCACCGTGGTGACCAAAGGTGGGACACGGTGGGACAGTGGAAGCCATTTTTTTTGGACCCTACACTCAAAGGTTAGCACAGTAGAGATAGAAATATCTCACGAAAAAAATGGCATTCAACTGTACAGGGAGATCGGCACGCCAAACAATGATTCGAAACAACACAAGACCAAGTAAGAAGAAGCACAGATAAAAAAAAATTGTTTTTTTTTTGTACGCGTCTAGGCAACAAGATGCGTATATGTTTTTTCCTCTCTTTCTTTCTTTTTTTAATTTCATTTTTTTAGTTTACGCATCTTGGAGAGTAGACGCGTACACTTGTACGCGTCCGAGGACCAGGATGCGTAAAAGTTTTCCCTTTTTTGCCACATCTTCGCTCCTCGACGCATTATCTTTTCAAGTTCGAGCCTGTTCTTCCTTTTCTTTCCTTCCCCAACCAACCTTCTCTTCTCCGACTTCTCCCTCTTCCTTAGTTGTTCCCACATGATATGTTCGACAAGACCTCACCCTGAAATGGGGAATCGTGTCTCGCTGTGGCCGTTCTTTTCAAAGAGAATCCACCACCGAATTCAACGGCGATGACCTCCAGTCCTCTTTCCCGTGTGAATGCCCCCCCCCATTTCTCATAATTATTTACAACACGACAATGATCACATGAAACCCTTAGACTGCATAGGGGACAAATCAACATGTCAGGCCACCAAATCAATTACTGCATGCAAGCGGCGAAGTGACGCACTGTCATGAAGATCAATGCTCAAGTTGACAAAGTAGCTGTAAATCAAACCTCTCCTTATCCTATAAATACCCCCATTTTTACTCCCCTTGAAGACCCAGAGCAAGGGAAGCTGATTCGAAGAGTGAAAGCCTCTAGGAAGGGGAAGGAGCGAGAGTTTCTCAAGTTTCCGGATGGAGGGCGAGTCTAGTTTTAGGATGAAGGGTGAATCTTCCCACTCCTCAAAGAGAAGTAGATCCAACAGTGGTTCCAAGAGGCTCTCCGATATGGAAGGGCACCTCAGTGAGAGAACCCAATCACAGCTTGTAAGTGAACTCTCCCTCATTTCTTCTTCCGTCCGCTCTTCTTTCTTCAATAATGCATCCCCACTTATCTCTTGTACATTGCTTGCACATGTTCACAAGACCAGATGAGGTCACAAATTTCGTGGGAATTGGTGGTGGCCGTATATCGGGGTCTTCCGGACTTCCAGAAAGCCCGTATAGACACGATGGGGTTTGGGACCTTCCTACGGATTGAGCCGATTAAGCTCAACCTCGCCCTCATCCAAGCATTGCGGGAGAGGTGGGACCCGGTGAATCGGGCCTTCCTGATTCCCTAGGGGTATATGGTGCCCAGCTTAGAAGATGTGGTCCGCATTACTGACCTCAGAGTGAATGGTGAGGCGGTAACTAGGGTCATCTACCCTGATTATCGATAGGGCGCTCAAAGGCTACTAGGATTGACATTAGAGGACCGAAGGAACAGGTCAGTAGCCAGGTCATCCCTTACGGAGGCATTGGGGCTTACTGACACTCATCAGCATAGTGACGAATCCTTGGAGGAATTCATGGAGAAGACAGAAAGGGAGTCTCGCGTTGTGTATTGTGTGGATGCGAACAACTGGGAGAGGTCTAATAGAGACCTGAGGAGATTCCTCTTCCTCATGTTAGGGAGGCTGATATTGGGTTCAAAAGGAGACGACATCCATTATCGTTTCCTTGAGCTCCTAGTAGACCTCGAGAGAGTAGGGTAGTATGCCTAGGGGGTTGCCCTCCTGGCGCATTTGTTTGCCAGTCTATCTCAAGGGATAGATCGAGAGGTGACTGTGAGTGGCTTTACACCATTCCTCCAGGTAAAGTTTTTTTTTCATGCGAATGCTAATGATATGCGATAATGTAGCTGTGGAGCTACCACTATATACCAATGGGGAGAGCTCAACACTGGCGTTTGGTGGCGGTACCATTGGCTCGACGGTGGCAACCTATCTTAAACGCCGCCCCTTTATCCTACCAGTTGATGACATTAAGGCGCGAGCTGCAAGAATTCCCTACAGCGATGGTGAGATTTTTTTTATTTCATTTTTTTTGAATGACTAAGAAGATGCATGCATGCTAATGTAGGTGGTTTGGAGGCCTTATTCGGGCATGGTCGATGCCGACCAGCCGTGGGTTATAACAAGCTGTGCCCAGTTTGGACGGGGCCTTTGGATCCATTGCCTGAATGAGATCGAGCCGCTTCGACTGCGATTGGCTATGAAGACCTTAGGGATTTCCTAGGAATTGGTGGACATGGTCGTACCCTCTCGCATCGGGAGAAATACACGTGAGAGGGTAGCCCGTGTTGACTGACGGGTGTGCTTCCCCGAACAATATGAAGACTGGCAGCGGGGTGGGACGCTCGTGGAGTCACACGTGCAGGGCAGTGAGGAATACCTTCACCTCTATAGGGTGACATATGTGGAGCGACTCCAGCCCCGGGGGCTTGTGGATGTAAATGTAAATTGGTTTTTATATATGTGAGGCTGACCGGTATGTCATGGATGCAGGACACCCGTGATGCCATGATAGCAAGCTTGCGAGCTCGATTGGCAGACACGGAACATGAGTTGATTGACACCTGTGCAGTCTTGAATTCCTTGGTGGGTATATGTAATACATGCTTCTAATCATGATCCTTGATTCCCGGTGCTTTGCCACTAATTGCCACCTCATGTGAGAGTATAGGGACCATGTAAGGGGATTCCAATCTACTTCCACTGGCTTTTCGAAGCCCAGGCCCGCTCTAAGGATTAACCGTGTCTTCTTCATTGGTTTCATCCCCCTTTGTGACTGTGCCCCTAAGCCTTTGCCCGGTAGGTAGCTGATAAGCACTTATTTATCTATATTTATTCATATCACACACACTGTTTCTTGGGCTTTAACGAAGTTAATTATGCATTTTTACATAATAATCTCAGTCTCATGCAAAATAGAGATTTTTCCTTAATAAATGAGATTTAAGACCTTTTCTTTAATATAAAAAAGGGCATAATTAAAGTTTGATGAAATAATTTCATAAGAGATTTTGTGTGAAAAAAATAGAGGGTGAAATGATGAATTTTCTAAAACTATTTTGAGAGGGGCTTGTATAATTTTTCTCATTTGTTTCAAAACCATGTGTACAGGAATCGCATGGGCCTCCTTCGCAGCTCCGGCGTGTGTAGGCGGGCTCTCCCTACTGAGCAGGCAGCTACAAATACAGCAGCAAGATGTGCAGAGCTACGACAGTAGTGGTATGATGGTAGGGCAGCGATCATGGACCAGTAATGGCAGAACGGCCTCCCACATTGGCAGCATACCATTGGCGATGGCATGTGCTTGCATGATTCTCCCTCTCAGGCACGGCAGCTGTAGGAGAGCAGAGCAGCAGTAGGCTGCAGGCTTTGCGTGCGAGGCCCTCAGGCAGCAGCATGCAGCATGGGAGCAAGCCGCAGGTTGCATGATAGTGTGGGCAGGAACAGAAGCATCCCCTCATGGCAGCTCAGGCCTCTCCCATGCACGCAAAGGATGACAGGGTGGCGGGGGCATGCGAAATGTGGGCAACGCAGCAGCCGTGCCGATCCCCAAGCGTACGAATACGGCAATAGACGATGGCTGCTCTCCTCCCGCATGCGCTTCAGCGGCGGAGCAGTGTAGACAATCATGGCCTGCAAGCGGGCTCACACCTCTCCCTAGCGTGCAAATGGCTGGGCATGAGCGGCCAATGGTGGCCTCGTCCCCGGGCACCTATAAAGCTCTTCTCCCCCCCCCCTCTGAAACTCCTCTTCCCCTCTCCCTCTCCTCCTTCTCTTCTCCTTCGGCTCCTCACTTCTCCCTTCTTCCCCTTCTTATTTCTCCCCCTTCCCCTTCTCCTTCCCTTCTCCTCTCCCCCTTCACTTCACCTACGTCCGGAACCCCTGTTTTGAACAGGGGCACCAATGGCTCTCTCCTCCCTCACCCCCTCTCTCTTCTGCTCTCTCCCATCCTCCTTACTCTCTCCACCTTTCTCTTCCCTTCACCTGCACTTACACATACACATCAGCATCGGCCACTTCTTCTTCTCGCATTGCCTGCACCTACACCGCGGAGTCCTACCTCCCTCCCCTCTACACACAAACTCCCTCCTGCACCGTGGCCTCCTCCCTTCTCGGCCCTCTCTCTCTCTCCCCTTCATACCCCCCTCCGGCTCTCTCTTTTGGCAGTCTGCTGCACCTCACACCACCGCAGTCCTCTTCCCTCACACACACACACACACCTTCGCACCGTAGCTCTCCCTTCTCCCCCCCTCTCTCTCCCGTGCTCATCTCTCCCTCTCTTCTACACTCACACACACGCTCCACATGCACGCACCGACGGCGTCGACTCCCTCTCACACCCTCCGCCAGTGCTACGTCGACTCCCTTCCCCTCTCTTCCTCTCCACCTCAAACACACTCACACACACACCGCCTGCTTCTCCTCTCACCACAGTTGTCACGTCCCGAGCGCGGAAGATACTCGGATGCGTGATGCGTCTATATAGATCGTGTCATTAGAGCGATAAAATTTTTGATATACATAATTTCAGAGTGCGTAAAAGACTAATAAAATCTAATAATCCCAATAGTCCAAGTGATGTTTATTTGATTAACCAAAGGAAATAAAAATAGTCCATGACAAATTCTAAATTTAAAAAGACAACACTATGCTAAGTGCCTTAACATTGTTCGAACAAGTAACTGACATACTGGAATACAAAGTAGGACTCAAATAAAAATTCAAGGACGCGACTAGCTAATGAGAGGTGATTGACGTTCTAGCACTCTTCACTCGGTCTCAACCCCATTCTTGTCGCTATCCGAATCACCTGAAAATGTTAGGAAGTAACTGGATGAGCAAATCGCTCAGTAGGAATTACATCATCTTTATGTGATTTATAAGTTGCATGTATTATCAGTATGGCTATGCATGATGTACGTATAAGAAAAATCAGGTATACAGGTAAATTTAGGCATGATAAATAGTAAGAGATCAAGAACTGTATAAGGAGAGTATATCAAGATTTCAAGTATTTGACAAGCAGTATTTCAAGAGTTTACAAATGTAAATGCCACTTCGGGGCAAGCAGGGATTCGTGTATGATTACAAATTCAAGTACAAGTATATCTCAAGTACGAGCAAGTAAAAATTCAATTCAAGCAAGTAAAGTTAAGCACGTATCAGTAGAATTGGCTATTATCATGTTAGTATTTTACACTTTCTCGGGCCACAAGTCCAGTATTACCCGTTCCGGGCCACGCAAGTTAAGTAAGTAAGGAGAGAGAGTAGGGGTGGAGTATCTCAAGTCAAGCAAGTACTCCGGTGCAATGCTAAACACGGTGGTCAATAAACTCCCATGGGCAGAAGTACCTCCGGGTGCTCCTCCCAGGACCAGACCGGGCCCTATATGCACAGCATTTCATGTATTACCTTTGACATCCACTCTCGTTTATAGCCAATATAGAATTTCAAGAATTTAAAAACGTAGTATTACAGACGTGATTAACTAGTCATTTGGTTATGGAGGACTCTAGAGGTGGCCCCTACAGGCTCAGAAGGTGGCTCCCGTCGTGTAGCACTTTGCGCCGTACGGCCTCAAGAGGCGGCTCCCACAACGTAGCACTTTACCCAGCATGGCAATTAGCTCCTACACTCCCAAATGATAGTTTAAGAGGTTCAAGGTTTGACCATGTAGGGTATACACGAGTAGATTTTTCATGGAATGGAATTCAAGAATTCATCATACGCAGGAGTCTGGATTAGGGTTATGTTTGCACAATTCTCGAGACAGATCAGGATCAGAAGTTGTAATTACTGAGTTGGCATCTGGGGGTTTGCTAATCTTTCAAATTTTTAATTTTTGGAAATTTATATAAGCATATATCAAATTGGCGCCCCCCAGGATGTCTTAATTTAATTGAAGACGTCCTGGAAGTTGTCAATTCAGTAATTGGCGCCCTGGCTTGGGGCGCCAATTATAGGGTCTATTTATTTGAATATATATAAGTATATAAAGAATTGGCGCCCCTGTATGCAGTCTTCGATTAATTGAAGACTTGCTGGCTGCCGTCATTTAAAGAATTGACGCCTGGGGGTTGCCCAACCTTTCAAAATTTTGATTTTTCAAAAAATATATACATATATGAAATTGGCGCCCCTCATGAAGTCTTCAATTAATTGAAGACTTGAGGGGCGTCTTCAATTCATTAATTGAAGACTTGAGGGCCGTCTTCAATTCAGTAATTGAAGACTCGAGTGCCATCTTCAATTCAGTAATTGAAGACTTGCGGGCCGTCTTCAATTCAGTAATTGATGACTTGCGAGCCGTCTTCAATTTAGTAATTGAAGACTTGAGGGCCGTCTTTAATTTAGTAATTGACGCCCCTCATGAAGTCTTCAATTAATTGAAGACTTGAGGGCCGTCTTCATTTCAGTAATTGGCACCCTGGCTTGGGGCGCCAATTATAGGGGTGATTTTCACCCAGCAGATGCGTTTTGTGACTCAAATCACTATTCATTTCGAAAAAGTTTCTCGAAATTCGAAAGTAAGGACATGAATACTTAGTATAATTCGTCGGGAGTCCAGAAACATGTTCAGATATAATTACTGAGTTTTGGTTTCACAGATATGAATTTTCTAATGTTATAACTTTAATTCCTCAAGAAACGGAATTGACGCCCCTTTGAACAGTCTTCATTTAATTGAAGACTTCCAGGGTGTCTTCAATTTAAGTACAGGTTCAACTCGAATTGACGACACACCAATTGAGTTGTTTTTTCCAACTGAGTTGTGCTTCGCATCAGAACTGTAAGTTTTGTGACACAAGTCACTATTTATTTCTCCAAAGTTTCTCCGAATCAGAATCCGAAGATATGGTCAGGTGGAGAAAAATCCCAGGGTTACAGAAGTATATTAAGTCAAAATTTTCATGGTCCAGTTTATTAGTTATAGGTTTTTAAATGCGTTGATTTACTTATTTATGGAATTTACAAAAAAATGAATTGACGACATGGTAAATGTCTTCAATTAATTGACGCCCTCGCAGGCAGTCTTCAATTCTAAAATTGGCGCCCTGGTCAGGGGCGCCAATTACAGAGAGGTGTCCACTATTCATTAGTGTGAAAAGGCTCTGAATCAGGAAGTAATGGCACGAATATGTTGAGAAAACTATCAGGATTCCATAAACATGTTCATGCAAAAATTTTGTGCTTTAGTTCGATAGTTATGGATTTTTGAATGTGTTGAATTAATAATTACTGAAAATTTCAGAAATCTAATTGACGACATGGTGCATGTTTTCATTTAATTGAAGACTTCAATGAAGTCTTCAATTTGGTAATTGGCGCCCTGGTCAGGGGCGCCATTTTCAAGTGAGCTGGGTGTTAAAACGATGACGTATTCTATGTAACGGAGGCTATAATTTCAGGTTTAAAACATGATTATTAAGACAGAAAACTAGTGTGATAAAATACGTTAAAAAGCTCATGAAATCATGCTAATAAACTAAGTTCAAACTCATAAAAAAAATCATGATAACAGTATGTAACAAGCTATTAACATATGTATAACATGGTATTATTCTTGGTCATGGTAAAGTTAGAAAAAAAAAAATATATATATATATAGCATGGTTGACTAGTTGATCGAACTCTAAACATGCATCAATTAACCTATTTAGCTACTAGTTAGGCAAGGATTTGAGAACACCTACCTGTTGACCTGTGATTACTATGAAGGATGACAGGATGAAGCCACGCGTTCCCCGCCGCCGCAGCAGCACGAAGACTTCATGCTTCTCGAGAAACGAAGGGAAACATTCCCTTTTGCAAGCACTGAAAGATGGTAATAGCCTCTGACAGTGCTTCGTAGGGGATTAGTTATAGGGATTTGCAGGCATTGGTTATTGCCTTGCGGGTCCGGTTTGGGAAGCATGATCCTAGATTAATGCTTAGCCAGCGAAATTGGGCTATTCGCTTCTCAATCTTCTAGAAACATAGGTTTAAATGACGCCCTGTAAGGGGTCGTTCATTATACCAAATGTTACTATTCACATAAATGACACCTTGCATGAGGACGTCATTAGTTTAGGTGGCATTATTTATGAGACCCCATTCACGTGTTAGCATTCGGGATGTTCATATATGTATATCAATATTTAAATGGGATGGGGTCCTAATGAAAATGGCACCTCATGCCATGTCTTCAATTTGGAAATTGGCGTCTATGTGAAGATCTTCAATTTGGTAAGTGGAAAGTGTGGATTCCACTTACGTACAACCCCATGGCCCATGTGTTAAAGTTTGTCTTGTACATTTATAGAATAACCCTCCCTTTGTTTTATTTCTTTCTACAAGACCTCCTATGTAAGATTCTTTACCCATGTGCATAAAGTTGGATTGCACAATTATATGCTAGTCCTCCTATAGTTTAGTTCTTTAAATAAAATCTAGAATTCTATTAAGAAGAGTAGGTTACGTATACATAAGGTGATGATTTGTAATTTTATATGCTAGCCCCCCTAAGGTTTGGCTCTTTACACAAAGCCCTCATGATTCTTTATGTTATAAAGTAGGGTTGGCTTGTATATTTTCATTATAGTCCTTGTGAGGTTTGGTTCTTTATGTAAGCCCTTCATGTATGATTTCTTTTAAGAAGAAGTTTTGAATTTACGCAAAGGTATTGATCGGGGATGCTACACCCTCCCCTACTTAAGAGAATTTGGTCCTCAAATTCAACTGCATTATATGGGTATAGGAAAGGTGCAGAGTACTTACAATTAGAATAACTCTGGAAATCTCCTCTTCATAGATTCTTTAGTTTCCCATATAGCTTCTTGTTCTAAACATCGATTCCATTGGATTTTCACCATATGGATTGTCTTGTTCCTTAGAACTCGAACTTCTCGGTCGAGGATCTTCATTGACTTCTGCTCGTAGGTAAGGTCCTTCTGTACCACTAAATCATTGTGGTCAATGACATGGAAGGGATCGTGCACGTATTTCTTCAGCATAGAAACATGAAACACGTTGTGCACTTCTAACAGTTGCGGAGGTAGGGCGATGCGATAAGCCACCTCATCTACTCTTTCCAGCACTTCAAATGGACCAATAAACCTTGGTGTGAGTTTACCTTTAACACCGAATCTTCTAATGCCTCGGCTGGGAGATACCTTGAGGAAAACATGATCTCCGACTTGAAATTCCAGGTCTCACCTTCTGTTATCAGCATAAGATTTCTGCCTGGACTGTGCTATCATTAACCTTTCTCTAATGAGGTGTATCTTCTCGGTAGAATCTCGTACCATGTCTGGGCCTAGAATTTATTTTTCACCAACTTCATCCCAGCATATAGGAGATCGGCAACTCCTGCCATATAATGCCTCAAAAGGTGCCATTTGTATACTAGCTTGATAGCTGTTGTTATATGCAAATTAGGCTAGTGGTAAGTGGTCATGCCAGCTTCCGCCGAAGTCTATAATACATGTTCTCAACATATCTTCAACAACTTGATTAGTCCTCTCGGTCTGTCCATCAGTCTAGGGATGGAAAGCAGTGCCGTAGTTGAGTTTCGTCCCCAGAGAGTGCTGTAGACTCTTCCAGAAATGAGAGGTGAAGCACGGGTCTCGGTCAGATATGATCGAGACGGGAACTCCATACAATCTAACCATCTCCTTAATATACAGGGCAGCAAGTACGTCAACTGACCATCGGCTTTTGATGGGTAAGAAATGGGCCAATTTAGTTAGCCGGTCGATAATTACCCAAATTCCATCATATCTGCCCCTAGACTTGGGCAAACCCATGATAAACTCCATGCCAATGTCTTCCCACTTCCACTTGGAAATATCTAGCGGATGCAGCTTTCCAGCGGGTTTTTGATGTTCTGCCTTCACTTGTTGGCATGTGAGACAACGAGATACAAAGTCTGCTACCTCCCTTTTCATGTTAGGCCACCAGAAAGTTCTTTTCAAGTCTTGGTACATCTTAGTAGCTCCAGGGTGGATCGTGTACCTCGATCGATGAGCTTCTTTAAGAATCTTCTTCTTCAATTCGAGACAGTCGGGCACACATGTTCGTTCGTGAAATAGCAATCTGCCATCAGGTGCCAGCTTGAAATCCAGTCTCTCATCCAGCTTGCTCTTTATCTTCACTAGTGAGGGATCTTCTTCCTGTAGCTTCTTGATTTCAGGTAGCAAATCTGGATGTAGGCTCATATGAGATAGAATAATACACATGTTCTTCTCATCTGTGCTGATATCAAGCTTAGAGAATTTCTCCAGCAGCTTCCATTCTTGTATCATGCAGTTATCCAGTATTGTTCTCGGCTTACGACTAAGGGCATCAACTACGGAATTACCCTTACCAGGGTGGTACTGTATAGTGAAGATGAAATCCTTGAGATACTCGAGCCAATGCCTTTGTCGCATGTTCAGCTCCTTTTGGGAGAATAAGTACTTGAGGCTTTTATGATCGGAGTACACAGTGAATTGTTCTTCGTAGAGATAGTGCCTCCAGATCTTCCAAGCGAATACTACCGCGGCCAGTTCTAAGTCGTGAACCGGGTAGTTCTCTTCATGTTTCTTCAATTGTGAGTATGCAATGACTCTTCCATTCTGCATCAATACACATCCGAGGCTAATACCCGAAGCATTGGTATATACCTCGTATTTTTCTCCTTCAATTGGTAATGATAAGACTGGAGCAGTGGTCAAGAGATCCTTCAAAGCTTGGAAACTCTTTTCACAGTCTTCATTCCACTCATGAGGCACTTCCTTGCGGGTTAACCTGGTCAGAGGAACGGTAATCTTGGAGAAGTCCCTGATAAAACGCCGGTAGTAACCAGCTAGACCCAAGAAGCTTCGAATTTCCGTTGCATTTGTGGGTCGTTCCCAATTCTTCATGGCTTCGACCTTTGATGGGTCAACAACAATTCCGTTCTTTGAAATAATATGGCCTAAGAAGGATACTTCCTCGAGCCAGAACTCGCATTTACTGAATTTGGCATATAGCTTGTTTTTCCTTAATATCTGTAGTGCCTTCTTGAGATGTTCTTCATGATCCTCTTCGGTCTTGGAATAGATCAGAATATCATCAATAAAGACCACAATGAATTGGTCTAAATAGGGCCTGAATATGCTGTTCATTAACTGCATAAAAGCTGCGGGGGCATTTGTTAGTCCAAAAGGCATAATAGTATATTCGTAATGCCCATACCTGCTTCGGAATGCAGTTTTATGAATGTCTTCTTCTTTGATCTTCAATTGGTGGTAACCAGAACGAAGATCAATCTTGGAGAAATATGAAGCTCCAGATAATTGATCGAACAACTCGTCAATCCTCGGCAGCGAGTATTTATTCTTGATTGTAAGATGATTTAGCTACCGATAGTCGATGCATAGTCTCATCGATCCGTCCTTCTTTTTGACGAATAGCACGGGTGCTCCCCAAGGGGAAGTACTCGGCATGATGAAACCCTTTTTTCATAACTCCATTTGTTGCTCTTTTAGTTCTTTCAGCTCAGTAGGGGACATTCTGTATGGTGCCCTAGTAACAGGACCAGCACCAGGGACAAGGTCGATTGTGAACGACACTTCCCTTTCGAGGGGTAAGCCGGTTAAATCTTCTGGAAAAATATCAGGAAAATCCCTAATTACACAGATGTTTTCAAGTTTAACCTTCTCAACTTCCGTGGCAGTCACGAATGCTATGAAAGCCATGCATCCCTTATCCATAAGCCTTCTAGCTGGGAGTGCTGATATAAGAAGTGATTTACTCCGAGGGCTATTGTAAACTAGCTCTGGGAAATCCACGAAAGTTACCTTGCCATGCCGGCAATCTATAGTTGCTTGGTATGTAGATAACCAGTTGGCACCTAGTATGACATCATAACCCTTCATATCTAGGCATATCAGGTCAGCAGGTAAATTGCTTCCCTTAATCATCACTTCACAATTTGGATAGTGATAAGTGATATCAGACTCATTCCCAAGAGGTGTAGATATGACCAAATCTAACAGTTCATGTTTCTTAGAAAATGAAGCAGCAAAGTTCTTGGAAATGAATGAATGAGTTGCTCCGGTATCAAATAAAACTTGAGCAGTTTTTGAACAAATAGTAAGAGTACCTTCCACAATTCTGCCTTCAGTGGGTTCTGTCTCTAGGAGAGCTTGCAGACGGCCTTGTTTCTTTACCGGACGCTTCTCATCTTTGGTGTCTTGTTCCTTCATCAGTGGGCAGTCTGGGATTCGATGCTCTCAGCTCCCGCATCGAAGATAAGCTCCTAACTTCCTCCTGTATTCCTCGGTCTTATGGCCAGCTTTATCACAATACTTGCAAATTTCCTTTGATGGCGTGGTGGTGGAGAATGGCCTGTCATTCTTCTGGAATTTCTTCGCCTTGGAGGACTCCCCTCCCATGAAGAACCGCTTCTTGTTGAATGATTGTTTGAATTTTCCCGGGCTTGTGACGGGTTCCTTCTTGTCTCTTCCTCAGATTCTCTCGGATAATTCGGTGGCGTCTTCCAGCAATTGGGCACGCCGAACTATCTCCGAATAGACTTGGATGTCCATCGGGGTAAGTTGTGTGATATAATGGGGCTGAAGCCCCTTGAGGAATCTTCTCGCCTTCATCTTTTCCGTACACACCAAGTGGGGTGCAAACCTAGATAATCTGGAAAACTGGGCCTCATACTCGGCCACTTTCAAGCCCCATTGTTTTGGAATGGCGAATTCTGTGGCCTTCTTCTCATGGATATGGTCGGAGAAGTACTTGTTGTTGAAATACTCCGTGAATTCATCCCATGTGACATGGTCTTCTGGCAGTGTTGCTTCTATGGATTCCCACCAGCATCGAGCATCCCGCTCCAGTTGGAATACGGCCAGTAAAACCTTCTCTTCGTCCGCGCATTGCATCACACAGAAGATTCGTTCCATCTCCTTCAGCCAATTCTCGGCATCCTCGGGGTCGGACGAACCCGTGAACCTCGGTGGGTTCATGTTACAGAAACTTCGGTGGAGATCTCCCGCTCCACGGTTTGCTCCGCATTGGGCCACTTGCTATAGTGCCTGTGTAAGGCCTTGCACGGTGCGCTGCATCTCGCACCATTGTGCTCTTTCCACAGCCATGATCCTACAAAAGAGTTAAAGTATGATAAATATCGGGTTTACTTGTAAGGTCAAAAGTTATTATAGAACTTAACCCATGGCTCTATCCATCTCACCGGGTAAGGTGTATCTATCCTTGGACTCAGGTTTTACCTATCCTTGGACTCAAGTTTTTACTTAGATTTCAATTTCTAACCTTTTATTTCTTCTAGTTCCGTAGGTTTGAAAACCTAGGCTCTGATACCACGAAGACTGTCACGCCTCGAGCGCGGAAGATACTCGGATGCGTGACGCATCTATATAGATCGTGTCATTAGAGCGATAAAATTTTTGATATACATAATTTCGGAGGGCGCAAAAGACTAATAAAATCTAATAATCCCAATAGTCCAAGTGATGTTTATTTGATTAACCAAAGGAAATAAAAATAGTCCATGACAAATTCCAAATTTAAAAAGACAACACTAGGCTAAGTGGCTTAACATTGTTCGGACAAGTAACTGACATACTGGAATACAAAGTAGGAGTCAAATAAAAATTCAAGGATGCGACTAGCTAATGAGAGGTGACTGGCGTTCTAGCACTCTTCACTCGGTCTCAACCCCATTCTTGTCACTATCCGAATCACCTGAAAATGTTAGGAAGCAACTGGATGAGCGAATCGCTCAGTATGAATTACATCTCAAATACGAGCAATCTTTACGTGATTTACAAGTTTAATGTATTATCATTATGGCTATGCATGATGTACGTATAAGAAAAATCAGGTATACAGATAAATTTAGGCAAGATAAACAGTAAGAGATCAAGAACTGTATAAGGAGAGTATATCAAGATTTCAAGTATTTGACAAGCAGTATTTCAAGAGTTTACAGATGTAAATGCCACTTCGGGGCAAGCAGGGATTCGTGTATGATTACAAATTCAAGTACAAGTATATCTCAGGTACGAGCAAGTAAAAATTCAATTCAAGCAAATAAAGTTAAGCACGTATCAGTAGAATTGGCTATTATTATGTAAGTATTTTGCCCTTTCTCAGGCCACAAGTCTAGTATTGCCCGTTTCGGGCCACGCAAGTCAAGTAAGTAAGGAGAGAGAGTAGGGGTGGAGTGTCTCAAGTCAAACAAATACTCCGGTGTAATGCTAAACACCGTGGTCAATAAACTCCCATGGGCACAAGTACCTTCGGGTGCTCCTCCCAGGACCAGACCGGGCCCTATATGCACAGCATTTCATGTATTACCTTTGACATCCACTCTCATTTATATCCAATATGGAATTTCAAGAATTTAGAAACGTAGTATTGCAGACTTGATTAACTAGTCATTTGGTTATGGAGGACTCTAGAGGTGGCCCCTACAGGCTCAAGAGGTGGCTCCCATCGTGTAGCACTTTACGCCGTATGGCCTCAAGAGGTGGCTCCCACAACGTAGCACTCTGCCCTGCATGGCACTGAGCTCCTACACTCCCAAATGATAGTTTAAGAGGTTCAAGGTTTGACCATGTAGGGTATACACGAGTAGATTTTTCATGGAATGGAATTCAGGAATTCATTATACGCAGGAGTCTGGATTAGGGTTATGGTTGCATAATTCTCGAGACAGATCAGGATCAGAAGTTGTAATTATTGAGTTGGCATCTGGGGGTTTGCTAATCTTTTAAATTTTTAAATTTTGAACATTTATATAAGCATATATCAAATTGGCGCCCCCCAGGATGTCTTCATTTAATTGAAGACGTCCTGGAAGTCGTCAATTCAGTAATTGGCGCCCTGGCTTGGGGCGCCAATTACAGGGGCTATTTATTTGAATATATATAAGTATATAAAGAATTGGCGCCCCTGTATGCAGTCTTCAATTAATTGAAGACTTGCTGGCTGCTGTCATTTAAAGAATTGATGCCTGGGGGTTGCCCAACCTTTCAAAATTTTGATTTTTCAAAAAATATATACATATATGAAATTGGCGCCCCTCATGAAGTCTTCAATTAATTGAAGACTTGAGGGCCGTCTTCAATTTAGTAATTGAAGACTCGAGGGCCGTCTTCAATTCAGTAATTGAAGACTTGAGGGCCGTCTTCAATTTATTCATTGACGCCCCTCATGGAGTCTTCAATTAATTGAAGACTTGAGGGCCGTCTTCATTTCAGTAATTGGCGCCCTGGCTTGGGGTGCCAATTACAGGGGTGATTATCACCCAGCAGATGCGTTTTGTGACTCAAATCACTGTTCATTTCAAAAAAAATTCTCGAAATTCGAAAGTAAGGACATGAATACTTAGTATAATTCCTCGGGAGTCCAGAAACATGTTCAGATATAATTACTGAGTTTTGGTTTCATAGATATGAATTTTCTAATGCTATACCTTTAATTTCTCAAGAAACGGAATTGACGCCCCTTTGAACAGTCTTCATTTAATTGAAGACTTCCAGGGTGTCTTCAATTTAAGTACAGGTTCAACTCGAATTGACGACACACCAATTGAGTTGTTTTTTCCAACTGAGTTGTGCTTCGCATCAGAACTGTAAGTTCTGTGACACAAGTCACTATTCATTTCTCCAAAGTTTCTCCGAATCAGAATCCGAAGACATGGTCAGGTGGAGAAAAATCTCAGGGTTACAGAAGTATATTAAGTTAAAATTTTCATGGTCCAGTTTATTAGTTATAGGTTTTTGAATGCGTTGATTTACTGATTTATGGAATTTACAGAAAATTTAATTGACGACATGGTACATGTCTTCAATTAATTGACACTCTCGCAGGTAGTCTTCAATTCTGAAATTGGCGTCATGGTCAGGGGTGCCAATTACAGAGAGGTGTCCACTATTCATCAGTGTGAAAAAGCTCCGAATCAGGAAGTAATGGCACGAATATGTTGAGAAAAATATCAGGATTCCAGAAACATGTTCATGCAAAAATTCCGTGCTTTAGTTCGATAGTTATGGATTTTTGAATGTGTTGAATTAATAATTATTGAAAATTTCAGAAATCTAATTGACGACATAGTGCATGTCTTCATTTAATTGAAGACTTCGACGAAGTCTTCAATTTGGTAATTGGCGCCATGGTCAGGGGCGCCATTTTCAAGTGAGCTGGGTGTTAAAACTATAACGTATTTTATGTAACGGAGGCTATAATTTCAAGTTTAAAATAGGATTATTAAGACAGAAAACTAGTGTGATAAAATACCTTAAAAAGCTCATGAAATCATGCTAATAAACTAAGTTCAAACTCATAAAAAAATCATGATAACAGTATGTAACAAGCTATTAACATATGTATAACATGGTATTATTCTTGGTCATGGTAAAGCCAGAATATATATATATATATATATATATATATATATATATATATATATATAGCATGGTTGACTAGTTGATCGAACTCTAAACATGCATCAATTAACCTATTTAGCTACTAGTTAGGCAAGGATTTGAGAACACCTACCTGTTGACGTGTGATTACTAGGAAGGATGACAGGATGAAGTCACGCATTCCCCGCCGTCGTAACAGGACGTAGACTTCACGCTTCTCAAGGAACGAAGGGAAACATTCCCTTCTGCAAGCACTGAAAGATGGCAGTTGCCTCTGACAGTGCTTCGTAGGGGATTAGTTATAGGGATTTGCAGGCATTGGTTATTACCTTGCGGGTCCGGTTTGGGAAGCACGATCCTAGATTAATGCTTAGCCATCGAAATGGGGCTGTTCACGTCTCAATCTTCTTGAAACATATGCTTACATGATGCCCTGTAAGGGGTCGTTCATTATACCGAATGGTACTATTCATATAAATGACGCCTTGCATAAGGACGTCATTAGTTTAGGTGGCATTATTTATGAGACCCCATTCACGTGTTAGCATTCGGGATGTTCATATATTTATCAATCTTTAAATGGGATGAGGTCCTAATGAAAATGGCGCCTCATGCCATGTCTTCAATTTGGAAATTGACGTCTATGTGAGGGTCTTCAATTTGGTAAGTGGAAAGTGTGGATTCCACTTACGTACAACCCCATGGCCCATGTGTTAAAGTTTATCTTGTTCATTTATAGAATAACCCTCCCTTTGTTTTGTTTCTTTCTACAAGACCTCCGATGTAAGATTCTTTACCCATGTGCATAAAGTTGGATTGCACAATTGTATGCTAGTCCTTCTATAGTTTAGTTCTTTAAACAAAACCTATAATTCTATTAATCAGAGTAGGTTACATATACATAAGGTGATGATTTGTAATTTTATATGCTAGCCCCCCTAAGGTCTGGCTGTTTACACAAAGCCCTCAAGATTCTTTATGTTATAAAGTAGGGTTGGCTTGTATATTTTCATTATAGTCCTTGTGAGGTTGGGTTCTTTATGTAAGTCCTTCATGTATGATTTCTTTTAAGAAGAAGTTTTAAATTTACGCAAAGGTATTGATCGGGGGTGCTACAACTATGAAGGCACCACGGCCAACGTTCCCCCTTTCTTCTCCTCCTTCTCCTCTCCCTCTCCTCTGCTACTCTCCCTATCCCTGCACTCACACACACACCGTCACACCCTTCTCCCTCCCCCCTCTCTCCGTTCTCACTTCTCTCTCTCTCTCTTTCTCTCTCTAACTCACATACACATCCCCTTGGCTCTCACGTCCCCTCTAACTCTCACCTTCTCTACTCTCTCTCCATCCGACTCTCATCTTCACACACTGCACAAATTATTCCCATTTTATTTTGTTTTAATTTTATCCTTTTGGTGTCTCCCTCTCCCTCCATCTCTTTCTCTCTCTATATCTCTCTACTTTCTCTCTCTATCTTCTTTCTTTATAAACCCTGCTAAGACGGCGCAAGATGGGCATCATCGGCTCCGAGTTGAGCGGAAATGAAAGGCCCAAGGAGACGACGTCACCCCGACACCACGACCGCGATATCCTTGCCCCTCATCCTCCTCGGTGTTATTTAGGATTTATTTTCATTTGAAATTGTAATTTGTACTTTCGCGCTTCATGTTGTAAATCTTGTCTTTTTAATTAATAAAAATCATGTATTTCTATTCTCTCTCTCTAAGATCTCTCTCTCTCTCTCTTCTTTCTTCTTCTTCCTCTCCCTTTCTTCTTTCTCTCTCCAAAACCCTCCAAAGTTCATTAGATAGATTTACTTAATGTAATTTTTATTTTAAGATGCATATAATCATTTAGATTCACGTTCCGTCTAGAACACAAGATCTTCAATTCGTAAAACTAAACCTCTTAGTGGATTCGACTTAGACTCGCCATCATATTACGTTATTTATTTTTATTGCGAGTTTGGTATTATTTTAAGGTTGGTCACCGCGTGTGTTTTAACGACGGACCTCGCGACGCCATCAATTTTTGGCACCGTTACCGGGGAGGTTTACGATTTTTGAATTGACTATCTTGTGTTCTTGTATATTAACTCGGCACTAACACTTTTTCTATTGTTTGCTTGTAGGTGTGTGAAAAAAAATTGAAAAAAAATAGTTATCGACCAATAAAGTAAGCCTTCTCTTCCCTAATCTCTTTCCTTTTGTGTCTTTTTATTTAAGAACGAGGGAACGTGCACCAAGTAAGTATCCTAAATTCCCCTCATTTCATTTGATTTTATTTCATTAGTTTTATACTTTCTTGGTTAGATAGGTTCACAAAAAAAAAATTCAAAAACATTTGAACTTAAATAAAAGACGTCATTTCAAGATTAGAAACCACACATCATGTTTTAGGTCATACATCATATAGGTTGCATTAATTTTATTCCATATTTATGTTTTAGAAAATAATTGTTCATGCATATTGTATTTTAAACCCCTTGTTTGAATTTATTTGTTGCATTGCATTATTCTAAAACACTTCAAGGGCATTAACCCTAAATAAGATAAGGTGGAGATTTCATCACCCTTCCTTGGCCCACAAATCATAACCATCTTAACATTTCTTGGATCACCTAAACCTTAATAAAATTTAGTAGACATTGGCCCTAGGATCACACTGTACTTTTGGTGCAACGTGAGTCTATCCTCTTTTTGGAAATCGGTGTCTATGGCTAGAGGTCAATGGCAAACACTATAAGTAGGCAAGTGATTTTTAATTTGGACCCTACGAAAGTAGGGGGAGCCTCCCACTACTCCACCTCTTACCTGGCCGGTGAAAAAAATTGAGGGTGGATTTAGGTTGTGCCTTAATCACTTTATGAAACCCAACTCATAGATCTAGGGTATACTTAGGTCTTTACGTTGTTTGTGTACCAACTTGTTTGTATCTGCATAAACAAAACAAAAGAAAAAAATCCTCCTCTTCTCTCTCTTCGTCCTAGTTAGTGTTAATCAAAAAAAAACTCAATCAATAAAAGGGGAAAAGGAAGAGAGGAAAAGTAAAAAATAACAAAAAATAAAAAAATAACAAAGAAAGAAACTAAAAAAATTAACAAAATGGGTGAGATAATTTATTCACATTCATGGATTAGGCACACAATTGTGACATGCTGGACCAAGCGGCTCATAAACTTGAGCAACTCGTGGCCATGAACCTAAATTCCTTAACACTGCCACCTAGTCCCCAAGAGAACACTCACATGTGGGCCACTCCGGTCCATTATAATGGTGATTCCTCAAACTAATTTTCATCTCTCACCCCTCAAGGCCCAACCTATTTTGAAAATTCATACTCCTGGCCGGCCTATAATGAGAGCCCTCTACCTATGGCGGCCCAGTCTCCATTCTTTACCCAAAGCCAGGCCCAAACCACTCAATTCTTTGATAATGGGGCCCACAATCCATTTATTACCCAAGAGCAAGTTCAAATGCCTCAAGGTTTTCCCACTCCTTCATATGACTCATTTCCATCTACATTCACTGCTGGATGGGAAGGCCAACCAAATTCCTCTTGGGAATCTTACCAAGGCCCGCCTCAAGGTCCTCCAAACCAAAATTTTGCAAATTAGGCTCAATACCCAAATGACTCCTATGATCAAGCCCAACATGGAGGACAATCTATATACTCTCTACCACCTCATCGTCACATTGATCACCATTCCAATTCCTATCCATCACAGTCTGACTCTCACCCCCCGTACTTATCTCCTCCACACTCGGATTTCAACAAGGAGGAGAGCTTTCAACAATTTTATCAGCTCATCATGGCTCAAAACCAATCCATCCAGACCCGATTGGATCAGCTTTCTGAAAATCTCAAGAGAATGGAAAGGGATCAACCATCTAGTTACTCTATTGCAAATTTTGAATACCAATTTCCTGATTCCGACTCATATGCAAACCTATATACTCAACGCATGATTCCTCAAACCCAAAGCATTGTCAACCCTAATAAGAAGGAAGTCATGGAGGAGGCGCATCAGGAAGAGGTAGAGGAAGCTAGAGACGAGCTACCCATAGAGCCCACGCCCAATTCCACCTTTGAAAAGGGCTATGGGTAATACGATAAGCCTAAGTTGGGGGGAGAGGAAAAGGAAGTGGATGTGCTGGTTAATGATCAAATCCCATTAATTTCCCTTCCTGTATTTGAGGAGTCCTTACTCCATGTAAAGGACGAGGAAGATGAGAAGGTGGAGAGAGAATTGAGTGTTTATATGGACCACTCTTTTAGGGTAAAGGAGAAGTCAGACATCCCGCTTGAAATCCACTCAGACCTGGCATCTCATGATTCTGGGGAGGATGATGATCTTTCACCTATTCCTGACCTCGACACCTCTATACACATTCCTGACATCCTACAGCTAGCCGATTGGTCAATTCCACCTGAGCCTCATGATCATCTGAGTGTTGAGGAGCATGTCGATTCCACTCTCGACCCACCTTTTCTCCTAAACACTGGCCCTTTGTGGAATCCTTAGGAACTCCTCCCACTCCTACTCTTTCTCACCTCAACATTACGCTTGAAAATTTTGAAATTGAGGTTGAAGAAAAATATGCGGAGAATAAAAATGTCAACATTAACACGTATAATATTTTTAACGACCTTAATTATTAGAAGGAATATTTCATAATCGAAGACATGATCCTTAACAATGTTCCTCCTCCATTCTCTGACCAGGGCATCCCCTGGCATACCTCTGGCCCCCATGCATATGGTTATCATCTTCTCCTCTAGTGGCATAAGGGCTGGAATTTGAGGGAGAATGAGATCTTATGGTGGCTAATTATGAAATCAACCTGTTGGTTATTGAGACACGTTGCGTCTGACTGAAGACATTAAACTTAGCGCTCGTTGGGAGGTAACCCAACGTTTCCTACTTTATGTTTCAATAAGTCATTTTCATTTTTTGTGTTTGTAGGAGTCAACAGTAGCACCAGGAGGATGTCCAGCAAGAACCACGACTACACGCCTCAGGTTATACGTTTCCTTCCTAAGCATTCATGTGTACATTGTTCTATTCATCTATTTGTCATATAATCAAAGACAATGTTATTGAAGTTGGGGGGTAAGGGTAATCACTGTAAAAATCTCATGCAACCTTATGCCGCATGTTGCTATAAAAAAAAAGAGAACCCCAACGTAGTTTTCATGATTCATGCTCTCATGAAAGAGACTCTGGAATGGAAAAGATTGTGGAGATGGATGATGGAATGAATTTTTTTAGTGTCTAGTCATGGGAACTAATTTAGAATCTCATAAGATTTCTTAGCACTTAAAAAAAATCACTTGCACACTTATGAAGCAAATAGGACAAGCCTTCTGTCTTTTGGTATGATGTCTGATACTCTACCCTCCCTAGTTAAGAGTTAGATCTTAAAAAAAAACCATGAAAAATGCCCCTGATCTTAGTAACCATGCCTCTTCACCTAAGGCACGTGTTGAGATTCGAGTCAAATGGTGAAGGGTTATGCAGCACCATGTGTTAAAAGAGAGAGAGAGAGAGAGAGAGAGAGAGAGAGAGAGAGAGAGAGAGAGAGAGAGAGAGAGAGAGAGAATCATGGAAAATGCCCCTGATCTTTGTAATTGGGTCTCTTCACCTAAGACAAGTGTTGAGGTTTACGTCAAACGGTAAAGGGATGTGTAGCACCCTGTGTTTAAAAAAAAAAGTGAAGGCTACCATGATCAAAGCTTTGATCTGAGAGGTGTAGAGTTGAAAGACACCTAACTACAATGGCAATGTGGAAGATGTAATTGTCCAAACTGTGGATTTAGATTTCACGAGCACAAGTGCTATGAGACTTTGAGAGTATTCTAAAAAAGTTATGAGCATCATGTTCTAATCCTATGGCTAGTATGCTTTATAATTCCAAAGTCCTAATCCTTAGTTTATTCTATAAAGGAGGATCTTGACTTGAGGCATAAAGCTTTTAAACTTTTGTTGGTCCCTAATTTTTAACTTGTTTGCATTGCTAAGGGACTAGCAATGAGTAAGTTGAGAGGTGTGATAAATGCTCAATTGTTTATTTTAATTCATTTCACACACGTTATTTTTTTTAGACTTTAATGAAGTTAATCATGTAATTTTACATGATAATCTCAATTTCACATAAAATGGAGCCTTTTATGTTAATAATGGAATTGCATAATTAATTTGTAATCATAAAGAAATTTTGTTAAATTTGATTTCTACCCAAGTGACTTTGTATGAACAAGAGAGGGGATAAAAGGCAAAACATATATGACTTAAATCTTTGAGTGGCCTCTATATAATTTTTTTTTCATGTTCTTGCCACCTTGTGAACATCACTCTCTTCTCCCTTGTGTAGCAGCAGGACGACGGTGGTAAAGTTTTTTTCTCAGCTAGGCACGGTAGTAACGATGGTAGAATGGTCTCCCACGATGGCAGCCTATCATTGGTGTGCAGGCCTCTCCCTCCCCGACGAGCAGCAGGCGGTGCAGACATGGGGATCCGGCGAATGCATCAGATGAGCACGGCAGCAGCATGGCAGCATGTCATTGGGTATGCAGGCCACTCCCTCCTTTCGGATGGCAGCTGTAGTAGGCAGAGCAGGTGTGGCAGCAGCAATAGGTGGCATGATGGCAAAACATGCTTTGATGGCAGAGCCCCTCCGGCTTGAACGTACAGATCCGGCGAGTAGAGCAGGCGATGGCATGAGGACATGGTGGCAACAACAGGGGTACCTCCAGGCAGTAGGTGCATGATGGGAAGGAAGCTTTGATGGCTTCGATGGCACAGCAGGCAGAGTAGGGTGAGTAGCTATGCAGCGAGCACGATAATGGTGGTATGCTACGGCAGCAACGCCATGCGAACAGTGTGGCTGTGCAGGCGCTTCTGTAAAACCAGAGCTCCCCCTCCTCTGAGCAACTTCTTCGCTCCCTCCCTCCTTGGTTGGTCTCCTCCCCTCTAGCCTTCTCCTCCCCCTACACATTCCATGCCCTTCCCCTTCTTCTTTCTCCTTCTTCCCCTTCTCCTTTCTCTCCTCCTCCCCACTTCTCTTCTTGGTGATCCAGCACCCTTGTTTTGAACAGGGGCACCGTCGTCTCTCCCCTCTCTCTCCCTCTTTGCACTCCCTCTCTCACCTCCCTTTCTCTTTCTCTCTAAAACTCGCCTGCACACACAACTCTCCCACTCGCACAGTGCACACCCTCAATGGCCTCCACTCCCCCCCTCCGTCTCTCATCTCTCTCTCTCTCCTTTCTACACCACGTCTCTCTCCTGTTCTCATCTCTTTCTCTTCCTCACACACACCTCTCACCGTTAGCTCTCTCCCACTCTTTCTCTGCCTTCTCCCTTCTCCCTCACCTACTCGCCACCCTCACCCTTCTCCTCTACATACGCACCGCATTGTCCCTGCTTCAACCTCCGGCCACCTTCGCCGCGGCCCTCCCTACGTCCCACCTCCACCGCACGCATGCAGCACTGCCTGTACTCTTTCATCGCAAGCACCACAGCTCTTCCCTCTCTCTCCCTCTTGCTCTCTACACCGCCACCTGCTCCCCTCCTCTGTCTCATCTCTCCCTCTCACTCACAGCTCCTCTCTCCTTCCTCGCACCCTCGCTCCCTCCGTCTCTCACTCTCACACACACATTGCACTCACCCGCTTCTCCTCCCCCCTCCGACGTCGTCTCCTTCTCTCTCTCCTCACTGCACGCACACAGGCACCGCCGGCACCACTCTCACATACGCACTGCACAGAATGCCCCCCTCCATGTCTCGATCTCTCTCTCTTCACGATATCTCTCTTCTCTCTACCTTCCATCACACACACACACACACCCACCCTGCATGCACATACACACACCGCACACACACGTTGCACTCACCACCGAGCCACCGCCCTCTCTCCTCACTGCTCACACTTCGTCTGCCCACTTCGCCTCTCCCTCCGTCGCAGCACCACGCTCACCCTCTCTCTTATCTAAACCACTGTCCGCGTCATCGTTGCCACTGCCTGCAATGCATCCGCCCTCCTGAGCACCCACTGCTGGCCGCCGGCACCGCAACCTCTTCTTCTCTTCCACCTCCCTTTCTTCTCTTCTCTCCGTCGCCTCCTTCTCTTTTGTTCACACACACCCACAGATGATGCATAGGCTTTCTCTCTCTCTCTCCCTCTCTCTCTATCTTTCTCACTCCACCTTAACAGCACCCCCGTTTCTTCTCTGCTCCACGTCTCTCCCTCTCTTCTGTTAACTCATCGCACACTACCTTGCACCCCTTCCCCTTCTCTCACCTCTTTCTCCCCCTCTGCACTCCCTCTTTCATCTCTCTCTCTCTAAAACACACACACCCCCTCACACACTCGCATGTCTCTCGCTCCCTCACCATCCGCTACACACGCACACGTCTCGCCGTGGAGTCGACTCCCCCTTTTACGGAGTCGACCCCCTCGCCCCGTCGCCTCCTCTCCTCACTCCCCCTCCCTCCGCTACTCCCTTACTTCCTCTCTCGTCTCTGCGACTCCCTCTCCATTCCTTCTCTCTTTCTCTCTCTAACTCACACACTTCACACCGTATTTTTTTTCTTTCATTCTTTTTATCTTCTTAACCCCCTCCACCTCTATCTCGATCTCTCCCTACATCTATCTATTTTCCCCCTTACATCCCCTCCTCCTTAGTTCATTAATGTGTATTTTTAGTTAGATTTTATTTCAAGTATTGTACCTTTTTTGTTATTTTCTTGAACATCTACTCATTGTAACCTTTTATTTTGGAGCAGTAAGAAATAGTTAGTGACATTGTCTCTCTAGATTCTTGGCTCTCCCTCACACTCTCTCTCCCTATTTCTCTCCTTTACCCCTCCAAGCTTCTTTAAGTAGATTTTAATCTTGTGCTATTTTAATTGTTTCCCATAAAAAAATCCTTTCAACAACTTCTTTTATTTTTCTTAAAAATAAAAAAAAGGAGAGGTTTTCAACCATAAAAAAATCTATCCTCCTCGTGGAATCGACATGTATTCTCCATTATACTCAATCTTAATTTTGTTGTGTGAATACATAATTTTTGAAATTGAGTGCGTGGCGCTTTTAACGACAACCTCCGCGTACCATCAATTTTTGATTAACACTAAATAGGACGAAGAGAGAGAAGAGGAGGATTTTTTTATTTTTTTTATTTTTATGCAGACACAAACAAGTTGGCACACAAACAACCTAAAGACCTAAGTATACCCTAAATATATGAGTCGGGTTTCACAAAGTGATTAAGGCACAACCTAAATCCGCCCTCAAATTTTTCCACCAGCCAAGTAAGAGGTGGGATAGTGGGAGGCTCCCCCTACTTTCGTAGGGTTCTAATTAAAAATCACTTGCCCACTTATAGTGTTTGTCGTTGACCTCTAACCTTAACACCGATTTCTAAAAAGAGGATAGACTCACGTTGCACCAAAAGTATGGTGTGATCCTAGGGCCAACGTCTATTAAATTTTATTAAGGCTTAGGTAATACAAGAAATGTTAAGATGGTTATGGTTTGTGGGCCAAGGAAGGGCGATGAAATCCCCACCTTATCCTATTTAGGGGTAGTGCCCTTAGAGTGTTTTAGAATAATGCAATGCAACAAACAAATTCAAACAAGGGGTTTAAAATGCAATATGCATGAACAATTATTTTCAAAAACACAAATATGGAACAAAATTAATGCAACCTACATGATGTATGACCTAAAACATGATGTGTGATTTCTAATCTTGGAATGACGTCTTTTATTTAAGTTCAAATATTTTTGATTTTTTTTGTGAACCTATCTAACCAAGAAAATATAAAACTAATGAAATAAAAACAAATGAAACGAGGGGAATTTATGATACTTACTTGGTGCGCGTTCCCTCGTTCCTAAATAAAAACATAGAAAAGGAAAGGGAATAGGGAAGAGAAGGCTTACTTTATTGGTAGATAACTTTTTTTAAATTTTTTTTCACACACCTACAAGCAAGCAAAAGAAAAATTGTTAGTGCCGAGTTAATATACAAGAACACAAGATAGTCAATTCAAAAATCATAAACCTCCCCGACAATGGCGCCAAAAATTGATGGTGTCGCGAGGTCCGTCATTAAAACACACGCGGCGACCAATCTCAAAATAATACCGAACTTGTAATAAAAATAAATAATGTAATATGATGGCGAGTCCGAGTCGAATCCTCGGAGAGGTTTAGTTTTACGAATTGAAGATCTTGTGTTCTAGACGGAACGTGAATCTAAATGATTATATGCATCTTAAAATAAAAATTACATTAAGTAAATCTATCTAATGAACTTTGGAGGGTTTTGGAGAGAGAAAGAAGAGAGGGAGAGGAAGAAGAAGAGCGAGAGAGAGAGAGAATATAAATATATGATTTTCATTCATTAAAAAGATAAGATTTACAACATGAAGTGCGAAAGTATAAATCACAATTTCAAATGAAAATAAATCCTAAATAACACCGAGGAGGATGAGGGGCAAGTATATCGTGGCCGTGGTGTCAAGGTGACGTCGTCTCCTTGGCCCTTTGATTTCTGCTCAACCTGGAGCCGATGACGCCCGGCTTGCGCCGTCTTAGGAGGGTTTAGAAAGAAAGAAGATAGAGAGAGAAAGTAGGGAGATATAGAGAGAGAAAGAGATGGAGGTAGAGGGGGATAACAAAAGGAAATATATTAAAACAAAATAAAATGGGAATAATTTGTGCAGTGTGTGGAGATAAGAGTCGGATGGAGAGAGAGTAGAGAAGGCGAGAGTCGGAGGGGACGTGAGAGCCAAGGAGATGTGTGTGTAAGTTAGAGAGAGAGAGAGAGAGAGAGAGAGAGAGAGAGAAGTGAGAACGGAGAGAGGGGGAGGGAGAAGGGTGTGACGGTGTGTGTGTGAGTGCAGGGACAGCGAGAGTAGCAGAGGAGAGGGAGAGGAGAAGGAGGAGAAGAAAGGTGGAACGCTGGCCGCGGTGCCTTCACGGTGGTGAGAGGAGAAGCAGGCGGTGTGTGTGTGAGTGTGTGTGAGGTGGAGGGGAAGGGAGGGGAAGGGAGTCGACGCAGCGCTGGCGGAGGGTGTGAGAGGGAGTTGACGCCGTTGGTGCGTGCAGGTGAAGCGTGTGTGTGAGTGCAAAAGAGAGGGAGAGATGAGCATGGGAGAAAGAGAGGGGGAGCAGGGAGAGCTACGGTGCGAAGGTGTGTGCGTGTGCAAGGAAGACGACCGTGGTGGTGTGAGGTGCAGTAGAATACCGAAAGAGAGAGCAGGCGGGGGATGCGAAGGGAAGAGAGAGAGAGGGCTGAGAAGGGAGGAGGCCACGGTGCAGGAGGGAGTGTGTGTGTAGAGGGGAGGGAGGTAGGACGCCGCGGTGAAGGTGCAGGCAACGGGAGAAGAAGTGGCCGACGCTGATGTGTACCTGTGTGTGCACGTGAAGGGAAGAGAAAGGTGGAGAGAGTAGGGAGGATAGGAGAGAGCAGAAGAGAGTGGGGGTGAGGGAGGAGAGAGCCGCCAGCGCCCCTGTTCAAAACAGGGGTTCCGAACCGAGGTGAAGTGAAGGGGGGGAGGAGAAGGGAAGGAGAAGGGGAAGGGGAAGAGGGAGAAAGAAGAAGGGAGAAGTGAGGAGCAGAAGGAGAAGAGAAGGAGGAGAGGGAGAGGGGAAGAGGAGTTTCGGAGGGGGGGAGAAGAGCTTTATACGTGCCCGGGGATGAGGCCACCATTGGCCGCGCATGCCCAGCCATCTGCACGCTAGGGAGAGGTCTGAGCCCACTTGCAGGCCATGATTGTCTGCACTGCTTCGCCGCTGAAGCGCCTACAGGAGGAGAGCTGCCACCGTCTGTTGTCGTGTTCGTACGCCTGGGGATCGGCAAGACTGCTGCGTTGCCCACAGTTCGCATGCCCCCGCCACCTTGTCATCATTTGCGTGCATGGGAGATGCTTGAGCTGCCATGAGGGGATGCTTATGTTCCTGCCCACGCTATCATGCCACATGTGGCTTGCGTCCTTGCTGCATGCTACCGCGAGAGGGCCTCACACGCAACGCCTGCAACCTGCTGCTGCTCTGCTCTCCTGCAGCTGCCATGCCTGAGAGGGAGAAGCCTACAAACACATGCCATCACAAATGGTATGCTACCAACGCGGGAGGCCGTTCTTCGATTGTTAGCCCATGATCGCTGCCCTGCCATTATACCATTGCAGCCGTAGCTCTGCACGTCCTGGTGCCGTATCTACAGCTACCTGCTCAGCAGGGAGAGCCCGCCTACACACGCTGGAGCTGCCAAGGAGGCCCATGCGATTCCTGCACACATGGTTTTGAAACAAATGAGAAAAATTATACAAGCCCCTCACAAAATAATTTTAGAAAATTCATCATTTCACCCTCTATTTTTTTCACACAAAATCTCTTATGAAATAATTTCATCAAACTTTAATTATGCCCTTTTTTATATTAAAGAAAATGTCTCAAATCTCATTAACTAAGGAAAAGTCTCTATTTTGCATGAGACGGAGATTATTATGTAAAAATATATAATTAACTTCGTTAAAGCCTAAGAAATAGTGTGTGTGATATGAATAAATATAGATATATAAGCGCTTATCGCACCCCCCAACTTATTCATTGCTAGTCCCTTAACAATGCAAACAAGTTCAAAATTAGGGATCAACAATAGTTTAAAAGCTTTATGTCTCAAGTCAAGATCCTCCTTCATAGAATAAACGAAGGATTAGGACTTCGGAATTATAAAGCATACTAGCCATAGGATCAGAACATGATGCTCATAACTTTCGTAGAATACTCTCAAAGCCTCATAGCACTTGTGCTCGTGAAATCTAAATCCATAGTTTGAACAATTGCATCCTCCACATTGCCATTGTAGCTAGGTGTATTTTAACTCTACACCTCCCAGATCAGAGCATTGATCACGGTAGCCTTCACTTCTTTTTTTTTTCAAACACATGGTGCTGCATATCCCTTCATCGTTTGACGTGAACCTCAATACTTGCCTTAGGTGAAGAGGCCCGATTATTAAGATCAGGGAGATTTTCCATGCTTTTTTTCACTCCTTTTGTTTTAACACATGGTGGTGCACAACCCTTCACCGTTTGACGCAGACTTCAACACTTGCCTTAGGTGAAGAGGCCCGGTTACTAAGATCAGGGACATTTTCTATGGTTTTTTTTTAAGATCTAACTCTTCACTAGGGAGAGTAGAGTATCAGACATCATACCAAAAGACAGAAGGCTTGTCCTATTTGCTTCATTAGTGTGCAAGTGATTTTTTAAGTGCTAAGAAATCTTATGAGATTCTAAATTAGTTCCCATGACTAGGCACTAAAAAAATTCATTACATCATCCATCTCCACAATCTTTTCCATTACAGAGTCTCTTTCATGAGAGCATGAATCATGAAAACTAAGTTGGGGTTCCCTTTTTTTTATAGCAACATGCGGCATCAGGTTGCATGAGATTTTTACAGTGATTACCCTTACCCCCCAACTTGAATAAGATTTTCTTTGATTATATGACCAATAGATGAATAGAATAATGTGCACATGAATGCTTGGGAAGAAAAGGTATAACCTGGGGCGTGTAGACGTGGTTCTTTCCAGACATCCTCCTAGTGCTATTGTTAACTCATACAAACACAAAAAATAAAAATGACTTATTGAAACATAAAAGATGAAACGTTGAGTTGCCTCCCAACAAGCTCTAAGTTTATCGTCTTCAGCCAGACGCAACGTGGCTCAATAACCAATAGGTTGATTTCATAATTAGCCACCATAAGATCTCATTCTCCCTCAAATTCTAACCATTATGCCACTGGAGGAGAAGATGATAAGCATATACAAGGGGGCCAGAGGTATGCCAGGGGATGCCCTGGTCAGAGAATGGACGAGGAACATTGTTAAGGATCATGTCTTCGATTATGAAATATTCCTCCTCATAATGAAGTTCTTTAAAAATATTATACGTGTTAATGTTGACCTTTTTATTCCCCGCATATTTTTCTTCAACCTCAATTTCAAAATTTTCAAGCATAATGTTGAGGTGAGAAAGAGTAGGAGTGGGAGGAGTTCCTAAGGAATCCACAAAAGGGCCAGTGTTTAAGAGATAAGGTGGATCGAGAGTGAAATCGACGTGCTCCTCAACTCTCGGATGATCATGAGGCTCAGGTGGAATTGACCAATCGGCTAGTTGTAGGATGTCGGGGATGTGTATAGAGGTGCCGAGGTCAGGAATAGGTGAAAGATCATCATCCTCCCCAGAATCATGAGATGCCCGTTCTGAGTGGATTTCAAGCGGGATGTCCGACTTCTCCTTTACCCTAAAAGATTGGTCCATATAAAAACTCAATTCTCTCTCCACCTTCTCATCTTCCCCGTCCTTCACATGGAGTAAGGACTCCTCAAATACATGAAGGGAAATTAATGGGATTTGATCATTAACCAGTACATCCACTTCCTTTTCCTCTCCCCCAACTTAGGCTTATCGTATTCCCCATAGCCCTTTTCGAAGGTGGAATTGGGCGTGTGCTCTATGGGCGACTCGTCTCTAGCTTCCTCTACCTCTTCCTGATGCGCCTCCTCCATGACTTCCTTCTTATCAGGGTTGACAATGCTTTGGGTTTGAGGAATCATGCGTTGAGTATATAGGTTTGCATATGAGTCAGAATCAGGAAATTGGTATTCAAAATTTGTAATAGAGTAACTAGATGGTTGATCCCTTTCCAGTCCCTTGAGATTTTCAGAAAGCTGATCCAATCGGGTCTGGATGGATTGGTTTTGAGATATGATGAGCTGATAAAATTGTTGAAAGCTCTCCTCCTTGTTGAAATCCGAGTGTGGAGGAGATAAGTACGGGGGGTGATAGTCAGGCTGTGATGGATACGAATTTGAAGGGTGATCAGTTTGACGATGAGGTGGTAGAGACTATATAGATTATCCTCCATGTTGGGCTTGATCATAGGAGTCATTTGGGTATTGAGCCCAATTTGTAAAATTTTGGTTTGGAGGACCTTAAGGCGGGCCTTGGTAAGATTCTCAAGAGGAATTTGGTTGGCCTTCCTTTTCAGCAGTGAATGTAGATGGAAATCAGTCATATGAAGGAGTGAGAAAACCTTGAGGCATTTGAACTTGCTCTTGGGTAATAAATGGATCGTGGGCCCCATTATCAAAGAATTGAATGTTTTGGGCCTGGCTTTGGGTAAAGAATGGAGATTGGGCCGCCATAGGTAGAGGGCTCTCATTATAGGCCAACCAGGAGTATGAATTTTCAAAATAGGTCAGGCCTAGAGGGGTGATAGATGCAAATTGGTTTGAGCAATCACCATTATAATGGACCGGAGTGGCCCACATGTGAGTGTTCTCCTGGGGACTTGGTGGCAGTGTTAAGGAATTTAGGTTCATGGCCATGAGTTACTCAAGTTTATGGGCCGCTTGGTCCAGCATGTCACAATAGTGTGCCCAATCCATGAATGTGAATAAATTATCTCACCCTTTTTATAAATTTTTTTTATTTTCTTTATTTGCTATTTTCTTTATTTTTTTATTTTTACTTTTCCTCCTTTCCTTTTCCCCTTTTATTGATTGAGTTTTTTTTATTAACACTAACTAGGACGAAGAGAGAGAATAGGATGATTTTTTATTTTATTTTTTTTTGTTTCTATGCATACATAAACAAGTTGGCACACAAACAACCTAAAGACCTAAGTATACCCTAGATTTATGAGTTGGATTTCACAAAGTTATTAAGGTACAACCTAAATCTGCCCTCAAATTTTTCCACTGGCCAAGTAAGAGGTGGGGTAGTGGCAGGCTCCCCCTACTTTCGTAGAGTCCTAATTAAAAATCACTTGCCTGCTTATAGCATTTGCCGTTGACCTCTAGCCTTAGACACCGGTTTCCAAAAAGAGGAGAGACTCACGTTGCACTAAAAGCACAGTGTGATCTTAGGGCCAACGTCTACTGAATTTTATTAAGGCTTAGGTGATGCAAGAAATGTTAAGATGGTTATAGTTTGTAGGCTAAGGAAGGGTGATGAAATCTCCACCTTATCTTATTTAGGGGTACTGCCCTTAGAGTGCTTTAGAATAATACAATGCAACAAGCAAATTCAAGCTAGGGGTTTAAAATGTAATATGCATAAACAATTATTTTCTAAAACATAAATATGGAACAAAATTAATGCAACCTACATGATGTATGACCTAAAACATGATGTGTGATTTCTAATCTTGGAATGACGTCTTTTATTTAAATTCAAATATTTTTGATTTTTTTTGTAAACCTATCTAACCAAGAAAATATAAAACTAATGAAATAAAATCAAATAAAATGATTGAAATTTAAGATACTTACTTGGTGCGTGTTCCCTCATTCTTAAATAAAAAGACACAAAAGGAAAGAGATTAGCTAGGGAAGAGAAGGCTTTCTTTATTGGTAGATAACTTTTTTTCAATTTTTTTTTCACACACCTACAAGCAAACAAAAGAAAAGGTGTTAGTGCTGAGTTAATATACAAGAACATAAGATAGTCAATTCAAAAATCGTAAACTTCCCTGGCAACGACGCCAAAAATTGACGGTAAATCTATGTAATGAACTTAAAATAAAAATTACATTAAGTAAATCTATCTAATGAACTTTGGTGGGTTTTGGAGAGAGGAAGAAGAGAGGGAGAGGAAGAAGAGAGAGAGAGAGAGAGATCTTAGAGAGAGAAAATAAAAATACATGATTTTCATTAATTAAAAAGATAAGATTTACAACATGAAGTGCAAAAGTATAAATTACAACTTCAAATGAAAATAAATCCTAAATAACAACGAGGAGGATGAGGGGCAAAGATATCGCAGTCGTGGTGTCGGGGTGATGTCATCTCCTTGGGCCTTTGATTTCCACTCAACCCAGAGCCGATGACGCCCGTCTTGCGCCGTCTTAGGAGGGTTTAGAAAGAAAAAAGATAGAGAGAGAAAGTAGAGAGATATAGAGAGAGAAAGAGATGGAGGTAGAGCGGGATAACAAAAGGAAAAAAATTAAAACAAAATGAAATGGGAATAATTTGTGCAGTGTGTGAAGATGAGAGTTAGATGGAGAGAGAGTAGAGAAGGTGAGAGTTAGAGGGGACGTGAGAGCCAAGGGGATGTGTGTGTGAGTTAGAGAGAGAAAGAGAGAGAGAAGTGAGAACGGAGGGAGAAGGGTGTGACGGTGTGTGTGTGAGTGCAGGGATAGGGAGAGTAGTAGAGGAGAGGGAGAGGAGAAGTAGGAGAAGAAAGGGGGAACGCTAGCCGCGGTGCCTTCACGGTGGTGAGAGAAGAAGCAGGCGGTGTGTGTGTGTGAGGTAGAGAGGCGGAGAGGGGAAGGGAGTCAACGCAGCGCTGGCGGAGGGTGTGAGAGGGAGTCGACGCCACTGGTGCGTGCAGGTGGAGCGTGTGTGTGAGTGCAGAAGAGAGGGAGAGATGAGCACGGGAGAAAGAGAGGGGAAGCAGAAAGAGCTATGGTGCGAAGGTGTGTACGTGTGTGCTGGGAAGACGACTGCGGTGGTGTGAGGTGCGGCAGAATACTAAAAGAGAGAGTCGGAGGGGGTGCGAAGGGGAGAGAGAGAGAGGGCTGAGAAGGGAGGAGGCCACAGTGCCGGAGGGTGTGTGTGTAGAGGGGAGGGAGGTAGGACGCCGCGGTGCAGGTGCTGGCAATGGGAGAAGAAGAAGTGGCCGGCGCTGATGTGTACGAGTGTGTGCACGTGAAGGGAAGAGAAAGGTGGAGAGAGTAGGGAGGATAGGAGATAGCAGAAGAGAAGGGGTGAGGGAGGAGAGAGCCGCCGGTTCCCCTATTCAAAATAGGGGTTCCAGATCGAGGTGAAGTGAAGGGGGAGAGAAGAAGTGAAGAAGAAGGGGAAGGGGGAGAAATAAGAAGGGGAAGAAAAGAGAAGTGAGGAGCAGAAGGAGAAGAGAAGGAGGAGTGGGAGAGGGGAAGAGGAGTTTCGGAGGGGAGGGAGAAGAGCTTTATAGGTGCCCGGGGACGAGGCCATCGTTGGCCACGCATGTCCAGCCATCTGCACGCTAGGGAGAGATCTGAGCTCGTGTGCAGGCCATGATTGTCTGCACTGCTCCACCGCTAAAGCGCCTGTTGCCGTGTTCGTACGCCTAACGATCAACACGGCTACTGCATTGCCCACAATTCGCATGCCCCCGCCACCCTGTCATCCTTTGCGTGCATGGGAGAGGCCTTAGCTGCCATGAGGGGATGCTTCTGTTCCTGCCCACGCTATCATGCCACCTACAGCTTGCACTCATCCTGCATGCTGCTGCCAGAGGGCCTCGCACACAAAGCTTGTAGCCTGCTGCTGCCCTGCTCTCCTGCAGCTGTCGTGCATGAGCGGGAGAAGCCTGCAAACACATGACATGACCGATGGTATGCTTCCAACGCGGGTGGCCGTTCTGTGATTGCTGTCCCATGATCGTTGCCCTGCCATCATACCACTGCTACTGTAGCTCTGCACATCCTGCTGCCGTATCTGCGGCTACCTACTCAGCAAGGAGAGCCCGCCTACACACATTGGAGTTGCCAAGGAGGCCCATTCGATTCCTGTACACATGGTTTTGAAACAAATGAGAAAAATTATACAAGCCCCTTACAAAATAGTTTTAGAAAATTCATCATTTCACTCTCTATTTTGTTCACACGAAATCTCTTATGAAATAATTGCATCAAACTTTAATTATGCCCTTTTTTTATTAAAGAAAATGCCTCAAACCTCATTAATTAAGGAAAAATCTCTATTTTGCATGAGACCGAGATTATTATGTAAAAATGCATAATTAACTTCGTTAAAGCCCTAGAAACAGTGTGTGTAATATGAATAAATATAGATAAATAAGCGCTTATCAGTAGCCCATGTTCATCATGATCTTCCATCCTTTAGACCGGGAAGGAAGACGTGGCATTGGTGTGGAAAGCAGCTTTCCTTGTGCCAACGGGGCGCCGCAAGGGTCACATACATCCAACAATGAAAGAATGGGCCAATGGGTCCGCCAAACAGAGGGCAAAGAAGTGGTAATAGCATTCACCATAGGAAGGATGGGCATGCTAAACACCTTGACTGTAACATCTCAGATAAAAATGATAATGAAAGTTGAACTTTTCCTAAATAAATAATCCTACATGAAGGTCTTATAAAAATAAACATACCTTATGAGGGCCACTATATAAATATACATACATTTAAGAGGCCCAACATCACTTAAATGCCAACACGTGGATAGTACGTATTAGGGGTTTCTCTTTTTCAAACCAAAGGGGATGGGAGCCCCTTACCAGGGTGCCATTTACAAATTACAGCGTCTATACATGGGCGCTAATTCCTTCAGGGGTCACCAATCATTTATCTCTTACAGACCAATACACGTGAAGAGGCTCTAGCCTCTTTCCTCAACAATAGGAATGGGCGCCCTAATGCAAGGGCGCCAATTCCATTGACAAAGGGGACCCAACTAATGGGTGTCCCTGTACAAGGGCGCCAATTCCTATCTGCCCTTCCAACCCATCCGTGAGACACGAACATCCTTATTTAACTGTCAAAGTCCCATCCTCTGACCATGGACAGCAATGATCTAGGATCTTGTTCTCCAACCGGACTAGCAAGGCAATAAACTAATGCTTTGTGTTAGCAACCGAATTTCCCTATAATTGTTCCCTCCGTAGCACAGGCAGTGGCTACTGCCGTTATCACCATTGCCCGCGGAAGGGAATATATCCCTTCTTTCCTTGGGAGGACGTGAAAGGGGCATCTTCTTCCTACATTCTACGTCCTACTGCTGAAGCTTTGCAGCGGAGAACGTGTCTTATTTTATTCTCTGAAGCTCTGCTAAGAAGGGCTTGGCTTGGATTTCTTTATTCTTACCACATGTACCATGTGTATCAGTCTAAAAAGGTAGGTGTTCTCAAGATCTAGCGTAACTAGCAGTTAAATAGGGTAACATAGCATGCATGCGTAGAACTAGTAGAGTTCATCTTCCATGTGATATAGCATGTTACCCAGGTTTTTATGTAGATCATATATATGGCCTGTTACACCGATTTTCTACATAGTCTGTTACACTGGTTTTACGGAAAGTAAATATATCCTGTTACACTAGTTTTATGGTCTAAACTATAGCACGCTTAAGCCTAATATATATCATGTTTTACTAAATATATATCATGTTTTACAATTAAAGCCTTCAGGTAAAGGGCGCCCATCACCTGGGCAACATTTCCTGAATGGGCGCCCCAGGCAAGGGCGCCCATTAATTGAAGACCCCTCAAACCATCGTCAATTCCTTTTCCTACCATTAATAATCACCATGTTAGAAAATCTATATCTATGAAACTAAATCATAAAATTCTTGCATAAGTATGATTTTGTGATCCTGATATTTTTCTCTATCTATCCATGTCCTCATTTCTTGATTCCAAGAACTTTTGAAATCATGAATAGTAACTAGTGTCTCAAAACGTACCTGTCCGATGCGTATATGAGCCTGAATGAAGGGCGCCCCTGACCAGGGCACCATTTATACGAATTGAAGACTCTCTGCAGAGTCTTCATTTAAATGAAGACTCTGCAGAGGGGCACCATTTACCAGATTTAAAGAAATAATTGAAGACTCTCTGCAGTGTCTTCATTTAAATGAAGACACTGCAGAGGGGCGCCAATTCCTTTTCCAAAAAAATTATAAACACCACGTCAAAAAATTAATATCTATGAAACTAAAACCCAAGAATTCTACATGAGCATGATTCTGAACTCCCGATAATTTTCTTTGACTACCCATGACCTTGCTTCCTGATTTCGTGAACCTATGACATTATAAAAAGTGTTATGAGTCTTAAAATGTACTGTCCGGTGCAAATATAGCCAGAAGAATTGGGGCCCAAGCCTGGGGTGCCAATTGTTTAAATAGTGACCCTCCAGAGGGTCTTCAATTAAATGAAGACTCTCTGAGGGGGCGCCAATTCACTTGGCCTGAAAGAAGGGCTACCCCCTGGGCGCCAATTTCATCTTGGCCCCAAACCCCGTCTGTGTCACAGAATGGGCGCCCCTCCTAGAGGGCGCCAATTCTTGAAAGACTGGCTAACCTCTGGGCGCCAATTCAGTGACTGTGGCAGCCTGCGAGCCGCTGATTCCATTCTGATTCCATGATTAGTCTCGTGACTTATACCGATATAACCCTAGTTCATTTCATGCATAATATATGTCTTTGAACTCCATTCCATGAAAAATCTACCTTATGTATATCCTACAATGGTCAACCCTTGAAATTCCATATTGGCTATAAATGAGAGTGGATGTCAAAAGAAATACATGAAATGTTGTGCATATAGGGCCTGATCTGGTCCTGGGAGGAGCGCCCGAAAGTACTTGTGCCCATGGGAGTTGAATGACCACGGTGTTTAGCATTGCACCGAAGTACTTGCTTGCTTGCTAGACTTGAGACATCCCACTCACTCTCTCGTGACACTACTTGCTTGCTCAACTTGACTTGCATGGCCCAAAAAAGGGACAATTACTTGACTTGCATGGCCCGAAAAAGGGACAATTAGTTGACTTGCGTGGTCCAAAAAAGGGCAAAGTACTTGCTTGATTGAAATAGCCAATTCCAGTTACATGTACTTGATATTACACAAACTTGATATTACTTGCTTGAACACAATATTACTTGCTTGAACATGATTCTCACTCGCTTGAACTTGTTCCTTGCCTTCCTGGAAATCGTGCAAACATTTGATAGTACTTGAAATCGTGCAATACTCTTTCTATGAAGTTCTTGATATCTCGCTTGTCAACTTGCTAGTACTTGAAAACATGCGATATTCTTCTATACAGTTCATGATTTTTTTTCTCGCATGTCTAGCTTGCATAGCTATACCTACATTACACGCAACATGTAAACTACTTAAAGATTACCCGAACTTGAGATGTAATTCCTACTAAGTGATTCCCTCATCCAGTTCATTCTAACATTTTCAGGTAATTCTGATAGCGACAACCACATGAATGGGAATGAGACCGAGTGAAGAGTGCTAGAGTCACCGATCATCTACTGTCAGCTAGTCGCGTCTTTTGATTTCTTGAGTCCCTTGTTAAGGCTTGTAGCCTAGTATTTGGGTGAACAATGAATGTCATGGACTAGAATTATCACCATTTGGTTATTTGGATAATTGTCATCTTGGACTAGTAGTATCATTTTAGAAATTTAAAACTTAGTTATTATTTTAGTCTTTTGCGTACTCTGTCTTTTGTCAAAAAAAAAATGTATACTGCTCTGATTGAATGGTTCTATATAAGCTGGCCACGGCCCAGGTATCTTCCGCGCTCGGGGCATGACAGTTTCCGTGGTATCAGAGCCTAGGACTTCAACCCTAAGAAATTAGAAGTCATGATCGAAATCTAGGAAGAACCCAAGTCCAAGTATAGGTTTACTCCTTACACCCGGTGAGATGGATAGAACCATAGGTTAGGTTCTATAATGACATTTGGTCTTATAATAAAACACGATACCTTATTATACTTAATTTCTCTTGTAGGATCATGGCTACTGAAAGAGCACAATGGCGCGAGATGTAGCGCAACGTGCAAGGCCTTATGCAGGCGTTACAGTAAGTGGCGCAAAGTGCAGCTAACCGTGGAACTGGTGATCTCCATAGAGGTTTTCGCAACGTGAACACACCAAGATTCGCGGGCTCGTCTGACCCTGAACATGCTGAAAACTGGTTGAAGGAGATTGACAGAATTTTCTATGTAATGCAATGCACGGATGAGGAAAGGGTCTTACTGGTTATATTCCAACTGGAGCGGGACGCTCGAGGTTGGTTGGAATCCGTAGAAGTAACACTGCCTAATGACCATGTCACATGGGATGAGTTTGTTGAACATTTCAACAATAAATACATTTCCGACCGTATTCAGGAGAAGAAGGCCGCGGAATTTGCCGCACTAAAACAACGGACCCTGACCATGGCCGAGTATGAGGCCCAGTTCTCAAGATTGTCCAGGTATGCACCCCACTTGGTGTGTACTGAAAAGATGAAGGCGAGGAGGTTCCTCAACGGGCTTCGGCCCCAATACATTACCCAACTTGCGCTGATGGACATCCAAGTCTACTCGGAAATGGTTCGGCGTGCCCAGTTACTAGAGGACGCCACTAAACTATCCAACAAGATTTGAGGAAAGGACAAGAATGAACCTGTCACAAGCCCGGGAAAATTCAAACAACCATTTAACAAGAAGAGGTTCTATAATGGAGAGGAATCCTCCAAAGAAAAGAAATTTCAGAGGAATAACAAGCCATCCTCCATCACTACACCATCTAAGGAAGTGTGTAAACACTATGACAGGGCTGGTCATAAAGCCGAAGAATGCTGGAGGAAACTGGGAGCCTGTCTTCGATGTGGGAGTCGAGAACATCGAATCCTTGATTGCCCGTTGATGAATGAGCAAAACACTAAGGATGAGAAGCGTCCGGCAAAGAAACAAGGCCGCCTGCAAGCTCTCCAAGAGGCGGAACCAATAGAAGGCGGAATCGTGGAAGGTACACTAACTGTTTGCTCTAAAACTGCTAGAGTTTTATTTGATACCGGAGCAACTCATTTATTTGCTTCCAAGAAATTTGTTGCTTCATTTTTTAAGGAGCTAGAATGGTTAGACTTAATCATATCTACACCTCTTGGGAATGAATCCGATATCACACGTCACTACCCAAATTGCAAGGTTATGGTTAGAGGAAATAATTTTCCTATCGACCTGATATGCCTAGATATGAAGGGGTATGACGTTATACTAGGAGCTGATTGGTTATCCACACACCAAGCAATTGTAGATTGCCGAAATGGCAAAGTAACCTTTGTGGATTATCCCGAGTTGGTTTACATTAGCTCTCAGAATAGATCACCTATTATCTCAGCTCTCCGAGCTAGTAAACTCGTAAGTAAAGGATGTGTGGCTTTCATAGCATTTGTGATTGCCACAGAAGTCGATGAGTCTAAACTTGAAGACATCCGTGTAGTTCAGGATTTTCCCGACGTTTTTCCAAAAGAATTGCCCGGCTTACCCCCTGAGCGGGAAGTGTCGTTCACAATCGACCTTGTTCCTGGTGCTGGTCCTGTTTCCAAGGCACCTTACAGAATGTCCCCTGCTGAGCTGAAAGAGCAAAAAGAGCAGCTAATAGAATTATTGAGGAAGGGTTTCATCAGGTCAAGTATTTCCCCATGGGGAGCACCCGTGCTATTTGTCAAGAAGAAGGACGGAACAATGAGACTCTGCATTGACTATCGACAGTTGAACCATGTTACAATCAAGAACAAGTACCCGCTGCCGAGAATTGATGAGTTGTTCGATCAATCATCTAGAGCTAATTACTTCTCCAAGATTGATCTTCGGTCTGGTTACCACCAACTGAGGATCAAATAAGAAGATAATCATAAAACAACATTCCGAAGTAGGTATGGGTATTATGAATTTATTGTTATGCCTTTCGGACTAACAAATGCCCCTGCAGCCTTTATGCAATTAATAAACAACACCTTTCAGCCACATCTGGATCAATTCATCGTGGTCTTTATTGATGATATCGTGATTTATTCAAAGTTCGAAGAAGACCATGAAGAACATCTGAAGAAGGCATTGCAAATATTAAGGGAAAATAAATTGTATGCCAAATTTAGCAAGTGCAAGTTATGGCTCGAGGAAGTATCCTTCTTGGGCCATGTGGTCTCAAAGAACGAAATTTCTGTCGACCCTTCAAAGGTCGAGGCCGTGAAGAATTAAGAACGACCGACAAATGCAACGGAGATTCGGAGCTTTTTGGGACTAGCTGGTTACTACCGACGTTTCATCAAGGACTTCTCCAAGATTACCGTTCCTCTGACCAGGTTGACTTGCAAGGAAGTGCCTTATGAGTGGAATGAAGACTGTGAGAAGAGTTTCCAAACTTTGAAGGATCTCTTGACCACTACTCCAGTCTTATCATTACCAATTGAAGGAGAGAAATACGAGGTATATACCGATACTTCTGGTATTGGCCTCGGGTGTGTATTAAAGCAAAATGGAAGAGTCATTGCATACTCTTCCCGACAATTAAAGAAGCACGAAGAGAACTACCCGGTGCATGACTTAGAGTTGGCCGCAGTAGTATTCGCCTTGAAGATCTGGAGGCACTATCTCTACGGAGAATAATTCACAGTATACTCTAATCACAAAAGCCTCAAGTATTTATTCTTCCAAAAAGAGCTGAACATGAGACAACATCGTGGGCTCGAATATCTCAAGGATTTCGACTTCACTATACAATACCATCCTGGTAAGGGTAATTCCGTAGCTGATGCCCTTAGTCGAAAGCCGAGAGTAGTATTGGCCTGTTGTATGATTCAAGAATGGAAGTTGGTAGAGAAATTTTAGGAGCTTAATATCAGTATAGATGAGAAGAATGGGTGTATTATTCTATCCCATATGAGTCTACATCCGAATTTGCTACCTGAGATTAAGAAGCTACAAGAAGAAGATCCTGCACTGGTGGAAATAAAGGACAAGCTAGACGAGAGACCCGATTTCAAGCTGACACCCGATGGTAGATTGCTATTCCATGAACAGACATGTATACCCGACTGTCCTGAGTTGAAGAAGAAGGTTCTTGAAGAAGCTCATCGATCAAGATACACGATCCACCCTGGAGCCACCAAGATGTACCAAGACTTGAAAAGGATTTTCTGGTGGCCTAACATGAAAAGAGAGGTAGCGGACTTCGTATCTCACTGTCTAACATGCCAACAAGTGAAGGCGGAACATCAGAAACCCTCTGGAAAATTATACCCACTAGATATTCCCAAGTGGAAGTGGGAAGACATCGGCATGGACTTTATCATGGGCTTGCCCAAGTCTAGGAGCGGACATGATGGAATTTGGGTAATCATCGACCGTTTAACTAAATCGACTCATTTCTTGCCCATCAAGAGCCGGTGGCTAGTTGATGTCCTTGCTACTTTGTATATCAAAGAGATGGTTAGATTGCATGGAGTCCCGGTGTCAATTGTATCTGACCGAGACCCACGCTTTACATCTCATTTCTGGAAGAGTCTACAACATTCTCTGTAGATGAAACTAAACTTCAGCACAGCATTCCATCCCCAGACAGATGGCCAGACTGAAAGGATAAATCAAGTTGTTGAAGATATGTTAAAAGCATGTATCATAGATTTCGGCGGAAGCTGGCATGACCACTTACCCTTGGCTGAATTTGCTTATAACAACAGCTATCAAGCCAGTATCCAAATGGCACCTTTCGAGGCACTTTATGGTTGGAGTTGTCGATCTCCGATATGCTGGGATGAAGTTGGCGAAAAAAAATTCTAGGCCCAAATATGGTAAGAGATTCAGCCGAGAAGATACACCTCATTCGAGAAAGGATAAAGATAGCACAGTCCAGGTAGAAATCTTATGCCGATAATAGAAGAAGAGATCTAGAATTTCAAGTTGGAGACCATATTATTCTCAAGGTATCTCCCAGCCGAGGTATTAGAAGATTTGGTGTTAAGGGCAAGCTAACACCAAGGTTCATTGGTCCATTAGAAGTATTGGAAAGAGTAGGCGAGGTGGCTTACCACATTGCCTTGCCTTCACAACTATCAAAAGTGCACAATGTATTTCATGTTTCTATGCTGAAGAAGTATGTGCACAATCCTTTCCATGACATTGATCACACTGATTTAGTGGTACAAAAGGACCTGACCTATGAGCAAAAGCTGATGAGGATCCTTGACCGAGAAGTTCGAGTTCTAAGGAACAAGACGATCCCTATGGTGAAAATCCAATGGAATCAATACTTAGAACAATAAGCTATATGGGAAACTGAGGAGTCTATGAAAAGAAGATTTTTGGAGCTATTCTAGTCTATAAGTACTCCGCACCCACCATATCTCCGTATATGCAGTTGAATTTGGGGACAAAATTCTTTTAAGTGGGGGAGGGTGTAGCACCCCGGATAAAAATGATAGTGAAAGTTGAACTTTTCCTAAATAAATAATCCTACATGAATGCCTTATAAAAATAAACATACCTTATGAGGGCCACTATATAAATATACATACATTTAAGAGGCCCAACATCACTTAAATGCCAACACATGGATAGTACGTATTGGGGGTTTCTCTTTTTCAAACCAAAGGGAATGGGCGCCCCTTACCAGGGTGCCATTTACAAATTAGAGCCCCTATACATGGGCGCTAATTCCTTTAGGGGCCACCAATCATTTATCTCTTACAGACCAACACACGTGAAGAGGGTCCAGCCTCTTTCCTCAACAATAGGAATGGGCGCCCTAACGCAATGGCGTCAATTCCACTGACAAAGGGGACCCAACTAATGGGTGCCCCTGTACAAGGGCGCCAATTCCTATCTGCCCTTCCAACCCATCAGTGAGACATGAACAACCTTATTTAGATGTCAAAGCACCATCCTCTGACCATGGACAACAATGATCTAGGATCTTGTTCTCCAACCGGACCTGCAAGGTAATAAACCAATGCTTTGCATTGGCAACCGAATTTCCCTATAATTGTTCCCTCCGTAGCATAGGCAGAGGCTATTGCCGTTATCACCATTGCCCGCAGAAGGGAATATCTCCCTTCTTTCCTTGGGAGGACGTGAAAGGTGCGTCTTCTTCCTACATTCTACGTCCTACTGTTGAAGCTTTGCGGCGGAGAACGTGTCTTATTTTATTCTCTGAAGCTCTGCTAAGAAGGGCTTGGCTTGGATTTCTTTATTTTTACCACTTGTACCACGTGTATCACTCCAAAAAGGTAGGTGTTCTCAAGATCTGGCCAAACTAGCAGCTAAATAGGGTAACATAGCATGCATGGGTAGAACTAGTAGAGTTCATCTTCCATGTGATATGGTATGTTACACGGGTTTTTATGTAGATCATATATATAGCCTGTTACACCGATTTTCTACATAGTCTGTTACACTTGTTTTACGGAAAACAAATATATCCTATTACACTAAGTTTACGGTCTAAACTATAGCATGCTTAGGCCTAATATATATCATGTTTTACTAAATATATATCATGTTTTACAATTAAAGCCTTCAGGTAAAGGGCGCCCATCACCTGGGCGCCATTTCCTAAATGGGCGCCCTAGGCAAGGGCGCCCATTAATTGAAGACCCCTCAAACCGTCGTCAATTCCTTTTTCTGCCATTAATAATCACCACGTTAGAAAATCTATATCTATGAAACTAAATCATAAAATTCTTGCATAAGTATGATTTTGTGATCCTGATATTTTTCTCTATCTATCCATGTCCTCATTTCTTGATTCCGAGAACTTTTGAAATCATGAATAGTAACTAATGTCTCAAAACGTACCTGTTCGGTGCGTTTATGAGCCTGAATGAAGGGCGCCCCTGACCAAAGTGTCATTTACAAGAATTGAAGACTCTCTGCAGAGTCTTCATTTAAATGAAGACTCTGCAGAGGGGCACCATTTACCAGATTTGAAGAAAGAATTGAAGACTCTCTGCAGTGTCTTCATTTAAATGAAGACACTGTAGAGGGGCGCCAATTCCTTTCCCAAAAAAATTATAAACACCACGTCAGAAAATTAATATATATGAAACTAAAACCCAACAATTCTGTATGAGCATGAGTCTGAACTCCTGATAATTTTCTCTGACTACCCATGACCTTCCTTCCTGATTTCGTGAACCTATGACATTATGAAAAGTGTTATGAGTCTTAAAATGTACTGCCCAGTGCAAATATAGCCAGAAGAATTGGCGCCCAAGCCTGGGGCGCCAATTATTTTAATAGTGACCCTCCAGAGGGTCTTCAATTAAATGAAGACTCTCTGAGGGGGCGCCAATTCCCTTGGCCTGAAAGAAGGGCTACCCGCTGGGCGCCAATTTTATTCTGGCCCCAGACCCCGTCTGGGTCTATGTCACAGAATGGGCGCCCTTCCTAGAGGGCGCCAATTGTTGAAAGACTGGGTAACCTCTGGGCGCCAATTCAGTGACTCTAGCAGCCTGCGAGCCGCCGATTCCATCATGATTCCATGATTAGTCTCGTGACTTATATCGATATAACCCTAGTTCATTTCCTGCATAATATATGTCTTTGAACTCCATTCCATGAAAAATCTACCTTATGTATATCCTACAATGGTCAACCCTTGAAATTCCATATTATTGTGCCCCTTAGGCATAAGCATATGCTATTTTGTTTTGATGATAGCAACACAGTGAGAGTATCACAGTGAGCCAGTCTTTATGTTTAGCATGCATTGCAGTTGTTCACTGTATAGGTGCATCCATCAGTTGCACGCGTGCACATCACATAAGTCTATACAATGCATGCTTGGCAAGTCTATACATGGTGCATTCAGGCACATAAAGTCTATACACTCCATTGCCTTGCTGCATTGCTGCCTTGCTGCATTGCACGCCATATAGTCTATACATTCTTTGCTGTAACGTTTGCACATCATGCACTAGCAAGTCTGCACATTGTCACAAGTCTACACATTGCAGTCTGTTCGTGTGCATCGTCTCATGTTACGTCTCAGCAAGTCTATACATTGCTGCATATTCATCAAGTCTACACATTGTTTGGCCATTGCACACGAAGTCTGTACAGCGGTTGCCTTCATGCCTAGCAAGTCTGTACATCGGTTGTCTTCATGCCTAGAAAGTCTGTACATCATCAGCCTGCTCATGCATCGTCTAGGTGGTAAGTCTGTACATTGGCCAAGTCTATACATCGCCACTTGTTCATGCATGTGAGCAAGTCTATACATTCTTCCATCTCACTTAGAGTCTATACAACGGCTAGCTGCACAAGTCTGTACATCGACATGTCTGTACATCGCCTTGCTTCATGCAGATGAACTGAGCAAGTCTATACATTGTCATCTTTACCTATGTTCACTGCTGCAAATCTATACATTCTTCGGATGGCATCAACCAAAGTCTGTACATTGCCCTGCTTCAGGCACGCTAAGTCTATACAGCCTTTGCATTGCACATAAAGTCTATACATTGACTGTGCATTCATTTGTCTGGCTGCAGAACTCTAAGTCTGTACATTCGTTGCGTCTTGTGCATGCATCATTCAAAGTCTGTACAGCCTGTGTTCGCAACACAAAGTCTATACATCGTTCTGCTTGCACAAACGCCAAGTCTATACATTGGCTTTGCTTGCACGAGCTGAAGTCTATACATTGTCCACTTGCAGCATTAGCACAAGTCTGTACAGTCTGTGTGCTTCATAACGCAAAGTCTATACATTGCTTCATGCATTGCACGAAGTTTGCACATGCATCTCTTCTTTAACAAGTCTATACATCGTGTGCTGGCAAGTCTGTACATTGCATCATGTGCTTCATGAAATCAAGTCTGCACATCGTCAGTATAGTCTATACACTTAGCGTCTCATGCATATGCAAAGTCTATATATTCATCTGTTGATGTCGTAGCAAGTCTATACACTAATGAGCGCTTGTTTGTTTTGATGACTGAGCTAGTCTATACATCGTCTTGTCTGTGCATGCTTCCGGTTGTGCTGCTAGCATATATAGTATGTACATGCCTTAGTCCTGCATTACACATCAGCAAGTCTGTACAACGTTTGCACACTACATCAGTTCAAAGTCTGAACACTCTTCGGTGAAGTCTGTACACACTTCAGGTGGCAAGTATGTACATTGTTCAGAACGCAAAGTCCATACAGTCATTGTGCATTCATTCTTGATGTACATACTTTGCTCACTCAAACTGATAATTCTCTCTATCTGACAGGTACTATTCGTGAAGCTTAAGAATGGCACGTGATCCGAGGCTGGAAGGGCTGACAGAATGATGACATGTGGCCAAAACATTTGGGCGGGAACTGTGGAAGACACACGCCCAGTGCTGCTCCTGCGGGAACTACTATATAAAGGAAGACTTCTCCATCTGAAGAAGACTGATCGAACATACAGAAGACTTGAAGGAAAAGCAGAAGAGCAGAGAGCCCGTTCGATCCAGAAGAAGAGAAAAGAAAGAGAGTTGAGAGGAAGAGAAAAGAGAGAGAGTTGAGAGAGAGAAGAGTTGAGAGAGATTTGTTCCTCAGATCTTTGATTCAAAACCAGATCTGAGTTTGCTCACTTGTTTGAGCTTCATTCCCTGCAGGGATACATTTTATTTTTCGTTTGTTTCTGTTTTGTATTTCAAACTCATTTCTTCAAGCTGTTAGCCAGCGTTTGTAGTGGTGGACTCCACTGGACGGGTAAGCTGTAATCCCCAGCATTGCAGAGGAGGATTTCTCTGGACAGCAAGCTGTGAGGCTCAGCAGGCGAGGTGGATACCTCGGACAGCAAGCTGTGAGGCTCAGTGGTTGTAGGCTAAGCTGTAAGGCCCAGCGGACGCAAGCTGTGTTGCGCAGCAGTAAGCCACACTCGGGTTTGAGTGTGGGGTGGACGTAGGTCTGGAGGACCGAACCACCTAAAAATATCTTGTCTACTGTGTGATTATTTTGTGGTTTGCATCGCTTCTTTATTTCTGTTCTTTGCGCAGTATATGTTTGCTTAGGACGGTTCTTCAGCTGCTCTGGTTGGTCTTTGGTTTGTGCGCTCCATCTGTTTAGCAGAAGTTCTTACATTCCACATTTGATTGATGCGGGACGGAACTGACAAATGGACTAAACCTATGATGAAGACCAAGTGCGGCCAGCACTCACACGTGACAAGGCAAGCCGAGAGATCGACCTCCGTACTATTCCTCCGAAGAGAGGCGTCTCTCAACAAGAAACCCAAGTCCACGGTCGTCCCTATGAGGGAAGCGAGTGGATCAAAGCGGCAAAGGAGCCGACGCGCAACTATAGGAGTCTAGTCCGAGCTCGGTGCTCGACTAGGGCCACGGAATGGGATACTCTCACTCACGATCTCGCGGTGTTGAATGCTAGCTAGGATCCCTACACTCTCACGCGGCATACAAGATCACATACTAGTAAAGCAAATTGCCAAGGGGGGGAGCGTCGCACGTACCTCCACGCCTAGGCGTGGGGAAGGAACCCCGGCCGAGACCGACAACCCCGATACACACAATGAAAGAATAGGTACAAGCCAGCAATGGTGCCCACTCCTCGCAGGGAGATAACAGGCTACAACAATTCCATTCGGGGCGGCCGATACACGGGCTGACGGGCGGCACTCGGTGAAGGGTTGGCCACGAGGAGGGTCCGAATGACGATCGGCAGAATCGCAGCAACGCGCGACTCGGTGGTAAACGTTCCCACGAATGGATCCGGAGTCCGATTGGGGCGGCGTCAGTGAGGGCGCGTAGTTAGGTCTCAGGAGGAAGCCTCGGCCAAAAGGCGTGCTCAGATTCCGTCCGTGGAAGCCGTGGCCGCACCTGCAAGTGGGGACAAGGAATCTGCTCCCAGAACTGCGCTGTCAAGCGGGGAAAATGGTAAATCGCTGCTCCGGTAGGCGAACGAGGCCCCGCTTGTGGGAGGATGTCGGGGATGCAGAGCAGCAGGTCCGGACCAAAGAGCTCAATCAGATCTGGTCGTGGTTGGACGCTGTGAACTTTGGAAGTCGCCGGTTGTCCTGGCACTGGGTGAACTGGGCAGACCCGCGCGACCTCACGGGAACGGACGCCACGAACAGCTCGGACGTCGGAACGAGACGAGGTTGGCGGCGTTGGAAAGAGGACGACGAGAGGTACAAACCCTGAAGAAATCAGCTCCAAACTCGGAGTTGTCCGTCCTGTGGGATTTTTGCAAGAAGGAGGGTGGATCTGGGCGCGCAGAGAGGGAGGCTCCTGCGCTAGCTCACGAGAAAACTCGCCACGGGTGGTGCCGACCTCGGATCGAGGCGAAACCAAAGCCCACGCGCTGCCGACTCGTAGAAGTATCCACCAAAAAAAGGAGGGGCTCGGATTCAACCCGCACCGGATGGAGACGCCGCTGCAACTCGGGGCCGAATCTGGAACACGCGAACTTGAACCGGAGACGAAGTAGAAGGGAGGAAGAACCTCGGCGTCGCACCGAGGGGATGGGGAGTCGCACCCCGGGGTTGCTCCCGTCGCAGGAGCAGAGGAGGAAGAGAGGGTCGCCCTCTCCAAGGGGTGGCTGCGCCAATGGCTGCTCAATCAAAATATTTCATTCATTCCTTCATTATTTTCCAAAGAAAAAATACAAGGCTTATATATGGGGAGGGGAGGTGCTAGGGTTGAAACCCTAGCCAAGAGGGAGGGGAGGGGGGTGCGCACATGGCAAGGGGGAGAGGGGGGGTGCGCATCAAGGCAAGGGGGGAAAGGGGGGTGCGCACCACTCCTTGAATGTAGGAGTGGATTGGGGGAAGGGGGCGGCCAAAGGGGGGAGGGGGGGTGGTCGGATGGGGAAGGGAAAGGGGGGCGCACCCCTCTTCCTATAATCTAGGAGAGGGGGGGCGGCTGCCACCTTCCAAGAGGAGGGAAAGAGGTGGGGGCGCCCAAAACCCTAACCCTAGGTGGGCTAAGCATGGGAGTGGGCGGCCAGCCCAAATGGGCCAGTGATTGAACCAAAGAAGTGGCCCAATAGCCCTATCGCCCAACCAATGAGCCTAGCACACCCAATAAAGGTCTAATTGGCCCCAATTGGCCTACAAAGGTCCACAATAAAGAATAAACATGTCCATGCAGGGATTAAACCAAGGCCTGGTATGGCCATCATGTAAAAAAAAGGTCCTCTAAACCACGCCGTAGTCGCCGAGCCAAAGAGATGCCGGCGTGCTCCGCGTGCTCCGTCGAGAAAGGCGGCGCGTGTCCTCACCAATTCTCCCTGGGTGGGAAGAACTCGACCCCGTCGAGTAAGGGTCACGATCGCTCCAATAACGCTCCAGCAGGTCCGGGTCGATCAGCTCCAGCTCTCCACGTGTGATCCAGGTGTCGTCTGTCGCAGGGCGCCCTCTCCAGCGCACTAGGAAGCGCTGGTAGGCTCCGCTCCTGGTCGTGGTCACCTGCTCATCCAGTATGCAATCTATATGCTCGCGTGTCTGTAATGGGGCTGGAGGAGGTGGACGCTCAGAAGGTGTAATGCTCTCAACAGGAGGGGTAGGCCCAAAAAGCTCACTGGGAATCACCGCGGGATCCCGATATGCCACCAGATCTGAAACATTGAACGTCGAACAGATCCCATAGTCGTCTGGTAGCTCAATCTCATACGCATTCGACCCTATTCGCTTCAGAACTCGGAAGGGTCCTGCACCGCGGTCCTGGAGTTTCTTCACGGCCCCCGAAGGGAACCGTTCAGGTCTAACCCTGATCATGACGTACTCTCCCACTTGGAACTCACGGGTGCGTCGATGCGCATCAGCTAGGTCCTTATAACGTGCGTTGCTGGCCTCGAGGTGGTGATGATGCAGACTCCGAACTAGCTGTGTTGACTCATACCTATGTGAATGCAGTGGTGGTCCTGGACATCCAAACACAGACCTAGCATGCTTATGACTCCTACATGATTGGACAACACGGGGAGGACCAGGACAACCAAAGTTGTATCTATCATGCATGGGTGTCCTACGGAATGTGGTAGACTCATGGGGACTAAATTGCCCAAACTCACTCATGACATTCCCTATATGAGACAAACCCCTATATGATGGTGGACATGAAGAAACATGGGGAAGAGACATGTGTCCCTGGCCTCCTAAGCTCGGGCATCTGGATGCCGGTAAGGTGAGGTGTTGACTAGAAGGCCTAGGTGGTGTATGATAGTGGACCTCCTCGACAAGGTGGGGAAAAGAATATGGGTCGAGAGGCTCACTAGGGAGGGGATCGAAAGGGTCAAAGAAATGATGACCCCTCCTGACAGGTCCCTTCACTATACTTGCCCATGTGCGACATTCGCCCAGGTGCAGATAATCACCTTCAGGCACTCTCATGTATGGGGCAAGAGGCTCATGAGGAAGGCAAGGAAGGCAAGGTTCCTCCCTCGGGACCGTGAAACCATAAGCGGGGACAAAATCAACCTCCACGGGTATGGGAAATAATAAAAGGACCTCGGATGTGATATGTCCTATGGTGTAGACCGAGGTAATAGACCCCAAAGCAGGGAGTGTAAAGCTATGACTATAGGGTTGGTCAGACCCTAAGGTCAACATATAAGTCAACTCCCATTGATAATCTAAACTCCTAAGGAAGTCCTTCACATTTTCAAGAAAGCAGAAGGACCGAAAAGTGGTGTGAAAGGAGTTAAGGGGTATTACTGGGAGGGCTGGTCCCATGGGTGTATAGCAAGGAATGGAGACATCTAGAAGTGGACCCTCCCTTAGCCAGCTAGCTAAAGACTCACCAATGACCAGTTCACCCTCGGAAGGTAAGAATGTCTCTATATGAGGGTCTAAGGGTGAAGCCTCTCTCTCGGGAGGGGAAACGGAGTCCTCTATGATGTGGAGGGGATCACTCCCTAACTCCTCAACCTCAGTTAGGTACTCCTCAATCAACTCCTGTTCAGCCTCGTAACTCACTGGAACAAACCCAGGTGATGACATGGAGGTCCTCCTATCCAGGTCGATGGTCGCACTTCTTTCCTCCAACCAAGTTCGCCCTAAAATGATGCATAGACCAGCAAGTGTGCTGATCTTGCACCAAGCGCCATCGGAATATTTAACGGGGCCAAACCACCGTTGAAACTCGATAAAAGCTAAACCATCACGGAGAACAATCTCCCCAGTCTTAGAGAGTGACTCAATAATGTCTTGTGAGACACAGTTAGACGACACCCTACTGATGAAGTCGATCTCCGTATGCTTCCCATTAGGTAGGATGGCAGTGGACATGGCAGGGCGCTGGAATGACTCGGTCATCGGTATAGGGATCGGGTCTCCCGACGACTGAGTGGTAGGGGCGACACTTAGGGGTCGTACCATAAGAGCATCGAATCGGGCCAATAGGGATGACTAATCTGACATGTGGGCTCGAGGAACCACCATGGGGTTGGCGCGGAGCTGGGCATGCAAGACTCAACGAGACAAGGACAAAACTCTAACTAGACATAAACCTAACATTACAATGCAATGGTGGGTTACCTAGATGAACTAAGGGACTCAATGCAACCTAGATAACTCTAAGGCCTCAATTGCACCCTAGACAACCTAAAGACTCGAATGACCTAAGACCCCAATTTGTTAGAACAAACTGGTTCCCTAGGCTCTGATACCAAATTTGATGCGGGACGGAACTGACAAATGGACTAAACCTATGATGAAGACCAAGTGCGGCCAGCACTCACACGTGACAAGGCAAGCCGAGAGATCGACCTCCGTACTATTCCTCCGAAGAGAGGCGTCTCTCAACAAGAAACCCAAGTCCACGGTCGTCCCTATGAGGGAAGCGAGTGGATCAAAGCGGCAAAGGAGCCGACGCGCAACTATAGGAGTCTAGTCCGAGCTCGGTGCTCGACTAGGGCCACGGAATGGGATACTCTCACTCACGATCTCGCGGTGTTGAATGCTAGCTAGGATCCCTACACTCTCACGCGGCATACAAGATCACATACTAGTAAAGCAAATTGCCAAGGGGGGGAGCGTCGCACGTACCTCCACGCCTAGGCGTGGGGAAGGAACCCCGGTCGAGACCGACAACCCCGATACACACAATGAAAGAATAGGTACAAGCCAGCAATGGTGCCCACTCCTCGCAGGGAGATAACAGGCTACAACAATTCCATTCGGGGCGGCCGATACACGGGCTGACGGGCGGCACTCGGTGAAGGGTTGGCCACGAGGAGGGTCCGAATGACGATCGGCAGAATCGCAGCAACGCGCGACTCGGTGGTAAACGTTCCCACGAATGGATCCGGAGTCCGATTGGGGCGGCGTCAGTGAGGGCGCGTAGTTAGGTCGCAGGAGGAAGCCTCGGCCAAAAGGCGTGCTCAGATTCCGTCCGTGGAAGCCGTGGCCGCACCTGCAAGTGGGGACAAGGAATCTGCTCCCAGAACTGCGCTGTCAAGCGGGGAAAATGGTAAATCGCGCTCCGGTAGGCGAACGAGGCCCCGCTTGTGGGAGGATGTCGGGGACGCAGAGCAGCAGGTCCGGACCAAAGAGCTCGATCAGATCTGGTCGTGGTTGGACGCTGTGAACTTTGGAAGTCGCTGGTTGTCCTGGCACCGGGTGGACTGGGCAGACCCGCGCGACCTCACGGGAACGGACGCCACGAACAGCTCGGACGTCGGAACGAGATGAGGTTGGCGGCATTGGAAAGAGGACGACGAGAGGTACAAAACCTGAAGAAATCAGCTCCAAACTCGGAGTTTTCCGTCCTGTGGGATTTTCGCAAGAAGGAGGGTGGATCTGGGCGCGCAGAGAGGGAGGCTCCTGCGCTAGCTCACGAGAAAACTCGCCACGGGTGGTGCCGACCTCGGATCGAGGCGAAACTAAAGTCCACGCGCTGCCGACTCGTAGAAGTATCCACCAAAAAAAGGAGGGGCTCGGATTCGACCCGCACCGGATGGGGATGCCGCTGCAACTCGGGGCCGAATCTGGAACACGCGAACTTGAACCGGAGACGAAGTAGAAGGGAGGAAGAACCTCGGCGTCGCACCGAGGGGATGGGGAGTCGCACCCCGGGGTTGCTCCCGTCGCAGGAGCAGAGGAGGAAGAGAGGGTCGCCCTCTCCAAGGGGTGGCTGCGCCAATGGCTGCTCAATCAAAATATTTCATTCATTCCTTCATTATTTTCCAAAGAAAAAATACAAGGCTTATATATGGGGAGGGGAGGTGCTAGGGTTGAAACCCTAGCCAAGAGGGAGGGGAGGGGGGTGCGCACATGGCAAGGGGGAGAGGGGGGGTGCGCATCAAGGCAAGGGGGGAAAGGGGGGTGCGCACCACTCCTTGAATGTAGGAGTGGATTGGGGGAAGGGGGCGGCCAAAGGGGGGAGGGGGGGTGGTCGGATGGGGAAGGGAAAGGGGGGCGCACCCCTCTTCCTATAATCTAGGAGAGGGGGGGCGGCTGCCACCTTCCAAGAGGAGGGAAAGAGGTGGGGGCGCCCAAAACCCTAACCCTAGGTGGGCTAAGCATGGGAGTGGGCGGCCAGCCCAAATGGGCCAGTGATTGAACCAAAGAAGTGGCCCAATAGCCCTATCGCCCAACCAATGAGCCTAGCACACCCAATAAAGGTCTAATTGGCCCCAATTGGCCTACAAAGGTCCACAATAAAGAATAAACATGTCCACGCAGGGACTAAACCAAGGCCTGGTATGGCCATCATGTAAAAAAAAGGTCCTCTAAACCACGCCGTAGTCGCCGAGCCAAAGAGATGCCGGCGTGCTCCGCGTGCTCCGTCGAGAAAGGCGGCGCGTGTCCTCACCATTGATTCTGCTGCAGTCATTTTTATCGGGTGACTGATCTATTCACCCCCCTCTAGATCACCTTAAGCGTCCCAACAATTGGTATCAGAGCCTAACTCTTTGTGCAGGACTAACATCCTAAAGAGGAACGGCCATGGATGCTAGAGGGTTAATAGCAGAGGGACAGTCCACTACAAAGCCACCATTCTTCGACGGATCCAACTACCCATATTGGAAGAACCGGATGCAGGTCTTCCTCAGAGCCAAAGATTACGAGATCTGGAAGATTATAAGCAAAGGTCCCTATGAGCTACATGAGAATGAGGAATTGTGGACCAGAGAAGAAATCCAGAAATCTACTCTGAACTAGAGCGCCATCAATGCCATTCAATGTGCACTCCATCCCACTGAATTTGATAGAGTGTCATCCTGCAAGACGGCAAAGGAGATGTGGGATACTCTTGAGGTCATTTATGAGGGAACGTCTCAAGTGAGAGAGACACGGGCTAATATGTTAGTGTCAAAGTATGAAGCATTTCGGATGAAGCCTGGTGAGACAGTGACCGAAATGTATGCTCGTCTGACCATTATAACAAATGGTCTAAGAAATCTAGGAAAAAGTTATACCGATCATGAAGTTGTGAGGAAGATCCTTCGATCGCTGACTCCGATGTGGCATACCAAAGCAACTGTGATTGAGGAGTCAAGAGATTTACAAAAGATGAAACCTAATGAGCTGATAGGCTCTTTGATGGCGTACGAGATGAATCTTCTACAAACTGAAGAGCTCGAATACAAGAAGCCTATTGCTCTGAAGGCCAAGCATAGTTGCTCAAAACAGTCCAGCAGCACTGGATCATCCAGTGATTGGAGTCTATCTGGATCAAATTTTGAAAAGGATGAACTGGCCATGATTACAAGAGAGTTCAGAAGATTTCTTAGAAGAGAAGGGAAACATGTCTACAGGAAGCAAAACAGGTATAAATTTAACCCTGCTAAAAAATCTGATGCTAATGCTTGTTATCATTACAGGAAGACTGGCCATATGAAGGCTGATTGTCCAGAGTTACAGAAAATGAAAGGAAGACCATGGAAGAAAGCACCAAAGGGAAAGACCATGGTCAGTACATGGAGTGATGAGGAAGAAGGCACGCTAAGCACTTCCTCAGATAGTGAGAAAGAAGAAAAGGACATCTGCTTGATGGCCAGGAATGGAAGAGAAGAAGAAGAATCTGATCAGGTATCATCCCCTTTCGAACATTATACTATTTCTGATTGGGAAGATGCTTATGGAGAACTGTTAGATAAAGTGAATGATATTAGGAAGGAAAATAGGCACTTGAAAAAGAAAATGAATTCTCTGGTTAATGATAAAACACTTTCTGATAAAGTTGCATGTTTACAATCAGAGAATGACAGATTGAAAAGTGCATGTTCTGATTTTGATGAATTAAAGCATGTTTTGATTGATTGTAGGAAAGAAAATGAATTGCTGAAAAATGTCATTGATGAGTTGAAATTGACAATTCAGAAATTTGAAAATGAAATAAAGATTTCAACTGAAAAATATGAAGCTATCTTGTCAGTGAATGCTGAATTGAAGAAAACTATTGAAAATCTGGAAAATGAAAATTCTGACAAAAAGGAAATCATTGAAAACATGACCCAAGGAATAGAAAATCTTAATGCCTTGCTAGGGTCAAAAGTCAACTTCAGAAAGGAGGGTCTCAGTTTTAATCCCTCAGCTAAAAAGAGCTTTGAATTGAAAACCATTTCATTCATGGGAGAAAAGAATAAAGGACCTCTCATAAAAATGGTCAGTGAAAAATCTGCTTTCAAAAATGAAAAATCAAAATTATCCAGTGCTAAGGACAAGGGAAAGCAGAAAGTTGTAGAGCCTAGTGCTGCATGCTCTTCTTCCAAGGGTAAGTCCAAGGTTAGGGATCAGCCCGCTAGTACATCAAAACCCCAGTCCAAGGCTGTTAAGTCTCCACCACCATCAACTGCTCAGAAAAAGACCCAATATAAGTCAGTGCAGAAACCTAGAGGGTCAAAGGTGGCAGGGAGACCAAGTGTCGCTAGGAACCAGTTTGCTCATCCCTATTTCCCTCGAGCCCAAGTCTATCATCACATTCACTCACAACCACTTAATAGGTTTGGGTGGAATCCTGTGTACATGAGGTCTAGGTATCAGAATTTCTCCACTCAGTCCTATAGACCTCAGCCAGCTAGGAGATGGGATGGTCACTTTAGGACATGGAGTCCTAGTCAACAAGTGTTCTATGGTCAGCCTAGGACCAATTTGGGCCACAACTTCCAGTACACTCATTGGCCAAGGCACTGGCAGAAAAACAACAATGCTTCTAATAAAATGAATGTCAAGACTACACAAAAACCATCACAGCACCAGAAAAAGAAAGCTAAACCTGTTGGTGCTGAGAAAAAGGAAAATAACAAAAAGAATTCTCAAGCTGTAGAATCCACCAAACCATCCACTTTCACACAAATGTGGATCCCTAAACAGCTTTTGTCATGTTTTCACTCTCATATGTCTGTTTCTGTCTTGGGGTCCAAACTATCTTGGGTTCCAAAATCTGCTCCCTAAGTGTGTTTGCAGGTATGCCTGGTAGCCGGGAACAAAATGATGAAACAGGAATAGCTACTTCAGGCATATGACAAGAGGTAGGGCCAAAAATTCTAAAAGCTGAAAGAGATTGGAGGCCTTGTCAACATTCTGATGCAACACCAAGGGTAAAAATAAATCAGTCAAGTAAAGCAGGTAAGCAATTTATCTTCAGAATTGAGAAAGTCATGTTGATTTAGGGCATTAAGTTGTAAGTTGATTCTCAATTCTCTAGACTATATACACCTGACTTTCATGAAATAAGTGCATAAACTTGAAATGATTGCATACTTGCTTTATGTATCATTGTTGCATAGTCTGCATATAGTTAGGTGAAAGCATTGCATAGCATATTGTTGCATCATGGTGTCAGGGGGAGCTGAGAGTTCAGTTCAATACTTTGAATCCTTTTCACTTCTCATTGTCCCCACTCAATTCATTCATATTCCTTGACATCAGATGCTCTTGGATCTTAATGCCTATTGCTATCATTTCCCTATCACCTTCACTGAACAACAGTATTGCTTCTGGTTTAGTACATGGAGCTGTGATTATTGCAGTTTTTCATTTATAAGAATCACACTTGTAAATTGAAAAGAACGAAAGGTTTAACTTTTATAAATTGAAGAGTTAAGTGTCTGCACTTCAGAACTTGAGATAAAAGAAAACTTTTATAGCTCTTAATCTTTGTCTCATGGTTAGAATAGAAAAGGTTTTTTTAATGCCTGAATGTGTTAATCTGGAAATTTCTAGAAAAGGTGAATAAGAGTGTGTACTGATTTTTAAACAATCACTCTAAAAGAAATCAGGGCAGCAGTAAATAAGATCATAAAAGTAAAGAGCTGAACACAGTGACAGAGCAATGGCTGAATTGCACTGAGAAACTGTGATCTCCTCCAAAGAAGCAGGAGAATTCATAAGTCATGAAGTGCTTCAGACTACCTCTGCTCATAGGGTCAAATCTATAGGGGGAGTCTTCATCAAGTAACTGGGGGTACTGGCCTTTAATCAAGATGTATCCTTAATGTCAAAGGTGAAAACTGTTCTTTGTAGGTCTTAATCTGAAATAGATCTAGTAGTTTATGCCTAGTAACTGGGGGTACCTACCTCTGATCAAGGTGTACACCTAATGTCAACAGCATAAATGCCACTGGTCTATTCACTTAGCCCAATTTCTGAAAAATTAAAAAGTGAAAAACAAACTACTGTACCCCTTTAAAATCAAAAGTCATTGAGTGAAAATTATTTTCTCAATACACATTCAAGTTGCCTTTCTTGCACCTCCATGGTTAATCACAAAGGGTATTGTTTCTGACTTATTTATTAAAACCATGTGTTGTGCCCCTTGTGCTTTGTTGATGATGTGATGTTTTAATGATAGCAATATGAATGAGTCACCACATTGTCTTGAATATGTCTGACCTTGTCTGTGGGAGATTGCATAAGTGTGCCATGTCTGAATTGTGAAGAACGCATGTGTATGCTTGAGTCATGCTGTGATATATTGGCTTGTGTGCCATGTCTGAATTGTGAAGAACGCATGTGTATGCTTGAGTCATGTTGTGATATATTGGCTTGTGCTTGATTTCTGTTCTTGATTTCTGTTTTATGCATTACTTCTCTACTGATATGTTCATACATTGTCTTAGGCTAAGTCTATACAGACTTTAGCGTCTCATTTAGCGTCTAAGGCAAAGTCTACACATTGGCTAAGTGTGTACATCGCTTACATTTCTTGAGATCAAGTCCATACGTTGCACTGTTTCTTCAAGTCCATACAGTGGCAAAGTCTGGACATTGTGCTTTGAAGATCACCAAGTCCATACATCGTGAAAGTCTATACACTCCTCTTGGCCTTAGCATCTGTTTTGAAGTCCATACATTGGTCTTCAGTTCAAGTCTGTACAGCGTTACGTTCTCTTTGGAAAGTCTATACAGCGTCAAGTCTGCACATTGGGGTTTCACGAGAAGTCTACACATTGGTCTCCACCTGAAGTCTATACATTGGCTAAGGGTCTTCAAGTCCATACACAGTTGTCTGATGCATATTGATTGAAGTCTGTACATTGGGTTTTTCACATGAAGTATGTACAGCCGTTCACTGTTGAAGTCCATACACTGGTCGGTGGAATTTGAAGTCTGTACACTGACTCGTTTCATTTCCTCAAATGTCTATACATTTGCCTCCATGATTCTAAGTCTATACATTCGCTGCAGAGATCTCTGTCAAGTCTATACATCGACTGTCTTGCTTGAGCTTAAGTCTGTACCGAGTCAGCGTCTCGTTGACCGTCTCTTGTTGTGTCCTCATGTTATTTCTGCGTTTGTGTCTTCGTGTTGTTTTCATGTCTTCGTGTTATTTTTGTGTTTGAGTCTTCATGTTATTTCTGTCTTCTGTCTTCGTGTTGATTTTACTTCGTGCATTCTTCTCTAAATTCAAGCTTTAAGTGTCTCAAGTCGAGTCTGACTGTGTTGTCTCCATGTCATCCTTTGTTCGAGTCATTTCTTTGTTATTTTTGTCTCTGTGTTGCTTTTCGTAGACCTCGTGTCTTTCTTGTTTTGTAACCACACTTCGTGTCAGCGTCTGTGTTCGTCTTCGAGTTATTTTCAGTTCATGTTGTTTTCGTGTCGTTATCGTCTTCGAGTCGATCGTGCGTTCGAGCAACTTAATACTCGAGTTGTTTTCGTGTGTATTCAAGTCTTTTTAGTAAAGTGTCGTTTCACCTCGTGCCATTCTCTTTGCTGTTTGTTATGTCGTGTTATTTTTGTATTCGTGTCTTCGTGTTGCTTATGTATCTCGTGTCGTTCTCTTCGTAGTGGTTGTTTTGTTACAGTGAGACTTCGTGTCATTTTCTTTGAGGTGTTAGCTTTATTATTATGTATCTCATTTCGTTCTCTTCGTAGTGTTTGTTTTGTTACAGTGATACTTCGTGTCATTCTCTTTGTACCTCGTGATGTTTACATCTGACCTCGTGTCATTCTCTCCTTGTCTCGTACTGTAATAATCTTGTGTATCTCGTGTCGTTCTCAGTAAAGTGCATCTCGTATTGCTATCACATACCTCATGCAATTTTAGTTCTTGTGGCCCTCAGTGTTAATGGTTTTTATCTCCTTGCAGGTCCGAGGAAGAACATACACAGAAGAGAGAAGCCGTGAAGAGAGAGCAGTGAGTGAGAGATTAGGAGAGTAGAAGAGAAAGAAAGAGAGATAGAGAGTGAGAGACTAGGAGAGTAGAAGAGAAAGAAAGAGAGATAGAGAGTGAGAGACTTGGAGAGAAGAAGAGAAAGAAAGAGAGAAAGAGAGTGAGCGAGAGAGCTCGTGGAGAAGAAGGAAGAAGCTGCTTTAAGATCTATCTTCACTGGACCGTGGATCAGATCCAGGCCAGTCAGCTCCATTGAGAGCCACATTGTGCATTTCGTTTTACAGCTTTCTGATTGCTGTGTTATTTTTCCTTATTATTTTTCTTTGTTTTCTGATCATCTTTGTTCTTCCGATTGCCCTGTTGGGGATCAGGTTCCTCCTGTTGGTTCAGGAGAAGGGAGATCTGATCTCCAGGTTACAAGTGACAGGTTGTCACTTGTGGGTTGCCCTCTGGTTAGAGGAAGGGAGGCTAGTCCTCCGGTTCTGGGCTTGTGGTTGCAAGTCCAGTGGTCCCTCCTGGTCTGGAGGAAGAAAGGTCTTCAACCTCTAGTTTCCAAGTGGCTGGGAGTCACTTGGGTGTCCCTCCAGTTGGGAGGAAGAGGGGAGGCTGTTCCCCTGGTCAAGCTGTGTGGCAGCAACTGTTTGCAGACTGAGTCTGCTTGGTTCTAGCGTTTGCTAGTGAAGCCTCACTCCGGTTGGGAGTGAGGGGTGGATGTAGGTCTGGAGGACCGAACCACCTTAAAATCTTTGAGCAGTGGTTTGCTTGTAGTGTGTTCTTCCATAACTCCTACCACCCTTCACAGATTGTCTTGAGATTTCTTATTCTCATTTGTGCTGCTTCCGCTAGTTGGTCATTTGGGGGCCAGTTACATATTTGCTTTTTTGTTTAAAAGGATTTTCAACTGGTTCATCAGATTGCTTGATTTGCTTCTGCTAGATGCTTGGATAGGCACGCTCCAAGTGTTTGTATTTGAGTTGAATCAAATTGGTTCTATTCTGTGTCTATCTCTAGCATCCAAGTTTTATTTGGCCATTATACATAGAAAGATACATTCACCCCCCTCTGTATCCGGGCCTAGCACCCTAACAGTTGGTATCATAGCAGTGTTTGCATACAAGGTCCAACGACCTGCAGATTCGATCTCTGGTTTTCGGTGCTAATTTGTTTTTAGTGCATCAATATTCCTGTTGCATTAATCTGTTGTGCTGTCATGGCTCATCCACCGATTTTCAGTGGTACACATTTTAATGCATGGTTCGCTAGTCTGAAGAATTATGTTAAATCTGTGAATCCAGACCTGTGGAAAGTAATTTCACACGGTCCTCATGAACTACCAAAGAAAAAGTCCAAATGGACTGACAGTCACAAGTCTAAGCATGAAGAAAATCAGATAGCTATAAATCTGATGAAGGCAGCTACTGATAGAGCTTTCCATTCATGTTTCTTTGATTGCAGTTCGGCTAAAGATATTTTGGATACACTGAAGCGAATTCAGGAGATAGATGTGGACAGCTGCATGATGGTCAACAGAAGCAATCAAAGTGGCAGCGATCAAGGCATCAATCAAAATGAAGAAGATGATGATGATGAGGTAAATGTCTTCGAGAATTTTTTTCTAGAAGATTGGGAGAATGCATATGCTGAATTATTTGAATCTCATGAACTGTTACGAAAACAATAAAAAAAATTGAAGAAAAGTAGTAGGTCAGACAATTTAAATGTTGATTGTAGAAATTGTGTTGAATTGAAAAATGCTCTTGATGCTAATATGTCTGATACTCAAATGCTGAAAGAAGTTGAATGTGTTAAATCTGATCTAAACAAGCTGAAATCAGAAAATGATTCTCTTAGAGGGTTCTCCAAAGAAAACGAAGAAAAAGCAGAGAAACTTAAACAGGAGAACAAATTGCTGATTGAAAAACTTAATGCCATAAAGTCTGTAAACATAGAATTACAGAAAGATCTTGATAAACATCAAAAAGATATGAAGGAAATTGAAAATGGAAGAGAGTATGAAATCAATTCAGAAGATCAGCTTCTAATAAATGAATTGGTTCAAAATGATAAGCTTAAAGAAGAAATTGAAAAATTGAAGCTGTTAAACAGTGGCATGTCTGAAAGACTTCTTACTTTGAAAAGAGGAAAAACTGTTTGCATTGAAGATTCTGATAAACTGAGCAATCTGGAAAATGAAATTGAAAAATATAAAACTGCTAACAAGGTGTTAACTGAATGTGTGAATTGCAGTGAACAAGAGATTGCCAGTTATGAGCTACATATTTCCTCTTTGAAAGATGAAATTCAGGATTTGAAAGTCTCTTTGTCTAAATTTGTTGATGGGCAGAAAAACCTAGACAAGCTACTAGGTATAAAAATCAACTCTAGGAAGGAAGGGCTGGGCTACAATAAGATAAATAAGAAGGAACTTCAGAACAAAGTTATGACATCTTTTATAAGTGACTCAGATATAGCCACCACCTCTAAAGACAAACAACCCATTGCTCAGAAAATGTTGGGAGCAAAGGATAATTTTAAGAAAGAGGGACTGGGCTATAGTCCATTCATGAGGAAGGTCGATGGATCCAATTTGAAAACTATTTTTGTTAAATCCTCTGAACAGGAAAAGCCTTCTACTTCATCTTCACCTCATTATAAGGCTAAGAAAACAGAAAAACATGATAAAAATCAAAAAATAATTAGAAAACAAAAAATAAATAAAAAGGGTCCATCAGTGTTTGCTGATCACAGTCCTCACACACACTCACATGCATCTAAAAAGAAGATTATCTGTCATTACTGTCATAAAGTTGGACATCTGATGCATGAGTGTAAGTTGATGGAGAAGGATGATAAGAATGCTAGGAGATCTCATGATCAAAATTCTTCACCTCAGAAAAGGAGTGTCACATGTTCTAATTGTGGCAAATTAGGACACTCAATTGCTCATTGCTGGTTTGCTAGTGGTAAGAAAACCTTTTATTCATATCATACTAAATTCCCTGTAAACCAACATGTTTTTAATAAAAATAAATCTGTTTCAATAAATCAGCATATCATCTGTTTTAACTGCAACAAAATTGGTCACAAGACATCTGAATGTTGGTCAGGCTCTTTTAAAAGAAATTCTATTTCATGCTTTGAATGTGGAAAGCATGGCCACAGAGCCATTAATTGTTGGCATACTCAGGATAGACAATTCAATTCTAAAACTGTTAAACTCCCTACAAATGGAAATATTTTTGGAAGTAATGTTTTTAGAGGCAAGCACAATGAGTGCTTCAAATGTGGGAAGTATGGCCATACAATCAAGGACTGTTGGCATATTCAGGGTAGAAATGTGAATCTTAAATATGCTAAATTCCCTGTAAGACAATTTTGCAAAACTTTCATGTTATAACTGTGGGAAGCCAGGTCACAGGGCTGCAACCTGTTGGCTGGCAGGATATCAAAACCAAACTAGTTTTGGCAAACAGAATTTTTATTCTGTTAACAAGAAATCTCATGCTTATGCACATAGAATTCATGCTAACAAGAATGTGCATAAATCAGATCTGAAAACTGCTCCTAGAAATGTGCTAAGAAAACCTGCTAGGAGTAATACTGTTTTGTCAGGACCCAAGACATCTTGGGTACCTGTTTGTGCAAAATAACATTACTATGCAGGTGTGCCTTGGGACTGTAATAAAAAGGGGTAATGATCCAAGGCACTCAAGAATGAAAAACCCTTCCTGAGTCTTTCAGGTAAAATTCTTGCACTTCCTATTTTTAGTTCTACTGCATGACATACTAAATCTATTTTTGCATAATCATTCTTCATCTGCATTGTCTGAATTGATGCCTCTGAACTCTCCTCATCTAAAGTGCATATATGTGATTTGCATATATTGTACATTGAAAAATCTGAACTGCATCTGAATGCTGTTTGAAATCTGTCCATTACTTTCTGAAAAATCTGATCAGCTGAAATTTGATCCATGCATGCTGCCCATGTTAAAAAATCTGATAGGACAGTCTGATTGTGAACAAGTCACAATATCAATTGGTTTTATATGTTCAGTTTTCAGTGCAAACATTACATGTTTTCAGGGGGAGTTAATTGCATGTCTTTGCATAGCATTCAGTGTTGAGTCTTTGCATGCATGTAGTTAATTGCACTGCATTTCATGAAAAATGCCAAAAAGATTGTCTGAATGCATAGTGTTAGGGGGAGTCAATGCATTGCATATACGTTGTCAAATGCATACTCATGTGAAAATTCATTGCATATCCTTTCATTGATTCCTTTTGACCGAGCCGTGATTATTTTTGAAATCTTAAGCTTCAATATCTCTCCTATCAATTGATAACAATTAGTATCATTTGGTATCAGAATTTCTATCAGTCATTCATGAAGATTTCAATGGGACTATCTCGATCATAAATCTGAAAATTCTTAAACTAGAAATCTTCTATTATATATTTTTATGAATGTCTGAAATAACTCATGTGGTTTAAGCTTAATGTATTCATGGAGTTTAACTTTAAAAATCTCTTAACATATCTGAAGCATGTTTAATAAACCTTAACCATCTGGTTCATGTTGAGTCTTGTGAAAACTTCTGAAATCTGCACTTTTGAATACATGACTTCAACTGATTAAGTACATGAAACTATTATTGATTTGAAGCAAATGAATTTTTCTGAAATATCTAAAGGGTAATATCTGTCAGAGCAATGACATTGGTCACTTAGAAACACATGTCCAAAGGACTGTGTCATGAGGTGCCTTAGTTAACTCTGATTAAGTATTCATTGAAATTCAGGCAGAGTAATGGCATGCACACTGAGAAATACAACTCACTCATTAAAAAATGAGTTGTAGTGTGTCATGATGTGTAAATGCTAACTCTGTTCACATAAAGCATGATAGTTAGTCACACTAAGGGCTTAGGGATATTGGCCTCTAATCAAGGTATATCCTCTAGTTACAAGGTGTGCACTGAACTAGACTGCTCGTAAAATTTGTAGCATGGAAAATTGTTGAACAAATTGAAATATCTGAATATTGATGCTAAAATCAAATTGCTACAACCCTAGACAAAATCATATGACTTCATAATTGCTTGACCTCAATACTAGTGCATGTAATTCTGAAAGAAGTCAATAGATTTGATTGTGTAAGAGAAAGGGAGATTAATCAAGATAAATATGAGGGCTTGGTTCATCTTTATTAAAACATGATTTTAGATATCAATACAGAATTTTATTGATAAACTCTGCATACATCATGTTTAAACCATGCTGTTCAAAAGGCTCATTCATAAGTCCCTATAATGGAAGACTTTGAAAAATTTTGTTTTGGATTTATGAGATTGATATCTCCTTGAAAACCTTTCTGCTCACTTTCCTTAGATCATTGACCTGAACTTCTCCTTGCCTGCCCTGTGGTCTCCTTCTCATCTATCTCATAGATTACACTTATTGAGGGGGAGCTTCCATGTCATGCATCACTTGCATATCAATGGGCATCTATTCAGGGGGAGCATTCCTTGTCATACTGAATCATGTTCATGTCATTTGTGACCTTGCATTCAAATCCCTTATGATCAGATTTTTGCATGATTAACAAAAACTGTATAGTCAACTCCTTTCTTATCAGTTGACTGATTCCATCTGCATTTTTCTGACCATACAAATGTGAGGTGCCACTCCCATTATTACCTTGTTCACTTGTAGCCTTCTGAACCTCAGAATCTTTAGAATCTTTATGATGGTGGATTTCAGATTGATTCCTGAATGTATTTCTCTCCACACTGTTGGAATCTTCCATCTTGTTCTGCAATAAGTTCTGATTCTGTGGTATCTTCACCAGAATTCAGATTCTTTGTAATGGCTGATTTCAGATTGATTTATTGGATAACTAGAGTCCATTCCTGTGCCTCAGAGGGAGTTATGGTTTATTTTCATCTAAGGGGAGAGTAGTCAATCATGCATGTTGATAGGGGGAGAACTGTTTCATGGTCATAAGGGAGATCTTCATTTTAAAGAACCTTGACTCATTCTCTGCATTGTTGTGCTGCATTTGACTATGAAACCATTTCCCTTCTTTTTGATTATGTCAAAGGGGGAGAATAGTTTGATGAGTCAGTGTGACTCATTATGTTGCCATCATCAAAAAGGGGGAGATTGTTGTGCCCCTTGTGCTTTGTTGATGATGTGATGTTTTAATGATAGCAACATGAATGAGTCACCACATTGTCTTGAATATGTCTGACCTTGTCTGTGGGAGATTGCATAAGTGTGCCATGTCTGAATTGTGAAGAACGCATGTGTATGCTTGAGTCATGCTGTGATATATTGGCTTGTGTGCCATGTCTGAATTGTGAAGAACGCATGTGTATGCTTGAGTCATGCTGTGATATATTGGCTTGTGCTTGATTTCTGTTCTTGATTTCTGTTCTATGCATTGCTTCTCTGCTGATATGTTCATACATTGTCTTAGGCTAAGTCTATACAGACTTTAGCGTCTCATTTAGCGTCTAAGGCAAAGTCTACACATTGGCTAAGTGTGTACATCGCTTACATTTCTTGAGATCAAGTCCATACGTTGCACTGTTTCTTCAAGTCCATACAGTGGCAAAGTCTGGACATTGTGCTTTGAAGATCACCAAGTCCATACATCGTGAAAGTCTATACACTCCTCTTGGCCTTAGCATCTGTTTTGAAGTCCATACATTGGTCTTCAGTTCAAGTCTGTACAGCGTTACGTTCTCTTTGGAAAGTCTGTACAGCATCAAGTCTGCACATTGGGGTTTCACGAGAACTCTACACATTAGTCTCCACCAGAAGTCTATACATTGGCTAAGGGTCTTCAAGTCCATACACAGTTGTCTGATGCATATTGATTGAAGTCTGTACATTGGGTTTTTCACATGAAGTATGTACAGCCGTTCACTGTTGAAGTCCATACACTGGTCGGTGGAATTTGAAGTCTGTACACTGACTCGTTTCATTTCCTCAGATGTCTATACATTTACCTCCATGATTCTAAGTCTATACATTCACTGCAGAGATCTCTGTCAAGTCTATACATCGACTGTCTTGCTTGAGCTTAAGTCTGTACCGAGTCAGCGTCTCGTTGACCGTCTCTTGTTGTGTCCTCATGTTATTTCTGCGTTTATGTCTTCGTGTTATTTTCATGTCTTCGTGTTATTTTTGTGTTTGAGTCTTCATGTTATTTCTGTCTTCTATCTTCGTGTTGATTTTACTTCGTGCATTCTTCTCTAAATTCAAGCTTTAAGTGTCTCAAGTCGAGTCTGACTGTGTTGTCTCCATGCCGTCCTTAGTTCGAGTCGTTTCTTTGTTATTTCTGTCTTTGTGTTACTTTTCGTAGACCTCGTGTCTTTCTTGTTTTGTAACCACACTTCGTGTCAGCGTCTGTGTTCATCTTCGAGTTATTTTTAGTTCATGTTATTTTCGTGTCATTTTCGTCTTCGAGTCGATCGTGCGTTCGAGCAACTTAATACTCGAGTTGTTTTCGTGTGTATTCAAGTCTTTTTAGTAAAGTGTCGTTTCACCTCGTGCCGTTCTCTTTGCTGTTTGTTATGTCGTGTTATTTTTGTATTCGTGTCTTCGTGTTGCTTATGTATCTCGTGTCGTTCTCTTCGTAGTGGTTGTTTTGTTACAGTGAGACTTCGTGTCATTTTCTTTGAGGTGTTAGCTTTATTATTATGTATCTCGTGTCATTCTCTTCATAGTGTTTATTTTGTTACAGTGATACTTCGTGTCGTTCTCTTTTTACCTCGTGATGTTTGCATCTGACCTCGTGTCATTCTCTCCTTGTCTCGTACTGTAATAATCTTGTGTATCTCGTGTCGTTCTCAGTAAAGTGCATCTCGTATTGCTATCACATACCTCATGCAATTTTAGTTCTTGTGGCCCTCAGTGTTAATGGTTTTTATCTCCTTGCAGGTCCGAGGAAGAACATACACAGGTGTCTGGGCTGCACGTGATCCGATACTAAAGGAACCAATGCTATAAGGGCACGTGGCAAGAAGGTTCTGGATGAAGCGTGGGAGGCACACGCATTCTGCACCTTACCCACCTGCTGCTGCTGGTATATAATGGAGCCTTCGTCTTCAGATGAAGGTCGATCGAAGAAGAAGCCTGAAGAGCAGAAAGCCCTTCGATCCAGAAAAAGAGAAAAAGAAGGAAAAGAGAGGAAGAAGAGATAGAAGAGAGAAGCCGTGAAGAGAGAGCAGTGAGTGAGAGATTAGGAGAGTAGAAGAGAAAGAAAGAGAGATAGAGAGTGAGAGACTAGGAGAGTAGAAGAGAAAGAAAGAGAGATAGAGAGTGAGAGACTTGGAGAGAAGAAGAGAAAGAAAGAGAGAAAGAGAGTGAGCGAGAGAGCTCGTGGAGAAGAAGGAAGAAGCTGCTTGAAGATCTGTCTTCACTGGACCATGGATCAGATCCAGGCCAGTCAGCTCCGTTGAGAGCCACATTGTGCATTTCGTTTTACAGCTTTCTGATTGCTATGTTATTTTCCTTTATTGTTTTTCTTTGTTTTCTGATCATCTTTGTTCTTCCAATTGCCCTGTTGGGGATCGGGTTCCTCCTGTTGGTTCAGGAGAAGGGAGATCTGATCTCCAGGTTGTAAGTGACAGGTTGTCACTTGTGGGTTGCCCTCTGGTTAGAGGAAGGGAGGCTAGTCCTCCGGTTCTGGGCTTGTGGTTGCAAGTCCAGTGGTCTCTCCTGGTCTGGAGGAAGAGAGGTCTTCGACCTCTAGTTTCCAAGTGGCTGGGAGTCACTTGGGTGTCCCTCCGGTTGGGAGGAAGAGGGGAGGCTGTTCCCCTGGTCAAGCTGTGTGGCAGCAACTGTTTGTAGACTGAGTCTGCTTGGTTCTAGCGTTTGCTAGTGAAGCCTCACTCCGGTTGGGAGTGAGGGGTGGATGTAGGTCTGGAGGACCGAACCACCTTAAATTCTTTGAGCAGTGGTTTACTTGTAGTGTGTTCTTCCATATCTCCTACCACCCTTCACAGATTGTCTTGAGATTTCTTATTCTCATTTGTGCTGCTTCCGCTAGTTGGTCATTTGGGGGCCAGTTACATATTTGCTCTTTTGTTTAAAAGGATTTTCAACTGGTTCATCAGATTGCTTGATTTGCTTCCGCTAGATGCTTGGATAGGCATGCTCCAAGTGTTTGTATTTGAGTTGAATCAAATTGGTTCTATTCTGTGTCTATCTCTAGCATCTAGTTTTATTTGGCCATTATACATAGAAGGATACATTCACCCCCCTCTATATCCGGGCCTAGCACCCTAACACCATGTGCCTTAGATTCATTGCTATAAATGGAGTCTATAACTCTTTTTCAGTGGTCAGCTGCTTTACTCTATATTTATCACTGTTAAACCTGAATTTTTTTTCAAGATTGTATATTGCTGATTCTTATGCTTTAACAGTTGTTTATAATCATGCTCACCTTCTGAACCAATGCTTCAGCTGTTGTGTAGAGACCTCTTCCTTATTCATGTTCCTTCCCTCCTTCTTTCTCTACCTTTTAATTATATGTTTCATCCATCCATATTCCTTCTCAAAGGGTGAGAAATAATTCTGGGGGAGTTATTCATTCAGGGGGAGTTTGAGCTGTTCTAAGGGAAATCTGTAATGTAGTCTGCATGCTGCACTCATGTGTTTCTTTCTTTTTGATTATGTCAAAGGGGGAGAAAATTTGGTTGGTGACTCACTGTCACTTTGTTGCCACCATCAAAAAGGGGGAGAATGTTGTGCCCCTTAGGCACAAGCATATGCTATTTTGTTTTGATGATAGCAACACATTGAGAGTATCACAGTGAGCCAGTCTTTATGTTTAGCATACATTGCATTTGTTCACTGTATAGGTGCATTCATCAGTTGCACGCGTGCACATCACATAAGTCTATACAATGCATGCTTGGAAAGTCTATACATGGTGCATTCAGGCACATAAAGTCTATACACTCCATTGCCTTGCTGCATTGCTGCCTTGCTGTATTGCACGCCATATAGTCTATACATTCTTTACTGCAACGTTTGCACATCATGCACTAGCAAGTCTGCACATTGTCACAAGTCTACACGTTGCAGTCTGTTCGTGTGCATCGTCTCATGTTACGTCTCAACAAGTCTATACATTGCTGCATATTCATCAAGTATGCACATTGTTTGGCCATTGCACACGAAGTCTGTACAGCGGTTGCCTTCATGCCTAGCAAGTCTGTACAGCGGTTGTCTTCATGCCTAGAAAGTCTGTACATCGTCAGCCTGCTCATGCATCGTCTAGGTGGTAAGTCTGTACATTGGCCAAGTCTATACATCGCCACTTGTTCATGCATGTGAGCAAGTCTATACATTCTTCCATCTCACTTAGAGTCTATACAACTGCTAGCTGCACAAGTCTGTACATCGGCATGTCTGTACATCACCTTGCTTCATGCAGATGAACTGAGTAAGTCTATACATTGTCATCTTTACCTACGTTCATTGCTGCAAGTCTATACATTCTTCGGATGGCATCAACCAAAGTCTATACATTGCCCTACTTCAGGCACGCTAAGTCTATACAGCCTTTACATTGCACATAAAGTCTATACATTGACTGTGCATTCATTTGTCTGGCTGCAGAACTCTAAGTCTGTACATTCGTTGCGTCTTGTGCATGCATCATTCAAAGTCTGTACAGCCTGTGTTCGCAACACAAAGTCTGTACATCGTTCTGCTTGCACAAACACCAAGTCTATACATTGGCTTTGCTTGCACGAGCTGAAGTCTATACATTGTCCACTTGCAGCATTAGCACAAGTCTGTACAGTCTGTGTGCTTCATAACGCAAAGTCTATACATTGCTTCATGCATTGCACGAAGTTTGCACATGCATCTCTTCTTTAACAAGTCTATACATTGTGTGCTGGCAAGTCTGTACATTGCATCATGTGCTTCATGAAATCAAGTCTGCACATCGTCAGTATAGTCTATACACTTAGCGTCTCATGCATATGCAAAGTCTATACATTCATCTGTTGATGCCGTAGCAAGTCTATACACTAATGAGCGCTTGTTTGTTTTGATGACTGAGCTAGTCTATACATCGTCTTGTCTGTGCATGCTTCTGGTTGTGCTGCTAGCATATATAGTATGTACATGCCTTAGTCCTGCATTACACATCAGCAAGTCTGTACAACGTTTGCACACTACATCAGTTCAAAGTCTGAACACTCTTCGGTGAAGTCTGTACACACTTCAGGTGGCAAGTATGTACATTGTTCAGAACGTAAAGTCCATACAGCCATTGTGCATTCATTCTTGATGTACATACTTTGCTCACTCAAACTGATAATTCTCTCTGTCTGACAGGTACTGTTCGTGAAGCTTAAGAATGGCACGTGATCCGAGGCTGGAAGGGCTGACAGAATGATGACACGTGGCCAAAACATTTGGGCGAAAATTGTGGAAGACACACGCCCAGTGCTGCTGTAGCAACCCTAATAAATGAATAATTGAAATGAATTAAAACATATATATTACAGAAGTAATATATATAAAAGGAATAGGGTTAATTGGACGAAATAAGACAAATTAAAAATAACGCCTCTTATTAGGGCGTTAATTCAAAAAGAAACGCCTCTATCAAAGGCGTGACTAAAGAAAGGACGCCCACACGTGCGGTCGTCAACTCTCACGACCAAATAGGCAAGTAAAAGAAACGCCTCTATCTTGGGCGTGTTTTAAAACACGAAACGCCCTTTTTCAAGGCGCTTTTTAAGAAACGCCCTTATGCAAGGCGTTAATTCAAGAATACACGCCCTGACCTAAGGCGTTAATTCAGTTCGTGAACAGATCGAACCCAGAACTTATCCAAGGAAAGATTAACCTAATCTAGTAAGTGTCTATTAGAGTAAGGACTCTATTAAGGATATATTACCCTCAATCAAACACTACCTTTGTTAGGACTCTAAAATCCTATAAATATACCCGATCGATCCAACCCTAAACCATTTGATCGATCTACTGCTACACGGTAAGTGAAGAACATACGTTCTTCTTATTTCTTTTGCCCTTCTGTTTACAGCCGCATGAAGAATATTGATTATTATTCTTCTCCTTTAATGCAGGATAAGGATCTGGTGCTTGAGTAAAGAACAAGGTTCTGTAACGTGAAGAACAAGGTTCTTCATCATCTTCATCCAACATCTGCTGCCTCTTTAATTCTTACAGACCCTTCACGGTTATCTCCAAATCAACCCTTTAAAGTAGGTTTTCTCAACCTACTGTAGCCCAAATGAAATTAATGCAAGATATATATATATATAAGCATGTCATGCATATGATTATTATAGTTTTCGTACGTTTTCTGAAATATTTTGAAAGAAACGCCCTTGATTAGGGCGCTAATTTAAAAGAAACGACCATACCAGTGGTCGTCAATTTAATATTTGACGCCCTCTACGCAGGCGTTAATTTCATAAGAATCGCATGTGATTAATAATTGATCTGTTTAAAAATTACAATACATATGAAATATTGATTTTTAATATCTTGCATGACTCTGTGAATTCCTGTTAAATTTTACTGCCATGACATGTCTCTTGTCTCTCGAAATATTATTTATTAAAAATCCCTTGAAATTCACGACTTGGACAAAGTCGTTTTCCATATTCTAACGCCCCAGTACAAGGCGTGAACATTAAAAGTAACGCCCCTTTCTAGGGCGTGTATCTGTTAAAAAACTAAAATTCACATATTCTGTAAAGTGGAATTGGAAAGTAACGCCCCATCCAAGGGCGCGTTTTTAAAGTAACGCCCCATCCAAGGGCGCGTTTTTGAAGGTAACGCCCCTTCCAAGGGCGCGTTTTTGATAAATTTCTGAGAATAATTATATCCTGTCAAATATGTAAATGATGAGACGCCTGCCCCTGCAGTCGTCAACTTTTAAGAAACGCCCCCAGGAAAGGCGTGTTTTGATAAATTAATGAAATAATGGAAATTCTACAAATTGGCAATATATGTAAACGCCCTTAAGTTAGGCGTTAATTACTTGAGACACGACTTGACCTAAGTCGTTATTTTACTGTAAACTGATTTTTCCTCTGATTTGCTAACCGATGGTTTATATATTATACATATATATATATATCGGCACTATTCTCCACTCCGTGAGTATAGTCCCACGTTTCATGTTGATTTATCGATCACACTCAACTCTCATTGACATACAAGCTCTCCATTGGACATTCCGTTCCTTTGGACTAGCAAGTTAGTCATAGAGACCTCCGTAAGACTCCTCGTAGCCTTGGATTCCCTCAAGGCCGACTGAGCTGGTTGTACCCTAAAAACCCATTACACAGTTTTTGCCATGTCAATCTAAAGAAAACATGGTATACCGGCCCTTATGATTATACAAAGAGTATATCATAAGAAATTCTTGATGGGATGATGATATCATGCCATATCGTGTCATTCTTGTAAACCCCAATTCTATGATAAGAATGAGGGTATCTTGCTTGATCTAATGTTCATGTGGACCTCAATTCTATATAAAGAATGTCCATATTGATTTGTCATGGTACCTAAGTTAAGGGAACCATATTCTACCTAGTTTTATCGAACTCGTGATTATACCGTTATTATCGCCATTCTATGTCCTTTGTCATATTTTGGACTCTATTCTATCAAAGTTGTCATACGTATCTACAAGCTTGATTATTGAAACTCTATATTGGCTATATAAACAAGAGTGGATGTCAAAACACATGATAAATGCCTGCGCATATAGGGCCCGATCTGGTCCTGGGAGGAGCACCCGAAAGTACTTGTGCCCATGGGAGTTAAAATGATAAGGTATCTGGCATTATACCGAGTACTTGACTTGCTTGATTGGACATTCCACACACATCTTGTACTTGAATCGTACTTGACTTTATATGAAATGCGTGGCCCGAAAAAGGGTAATTTACTTGCTTGATACATGATAGCCAAAGTTCTTGACATGACTTGTTAAACGTGCTTGCTTGAATATCTTGAATAACTTGTATCTTGTTGAAAGTTCATGATAAGTTCATCTTATTTCTTTGATATTACATTCTCTCTATCTTGTCGTTTCATGCGAGCATGCATAGCTTTATTGCATCCATGAAAATGAAATTACTTAAACCACTTGCTAGTACTTGAGATATAATTTCCTACTGAGCGTTCGCTCATCCCGTTTGTCCCTTTGTACTTTTCAGGTAAGTCCGACGACGATGGAAGTCAATCGGATGGGAATTGTCAAGAGTGAAGAGATAGAGATTCTCCAAGTGTCATCTAGTCTTTTCTATAGTTTCTTGAGTCAACTATGTATTCTTTTCCTTTTTTATTTAACAGAGTATTGGATTTGTAATAGTCTATCCATTATGAAATAAAGGATTGGGTTATCTTGCTATTTTGCGCATCTCTGTCTTTGTGTCGAATACACGACCACTCTGATTGACATGATTGATATAGACACGTCGCGCATCTCCGGGTATCTTCCGCGCTCGGGGCGTGACAGCTGCTCCTGCTGGAACTGCTATATAAAGGAAGACTTCTCCATCTGAAGAAGACTGATCGAACATACAGAAGACTTGAAGGAAAAGCAGAAGAGCAGAGAGCCCGTTCGATCCAGAAGAAGAGAAAAGAAAGAGAGTTGAGAGGAAGAGAAAAGAGAGAGAGTTGAGAGAGAGAAGAGTTGAGAGAGATTTGCTCCTCAGATCTTTGGTTCAAAACCAGATCTGAGTTTGCTCACTTGTTTGAGCTTCATTCCCTACAAGGATACATTTTGTTTTTCGTTTGTTTCTATTTTGTATTTCGAACTCATTTCTTCAAGCTGTTAGCCAGCGTTTGTAGTGGTGGACTCTACTGGTCGGGTAAGCTGTAATCCCTAGCGTTGCAGAGGAGGATTTTTCTGGACAGCAAGCTGCGAGGCTCAGCAGGCGAGGTGGATACCTCGGACAGCAAGCTATGAGGCTCAGCGGTTGTAGGCTAAGCCATAAGGCCCAGTAGATGCAAGCTGTGTTGCGCAGCAGTAAGCCACACTCGGGTTTGAGTGTGGGGTGGACGTAGGTCTGGAGGACCGAACCACCTAAAAATATCTTGTCTACTGTGTGACTGTTTTGTGGTTTGCATCGCTTCTTTATTTCAGTTCTTTGCGCAGTAGATGTTTGCTTAGGACGGTTCTTCAGCTGCTCTGGTTGGTCTTTGGTTTGTGCGCTCCATCTGTTTAGCAGAAGTTCTTACATTGCGCATTTGATTCTGCTGCAGTCGTTTTTATCGGGTGACTGATCTATTCACCCCCCTCTAGATCACCTTAAGCGTCCCAACACATATTGGCTATAAATGAGAGTGGATGTCAAAAGAAATACATGAAATGCTGTGCATATAGGGCCCGATCTGGTCCTGGGAGGAGCGCCCGAGAGTACTTGTGCCCATGGGAGTTGAATTATCACGGTGTTTAGCATTGCATCGAAGTACTTGCTTGCTTGCTAGACTTGACACATCCCACTCACTCTCTCATGACACTACTTGCTTGCTTGACTTGACTTGCGTGGCCCGAAAAAGGGACAATTACTTGACTTGCGTGGCCCGAAAAAGGGCAGTGTACTTGCTTGATTGAAATAGCCAATTCCAATTACATGTACTTGATATTACACAAACTTGATATTATTTGCTTGAACACAATATTACTTGCTTGAACATGATTCTCACTCACTTGAACTGGTTCCTTGCCTTCCTGGAAAATCATGCAAACATTTGATAGTACTTGAAATCATGCAATACGCTTTCTATGAAGTTCTTGATATCTCGCTTGTCAACTTTCTAGTACTTGAAACCATGCGATATTCTTCTATATAGTTCATGATTTTTTTTCTCGCTTGTCTAGCATGCATAGCTATACCTGCATTACACGCAACATGTAAACTACTTAAAGATTGCCCAAACTTGAGATGTAATTCCTACTGAGTGTTTCATTCATCCAGTTCATTCTAACATTTCCAGATAATTTGGATAGCGACAACCACATGAATGGGAATGAGACCGAGTGAAGAGTGCTAGAGTCACCGATCATCTACTGTCAGCTAGTCGCGTCTTTTGATTTCTTGAGTCCCTTGTTAAGGCTTGTAGCCTAGTATTTGGGTGAACAATGAATGTCATGGACTAGAATTATCACCATTTGGTTATTTGGATAATTGTCATCTTGGACTAGTAGTATCATTTTAGAAATTTAAAGCTTAGTTATTATTTGTCTTTTGCGCACTATGTCTTTTGTCAAAAAAAATATGTATACTGCTCTTATTGAATGGTTCTATGTAAGCTGGCCACGACCCGGGTATCTTTCGCCCTCAGGGCGTGACATTGACAATCTGTCCGTTGTACAGAAATTTCAAGCATTGGTGGTTTGTAGATAGGACGGCGTTCATTGCCTCTATGTAGGGATGGCCCAGTATGCCCTTGAATGTCAGTTCCATGTCAAGAATATGAAATTCTGTAGGAACCACAACAGGACCCACTTCCACATTGAGGGTAATCATCCCCTTCGGCAGCCTTTTATTGTTGTCGTATGCTGTAACTGTGATTGCTGAATGCTTTATCTGTTCTATGTCGGCCCCACACTGTTGGAGGGTGCTCATGAAAATCACATTGATAGACGCATCGGTATCCACCAAACATGGGTCGACGGACACCCCATTGATCTTTACCGCAATACACAATGCATATTTTTGAGCTTCTTTGGGGGCAAGCTCGTGGTCATGAAACGTGATGGCTGGTTGTGTACTTATCAACGTCAGCACTGCCGAAATCTTTTCAACAGGGAGGTCTTCGTTTACCATGACCTTCTGAAGATATTCCATTAAATCTTCATGATGGGATTTGGACCTCTTAATCAGTTCAAGGATAGAGATCCGGGCAGGTGTTTTATCCAAATGTTTCAGTAGATCATATTGTGTCCCAGGGGTGGACTCCTCTAGCTGCTCTTCGGTCCCTCTTTCTGGATGGGATTGTTCTTGGGCCTGACTATTTTCCGTGAAAACCCGGTGGAAGATTCTTCCACTCCGGAACACCATAGCATGTGGTTTCTGCACATCTATGGGGTTGATTATGGGTTTGAGAAGGGGTTTAAGTGGTATTGGTGGGGGAACAGTTGATGGAGCAGGGGTGATGATGGGTAGAGGGATCTTGATGAGGGGTTTGTTTGGTGGAGGAGGAGCGGAAATAGATGGAGCCTCGGATGGACGATGAATGATGAAGGGTTTGGAAGGTAGAGGCAACGTGGAAGTAGATGGAGCCTTGGATGGATGGACGGTGGATGATGAGGGGTTTCGAGGGCATAGGTGGAGGCATGGCGGAGGTAGATGGGGCCTCGGATGGACGATGAATGATGAGAGGTTTGGAAGGCATAGGTGGAGGCGTGGAAGAGGTAGATGGGGCCTCGAATGGACGGTGAATGATGAGAGGTTTGGAAGGCATAGGTGGAGGCGTGGCAGAGGTAGATGGGGCCTCAGATGGATGGTGGATGATGAGAGGTTTGGAAGGTATGGATGGAGGTATGGAGGATTTTTGTTGGTGGATCAGCGGGGAGTTAGTGGTGGGGGTGCGGATGAGGGGGCGTGATGGTTGTGGGAATGAAGGCTTAGTTGCGGGTTGTGATATGGGTCGAGGAGAAAGAGGTGCTGCTCGGATAAGGCGAGGGGGTTGGTTGGTGACATGGTTGGTGGCGAGAATAGAGGTGCTTTCCGCATACCAACCCTGCCCCCTTCCAACTTCCTGGAAGGAGTAGATGGGGTTGACTTGTTGGTTGGGCTGGTGGTGCTCTGGGAGTGGGTTCTGAATGATGCTCCATTTGGCTGCTGCTGTTGGACCTGCTGTGGTTGTGGCTGGGGCCTAGGGGGTCTCCTGGCCTTTAAGGTGGTGATGTGTCACCTCATCTCATCCCAGTCAATTCTACCTTGATCATTCATGTCATAGATGTAATCTTGGAATTGAAAATAGTTTTCCACCGTATGACTCAGTTGTCTATGGAAGACACAGTATCTGGAAGTATCAACATTCTGGGGCGACACGGGTTTTTCCCTAGGCAAAGTGAGTGCATTGGCGGCCATGAGAGCATTAAACACCTCCGGCAATGGTGGGTATTGAGCTCTTTTAGGGCCAAGGGGCCTCCTTTGTTGTTGAAGAGGGACGTAATTTCTAGGGGGTGGAACTTGACGGTACAGAGGAGGTGGTTGATATTGTTGTTGGGGATGGAAGGGCTGAGGCATGTTGTTCTGGTGGAGGCCATTTTGGGGTGGAGGATGATAAGGTTGTGGACCTTGCTGGTTTTGTTGGAAGGAGAATTAAGGTGCTTGTGGAGGCCTTGGGTTGGCTAGCTGGTTGGGGCTGCCAACTGCACTCACTTGCTCATTCGTGATGACCCCTTCTGTCACTCCGCCCTGAACACTGACATTCACCTTTCTCACCACCCTTGGCTTGGACTGCTCGAACATGTTCATGAGAGGAGAATCTTTTAACTGGGTTTGAATGTATCTGGCTCTCTCATATAGCTCTTCCATTGTGGTGAGCTTGTTCATGGATAAAATGTGTCTAAACTGAGGAGTGGAATTAGACACAATCATTTTAACTTGTTCCAGCTCCGAGAGGATATCTCTTATCCTTTCTGCCAGCGATCTCCATCTATCAGCATATTGGACGAAGTCTTTGTCTGACCTCATCTTCTCAGCAACTTGGTCGGTGATGGAAAGGGATGGGCCAACCTGGTCCCGGTACTTCTGAAGAAATTTTCTTTGCACCGCATCAAAGTTCTCAGCCTCGATGGGCTCTAAGGAATATAACCATTCTAATGCGGTGATAGATGGGATTGGCGGATCTAGAGGGGAGGGGTGAATACATCAGCCCCTTTCATTCGTGAAAGACTAGAGATAGAAATAACTACAACAAAAGATGGAAGGTAGTAAAATCCTATTTCGCAAGATACAAGTAAAGGGATTGAAAAATAACCCTAGTCAAGCATCTAGCTAATATCACACACACACACACAAACCAATGAGACAGGGTTTTTAAGGTGGTTCGATCTCTTTCCAGAGACCTACGTACACCCCTCACTCAACTGAGTGAGGGTTCACTAGTGCACATGCACTAAATAGTTGATACACATCTTCAAGTAGAGAGAAAACTCTCCAAACCGCTGACAAACAGCTTGCGGGCACACAAGGCCCAAACCCACAGATCTAAGACAGTAACATCCCGAATCCTTAATGGGTCTTGTCAGATCTTTATTAGGTCTTTCGGATCCTTTTTGGAGAGTTTCGGATCACTTTTGTAGCTCCCGAGTTGAGTTTTACGATCCGTGTAGGTTTTTCTCTCGTACTAGTTACAGAACCCTACAGTGAGTTTATTTCCCAGTTCATCGACTCGTGGATATTACAGTTGCGATATACTCTTCGCGAGGATCGTTTCAGCTATTTTTGCGTATTTTTCTGAATTGATGAATTTTTGACTCAAATATCGGATTTTCAGAAATTAGGAAAATTTCCTAATTTCTTTCTATAAATTCAACTCCACTATCTCTCCTGCTCATTTTCAACCTCACGTTCTCTCACTCCGTTCTCTCCCGTCTCTCGACCGTTCGACGCGGGGCGCGCGACCGTGGAGAGCTGGCCGAGGCGTGGATGTGCTGGGGTGATCGGTTCGCGGGTTGGAGTAGCGGTTTGAGCGTGGCGGGTGCGATCCCTCGGTGGATTTCGAGAAGGCGTTGTTCGTGTTCCTGGCGGTTTTCAACGTGGTTTAGTCGTCTCGGCGCACAATTTCTTCGGTGGAGGTAGGGAGATGGATCACCACTTCCTCCTGCACATTTTCCCCGCCATTGCACGTCGTTTGGTGTAGAAACGGCCGAGTTTGGGCTCGTTTAGCCTAAACTGGGGTTTCGTGGGTTTCGTATGGTTCGTCAAAAAATGGCGACGGTTTTTAGATCAGTTACTGTCAATGGACTCCCTGGAACGTTAGCGTTCCATAGTCACTGATTTCGTCTCGATTGGTGGTCCCGTTTGACCGGTAGGGCTCCGGGAAGTCCGAAAACCCCTTTTGGGTGATTTTGTTAGAATCGCCAGTTTCTTGCGATTCGTGCGTCATTTTCACTCCGATCGGAGTCTATGTGATTACCAGTTGGTCCATGGATGTATCCCCTTCGTCTCGGAACGAACGGGGCGTGGAAAGGCCTCCGTCGGGTCGATCCCACAATTTACTCGCCGTGATGCTCGAACGGTCGAACCAGAGACCGTTCATGGTATGAGCGGCTGGCTTTGGACCTTTCATCCTGTTCCGGGTTGAGGTTGAGTGGATGTTCAATAGACCACTTATCCCCCTTAAAAGGTCCATCCTGGACCGTTCATCTTCCCATTGAGTTGAGTGGTCATATTTGGACCGCTTATCCCCGTTGACCTCTGGTCAATAGTTTTGTGTCGGTCGTGTCGAGCGGCATGGACAAAATCTCTCTTACCGGCACTGTAGTAGGTCGGTTGGCTTGAGCGGCTACCCATTAACCGCTCAATGCCATGGGCGGTCCAGCCCTAACCGCCCATCCCCCGTTAGTGTTTTGTGTCTGTTTGGTTGAGTGGTCCAGTTCGGACCGTTCATCACTTTGAGTGGTCCCTTTGTGACAACCCATCCCTGTTTGGTTGAGTGGTCCTGTCCGGACCATTCATCCCGTTGAGTGGTCCAATTCGGACCGTTCATCCTGTTGAGTGGTCCAGTTCGGACCGTTCAACCCTTTGAGTGGTCCCTTTGTGACCGCCCATCCCTGTTTTGTTGAGTGGTCCTGTCCGGACCGTTCATCCCGTTGAGTGGTCCCTGTGTGACCGCCCAACTAGTTGAGTCTGTCGTCTTATCTGTTGGCCATGATGGCTATCTTGTGTCTATCTGTTAGGTTGTTTAGGGCGGTGTCTAGGTGTCGGTGGTTCTCCAGATGAGTCGGTTCAGGGTCGAATGAGTGCTGAAGAGGCGAAATCTCGCGCTTGTATCCTGAGCGGGCTGTGGATCACCTGAAGATGAACTGTAAGACAGGGAAACGTATCAGAGGGCCCAGGGGGCTTCCCTGGGGTAAAACCCTCCGATGGCTAAGTCAGTAGAGCTATGGTGGAAGCAATAATGGGGAGGAGAAAAGCTAGCGCGCGAGATTCCTCTCCACCAGAGGGTGAAGTGGATTGCTCAGGAGTTTGGGTCTATGAGTACCTGGATGGCTCTCTTCTTCTGTCGGAGGGTAGCCCTGGTTTAAATAGTGTGCCGCCTTTAGGAGTCCAGCAAGCTGAGGGGTCTCCGGCGGGAGTTACGTCCTTGCCGTGGGCTTTCATGGCCTTATCGTTGGGACGTTATCGCCTTGAAGTCCGGCGGTTTCCTGGCTCCCCTATCCGTTGGGGACTCTCGAACGGATGATGTTTGGTCTGGCCGAGCTCCTGAAATGCCCGCCCTGTCCGGGTGATGAGCATAGCTCGGTGGAAGAGGGGTCGGATAGGTCGGCTAATGCCTGTCTCTCCCGGGTGGGGAAACGGCTTGGGCCGGACCTTCCTTATGACTTGACCATCACTCGGGCCCTCCGAGCCTAGAGGCCGCCGGGGAGAGTTGGTTCCTCGAGGTTTTTCTTATTGGGCTTTTCTTCCCTGAGTGGGCCCTGTGGGCTGTCACCCGGGTGGGCTTGCCTCGTTGGACCCTGTTGGGTCTAGTTGGGCTGCTCTTTGGGTGGGCTACAGAAATCCTCCTCTCCACTTGTCCCCCTCCTACTCCCGAGCCATGGAGGCTCGGTCGAGTAGTTTTTGAGGCTTTGGACCGGCGTGGCTCAGGTGGGCGGAATTCTGTTGGCGTGATGGAGCCACGTATAGTGGTCACCTGGGCCCGTAATGATGATCCTGACGGATTTGAACTAAAGGGGCCCCCCTTTTCTCAGAGCACGGAACGACGCGCCGCCTCCCTCTAGGGTTTTATAGGCGTTGGGCACTGTTCGTCGTTCTAGGCTTCTCAGGGTTTTGGGCTTTCCTTAGTTTCTTTGTTTCTGGGGCTCCTTGATGCGCCGTGAGGGCACAGTGGAGGTGCAGAGCCTTGCGGCGGCATTTGAGGAGTTGGCGAGGATAACCGCAAAGGCGGTCCGGCAACTTCCTTCCCCTCCGGAGTCTTCGAGCTCGCACGAGGGATCATCTTCCGGCTTGATGGCTGGTCTGCCTCTGGAAATCGGGCAGGTGAGGCGGGAGCCCGTCTCCAACTGTAGTGAGTTGGGGGAGGCCGAGGTGAGGAAGCTGGAGCATCGCTTTCGCTTGCCTCTCAGGTATAGCTTTGCTGCCGCCGCCCCGTATGAGACGAGCCTGGACAGCCGTACGGGGCACATTTGCACTTTCCTTCTGGCCTGGAAGAGTGGGTTCCGCCTTTCCTTCGAGCCTCTTGTACTCCAGCTTCTCGAGTTTTTCCAGTTGGCGCCTATTCAGTTGGTGGCCAACTCATATCTCCTTCTTTCCGCCTTTCGGATTCTCTGTCGTCAGCACGACATTTTTCCTTCCTTGGATCTCTTTCATTATTTTTTCGAGTTGAAAGCGCACCCGTCGGCGGGGAAGGGCTTTTACTTCATCCAGGCAAGGAGGAACAGGAGTTGCATTTCCCTCGCTGCGAAGGACTCCTCGCACAAGGGGTGGAAGACCCAATTCTTTTGGGTGAAGGCGGAGGCGACGGACGAGTTTTGGAGATGTCCGATCTCGCCCAATTTTCATCTGAATCTCCCCCCTCGCCCAGAGGAGTTCCCTCCCCACGTGGAGCGGCAGGCCGCTCGTCTGCTGGGTAACCGTCAGTCGACCGAGGAGCTGGTGACGCCGGAGAACATCGAACGGTGCCTGCTTACGCGGTTGACATCGAAAGGTACCTCTCTCGAGGTTCTTCTCCTGGGATGGTAGTTACTTTTTCTCCTGACCGGGTCTTCTCCCTTTGTGGCAGACGTTAGGCGGGAACCTCTGGAGGAAACTGCTGAGGTCATTGATCTGGGAGATGACTCGGCGGCTGATGAACCAGATGCTTCTGCGAGTTACGCCCAAGCCCGAGATAAGGGCAAGGGGGTGGCTCCCGCGGGGTCTTCACGGCCGACTGGTACGAAGCGCAAGGATCCCATGGCGGGAAAGTTGCGGGAGGCCGTGAAGGCCAAGAAACGGGCCAAGAAGGCCGGTCTTCCTCCTACCGCCGGGGGCGACTCCGGCTCGGCGGCGCTCCCCTCTCGGGGGCAAGATGGGGCCGACCCCTTGGGGCCAGCTCCCCCACCTGCCAGGCGAGAGGGGGCCGAGGAGATCGGGGGCCCATCAGAGGGCGGCGATGGGTCGGCTCTCCACCCCACGGAGGCAGAGGGGGCCGATGTCGAAGTAGCTGGCGCCGAGGCCGGGGGATTGGCCGAAGGCGGGGATGTCTCGGTCGGCGAGGTGCGGGCCGAGACAGGCAGGGCTGGGGGTTCACCCGCTAGGGCGTTGCAGCCCCAGGTGTTTGGAGCTCCCGGTGCGGTCGGTCCCGCGGCACCGATCGAGGTTGGGGGTTCGCCTGGGGAGGCGTTGCAACCCCAACCGACCGTGGCGCGAGAGGCGGTTGGTTCCGTCACTCAAGCGGAGTCTTCTGGCGGGGTGCCCCGGGAGGAGCGGTCCCTTCTGTCGGAGCCCTTGGAAAGGCTCGGCATTACGGGCGACCTGTATCGGGTCTGCCGGTCGATTGTCACAAGGACGAAGCGGGGAGAAAGGCGCAATACCCCCCCCGGGATCCTTGATGTCTTGATGGAGGGCGGCCTGGTCATAGCTCGGTCGGCGGCTTTGATGGCGGAGGCGCACGCCCGGACGGAGGCGCACCAGTCGGAACTTGCCTGGACCCTTGGGGGCTCCGAGAGGATACTGGCCCGACTCAAGGGGGAGCATGAGGGGCTCCGGCAGGAGTTCTCCGCGTTCTGGGAGGTGGCACGGGCGAGCCGACTAGAAGCCGGGGTGCTGGCCGAACAGCTCGCCAAGACCCGAGAGTCTCTCGAGAGGACAAGCCGATTCCTTGAGGAGGAGCGTCTGCGTCGCCTCGAGCTAGACAACCGCTGGGAGCTCAAACGCGCCGAGATGCTAGATCGGGCGGAGGTGGCGGAGCGTCTCCGAGCCGAGGCTGAGGCAGACCGGGCCCGGGCAGAGGAGCGCGTGGCCGAGGCAGAGCGGGCTCGGGTCGAGCTTGCCGGAAGGGCGGGGCAGGTCGAGGCGGAGGCAATCGAGCGTTACAGGAGCTCGGATGCTTACTCGGCCGACCTGATGAAAGCCGCCCAACCCTACTACGAGGTAGCATTATGCCGGGGTGCTCGAAAGCGGTTCAAGCAAGGTTATCGCCGGGCGCTGGACTACGCCGATGAGCAGAACTCCGCGATCGAGTTCCCCTTCAGCCAGTGTTATGACTCGGATGAGTCGGTTTCCAGCTCTTCCTCGTCGGTCGGGGGAGATTCGGAGGGGTCGCCTCCATCGGGGTCACCGACTTCGGGCGTTTCGGGAGGGCTCACGATCGGGACAGTTCTCGCACAGGCGAGGTCAGTGTCCGAGCCGGCCGTCACCGAAGGCGCTGGGGGTGACGCGTCTCCTTCCGCCGTTCCCGAATGTCAAAGTGGGCCCGAGGCCTGATGTACTTTGCCTCCTTCCCTTTTTGTCTTTCTTCCCTCTTTGTAGAGGGTTTCCTTTTGGTGTGATAATAAATGACTTGCTCTGTTTGAGTACCATCCTTGCCGTGATTTGGTTGGCGGATCTTGAGTGGTTGGGAGGTGCCGATATGCCCTGCGTGGTATTCGCATGCAGTTTTGGTAGGCTTTTGACGGGGCGTCTTTCCATTTCCTCATGCTTTGAATGTCAGGCCGCTTCGTGAATCCCGCTAGGGCGGGGGACGAGGAGTTGGAGGTGACTGTTTAGGGGAGAAATCCTTTGGCGTGTTTTCGAGAAGGGGGGGGTCATTTAAGGCGTGTAGCCTCCTTTGGCCTATAAGAAGGACCGAAAGGCGCCCTTTCCTCTTCACTGCTTGGGATTTTCTCTAACAGTCTTTCCTCGCTCCTTCCTCTTCACTGTGCGTTGTGCCCTTGTATTCGGAGCATGGAGGATCCTTCGGAGGGTGATGCCGCCGACGACGGGGAGCGGCGAGCTCCCGCTGCCCTGTAATGTTGAACGGATCCCACGGTCGCCGCGCATGCACTAGACGGGTCCGACGGTCGCTGCGCAGATCTGGAGAGGGCTTCGACGTGTGAAAGCACGGTTCTTGCCCTTTCTCAGTTCCAGCGTGGCTTCCGGGTGGACGCCGAGGCGGAGGACGGATGGGGGCATCATGGGAGCCCGCAGTTACTTCCCTCCGTGTGAGGGGAGGAGGCGTATCAAGCTCCCTCCTCACCGAAGCCTTCCTCCGTCTGCAGCCTCTTTCTCCCTCTTCTACTCTTCATTTCTTTCACTCTTCGGGGGCTGCTTGCTCTCTCCTTCCTTTCAAGGAGTTGGCAGTTTGGAAGGGGGGAGGCCTTCACGGTGCTCCTTTTTCCTGGTTGTTGCCAACTTGGGAGGTAGTCTTCCTCAACGTTTAAAGGTGGCCTTCCTCCTACAATCCCTCTGTCACCTTTGTCACGGGCCACCCGAGGCAACTGGCTTGACCACCTCTTGCCCGAGCCAGTTTCCGCACGAGGCAGAGTCAGTGTCTGGACGCGAGGAGATTGAGACCGAGTCAGCCGAGCGATGACCCCTTGAGGCGGTGTTAGACAGATTTTTGCTTTTTGCTATGTGATGTACTGGCATTTGCCTATCTGATGTACCAATGGTTTGGAATGAAAAGAAAAGGGATTTATTCCGTCCATCTTGCTGTACAATTTCAAAAATAGAATTTGCGTAGTGCGGCTGCGTTCCATGTCCGAGGAATAGGTTCCCCTTCCATTGTCGCTAACCTGTACGCACCTTTTCCGAGTGTCTCGACCACTCGGTAGGGGCCTTCCCAGTTGGGGGATAGCTTGCCCGCCGCCTCTAGTGGTCGAGAGGCTTCGGCTTTCCTGAGGACGAAGTCCCCCGGTTGGAAACGTCTGTCCCGGACCTTGGCGTTGTAGTATCGAGTGAGGCGGCGCTGGTACTCCGTTGCCCGGACGTTCGCGATCTCTCGGAGTTCGTCTGCTAGGTCGAGGTTCTCGAGCAATTTTTGCCCGTTTACCTCGAGTGAGAAGCTGATCACTCGGAGAGACGGATTGGCGATCTCCAATGGAACGACGGCTTCGGTGCCATATACCAACTGAAAAGGGCTTTCACCGGTTGCCGTCCTGGGGGTTGTTCGTAGCGACCATAATACGCTAGGCAATTCCTCGAGCCAGCTACCCTTAGCCTTGTCGAGTCTGGTTTTTATGCCTTTCAAGATGGTCTTGTTGGCATTTTCAACCAGCCCGTTGGCCTGAGGGTGGGCGACCGAAGTGAAGTGGTTGCGGATATTTAGGTCGGCACATCTATCTCGGAAGTACCGAGAGTCGAACTGCCGACCGTTATCGCTTACTATCACTCGGGGGATGCCAAAGCGACAAATGATCGATTTCCAAACAAAGCCCCAAACGACTGTCTCGGTGATCCTCGCCGTAGCCTCGGCCTCGATCCACTTGGTGAAGTAGTCGATGGCGACGATGATGAACTTCTTCTGGGACTGGGCGGTTGGGAATGGCCCAAGGATATCGATTCCCCACCGAGCGAAAGGGTAAGGCTCGGCTAGGGTGACAAGTTCCGTAGCCGGCTGATGGACCAAGTGGTCGAACCGCTGGCATCGGTCGCACTGTTGAACATAGGCCGAGCAGTCGCGCTGCAGGGTGGGCCACCAGTACCCCTATCGTAATAGGATTCTAGCCAGCGACCTTGCCCCTGAGTGCGCTCCGCACAAGCCTTCATGAATCTCTTGGATGGCTCGGCTTGCCTCGTCGGGACCGAGGCACTTCAGGAGGGGACCGGAGAACGATCTTCGGTAGAGAGTGTTGTCGAAGACGATGAAGCACCGAGCTTGATACTTCATTCGGCGGGCTTCTTGAGGGTCGGAGGGCCCTTGGGAGTCTTGTAGCCAGGACAGGTAGGGGGAGCGCCAGTCACTTAGAGTGGCCGAGTCAACAGCGAGGAGCTCCGTGTCAATGCTCGGGCGCTCTAGCTCTTCTAGGAGGACCGATCGTGTACCTTCCGGGTCTAGGGAGGAGGCCAATCGAGAGAGGGCGTCCGCCCGAGAGTTTTGCTCCCGAGCTATCCGGACTACCCCAAATTCCTCGAACTGTTGGGCCAGGCTCCGGACCAACTGAAGGTATTTGATCATGGGTGTCTCCCGAGCTTCATACTTGCCGTTGACCTGACCTGCGACTAGTTGAGAGTCGGTGTGGATCCTGACTCGCTCGACCCCCAGCCGTCAGGCCATGCACTCTCCCGAGATAAGGGCCTCGTACTCAGAAGCGTTGTTGGATGCCTGAAAGTTGAATTTCAAGGCGTACTGTAGCTCTATCCCTTCGGGGGACCTCAGGAGTATACCCGCACCGCTACCTGCCGAATTGGACGATCCATCGACGAACAGTTCCCAGGTTGGCCCGGTCGTGGTCGGAGGCCTATCCTCGGCGGGGATGGTGCTTTCGACAATGAAGTCGGCGAGCGCTTGGCCTTTGATTGCTGATCACGGCCGGTACGAGATGTCGAAGGCCCCGAGCATAATGGCCCATCTGACAAGTCGCCCTGAGGCCTCGGGGTGGGCCAGAATCTTCTTCAACGGCTCGCCGGTTAGCACGGTGATGGGGTGCCCCTGGAAGTAGGGGCGGAGGTGCCTTGCGGAGGTAACCAACGCTAGCACGAGTTTCTCGGTTGCGGGGTACCTCCGTTCGGCCTCATTGAGCACCTTGCTGGTGTAGTAGACTGGTCTTTCGATTCCCGAGTCATTTCTGACTAGGACCGAGCTGACCGTGGATGGCGTCGCCGAGAGGTAGAGCAGCAGGACTTCGCCTGGGGCGGGCTTGGAGAGCACTGGTGGCGAAGCCAGGAACTTTTTAAGCTCGGCGAACGCTGCCTGGCACTCCTCATCCCATGCGAACGTAGCAGACGCTAGCTTGGGTCCCCTCATCAGTTTGAAGAAGGGCAAGCATCGTTCGGCCGCACGGGACATGAAGCGGCTGAGAGCGGCCACACGCCCTGCCAGACGCTGAACGTCTTTGATGCATGTGGGCGGGCGCATGTCTGGGATGGCCTGGACTTTGTCGGGGTTGGCTTCGATCCTGCGCTGAGTGACCAGGAAACCCAGGAACTTCCCGAATTTTACTCCAAAGGCGCACTTGGCGGGGTTGAGCTTCATATTGTACTTCAGGAGGGTGCCGAAGGTTTCGGCAAGGTCGGTGAAGTGGTCTTGGGCCTTGGGGGTCTTGACGAGCATGTCGTCAATGTAAGCCTCGACGTTCCGACCCAGCTGTCCCTCGAACATGTGATTTACCAGTCGCTGATATGTGGCTCCGGCGTTCTTCAACCCGAAAGGCATCCGGGTGTAGCAGTACACGCCGCAGTCGGTGATGAAGGCGGTCTTCTCGACATCTTCTGGGTTCATTCTGATCTGGTGATAACCTGAATAGGCATCCAGGAAACTGAGTATCTTGTTGCCCGAGGTTGAATCAACCAATTGGTCGATGCTCGGTAGCGGATAGCAGTCCTTGGGGGTAGCCTTATTCAGATCGGTGAAGTCCATGCACATTCACCATTTGCCTGTAGTTTTTGGCACCAGGACGACATTGGCTAGCCACGTAGGGTACAGGACTGGTCTGAAGAGACCTGTCTCTTGTCACTTGGTGACCTGCGCCTTGATGATCGCCTGTTTCTCGGGCGCATGCTTCCTTCTCCTTTGTTGTACGGGCCTCACGGTAGGGTCGAGGCTGAGCTTGTGCATCATGGTCTTCTCTGGTATGCCAGGGAGTTGATCATCGGACCAAGCAAAGATCTGAACGTACTCAGAAAGGAATTTCTTGTATTGCTGCTGTTCCATGGGTGGTAGGTCGGCTCCGATCCTTACTCCGAGGGCCGGGTCATCGTTTAGGAATACCGTTAACAATTCGCCACCGGGCTCGGCGGTTACGGTCTTCCCTTCGATTCCCTTGGGGCCCTTGTCTCCCCCGTCCGGCCTTGAGGCTTCCACCGAGATGTTGTAGCACCTTCTGGCCGTGGCCTGGTTACCTCGGACTTCCCCCAACCCATTTTTGGTGGGAAACTTCATTTTCTGGTGATAGGTAGATGGTACGGCCTTTATCCGGCTAAGGATTTTCCGGCCGAAAATGGCGTTGTACGCTATCATACCCTTAATCACTATGAAGTCCACCATGACCGTAACGGTTTTGGGTGGGGTGCCGATGGTGACCGGCAGGCTTAGGGCTCCCTCGGGGTAGGTGGCTAGGCTGTTAAACCCGCAAAGGGGTGTTCGGATCGGGCAGAGCTTGGATGGGTCTTCCCCCATCTTAAGGAAACAGTCGTAAGATAATACATCGGGGGTGCTCCCATTGTCAACCAGAATTCTATCTACGTTACAATGGTTTATTGTGGCCGAGATAACGAGGGCATCATCATGCGGGGTCTTCAGCCCTTCCAGGTCTTGGTCGGAGAAGACTATGACCTGGGGCTCCCTCGGCGGGCCGCTGGAGGGTGCTAAGACCTGGCTGGCCCGCTCAGCATGACGCTCCCTTCCTCGGCTGGTGTCGCCGCCCGATGCCGTTCCTCCGGAGATGATGTTGATGTGGACCCCTCGGGGGGCGTTGTCGATCTCCTCGGCGGCGTCCCGGTCTTCTTTGCGCCCGGCTGAAAACCGGGCCAGGTGCCCCTAACGGATGAGACGCTCGATCTCGTCCTGGAGCTGGTGGCAGTCGCCGGTATGGTGCCCGTGGTCACCGTGGAACAGGCAATGCCTGTTGCGCTTGCGGTTCTTCGACCTCATCGGTTCGGGCCGGCGGAGGAGTCCCGAGTCTTTGATGTCTTCGTAGATCTCGTAGACTGGTGCGGTCAGCGGGGTGTATCGCTCATACTTCCTCTTGCGCTCTCCTTCCCGATAGCGCTTCTTGCCCGAGCCAGGGTTTGGCTACGAGGCTCGCTTCTTGTCCCCCTCCCGACCCGAGCCGGTTGTGTCTCGACAGGCGCTGAGTACTTCTTCGCACTCGGCGTGGCGCAGTGCCAGAGTCACTAGCTCGGCAAGGGTCGAGGGAGGGTGGAGGACAAGTTCACGGCGGAGGTTCTCGTCCCGGGTGCCCCCGGTCAGAGCGGTTGTGGCCGAGGCCACATCCAGGCGGGGAATTCTGAGGGCTTCCGATTTAAATCGGTGGACATAAGCCCGGAGCCTTTCCCCTTGCGCCTGTTTGAGGGCCAGGAGCCCCGCTACTGACCTTGGGGGGGCGCTTCCGGCGAAGCTCTCCTGGAAGACTCGCCCGAATTGCCTGAAGTCCCGGATGGACCCAGGGGCGAGGGCCCAGAACCATGCCTGAGCACCTTGGACTAGAGTGGCCGCAAAGGCTCGGCATTTAATAGGATCCGGTGTTCCATGCAGAGTCACCAGGGCGTCGAAGCTGTCGTAGTGGTCGGCTGGGTCGCCCTGGCCATCATAGAGCTTGAAGGTCGGAATGGAGGTTCTGGGAGACACCTCTGCCTTCAAGATGTATTCGGAGAAAGGGGATTTCTCCTCATCCTCCGGGAAAGAGGTTTTCTGCAGGGCGCGGAGGGCGCGCTCTTGCTCTGCAAAATGTCTTTCGAAGTCCCTCAGCCGGAGGGAAAGTTCCGGCTGTGGTCGTGCCGTGGGACTGGGGGGAGCGTCGTGGCGATCCTCAGGACCGTCGGCGCTCGGGCGTGGAGGCCTCGCCCCTTGTTTCCCTTTTCTGGGCGTGGAGGAAGCCTCTTGCTCCGGGGGCCGAGCTTGCGAGGGTCCTCCCACGTTGTTGCGGATGAGCTGCTGACCGCGGAGGGTGAAGCGGCCCCCAGCGGTATGCTGGGACGCACTTCGGGGGGGGGGGGGGGGGGGCACCCGGACGGGGCGCGGGACCTGGCATCCCTTGCCGCCTGGGCCCTCATGAGCTCCACGAGGACGTCAAGCTTCTTGTTGAGGGCCTGGAAGACCTCATCGCCACCGTTGGGGGGTACCCCCGTCGTCGTCGGAGGGGGCGTCGGTCCGTTGGTGGGGATGCTGGCGTTGGAGGGAGGGTTTTGTGAGGCCCTAGAGGGGCCATCTCCTGCCGCCACCATGGCCTTGCCCTTCTCGACGGTGGATCTCCTCCCTGACCTTCTTCTCACCATCTCGGCTCTTCGTGCGTTTCCAACAGACGGCGCCAGATGAAGAGGCAAAATCTCGTGCTTGTATCCTGAGCGGGCTGTGGATCACCTGAAGATGAACTGCAAGACAGGGAAACGTATCAGAGGGCCCAGGGGGCTTCCCTGGGGTAAAACCCTCCGATGGCTAAGTCAGTAGAGCTATGGTGGAAGCAATAATGGGGAGGAGAAAAGCTAGCGTGCGAGATTCCTCTCCACCAGAGGGTGAAGCGGATTGCTCAGGAGTTTGGGTCTATGAGTACCTGGATGGCTCTCTTCTTCCGTCGGAGGGTAGCCCTGGTTTAAATAGTGTGCCGCCTTTAGGAGTCCAGCAAGCTGAGGGGTCTCCGGCGGGAGTTACGTCCTTGCTGTGGGCTTTCATGGCCTTATCGTGGGGATGTTATCGCCTTGAAGTCTGGCGGTTTCCTGGCTCCCCTATCCGTTGGGGACTCTCGAACGGATGATGTTTGGTCTGGCCGAGCTCCTGAAACGCCCGCCCTGTCCGGGTGATGAGCATAGCTCGGTGGAAGAGGGGTCGGATAGGTCGGCTAATGCCTGTCTCTCCCGTGTGGGGAAACGGCTTGGGCCGGACCTTCTTTATGACCTGACCATCACTCGGGCCCTCCGAGCCTAGAGGCCGCCGGGGAGAGTTGGTTCCTCGAGTGTTTCCTTATTGGGCTTTTCTTCCCTGAGTGGGCCCTGTGGGCTATCACCCGGGTGGGCTTGCCTCGTTGGACCCTGTTGGGTCTAGTTGGGCTGCTCTTTGGGTGGGCTACAGAAATTCCCCTCTTCAAGTGTGATCTACTCTCTGACTGCCACAATTCCCTAACGACTTCGTCTGTAAATGCCATTGTCCTTGTCTCTGTGTGCGTAGCATGTTCCTCCTTGACTGCTGGGTTTGCCTGGTGGCTGAGTGATCGATCGCCTATGCCCAGAGTGTCGTTTCCCACCGTTCCAGTTTCTGTATGTCTTGGCTTGACCTTGTGGTCTGCCCGTTGTTCCGTGGATGTCTCCTGGCATCCTGTGAGGGCTAAGACTACGTTATGAGGTAGCCAGGAATCTTCTTGCTTGTAGTAGGATTCTCCTTCCTACTATAGAATCGTCATTGTCCGGTTCCGGTCAACCCGGGGTGACCCAGTGGTTGACAAGTAACCTTGTGTGTCTCGGCGGTTTTGTCCAGTCTGAGACTTGGTTCTCGATGCCTTGAGGTGTCATCTCACCTCGGTTTACATGTCCAGATGTGCTGAGGGTCTTGTTAATCCCTCAGGTCTCCGTGTGTCGTTTTCTACAGTTGTTTCCTCTGGCTTAGGAATAGACCGATTGGCGGCTTGTTCCGCTTTGTACGACGATCGTGACTCCGAGTCATGAGACTCAAGGATCGTTGTGTTTGTAGGTTTAGTTGCCTTGTCCTGAGTCTGTCGGTAGTTGTCATGCTGCCTTGGTGCTTTGTAGTACGTGTAACAGTGCTTCCTTGCCTGTCTGTACTACAACAGTCTTGTTTCAGAGTTCTGTGTCTAGTGTGCCTCCACTAGTCGTAGCCTGGCGACACATTACGACGTGTTGACCCACCCAGGAGTGGTGGCGTGACAGTTCCCGATATACGGTTTGTAAGCTAGTTTCTGTGGGCCCCCGCTGTACAGTGGCATCCTGCTGGGTGGGGAAAACTAGCTAGAGGCCTGACTCTCCAGCAAGAGTCGGTGTGTGCACACGTGGGCAGGGGCTTTGGACTGATGCTGACGGGCGTTACCCTGTCTAGTCACTCGTTACTGTAGTCCTATTCTGGTTCCGAGCGTGTCTTAGTCTCTGTCATGTTTCGGGCGGCATAGTAGATGAGACACTTGTAGGCGCAGCATGAGACGTCAGTGGACGCAGCTGGCTATTCTTCTAGTGAGGAGGTACTTCCGTCACGTGGCACATGACTCTTGCGTTTCTCGTGCGTCATGACCTTTTCGGTTTAGCCCTTTTGTGGTCTTGCCTGAGGTCAGTGTTGTGTTTTATGCACGACGTTCTAGTCGTGTGTGTGTGGTGGTATCTAGAAGAGCGTGCATGGCACTCGAGTCGTGTATGCTTTAGGGCGTATGTGTCTATCTAGGTTCTTTCTAGGATTTTTGCCTATCTTTGTGGGCTCGACAGATCGGCGACTCCTGACTTCGTCAGATCAGAGTTTACCCATCTGTTGCCGTTGTTGTTTGGAGTAGCTTAGGGGCCGAGGTTAGTTCGGCAGCCGTGTTTTGTTCGGTACGGCTTTTCCCTTTTCTTTTAGCTATTCCTACTCCTTCCATTCTGGTCTTCTTTTACAGCTTTCTAGTGGTAGTTTTCCTATTTTCTACTACTGCTATTTTGTTGTTAGTGTGTTACTGCGTTATTTTTCAGTGGGGATCTGCATGACCCCTACTAGGCCAGTGACACGAGGCTCACCCCTGCTTTTCAGGTGGGTGGCGTCATTCTGCTTTCGAGGTTCCTGGTGTGGTGAGTTCGTAGTTGCCAGCTGTACCTGTGTCGGGCTTCCCCCGACCTCTGGATACGTCTTCTTTCTGTTGGACTGTACTTGCCTTTAATTTCTTAGACTGGACTTTGGTATAACGGAAATCTATAACTGTCAATTAAAAAATAATTTTATTTCTGCTACTTTAGTAAACCGATCTAATGAAATTTAATTGCTTACTGTTATATCTCTGTGACTTCAATGTACTACATGACAATCCTTTTTCCCTTCGGAGCTTTACAGCTCTTGGGAGGCTTCACGGGTTCCAAGCGGTATCGGGTTTACTTGGTAGTCCTATCGGGTATATCCGGTATCCGGGATCCGGGTCGTCACAGTTGGTATCAGAGCATTGTTGTGTGAAGTACATGGGAATCCGAGATATACAGTCACCAGAGTCTTGAAAGTCTAGTACAGTCTGTAACTGGCGTTAGGTTTCACGATGCTCTATCGCTTTGTTTCCCGCGTGTCGTCTTGTGCGTGTTGTTCTCGCACTGTACGAGATGGTTCTGTTCTCGTCAGGATGTGACGAGGTGCTTCTTTTTCGCCGTTGTGTCTATCTCGATCATGCTGTACTTGGCAGTATTCGCCGAAAGGCTTGAATCTGCGGTACTTTGTTCGAGATTGCTCTGTATGTTGTTCAGGTTGCCGTTGACTTTCAGAGTTGTTGTGATGACCGTACACGTTCTTACGTTGTTTTGGTCATCCCAACTTGAGTCTGTTCAGCTCCTGATGTGTCTCGCTTCTATTGAAGTGCTCGATTAGATTCCTTCGATTGAGAAGATGCTCAGGCGACCTAGGATTTTTCCTTCCTGGTGAGCTTCTGTTTGTGAGCTTGATGCTTCTCATCCCTTTTGGTGGAGTCTTTTCGAGGTAAGCCTTGGAATTGCTATCTTAGTGATGCCTTTGTCCTATGTCTGCTTAAGTGTGGACAACGTTTATTATGAGCCTGAGCTGCTCCTTGTCTTATGATTGCTTGGCTTTGGACTCCATCATGGTGTTAAGAGCTGTCGCGTACTGTAATTGTCGTGCCGTGTCCAGCGGCCGATGTATTGTGAAGGCTCATTTATCATTTTCAGGACGTCAAGGTAAGCTGAGATTAGCCTTTTCCTTGGGCCTTGTGCTGAAGCTGATACTCCTCTTCTTTGCACTTAGGCTTCTTGTGATCGGTTGTTCATTGGATCAGTACTCGTGGCGTGTTATATTGCGATTTTCATGAATTGCGATGCCGCCATACGTGTGTTGAGATGCGGATACCGAGATATTTTCTGATGCCGGTGTGCATTTTATGAGTGTGCAATTGAAGCGTGTGGGCTGATTACCCACGGGTCGAGAGGTTTGTTCTTTCTCGATGTGACTTCATCTTGGCTTCCTGTGCCTTGATGTTGTCTTTTGACGTGCTGTTGCTGTAGTTATTCTGGTGTTGGCATTGGCATTTGCGAGTGTTGGGGAATCTGTTGGCATTCCTTGCTGATTAAGTACCCTCTGTTCTGCATTCCTTCTCTTGGGTGTTGTGCTCTCGAGGCGTGATCATGGTCCTTGAGGTGCGTTCCCCGAGATTGTCGTTTCTCGTTATCGTGGGTCTTTTCTTGGTGAGCAGTCTGATGCATGACTCATCCCTTGTGGTCGTGTGTTCAGATGTTCTTGTGCCTTGATGTGACCCTACTTGCAGTTGTGGTCCATGGTTCTGTGTTCTGTACGGAGCCGGAATCCTGCAGGTGCTACCGTTGACGTTGTTTTTCTAAGCGCTATTTCTTCATGATTTTGTGTCTCCGTACTGGACCTTGGTCTTGTCAGTTAGCTTTGCTGTACTCTTCTTTCCTAGAGTTAGCTTGCGACTCGATCAGACGTAATATCTGAGTGAGGACTGACATGATTGTGCTTGTGGTCCGGTGTTGTTGTCGTTGGCGTCCTGAGTGCTAGGTGTTCTCTGTTGCCTTTGGCACTGGAGCCGATGATGTTGTTGAGCTGTCAGCTGTGAGGACAATGCTTCCTTGTGTAAGCTGATGCTTGTCGTGTCTGTCGTTTCATTTCCTCGATATATGTTGTCATAGCAGTCGTGTCTCCTATCCTGTGAGACGTAAGCGACGTTGCCCTGTTTCGGAGGTGTCGGACTCGTGTTCACTTGTGTCATTCTCAGTCTTGAGCGTGTACTTGTGATTATAGTCTGACTGTGTTCCTCTGAGCTATGTTCTCGTGATTTGTGTTATTTTCGTGTTCGTGTTGTCGGGTTGTTCTTCCCTGCTTCTACCTTCTTGCTAGTCCTTCAATTTCGAGGATAAAATTTCTTGAAGGAGGGGAGGATGTATGTAGCACCCTGAAAATTTAAATATGAAATAAATGAAAATAACTATAAATAATAGTCATGAAATAATTATGGTTAATATATATATATATCGATAAATAGAGCCAAAATAAATAAGTGAGTAATGGAAATTGAATATATCCTTTTATCTAATTATGGCTTAAATTTAAAATATGATTTAAATATTTAGAAGGGACCTTATTCCAAATATATATACATACAAATATATAAAGAATTTCATAGGGTCGAACCCAGCTCTGATACCCGAGACAATGGTAAATAAATAAAATTTTAGGAAATAAAAATCCTCGTATGGAGTTCTACTCACAAGTTAACAAAGATGCTGGAATATAAGCTAAAACCCATTAAAATTCTAACATGTATAATTAGTGAGTCTTAATAAAGGTTTAAGGCTTAAAACATGATAAAAATCCAACCCAGATAATGCTAAACCATAATGGGCCCTAACCAAAGCCCATAACACAAACTTCCAAAACCCATAACTATGTAATAAATAAAGCCACATACATTAAAAAGGGGCCTTAAATCCTTACCATATATATATATATATATGTACAAGGGCCTCAACCCATACCCATAAAGAAGCCCTATCCAACTACTCATGAGGCCTTAAACCAACAAAGTCCAACCAACAGCCGAACCATCCCGAGCCTTTAACCCTCATGGGCTTCACGTGAGGGAGCCATGATTCTCTTTAACCCATATACCTATAGAAGGGGACCACACAATGGACCAGAATGATTAGGAACCCAGCCCACTGATTGCCAATGAGCCAAATCATATATAAATATAAATATATATATATATATATATATATATATATATATATATAAATAGATTTATAACTACGTGGGTTGTTTCTTTCTTTTAGCCCAAAACAAATCATGATTTATAAATCTCATCCATATACAATTTAGGCTTTACATAACTTTAACCCACACACATGGGGTTTGACCAATTGTTAAGCCTTTAGTGGGCCTTTAGCCAAACCAACCACGAAGGGATAAAATGGGATATATAATATATATAAAAAGAACCAGAACCTTCCTCCTTGCATAGGAGAATTGGACTTCGATACTTACTAGGGTTGGCGTCGAATGAAGATTTGGAAGGAGGCTGTGAATAAGCAATAGGCAATTGCACGTGGGAAAGGTTTATACCAATTAGGAGATCTACATAAGGAAGCTTTAGATAAAGTAGGATTGTTTTACGTGGAAATTCTTATTCCTAACTGGATTCAAACTCCATTACTCTATAAATAACCTCCATCGACGAGCCGACTAACACCGTTGCTCATGTTGTTCCCTACATCAACCATCAACAAATCTCTGCTACATTCATGGAGAAGGGGGGGTCCTGCACCATTGATGCAAAGAAGCCGTTGCTTCTTCTTCCTCTCCTTTCCTACAAACAAGCCTCTCTTGCTGCCGTTGCCTTGTACATGTTACGGCTGCTATTATTATCGTGAAGAAGAAGAGTTCTTCTTCCCCTTCTTCGTCTTGCTGATTGTAGTTACAGAGGAAGCTGCAGCAGTTGCCTTCATCATCATCCTTCTTCTTCTTTTATTTGTCTGTCAGAACATCAACGCAAAGTGGTAGGCAATCTCCCAAGTCAAATCCAATTAATCATCCTGCATGTTTTTATACGTTTGATGCCATGACTTCCTGCATGCTCTAAGTAGAAAATTATTAAGTGAATAGAAGTAAATCATGATTACATATTTTATAATCATGTAATCATATAATTAAAATTCTAGAAAAAATATATCTTTGAAACCCCTAAAATTTACTGTAAATTTTCATGTGATTATATGGTGTGTTAACCTGTTAATGATTAACTTTATTAAATATATGAATTTCTAATAGTTACACGGCGAATTGCAATGGTTACCGTAGTACCATAGTTATATATTTTTACGTTAATGGCCTGTTTGGGGACGCCATAGTGTCCTTTGGCCATGAAATTTTATGGGTGTGTTATTAGGGAGGTGACCGAGGTAGTAAGAGTGGTTGCACCGTTTTTCATGTCTCATATCTTAAGATCCCCCATCTCTCAACGAAAAATTGTTTTGAACACTCGGTTAGGTAGAGTTTTTTGAGCCCATCATTTCGATATATAGAACGCGGGATTACGACGTGTGTACGTCGAGAACCGGAGGTTTGAAGAAGTTAGAATTTATATTTTTGAAATGACGACATTGAGAATGTCGTTGATTCATTTTGACGACATTTTACAATGTCGTCATATCTATAATATATATATATATATATAGTTATATGTATATATTTGTAACTATATCTTTGAAAATTCATATCTATTAATATATGTAACAGAAAATTATAAAAATTTTATCTTTGGAATCCTTGAATTTTTCTCCTAATTATCATATATTCTATTTCTCTAAATTATTTTATATAAATAAATGTGTCTTTGAATGTATGTTTTAAAATTATTCAATTAAATAGATATTGACGTGAATTCTTGTTAAATAAATTAAGTTAAAAATTATAGAATTAACGTCCCTCCAAGTGGATGCAAATTAATAAATGACACTACTCACAGATGTCAATTAATGTAAATTTATTTAATTATAGTTAATTATAGAATTGGATGAACATAAATTCTATAATTAACGCATTCATGTTCTCGCCGTTTTCTTCCATGCTATGGAGAGCCATCCATGCTGATTCACTGTGGGCAGATTATTTCAGAGCAAAGTACTTCCGAGGCAATCATATCTCTGCTGTTCAGTTCAAGAATATGAAGGGCTTTACTCAAAAATCCTGGCTACATGCCAAAGAGCTAATTGTCAAGCACAGATTAATTATTCTAGGTGATGGTATCAACACTAATTTCTGGAATGACATTTGGCTCGGAAACCAAACTATGGCTTCATTTGTTCCTGCTGAGTTGATTGCAAACTACAATATATCTGTTAAACAATATTATATGCAGTATAGCAATGACCTTGATAATCTTCTTAGCAGATATCTCCCTCATGACATTATGTCCGCTGTCAGGAACACCACTCTCTCACAAGATAAAGATCAAGAAGTCTGGAGCTTGTCATCCATAGGTGAATGTATTGTCTTCTCTGTTTGTAAGAAAGCTCTCTCTGTCCATGCCCAGCAGCATACCTCTAAATGGAATAACCTTTGGTTCAACTGGCTGCCGACCAAACTCTCTATTCACTTATGGAAAATCATGCACCACTGCATCCCAACTGATGATAGAATAAAGGCTATTTGTGTCTCTA